>CAWUFW010008420.1:0-600000 GCA_963921515.1 Calotriton arnoldi | reverse complement strand
ATACAATGGCTGCCACATGCTTCTGGGTGTGGTGGAGTACTACATCCTGCTCAGGGGTGGGACAAGGGGGCCTGGAGGGAGTTGTAGTGCAGGCCTCCCACCCCCAAACCACCCTCCCTGTGAAGATGGATACCTACCTGTAAGTTTGGTTGTTGTTATACAATGGTTGCCACATGCTTCTGGGTGTGGTGGAGTGCTACATCCTGCTCGGGGTGGGCAAGGGGGCATGGTGGGAGTTGTAGTGCAGGCCTTCCAACCCCAAACCCACCTCCCTGTGAAGATGGCTACCTACCTGTGAGTTTGGTTGATGTTATACAATGGCTGCCACATGCTTCTGGGTGTGGTGGAGTGCTACATCCTGCTCAGGGGTGGGACAAGGGGGCCTGGTGGGAGTTGGAGTGCTGGCTGCCTCTACACATGCAACCCTAGGAATGTTGCTGGCTACCTTTGGGGTGATTCAGAGGGAGTGAATGTTACATCTGTGAGACATGTGTTGGGTAGTGTGTGGTGCACATGAATGGATTTGGGCCTAGGAGGTGTAGCTTTGTAGTTGTGCAAGACAGTACATAGCAGTGTAATGGTAGACATTTGTTTGTACTTACCAGCCTCCACTCCCCCGGGTACTCCTGTGAGACTCTCTGGATGCAGTATGGCAAGCACCTTCTCCTCCCATGTAGTGAATGTTCTTGGTGGAATGGGAGGGCCACCGCCAGTCATCTGAGCCAGCTGACGGTTCTTGTAGTTCTTCTGTTTCACCAGCCTCTTGAGGTCATGCCACCGCTTCATGATCTCCTTCTTGGTGCGCAGGGTGGTCCCTACTGCATTGACCTTGTGGACTATCCTTCTCCACATTTGTGCTCTGGTGGCTAATGGTGTCTGTTGGACCAGGTTACCAAACAATTGCGGTTCTACTCTGATTATCTCATCTGCCATGACTGACAACTCACTTTCAGTGAATTTGGGCATTTTCTTTTGTGCCATGGTGTGTGATGTGCAAATGGTTTGAGGTGCGGGTGTGTGGGTGGTGGGGGTGATGTAAGTGGGGTGTGTGTATGTTGTTGTGCTGGTGATATGTGTGGTGGTTTGCCTCTCCTTTGTGCTGTAGGGTTATTTCCTTCAGGGGTGGAGTATTGCAAAGGATTCTGGTCAGGGAAGGGGCTGGTTTTATACTCAGCTATGTGGGTGTGTCAAAATGTGGTATTGCTGTCAGGTGGGGTGTGTGGGTTGTCCTGGGATTTGTATTTCTTTAGTTGCCATGGGGGTGTGTCTTTGGTGTGTGTTAGGTGTTTTGGGGGGCTGAGCTAGTTTGATGTGTGCACTTGGTGGCCTTGTGGGTTTTTTTTTCGACCGCCATATTTGTTCCGGAGCGGCCGCGGCGGTGGGTAGGCAACAGCCCTTCCGCCGGCTCTCCCATTCATCACTGTTTGCGATCACGGCGGTCGGAAACAACGGATCGTTCCTCTGTCACCTCAATGGTATCCTAATTTAACGTGCGGTCACTCTGCTGGCCTAGCGGCGGTTATGGGTGTTTCCGCCGTGAATCCGACCGCCGCGGATGGATTTTCACCTGCTCCACCCGCTACCGGTGGTCTTTCATGGCATCGTTCCGCCACGGTCGGATTTTTCTGGCGGTTGATCCTAATCGGACCGCCGGTTTTTACGCGGTACCAGCGGACGGTTAATTTCCGCTACCATGGCGGTCGGAATGGTTTTCCGACCACCATCCTAATCGGCCCCATAATGAGGGCCCTAGGCCCGGGGCAAGAAAGAACAGGCTGGCTACTACAAAGACAACTTTTTCCTGTGCCTGGTGGCCCCTGTTAAAAAACTTGGAACCCTGAAACAGACCATAGGGGAGGATAGCATTTGAAGGTACAGTAATGCGGGCCTAACTTGGGTGAATTGGTGATCTCTGAGCAACGGGAATATAAACTTTCTGCGCAATGAATAATAAAATCACAGAAAAAAATAAAATGTAGGGTATCTTGCTCTGAGAAGTTGTCACAAGGGCAGGAATTTAAAGTGCCGGGTTTCGTAAATCCTTGGGGAAAGGCCAATAGCCAAGGGACCAAATGCAGACGGAATCTAGTCAACACAAAGCGATGAAACGGATTGCTAACAAAGAGTAAATAAGGTTGGACTTGTTTGCTCAAGGACAATGTGACATACCTTCTCACAGTGGGCTTTGCTAACTCCTTCTCCTCCCTAAGCCCCTGGCGTTTGTCCAGGAACTGCTGTTCGATATTTCTGACAGCTGCTTTACCCAACGGCTTAGGGCTCAGGTACAGGTCAGGGCAGCCGAGCCATTCTGTCAGTTCCATTACATATTTTAACCAGGGAATGTGTATAGCCCTCTCCAGCGCTACACAGTCAGTGATTATGAGTTGATTTAAATTAGTAATGGACCAGGCCCAAACTCTCAGCCAACGCAACAGGGGGGCTACTGCTATCAGATCCGAGATGTACCCCACCCCTAATTCTTCATGTAAGATATATGCCGGGGAAGTGGGCGGGACTACCAGGAGCTTACGCATGAATTTGTTTTCAGCCCCCTGAATATCCTTTCCATCCTTGTAACCCCAGACATCGCATCCATAGATTGCCATTGGGGATGCACTTTTCTTTGTAGATCTTCAACAGGGCGGGGAAGGGTTTTGATCCTAATCTTTTAGCAAAATTCAGAGTGGCCCCCGCCGCTCTAGCTAAGGTGTTCTTTTTTTGTGTAATTTGTGCACAGCAAGACCCTCGCTCATCAAAAAGTACCCCTAGGTAGGGAAAGGTAGGGAAAGGTAGGGACTTTGGTTAGCTCAGCCTCCTTACAGTAAAATTTTGCCTTAGAAGCCTTTCGGGGACCTATGGACATGGTATATGATTTAGTGAAGTTTGTGGTCAGGTTTTAAGGATCCATAAAAGCTATAAAACCATCTAAAAGTTGTTGGCCCACAGCGGTTCTAGCAAGTAGGACTGCGTCATCTGCATACAGGAGTGCAGGGATCATCTTGGCACCAGCCCTGGGGATACCTTTACAGCTTGATATAAAAAAAAATCCCCTAGCTTATTAATGTAAAGCGTGAACAGCAGGGGGGCCAAGATGTATCCCTGTCGAACCCCTCTCTTCACTGCCCACTTTACCTGTTATATCTGACTGCGACCATGGTGTTTTCGTGGGCAGTATGTAAAAAAGCCACCAGCTCTGTCTCTAGGCCCATGTTACTTAAAATCAACCATAATTTAGACCTATTTACACAATCAAAGGCTTGAGTCAAATCCATAAAAGCCAAATATAAAATTCCCATCTTGGCAATGGTGTATTTTCTAATCGCTAAGTGCAAGTTAAGACATTGATCCAGCGTCCCTTTGCCCTGCCTAAAACCATACTGTAAATAAGAAATAATATTAAAATGATCGAGCCATACTGTTAGACGATCCAATATCACTTTGCCCATAATTTTAGCAGTGGAATCTAAAAGCGAGATCGGTCTATAACATTCAGGATCATCCTGTGCACCCATTTTAACAAGCATTTGCAATGCAATAGGTCTCGCATTTACACGAGTTTAAGCTATTGGCATTGTAAATGACAATGCCTTTTATTTATGTTTTTAAAACAAAAACAAAAATAAAAGGCATTGTCATTTGCAATGTCGATAGCCCAAACTCGCGTAAATGCGAGACCTATTGCATTGCAAATGCTTGTTTTCTTTGCAAGAATACACCTATTGGTGGGACAACCATTAACAAATTCTAGCTGTTATCAGGTTGGGATGGGAGGTAAATGCTTTACTGTCTCACAGGATTTAAAGCTACCGTGACTTCAAGTAGATCTCCGATCATCTAGGCAGTACAAAAATCTGCCCACACCTAGTTAAAAACTGTGATCGTACTGTCAATCACTCAACATTGCGTTCTCCACCAAATGGTGGTAAAGCAGCGCGAAGCTCATACATTCCACACTTGCTAGAATGAGAATCAATAAAATCACTAAAAAGTACACACTCAGTTGTTTTCTTGGTGCGATTCCAGTAGTTCTCTGTTGCTTTTTTAACTGAAGGCACATCCGGTTTCAGAAATCTTTACTGAACATTCTAGAGTCGCAACAAATTGGTGCACCAGCACTGTTTTGGCAGCATCGGTTTCATTTTCATGACTAAATAAAGAACTGTGCGGGCGACCAACACACATTCTTCTTAGCACATTACTGCGGTCTAATTAGAGTTGGCAAAGTACACGCGCACAACAGATCAAGGCGTCAGCCAATAATGGCGCTTCTTTGATGTGCGCCTTCCTGTTTTCTTCCCTTTCTAGCGGTTATGTCTCTTCTCAGTGAACTCTGAATTGTGCTGATGCACGGTTATTGTTGGAACATTTGTAAGCCTAGTTCAGAAGATTCCACTGCGACTCACTTGCAACTCGTGCATACATGTCCTGCCTGGTCTTGGTTAAAAAAAAAAAAAACTTTTTCAAAGCGAGGTTTAGGTAGTCTATCAGATCCAAAATATCCTTTCTTTTAAAATTTTTCAAAATAAAACGTGTTAAAAAGCTCAAGTACTATGTATGCCACAAGTGGTCGACAAGAGTGCAGTGGTTCAGAACATACAACGAAAGTTTGCCTGTGCTGGATAAAATTCACCAAGCCAAGTGCATGCATTCAGATTAAGTACACTGCGCGTCCGGGCGTGCCCCGCCCCCCACCAAACAGGCACTAAACATCAGAGTGTGACGTGTTGTATTCAAATCCTGCCACCGTGTTCGTGCAGCATGCAGTTTTCCCGGGTCTTCCACCAGCGCAATGGAAAGCTGGAGTTATCTCTTCAGATGCAGGAGAGTGGAAAGGGTCTCCCGTGGGTCTGCCCCAAGGCCTTTATCTGGGTCGCCAGCTGCTCTACACGATCGCTGTGCCCGATAAGGGTCAGAGCTGTGACGTGTGCACGGGCCATGAGCAGAGACACCGTCCAGTCTGTGCATCGAAGGGGTTCTCCCTTCACACTCGCCAGAGCATGACGTCACTGCCGTGCAGAATATGGAAATACTGGGCGCTCTTGAAACACATTCTGTGAAGGCGCTTGTGCTCTCACAAATATTCACACACGCACAAAATGAGTACTTCGAGCCATTTGATGGATTAACAGGCGATTCTCTTAAAGGCACTAAATGTAAGAAACCTTTTTAGACGAGGGCTTCAAATAGTTAAACGGTTTTACATTATAGGCGATATGCTGATGTCCAGTCAACACAGACCACACAGTGGATACTCAAGTGAGTGGTTTGCGTTGACTGGAAACAGTATATCGCCGAGAACAAAGCCTTCTATTTGACGCCCTCATTTAACAAGCTGTCGCCATTACGCACACAGCAGCATGTTTATTTTTGCATCGCGCTTTCACTTTAAGTGAAAGCGCGATGTAAAAATGAACACGCTGCTGCCTCGGCGGAAAAGCACCCAGAGTGTGCCGGGATCCCCCTGTCCTCCCCGTGACCCCCTGCGCCTTTGAGCTCCGTGCTTGCCCGGAGTAAACATGATCCGTCCCTCCACGCCTCCAAAGATAAGAAATAGCTTCACGACAGCCGTGAAGCTAACGACCCAGTCCGGATGAGCCGTCCAAAAGGGAGACAGGGCGGTAACTAAGAAGCATAATTTTCAATGGGAAGCCAGCGTTTAGCATAAACGCTGACGCGACCCAATGAAAATGATGGGCGGGGCTTCAAGTCCCCTTCTGCAATCTCCTCTATCACAATAGCTCTGGCAGAGCGTGCAGCGCTTTTTTAGGCGAGACCTAAAAATGGGGATAATAACTGCCATTGCCCATGAGGGGGGAAAACCACATGAACAAGCTGCATTAAAAACATGAGCTAATATCTTAGCCCAAACCTTTGGGTCAGCCTTATATAGGTCTGCCGGTACCCCATCTGGGCCAGGAGCCTTGCCCCCGGATGTTGAAATTATTGCTTTATGGACCTCATCTATACTGAAGTGGAGGGGTGCGCTAGTTGACCCACCGACCATATGTGCCTCAGATTCTCCTAGATTGGTACCGCTATATATTTTACCAAAAGTCTGTACCCATTGGTCGGCCGGAATTATGCAATCTGTGTTGGAATTTGACATATCAGAAAAAAAGGTACTGTTAACCACAGACCAGAAATTGGAGCTATCTGCCAAGACACTTGCTTGCCCAAGAGCCTCCCAGGCCTGCTATCTTATCAGCTTCTTCCTCTCCAGCACTGCAAGCTTATATGCCTTTCTTCTACTCCTGACCACGGCTTCATCCCTTGGGTTTAGCTTAAGGGCCTGCAAAAGCTCCCTATGACCCATGGAGCAGGTGCCATCAAACCACGTCTTGGCCTTAGGGCATCTTGTCCTGCTCACAGTGGTTAGGTTAGATGATATCTGCTTAGTAATTTTGTCAGAGGCCTCTAAAATGTCTCTGCCATGCAGAGTAGGGTCCATGCATGCTTGGACCTCTGTGGCACATACGGCATACAGATTGTCCAGGAAACTTTCCGGGATAATCCTTTCCCACTTCAGCCTGCTTGCTTGATCTTTGGTACTAATGTTTTTATTTGTGATGCAAGTGGTCACCTCCCCTATTAGAATGGCAGAAAGGGACAGCACAAGTGTGAGGGGATTATGACTGCTGGGGCGTATCCAAGAGACACTCAGGTTCTCTACAACCGAGAATAATGACGCAGACAGCATGATATAAACGATAATACTGGGCTTTCCGTTTCCTGCATAGGTAGAAACCGAAGCCAACATGTCTGTTTGCTGTAAGTAGTGTAAATTGTGGGCTGAAAGAAGACCTTCCAAGAAGATGCCTGGCGGTGTGTGCTCAAAATGATTATATGATGGTAAAGGATCCCCCTGCTCCGCTGTTAGAATACAATTAGAATAGCACTGATGAATGTTAAAGTCCCCTAGAATTATCAGATCATAGTAAGCTGGTTTATCTTCATCATAGTGTTCCAAGAAATCCTCTAGAGCTAGAAGGTATTCTAACGCATGGCTTCTGGAAAAGGAGTTATAAAAGTTGACCACTAGCAGGGTGGGAAGATTCTTGAAAGACAACTCTACTGCTAGCACATGGGGTGATCGGCATTCAATCATTCTGGTCTTCCAAGAAAATTTGAGTGAAAACATTAAAAGCAGGCCCCTCTTGCTCTTCCAATATTCGAAGGGGTAGCATATTTACAGAATGAAGTGAAACCATCTAGGTAAAACTTTCATTTGCCTCCCAGGTTTCTTGTTGGGCAATAATGTGGTGCGTTGAAAGGAAATTTTCCCAAGATATATTGCACCTTTTTGACCTAAGACCCGCTATGTTCCACGAGAGTGCCTTTACACATGGAGCAACAGAGATGGTGGTTGTAGGGATGGTGCTGGGAGATTTATCCCACATTAAGACGGGCATAGATGCTGGTGGGATTGAGGTGTAAGGGACCATATGGGGTGATTTGTTGCCCTGAATTTTTTCGACCTCCAGCTTTAGTCAGTCGTTTTCATCCAGGCCCTGAGGACTGGCTAGGGGTTGGAAGCGGTTTCTCATGGGTAGAATTGTATCCATGTTACTTATATGGCCGGGCCTGTCTGATCTTGAGGGTAGCTGCCATTGGGGATTGTCCAGAGGCTGCTTGGGGGGGATAGAAAAACTGTAGCGAGACAGTTCTGATTGTGGAGGTAGAGCTATTCTTATAAACACAACCCACTAGCACCTTAGACTGCACAGGGTGCTTGAAGTTGACAACTATGCAATCCCCCTCTACATTTTTTTTGTCCTACAACAAATCCATCCCACTCTTCTGGCCATAATGATATCAGAGGATTTGTTCTGGCCATTTACCACATTCTTATCACACCAGTGAGTAACCTTATGAATAAGGTCCAGGGCGGTCTCCTTAGAACCCTGTGAGAGTGGCGGAACCTCTAGTAAAACTGCGACATGGGGAGCGGATGTGGGGGGCAAGTCGAGGATGCATTGGTTTTCGTCCTTGGACATAAAAGGTTGGGGCAAGGTACATGTAGTTAAAGGGACTTCCTTGGGTGTTAGTGGCCTGCCCATTTGCGCTGCCTGGGCTACAAGAATCGGCTCTCCAGACATCTAGTTGTTTTTGGGTCTACAGGACACTTCCTCAATCTCTGGATCTTTAGTACACATCACCTGAGAAATTTGATTCGTGTTGTCAGACATAGAACAAGATTCCCTCCTCCCCCACCCGCTGGTTTTGTCCTTATGAGGCATTTGCTGCACGTGGGAATGGAAGTATTAAGTCTCCTCTCAACCCCTTTCAGCTTTAGCATTATCGATGCTAAGAGGGCTTTAGTCATTGACTCCAGTCTTACAAAAAGAGTGTCCAGCAAATGTTCAAGATTGAGACTGGCTGGTAATGGAAATTCAGCCCGTGGTGACTTCCTCATGACCTTGTTGCAGCCTGTTCGCTTCCTCTTGGTTGGGGGACAGTCCAAAATTAAATCATCGCCCGCTGTCGGTTTGGCTGTCAAGATACTTGAAGGCGTTGCTAGCTCAGCAGGAGGGGCCGCCGAGGGTATGGGCACAGATGCAGGAGAGCTTAAAATCCCCGCTGAAATCCCCACAATACCCCCTGTCAACTCCTGCACCTCACCATTCATGGTTACAACAGAACCCTGGGTAAGTTTCTCTGCCTCCAACGTGAGCCTTCTCTCAGTCAGGGCTATCTCCTGCGTTATCACATGTGCTGCCCTGGTTAAAAATGAGTCAATGGTCGCTACTGTGTTGCCTCTTGGGGGCCCCCCTTGACCAGCAGTCATTTTCCTTTTGCCCATGGTTGCATAAGCTCATTTAACCAGGCTTGTGTATAGCACAGTGTAACCTGTTTGAGAGGCCGGGGGCAGTGTTTAGCACTCTCCTTAATAGGGATTTCTTAAAAGGACTTAATGGTGGGGTGTACTCAAAAAGAAAATAAGAAGTCAATGGGAATAGAGAATAAAATAGCACTTCAAAGCAAGATATACAAAGTACCTTGTTGATGATGTGGGAACCACATCCTGATCCTCAGAAGCCAGCAGGTTCCAAATTAAAATCCCAAGAGACCTGGCCCAGCCCGGCCTCCTCCGGCCGCTGACGGACGCAGATGGGCCCGCCCTTGGCCCGGGCACGGCCCGGGATAGCCTGCGCGCGTCCCGCACCATGGGAGCACTGGGCCGGTTTTGAGAGCACCTCCAGGCGCACGGGACAGCGTCAGCGGCTCCTGCCACGAGGAACGTTGGGGGATGAAGTCCCCGATGTGCCCTTGCTGCCTGGCTGGCTCAGTTTGTGATTATGGGCCGGTTTTGAGAGTGTCTCTGGGTGCATGGGACGGCGTCACCGGCTCCTACCATGAGGAATGTCGGGGGATGAAGTCCCCGATGTGCCCTTGCTGCCTGGCTGGCTCAGTTTGTGATTATGGGCTCTTGCGGCGCGGCGGTTTTGAGAGCGCCTCCGGGTGCACGGGACGGTGTCAGGGGCTCCTGCCACGAGGAACGTTGGGGAATGAAGTCCCCGATGTGCCCTTGCTGCCTGGCTGGCTCAGTTTGTGATTATGGCCGGTTTTGAGAGTGCCTCCGGGCACACGGGACAGCTTCAGCGGCTCCTGCCTCGAGGAACGTTGGGGGATGAAGTCCCCAATGTGCCCTTGCTGCCTGGCTGGCTCAGTTTGTGATTATGGGCTCCTGCAGGGCCGGTTTTGAGAGCGCCTCCAGGCGCACAGGATGGCGTCAGCGGCTCCTGCCATGAGGAACGTTGGGGGATGAAGTCCCCGATGTGCCCTTGCTGCCTGGCTGGCTCAGTTTGTGATTATGGGCTCCCGCAGGGCCGGTTTTGAGAGTGTCTCCAGGCACACGGGACGGCATCAGCGGCTCCTGCCATGAGGAACGTTGGGGGATGAAGTCCCCGATGTGCCCTTGCTGCCTGGCTGGCTCAGTTTGTGATTATGGGCTCCCCTTAGTATGGATAGTAAAACCATGCCAGCACCACCACCTACAATTCTAACACCCCCCAATATTACTGCTACCAACACCAACACTAATACCACTATTACGAGTTCCACCACTGCCAATATGAAGACCACCACAACCATTACCAATGATTCCAAATGCTGATAATAGCACTACAATACTACCAATATGACAGTATCACCAATATCACCACCAATTCCCCACAAATATCACCACCCAAATATCACCAATGCAACTCATACTAGTATCACCCCAATAAAACTGCTACATCAGTATCACCAAAACATCCACCACCAACACCAATCCCACAACTAATACAACCACTAACATAATATCACCATCTGTACCACCCATACCACTCCCAAAACTATCACCACCATTCACCAATCACCATCACCAATACGACGATCACCAATACCACCACCATAATGGCAGTACCAATTCCAATGTCATCAACACTACCAAATCACCACCACTAATTACATCTTAATACCAAAACCGCAAACACCACCACAAACTCTACTGTCACCAGTGCCACTTGCACCACCAAAACCAACCATTACACTTACGCAATGCCAGCAATGAAATCATCAGTCTTAATACCAGTACCACTTATATCAATATGATCAATACAACCACTATAAATATCACTGATACCATAATCTACACCAGAACTGTCACAACCACCAATACAAGCACAAAAAGATGATGGACTGAATGCTGTACATTGTCAAACATTCACCTCCAGTCACAGATCTGGGTTAAATCCATCATGACTGGGGAGGACTGTTTGAAAAGTTTCAGCACTCCATCCATCATCTTGTTGTGTTGCTATGTTCATCCTAAATGGCCAGGGTATGCCCAGACGTTGGTCACTTGCTTGCTGTGCCACTGGATTCAAACTAACCTGGCTGATGAGGGGTGATAACCCGAAACCAGTCCCAGGATGCTTGTTTCCGGTCCAGAGAGTGGCCTGGCAGCTCGGGCTGGACTGTTCCCATGGGGAGCAGGGTTAAGACTGATTTGCATATGGCTAGGTCCAAACTGGGGTGGCATGGTGAGCAAAAGAACAATGGATTTAACACATATCTGTGACTGGTGGTGTGTTTGAAAAGTTTCAGCACTCCGTCCATCATCTTGTTGTGTTGCCACCACCAATACTACACACCATACCATCAATAATTTCCACAATAACACAAATCAATCCACCAATACTACCATCAACACTAATATCTCCAACAATAGGAACACCACCACTAATATCACCTACACCATAACCACAAATCGATGTTACTTCAATATGCATGTCTCGCCTAATAACACCATCGCCAATAATCATAATACCAAAAGTACCACCATTAATACTAATGATTCTAATATCACCACCATTACCACCACCCCCTGCACCACTCTATGAACAACCAATAACACCACTGATAGCACCACCACCAATACTCCACCAGTGCCACCAATACCAATACCATAAATGCACCCTTCAAAGCCCATTACACTAATACACCACAACAGATGCCACACCACCACTGACATTAGCACATTATCACTTGCAGAATATCAACAGCAGCATTATCAATCCCACCTGCCCAATGCCAATACTACCACCACCAAAACCACCCCACAAATACCAATACTGCATGCCTCCAATCCCTCTACCCTCATAATTACTACACATTCACTAATCCTACTCAGAAACAATATGATCTCCACCAATACCTCAACAATACAACTATTACTTATACCACCATTAACACACAAAATACCCCCACCAACAGCACCACCAACACTACCACCATAAATACCAATACCACCACCACCATGGCCACCAAAACCAATGTCACATCACTACAAACCATATTGACAAGACCACTACCACCAAACCACCATTACAAGACCACCACTGCACCTGAATTACCACCAATGTACCCATCACTAGCACCACCAACAATAACCACCATCAACAATACTACCCCTACTAATACCACCCCCAATATAACCAATAATACAAAAACCACCATCAGTAGCACCTAGAGTAATGTAAATCCCATCACCAATACCACCAATACATCTGCACTAATATAAATAATACCAGCACTATAAAAACCACCATAACCACCACATTATAACAACCATAGTATCATCACTACCAACACTACTAATACAATCACATATACCACCATTAATATCAACAACAATAAAACAAATCCAAAGATCAACAATACCAAAAACAATATCTTCAAATCACTAATATTGCTTTGAATATGACCAGCACTCATATCACCAGTACCAATACCGCTACCAATACCACTGTCCCACAAACAGTACCACCCGTATTTAATGCTATCACAATGCAATCACCATTAGTACTACCATTATTACCAATGGGACATCAATATAAGGGAGATAGAATCTGATAGAAATGGGATATGTAGGATATTAAAAGCTTGTATTCTCAATGGAGGATAGATGTAATCAACTTGTATATATTATAGAGCTACACCTATTAGTTCTCCTCTAAGTTTGTTTAATGAAAGCAATATCGAGATCCCTTCACTTTGAGGTAAACACAATTCTTTCTTAGCTGTATCTAAAACTTAACACAGATATCCATCGATTAATGCGGTATTATAAAACCGTAATAGAGTTAATTGACTCTGCTTCTTTAATATGTACAAGCAATTTAGAATAGTCATAGAATAAAACTTTTAATTTACCCCTAGTTTACAATGCACACATTTGGTACTATTAATACCCTTAGCACCAAGATCACCATCACCAATAACGCAGAACAAATATTGCCATCATTACAAGAACATCGATGGTGCTTCCAACAATGCTATCAGTATACCTCCACTGCCTTAATCACCACCACCAATTCCAAAACCATAAATACACCACCATCACTCAAATCTCCAAGACAACCATTATCATTTCCACAAATACCACCAACAATACAATTAATTCCACCACCACCATCCTCAACAATCACCACCAATACTAGGCGTGGGTGGAGCTCGCAGAGTTTCACTCCGCGGAATTCCGCAGTCACCCAAAAACTCTGCCTGATTCTGCAGACTTACACCCACTGCGAAATCAAGCATTCAAAGCCTTCTCTTTGGAACATGAGCATGAGCAAACATTGAGATAAACATTAATTGTAACCGCTCGCGTGAAAGACTAAGTGAGTAAGCCGTTAGCGAGCAAAATAAAAGGCCAGAATTTCAGTCAGGCAAGGAGGCCAGTGGAGCTTTTTGGTTCCTCACGCACACCAGCTTATAAACTAGTGGTATAGGCGGAGTTGTGCCAAGGAGCGCAGAGTGGCAAAACTCAGTGAACTTCCCCTGCGGAGCAGAGTTTACCACCCAGGCTTAACCAATACCAGCTACATAATTCCAACACCACCACCAAAAACCGAAGCGTATTTTCTAATGCCCCCATGAATAACAATCTCTCAAATACCACCACCAATACCACTGCTACCAGTATCACCACTAAAACAACCAGCAATGCAATCAACAGTATCACCAATACCACCACTACAAATACCATACATACCAAAACAGGTGCTATCAATATCACCACAAATATCACTTCATAACACCAATACTGCCACTATTAATACAACTACCAATACCACTACAACAACCACCAATACCACCAGAAGAAATAACATACAACCACTTAGACCACAGACCACAAATACTGTATACACCTATACCAATAATATCAATGCCAGTATCACTACTAACACAAATTCCACTACTACCACCACCAATAATACACACACAATTCACAATATCACTACCATAAATACCACTTCCATCATCGATGTCAAGAGACCCATAACACACACCACCAATACCACCACCACTACAGTGCTTACACTACCACACTATCACCACAATCAGAGTAACTAATACATTATTAATACTGCCTGTACCAATATCAATGCCTTTCAATGATACTTCAATTGTCACTAATACCACCATCATTACCTACAGCCGCACTACAACCAATGCCACTTTCAATACCATATCATCACAAACACCACAATTAATACTAACATAACTAAGACAATCAACATTACCAATACCACAGCCTGGAATACCAGCACTAAAAGCATCATTAATAGCATACCACCAATACCACACTACCATTGCCGCCACCAATATCAAAATTCCTACCGTCAATACTACATACACAATTATCACCATCAATATCGCCACCACAAAGACAGCCATCATAACCACAAGTATCATTGTCATTGTCACCAGCAATAACAGCAAAATTATCATTAATACCGACACCTCCTATACATCCGCCACCACTAATTCAACCAACAATATAACAAACTCCAATATAAAATACCACCCTAACTAATAGTTACTGCATCACTACAACCACAAACAGTATCACCATAATTACCAGCAATATTATAAGCCACATCACCACCTATACTGATACAACCAATACCATTACTCTCCATACCACCACCAATACCACCTCCAATAATACCAATACTACTACTACCAATAACACCAGTACCATAAAAACAATACCAGCATCACCAACAATACCAAAATGAACGCAATACCACAACTACCAATATTAATACTCCACTACCATGACCAATAATAGCAGCAGCAATACCTCACAACCACTAATATAATATAGCACTAGCTGCAGCACCTCCAATATTACACCAACAATACTACACCCACCAGTACTACGTAATTAATAATGTCACATATCACCAATATCACCCACACCAATGTAATAAATTAGAAAGCCACCAATACCACCACTAACACCACCACAAACACTGCCAATGCTACCTTCTGTACCACCAATAACACTAAGGGCCTGATTATGAGTCTGGGGGTCAGAGGACCGCCAGACTCATGGTGGTGCGGCAGTGGAGGTCCAGCCACCGCTGCACCGGAGGTCCGACTGCCCCATTACGAGTTGGGTGGCCGGACCACCCTGGGACCACCGCCAAGGAACTGCCATTCCCTGGAGGTGGCGTGGCGGTCAGAGGCCACAATATGCTTGGTGGGACTGCCGTGGTCCCACCAAGCATATTACGTGTTTCCTCTCCTCCAGGGTTTACATGGCGGTTCCTCCTCCATGTAAACCTTGCAGGAGAGAAACAAAGGGGGGTCTACAGGGCCCCCTGTGCCTCCTCCGCTTGTGTATGCACACAGGGGGGCACAACACGTGCCCCCCCTGTGTGCATGCACAAACGTTCCTGCACAGCCTGGACTTTCGAGTCCATGCCGTGCAGGAACCTTGTGAGGCGTTCCCATTGTGGTGCCTAAGGCACCGTGGCCTTTAAAAGAGGCACTGCCCTGGGAATGCCACGCCGCCCATCAACTACAAATAACTTGTAATCTGGTGAGTGGGCGGCAGCGAGTCTCATCCTCACCACCAAAACTCGTAATCGGGATCTAAGACTACTGTCACAAACACATACACCACCATTAATGCCACAAACACCAACTTCTCTAATGTCACCTCCACTAGACACTATCAATACCACCAACAATGTATACTGTTGAAAGTACCAGTACTATGACCATGTAAGAAATTGGAGTATTAGTTTAGTGGGATGACTAAACACTTCAAGTAATAATCACAGTCCTTTTCAGGGTGAACCATCAGAGTCACTAAATTAACCTGAGCTCACCCCCAAGTTTCTATTGCAGTGTCGCCGGGTTTAATTTAGAGACAATCAGTAAAGTAATTATGAGGTACCAAAACAGTAATAAAGTCAAAACACAACACCAGAAACAAAATAAAACAATTTAGAAAAATAGAGTACATTTTAATAAATAAAATGACACTAAATTGACCAAATCCATTTAGGGGAACCGGAGATCACTCTTGGGCTCTGACAGAAGTCTGTGTATTCATAACCCGAGTCACTGGCCATCCCGATCTTGGCGATATGTCTAGCTGTCTACTGGGTCTCTACAAGCGTTGAAAGGCGGTTGGTGCCACTAATCATTTTATCGATTTGACTCTGCAGATGGCACGACAAATGATAGCAATGCACTGAAAGGCCCCGACGCTCCTGAGCACCGTGCATTGGCAGGCTGCGACCCAAAAATGGCTTGCTGTGGAGGCCACAGCACTCCGGCGTTAGGAGGTGCGAGGCCTGAGGAGGAGACCTATTGTGGACGAGTGGGACAAACTCTTCTCCACTGTTCAGAGGACCCCTGACAGCTGTGATAGTGCTACTTAATATACGATGGCATGATTCTCACTGGCGGTGCTCCTTCTTAACATGACTGGTCTGCTCCCCTTCGCCCCCACCCTCAAACTTACATCCCTAGCAGAGAAAGTAGACTAGAGCAGGCCCTATTGATTTATTTGGTCTGCATCCACATGCCCATGGTGGAGGCATCACCCCCCCACACCCATCTTGGGTGGACTGCGGGCATCTCTGTATTTACACTTGTGTCCACTATTAGAAAGATGGGATTATAGGCTTATGGTTTATGTTGTGTTGAAGTAGTTTGGTATTATTGCATCATCATGATCCTTTACTAAGTTCTGTTATTAGTGTTGCGCAGTGATGTAACTGTACTTGGATGTTCATGTAGCATGGCACGCAAGATGCCAACGATAGTGTAAAACTTCAATAAAAATGATTTAAAAAAAATAAAGGCAAACCGGAGATATGAATGTAATTTTTTTACAATAAAAATAGCCCCAAAAAACGTCTACCGCGGTCAACTGGTCATGGTAGAACGAGACCTAGGTGTGATGTTGAAGCCAACTGTGATGGAATGTAGATCAGCTACAGAAACCAGATTCAACCCTGTCGAAAGATTTACCTACAGACTCCAAATCTTCAGTGGGGCAAGGCAGCTACCTATGGTCCAGTGGGCTCAATTACATTGATTAGCCATTGGATGAGGTCTCGGTGATGCCTTTGACTTTCGGCAGGAAAGCTCTAAGCAGCAGAAATGTGAAATTCATGCCGAGAGAAGGTCCCTCGCTACCTGGATACTTTTGGCGCATTCTCCCGGTTAAGATTTCTATGTTCTGATTTGCTCACTTTTTTGGAGCTCAGATTCTTTCAGCAGAGCAACACTGCAGGATATAGCTGAGAAGGACTCCAGCATGCGATATACCTTCCCTATGAGGTGCTGCTGAATCAGATTTGCTGCGGTAGATAAACAAATCGCAGGGGAAAGGGAATCTTCAGCCTAGCTGCAACGCATCTTCGTAAGATCGGTTTGGCGAGTTTGTACTGGCTATCTAGAGATCTTTAGAACCAAAATGTTTCAAAGTCCCAGGTTTTTCAGGATGTTAGGAGGAGTATACTTTGACACAGACCTGGGTTCTAGGACCTCAGGAATAGCATGTAGGGGTCAAGACTCACTCAAGTAGAAGCTAACAGCAGGGTCCAGGGGCAGGTACAGTTGGAACTGGTCAGCTGGGCAGTTTTAGGAAAGGCTTCCATTAGCTTGCTGTGTCCTGGTAGCTTGAACAGGAATGCCACATTTTTGCCTGGAACCAACTTGTTGGTGTGGGTGGCTCCTGGCCCCTCCTTAACCAATAAGTCAAAAGTTCCCAGGGATAACCAACTTTTGCAGCATGTCCTGTGTGCTCTACTGTAAACAATCCCACAGTGTCCCCCTCTGCCTAAATCCAAGAAGATGGTGAAACCCTTACCCCTTTTTGCGCAGACCCTGTGTGCCCCGCCCCAGAAGTGCAACCAGGGAAATGAGCAACCCCTTCTCTGTGGTCACCTCAAATCAGTTCTTGGGGGCAGCTCCCCCCCTACCGAAACTGAGCCTGGCTGACTGTTGGAATTAAGAAGGGACATCTGCAGGTGTCACCTAACATCTGACTATGACAGTGAAGGCAACTTTGAAGTTAACTACATTCCTGGATACTGCCCAAATGGCCATTCTGCCAGAAGAACAGAACATTTCCTCACACCCAAGCCTTTGTCTCCTGCTCTGGAAGTAATTTTCACATCTCATTCAGGGTTATGCAGTCAGAGGGTTGCAGCAAAAAAATGCAAATCAGCCACCTGAGGCTTCAGGCAGAGAAAAGGTAACTTTCTAAAAGTAACCTTTTCCTAATATTTATTAAAAATCCAGGTTCATCAGTGAATTGGACTTTTAATAAATATCACAAAGAGTCCACAAATGAAATTTCTGTGTGGTTCCTAACTGAAGATAGTATTATTAAATTCAATATTGCATCCCAGTATTTTCCTATCGAACAGCCTGCCTTGCTATAAGGACATGTGTAACATTACATTTCCACATGTCCTACTTTCAAATGTCATGCACCCTGCTGTATCAGCAGTAGGGCAGTAAGACCTACTTAGGGGTGATTTATTAATATTTAACCCTTTCGCTGCTAGGCCTCCCCCCACCCCTCATGTGCTAAGCCTTTTTTCACGATTAGGCCCCCGTAACTTTTTGTCCACATATGGTATCCACACCAAATTTGCATCCTTTTCTTCCAACATCATAGGGATTTTTTAGGTATCCAGGGTTTGTGGATTTCCCTTGAGGGCACCCATAAATTAGCCAAAATACAGCAACATTTTTTGGGGGGTAAAAATTGGGAAAAAGTGCAGAAGAAAGCATCTGGTTTTTTCCCTTCAAATGGTATCAAGAAAGGGTTTGTGGTGCTGAAATCACCAACTTCACAGCTTTGAGGGACAGGCCGACTTTTGTCAGAAAACCAACATTTTCGACACAGTTTTGGCATTTTAAAGTTAGTGGTAGAAATGGGTGTGAAAACAATAATGGATCCCAGAAAGCTATACATTTCTGAAAAGTAGACAAAATTTTGAATCCCGCAAGGTGTCATTTGTGTAGATCCTTCAAGGTTTTTTATAAAAACAAACAGTTGGAAGTATGAAATATCGAAAATGTTTTGAAAAAAAGCAGTCATTTGTGCCAACGTTTTCACCTGTAACTTCTTCTAAGTATAACAGAATTTTGAAAGCTATATGCTGTTACATCTGCTGGACCCTTCTGATTGTGGGGATATATAGGACTTGTAGGTTCACCACGAACCCGAGGAACCCAGAGCCAATAACTGAGCTGCATCTTGCAATGGTTTTTCATTTTTGTACCAGGTATATAGCAATTCATTTAGTAAAATATAAAGAGTGGGGGGCGTGGCTAGCAGCCAAAGCAAATGGCCGCTGCCTAGAGAGGCTCCGCGATCGAGGCGACCTCCCCACTGATCCGAACATTGATCCGACGGCGCAGGACGCTTTAAAAACAGTGGATAAGGCGTCGGAAGCACCAAGGAAACGAATAAGTGGCTCCCGAGCACTGGGCGTACAATAATAAACAGCCTACGTCGTGTGGAAGAGACGCGGCCTGCAGCATATGGTGGAACCGGGGTGTTGCGTTGACAAGTGGCTGCGAACAGTTGAAAGCGGAGCTGTACGGCGCAACTAAGGGGACGTGAGCCGCTCGTGCGTCTTCGTGGCAGCGGGCGCACCTGAACCCTGACTATCGAGTGCGGGAAAGCGGAGTCCTGCTTTAAACAAGTAAGGCAGAGCGACGTGGGAGCTGCAGGTGAGTGAAAGGCTGCCCTGAAGCGGGACCGCGAGCCCCGGTTTTGCCTTGCTGACGGGGAAATTAATGGGCGCTGCCCCAATGGGGAGTGAGGACCCGCATTGAGTGCCTGCCCACAGGATAGGGCCGCACTGATACCGCGGAACCCGGTACCAACCGAGGGGCCATATGCAAAGTCTGCCGACGGCCACCCCATCTGATCCACTGCAGAGAGCCTCCTGGCGCCCATATACGCGCCAGATTGTCCACACCTAGTGAGGTGAATAGAAACTCATCAGGGCCTGTGGCAGCTATCGTAGCCCTCCCCGTGGCAGCATCGGTTGTTCTATATGCCTGTGCCTCCTGAAACGCACCAAACAATGCATCAACACCAACGCTGCACCAGAAACAGCGCACCGCCGGCCCACATGACCGTAAGTGAATGCTAACGCCCTGCGATGCGACTTACCTAATACTGGCACAAACACTTGGTGTAGGCTGCGCGGAGGCCCGAGGCGACTGAGGGGTACACAGCAGATAGACTTCTAAAACTTGAACAGAGGGGCCAATACTGCAGCGGGTACCCCTATTGAAGCTCTGCCACATGCACATACTGCCAAGACGATCTAGGTGATAATAAATGCGACCCGGTGCACACGCAAGCCAAAATACCGGCGAACCTCCATTGACACGTTTCCAGGCTATCACTGCAAGGGGAGGGCGGCAGGAAAACCGAAAGGCCGCGCGTTGCAGCTAGTCCCGCAGGCAGGCAGCAGCGAATACTGCCTCCCACCTACACAGTCCAGTGTGGTTCACGGACAACTGGTCACAATGGGGGGCCGGGGTCAACGAACAGTGCAGCAACTAAAACTGGACAAATACGCCTGCAATAAAGACTCACCGGACCAGTCAGGATCACAAACTGGTCGAGGGGAAAGCCTTACGACTGATAAACCCTCGGAGGTCACTTTGCAAGATATTATGACCACTTTAACCAAGCTTCAAACTACTGTGGGGTCGATCTCTACAGACATTTCACTAATTCGCGCTGACTTTCAGAAAATGGGCACGTGGGTGACGGAGGTAGAAACCACGACAGCAACCCTCTCCACGGACATGGCTGTTCTACAGCGTCAGGTCAAGAAACTAGAAGCAGATAATAAATTAATGGCGGCCAAGCTCGACGACCAGGAAGATCCGCTCTAGACGGAACAACGTCCGAATTATTGGCGAGCCGGAAAGGACGGGGGGCCCTGCCCTGGACCTGTTTGTTGAAGACCTCATAAAGAACCAGTTACAACCACATGGACTGTCCAACTTCTTCTCAGTCGAAAGGGCCCACCGAGTGCCGGGTGGCAGACCACGACCCGGGGCCCCCCCCAGGCCCATACTCGCCCGCATCTTCAACTTCCGTGATTGAGACGCGATCCTTCAAACGGCACGAATTGCTCCTCCAATCCGTCTCGAGAACTATACTGTTACATTCTTTCCGGACTATACGGCAGCGGTGACCAAACAACGCCGCAGCTTTCTGGAAGTTAAGAAAGAAATGAGGACCGAGAGCTGAAATACTCCATGCTATTCCCGGCAAAGTTAAGGGTAGAAGCTGAGGGGAAACTTTGGTTCTTTGAAAATCCTGAAGAAGCACACGACTGGCTGGAGGGATGGCGCCCGGCGTCCGGGCCTCAAAGACTGGGCAAGAAACAACAGCATCGACTGCAAGAGGCGGCATCTCCAGACTCGGAGGACCCAGGCTCAATGGAGGATATACTGCAGGCGAAAGGTGGACACTAAGAACGAAAATCGGCTCTGGTAATCCGTAATTGGTATGGGGCAAGACTCCACAAGACTGACGGACAGGCCCGAATGCTGGCCGACTTGACTGCAACAGAACAATGCTCGTGACCGGAATCGTTGCAAATTCAGCACTACCCGACGTCATCACTGTTATGGACCGAAGACTGTTATTGGAACATTTAGCCGATATACCAACTTTTGACCACGGGGATGGTTTGGTGTGATCGTGGGACTACTCTCCCCCCCGCACGCAAGTACAAGTTATGGGGAAAAAGCACTCTGCAAAGTTTGGGTGGCGGGTAGTTTTAAGTCCACCGAGCAGGGAGGCAGGGAGGGGGAAGGGGGGAAGGGATCAGCTTCATGTTATGGTTCTCTTCATGTTACAGGTACACTGCAAGATTACTAGGTACATACAAAATGTCTGCATGGTGTTTGTATTGCAATGCTCTTTATATTCTCCCATTAACGACGTAATATATGGCACAAGCGGATGCCCTGGCCGACTCCTCGGCTGCACAATCATTGACTTTTAGTACGAAGGGCCCCCCTCTCTCTGTTCTATCGTGGAACGTAAACGGCCTTGGGGATAAGATAAAGAGAGGGTTAGTCCTACAATATCTTAAACGCAAGGCACCAGCAGTGGCCCTGATCCAAGAATCACACCTAGTGGGCTCTGCTTGTAAAGCCATGGATAGGTGGGGTTTCAAAATGGTGGCACACTCCGAATTCTCTTCCGGCTCTCGAGGTGTAGGCGTCCTAGTCAATAAACGCTTCCCGATTATTGTCACTGGATCATGGACAGACGATCAGGGACGTTTTGCATCTGTCGCGTGCCAATGGGAGGGGCGACCGTATAATCTAGTATCAGTATATATCCCACCAGCTCTGCATCGGGTGACCTTCCCTGCCCTGAGTAAATTCCTACTTACACTCCCACTAGGCGAACTGGTACTAGGGGGCGACTTTAATGCCACGGTAGATGCCGCCATGGATCGACGGCCCCTCAGGGACCAAAGTGGGATAAACCTCCGTTTATCAGAATTCCTTGACGCCTTTGGTCTCGTGGATGCTTGGCGATCATGGTTCCCACAGGAGCGACAATACACCTTCTGCTCGGGGGTACACGACAGTCTCTCGAGAATAGATTATATTTTCACATTGGCGACAGGTCTAGAGAGGGTACTGGAGGTATCACATTTACCCAGGGGTATTTCCGATCACTCCCCTGTCCTAATCAAATACACATCTCATACCCTGGGGCGACGACGCATTTTCCCTGTCTACCCTGGGTTCCTAAAAAACCCTAAAATATGGAAGGGTCTACTTACAACCATGAGACAGTATTTTGCGGAAAACAAGCACTTAGTCACATCCCCGATGACTCTATGGGAGGCATATAAGACGGTACTGGGAGGCCAAGCTATCTCATTAATCACATGCCATAAACAGGATCAATTAAGCCACTTAGAGGCTCTCAAGAGGGAGGTAGGCCAAGCCGAAGTAGATCACGCTTCAGACACCAATGACACCACGGCACACAAATTGAACTTGGCCAAGCAGGAATACTGAGACTATGTGTGGGAAGAGGCGAAGATTAGGCTCACCAAAACACAGCACACTATTTATGAGGTTGGAGATAAGGCGGGTAAGCTTATAGCCTGGTTGGATAGACAGGAGAATGCTAATCGCTGGGTGGCACAGTTGAGACTAGACAATGAAGCCACTACGACAGATCCACAGCAGATAGTTGATGCGCTAGCGCTCCACTACGAGACAGTTTACACACCTACTGCCACAGCCATGATAGATGACAATCTTGCATTTCTCAAAGATATCCAGATGCCTACACTTGCCCCTAGCGAAAGGCAGGAACTAGAGGCAGATTTGACGTCAGAGGAAGTGACACTAGCAATCGGCGCACTACACACTGGGAAGGCTCTGGGTCCCAATGGGATACCTATCGAACTATACAAAAAAGCTGTGAGCCACCTTGCGCCACACCTGCTAGAGATGTATGCAGACAGTCTGGAAAGGGGAGAACTTCCCAGGGATCAATGCCTAGCGACAATAGTGGCGATACATAAACCTGGTAAACCACCGCAGGAATGCACATCTTATCGGCCAATTTCACTGCTAAATGCAGAAGCCAAAATACTGGCTAAGACGCTGGCCACCAGACTGCTACCCTATCTTACAAAGTTGGTGCACCCGGATCAGTCAGGGTCATGCCAGGTCGTAACACAGCACTTAACCTGTGGCGGCTACATGGCGTCATGGCACGTATGCCACTCATTGTGGAAGGCGCTGTCATTCTCTCCCTGGACGCACGTATGGCATTTGATTTAGTCAAATGGCCTTTCCTTTTTGCAGTCCTCAGACACCTAGCCTTTGGCCCCAGGTTTTATGCGTGGGTCCAACTACTCTATACGAAACCCTTAGCGCATGTGGTGGTGAATGGTCACATCTCGGCTGACTTCCCCTTGGGAAGGGGGACAAGACAAGGCTGTCCCTTCTCACCGCTCTTGTTTGCACTGGTGCTCGAGCCGCTGGCGGCTTGGATAAGACGAGATCCGGTCATTCGAGGGCTCAAATGGGCGGAGGGATGGGAGGACCGCATTTCCCTATATGCGGATGATGTGTTGCTATACATGGCATCCCCCGCGCGTTCCATTAATCGCCTCCTAGATATTTGCGCTGCATATGGCAAAGTTTCAGGATATACCATTAACTGGGCAAAATCACTGCTGTATGTGCTTAGGGGCCCTCTTCCGCGACTACCAAGAAACTGTGAGATACAGATTGCGGATGGCGGGTTTAAATATCTAGGGCTCCATATTACGCCACAGCCTGAGCAGTTCACTGAAAAAAACCTCCTGGAACCCCTGGGAAGGTTCCACCGTGATGTAAAACACTGGCGCTCCCTACCACTGATGCTGCTGGGAAGAGCTGCCCTCTTCAAAATGAAGGCACTCCCTAGATTCCTATAGGCCTTACAAAATACCCCGTTTCCGGTTCCCCCCAACTATTTTAAAGCATTTGAAACTGAAGTTAGCAATCTCCTTTGGGATGGAAAACCCGCCCGTATAGCTATGCATAAATTGGTGAAAAGCTGGTATGATGGCGGAATTGCCCTTCCAAATATAAAAGTATACTATTGGGCATCACAGCTCATCGTGATCAACCAATGGATCCACGCTCCGCAAGAGGAACTGGCGTTCCGTATGGACAGATATGTCCTCGGTGCAGAGGGCGTCATGGGAGCACTCTGCAATAAATATCAGGGACCTAACCTCATAGGACCAGTAGCCCACACCGTACGAATATGGTTCACTGCACTCCGCGCACTTGGCTGGGAGGGGGTATTAACCCAAGCTACACCACTTTGGGAAACCCGACGCTTAGGCAAATTACGTAATAGCAAGGGATTTAAACAATGGGACCTAATAGGTATCTCCCGGGTGGGGGATTTGTGGAGTGGGGGCAAGGTCATTGCATTCGCCCAGCTCCAGGAAACATATGGGATGGCGTCGACCGAAACTTTCCGTTACATGCAGATTAGCCACGCGCTTATGACAATTATCCCACCGGGAACTGAGCTCCCAGAGTCCTCACCACTAGAGGATAGATTATTGACGGACCACATGACAAAAAAAGCGATTTCCCAAACATACCGCAAACTTGTAAATAACCAGCCGGACCCCACAAAAACCCTCAGGGACAGATGGCAGACCGACATAGGGGAACTGGACGAGACAGACTGGCAGGAAGCACTTGCGTCCCCGCGAGAGGTGGCAATACCCTCTAAATTAAAGTTAGTGCAACTCAAAATCCTCCATCGAATCTACTACACACGAACAACTATGCACCGAATGGGACTCGCTGACACACCACTCTGTCTGCGGCAATGTGGGGGGCTGGGTAACTTTTACCACATACTGTGGGATTGCCCGGAGATCAAACCATATTGGGAAGCTGTCATGCGCACCATCTCGCGGGTGGGCGGAGCTACCGTTGACCCGGAACCCAAGAGATGTCTTCTAAATATCTGGGAGCCGACAGACCTCAATCAAATGGCCCAAGGCTGGGCGACGTTAGGCATGATGATAGCAAAACGGAACATAGCTCAACACTGGGGAGCGAGGTTGATTCCAACCTACCGTCAGTGGTGCTGTGACATGGATGGCGCAATGATAGCGGAGAAAGTGGTATATGTACATAGGGGGTGCCCCAAGAAATGAACACGGGTGTGGGGAATGTGGAATGCCTTCAGGGGCAACATTTGCGATCCGCCTATAATTGAATCGGTGTCAGATGTCAGCGACTAATTGTATAGACCGGGGGTGTTGTGACATTTTCACTACTCTACATAACAACGTTAAAATGATTGTGGGGGGAGAATGTGAAGAAGAGCATGTAGATGTAACCAACCTGTATATGACTAATCACAGTAACATGCAGTATTTATATATCTCAGTATGCAGCAATATGTACCAATTAACAAAAAATGCTAATAAAAAATGTTTACAAAAAATATATATATATAAAGAGTGAAAAATAGGTATAAAGGACACCTATATATTTCCGAAATGGGAACAAAATATATAGTTTAGAAGCAGTAGTTATTTTAACATCTCCGAAATTATGTGTACCCATACTAGCATGTGAATTATAGGACATTTTTCAAACTAACTTCTTTTTTACAAATTGTCTTACATTTGGAAGCCAGAAATACGTAGAAAGTCAATAGGTAATAACAGTTACTCTACAATTCTGTGTTTCCCTAAGTCTCCCGATAAAAATGGTACCTCAATTGTGTGGGTAGGCCTAATGCTCGTGACAGGAAACGGGCCAAAACACAACGGGCCTGATTCACAGAACTAACTTACGTGAAATACGTAAAGTTAGTGATTTTCGGTATTCACAGAATACACTTAGCAGTACTAACTTTATGTCCGCTCAGGGCCGGAGATTCCGGCCCTGTGGCGGAATTTTCGCCTCTTGGCCGAAATCTCCGCCTCTGGGCCGGAATATCCGCCTCCGGACCGGAATACCCTCATTTAGGCCGTTTCAATGCTCAAATGGCCTAAATGAGGGTATTCCGGCCCGGAGGCGGAGATTCCGGCCCAGAGGCGGAAATTCCGCCACAGGGCCGGAATCTCCGGCCCGGGAGCGGACATAAAGTTAGTACTGCTAAGTGTATTCTGTGATTACCGAAAATCACTAACTGTACGTATTTCACGTAAGTTAGTTCTGTGAATCAGGCCCAACATGGACACCCCACATGTTTACAGTGAAAATGTACCTTTTTCTGCAAAGTGCCGAGCTGTGGATTTTGATCCGTAGGTCTGCCGGCACCTAGGGAAACCTAGAAAACCTATACATTTTTTAAAACTAGATACCCAGGGGAATCCAGGATGTGGTAACTTGTGTGGTTCTCACCAGGTTATGTTACACACAATCCCTTCCAAACCTCAAACTTTGTAAAAAAACACAAATTTTCCTCACATCTCTGTGATGAAAGTTCTGGAATCTGCATGGATCTACAAAATTCCACCCTCCCCGCATTCCCCAAAGTTTCTTGATAAAAATGGTACCTCACGTGTGTGGGTAGGCTTAGTGACCACGACAGGAAACGGGCCAAAACGCAACGTGGACATACCACATTTTTACAGTGAAAACTGACCCTTTTTTTGCAAAGTGCCGAGCTGTGGATTTTGAACCCTAGCTCTGGCGGCACCCAGGGAAACCTAGCAAACCTATACATTTTTTAAAGCTAGACACCCAGGGGAATCCAGGATGGGGTGACTTGTGTGGCTGCCACCAGGTTCTGTTACCCAGAATCCCTAGCAAATCTCAAATGTTTGTAACAAAACACATTTTCCTCACATTTCTGTGATTGAAAGTTCTGGAATCTGCGTGGATCCACAAACTCCCACCCACCCCGCATTCTAAAAAGTCTCCAGATAAAAATGGTACCTCACTTGTGTGGATGGGCTAAGTGCCCACGGCAGGGAAGGACCCAAAACTTATTGTAGAGACATCAAAATTACCTATCACAAAACGACCTGCTTTTGCAAGGGGGGCATCTGGGTTTTTGGCCCTGGGCTCTGCGGCCATCTAGGAAATCCTACCAAACCCACACATTTCTGAAAACTAGACACCCAGGGTAGTCCAGGGAGGTATGGCTTGCATGGACCCCAAATGTTTTCCTACCCAGAAACCCCTGCAAACCTCACATTTAGCTGAAGAAATCAACTTTTTCTCATATTTCTGTATGGGAAAGTTGTGGTATCATGGGCTGACACAAATTTCACACCAACTAGCGTTCCCCCAGGTCTCCGATAAAAATGATACCTCACTCGTGTGGGTGGGCCAAGTACCCTCGACAGGCAAGGGCCCAATTCATATTGTGGAGACATCAAAATTACCTATCACAAAACAACCTGGTTTTGCAAGGGGGGGCACCTGGGTTTTTTGCCCCGGGCTCGGCGGCTGTCTTGCTTCGCCCTAAAAAAATACCACTCTACACGTTTCTGAAAACTAGACACCCGGAGGAGTCCAGGGGGGTATTAGTTGCGTGGATCCCCCAATGTTTTCCTACCCAGAATCCCCTGCAAACCTCAAATTTAGCTAAAAAAAGCACATTTTTCTCAAATTTCTGTGTGGGAAAGCTGTGGGATCAGCAGGCTGACACAAATTCCCAGCACTCAGTGTTCCCCCAGGTCTCCCGATAAAAATGGTACCTCACTCGTGTGGGTGGGCCAAGTACCTGCGACAGACAAGGGCCCAAAACGTATTGTGGAGACATCAAAATTACCTATTACAAAACTACCTGGTTTTGCAAGGGGAGCACCTGGGTTTTTGACCCCGGGCTTGGTGACCATCTAGGGAAACCTACCACACCCACACATTTCTGAAAACTAGACACCCAGGAGAGTCCAGGGAAGTATGGCTTGCGTGGATCCCCCAACGTTTTCCTACTCTGAATCCCCTTGCCTGTCGCAGGTACTTTGCCCACCCACACAAGTGAGGTACCATTTTTATGGGCAGATCTGGGGGAATGCTGGTTGGTAGGAAATTTGTGTCAGCCCGGTGATCCCACAACTTTCCCACACAGACATTTCAGAAAAATTTGATTTTTTTCAGCTACATTTGAGGTTTGCAGGGGATTCTGGGTAGCAAAACTTTGAGGGAATCAATGGAACCCATACCTCCCTGGACTCCCCAGGGGTGTCTAGTTTTCAGAAATGTGTGGGTTTGGTAGGCTTCCCTTGATGGCCTTTGAGCCCGGGACCAAAAACGCTGGTGACCCCCTTGAAAAACCAGGTCGTTTTGTGATAGATAGGTGGGCACCTGTGTTTTTGGTCACAGGTTTGCAGACATCTAGGGGAACCTCAAAAACCCAGACATTTCTAAAAACTAGACACCCGTGGGAGTCCAGGAAGGTGTGGCTTGCGTTGATCCCCCAACATTTTCCTTCCAAGAATCCGCTGCAAACCTCAAATTTAGCTAAAAAGTCACATTTTCCTCTAATATCTGTGTGGGAAAGTTGTGGAATCACTGCACAGCACTAATTTCCTACCACTCATCATTCCCCTCAGTCTCCTGATAAAAATGATACCTTTGTTGTGTGGATGGGCCAAGTGCCTATGACATGGAAGGGCCAAAAATGTGTAGAGATTGCGGGGTGCCCAAAGCGTGTTCAAAAGGGCAGTTTGTTTATATGTTTTTAGGCTGACGCTACTTTGGGCACAGACACAAGTGAGGTATCATTTTTCTCGGGAGACCAAGGGGAATGCTGGGTAGTAGGAAATGTGTGCCTGCGCGGTGATCCTACAACTGACCCACACAGAAATGTGAGGAAAATGTGACTTTTGTAAGTAAATTTGAGGTTTGCAGGGGGGTTTCTGGGTAAGAAAACACTGGGGGATCCATGCAAGCCACACCGCTAGCCAAGAGTCAGTACACGCACACCACCATCCACGCACACCACCAGCCAAGCGCCATCCACACACACCGCCAGCCAAGTGCCATCCACACAGACCGCCAGCCAAGCAACATCCATGCACACCGCCAGCCTAGCGCCACCCACGCATTCCGCCAGCCAAGCACCATCCCCACACATGGCCAGCCAAGCAGGGCCGGACTGGGAACAGCAACCAGCCCTGGCAGATTGCTGCTCGACCGGCCCTGGAAGGGGAGGCGGTGTGCTAGTAAAAAGCACTGCTCCCGCTTTTGTTACTGGGGCCCGATATTGCAGCACTTCTGCAAAATTGGCCCCCAGTGACAAAACTGCCCCCCACGGCCAGAAAACTGGCCCACACCCCTCCATCCCACCAGGGAAATGCCCGGTGCCCACTACGGCCAGTCCGGCCCTGCAGCCAAGCACCATCCATGCACACAGCCAGCCAAGCACCAGTCCACGTACACCACCAGCCAAGCACCACTCTACGCACACCACCAGACAAGCGCCAATCTACACACACCGCCATCAAGCTTGAGTCCACCAACACCATTAGTCAAGTGCAGGTCCACACACACCGCCAGCAAAATGCCAGCCAAAGGTCAGTACATGCAGTCTGTCAGCCAAACTCCAGTTTACACACGCACAAACTCTCCCTGGTTTCTAGGGGTTTTCTGCCCCCTCTTGGGTGCAGATGAGAATAAAAATATCACTGAAACAGCCAAAATGTGTGCCTAAAAAAAGGGAGCGACCCTTGCCTATGGGGCTTTTCACTGGCATGCCCATAAACATATCCCTGGTGCCTAGTGGGCTTTCTGCCCCCCCACGGGGCAGATAAGGGGCTATTGCCCCCATCTGCTTCCCGGTGGATTATGAAAGGCTGTGGCAATTGTTTTGGGGGGGGTGCAGGCATTGGCATGCCCATTTTGGGCAGCCCGCCCCCCCAACGTATAAATAAAACAATCCCTGGTGCCTAGTGGGCTTTAAGCCCCCCCGGGGGCAGAAACACTGTAAAAATTTTAGGGAGGCGTGGGGGCATTGGCATGCCCATTTTGGGTAGCCCCTATATACATACATAAAATCCCTGGTGCCTAGTGTGCTTTCTGCCTCCTCCGGGGGGCAGATCGGGGGCTATTGCCCCCATCTGCCTCCCAAAGGAGGCAGAAAGGCTGTGGAGTTTTTTTGGGGGGTGGGGGCATTGGCATGCCCATTTTGGGCAGACGCACCCCTATCTACATCTAAAAAAAAATCCCTGGTGCCTAGTGTGCTTTCTGCCCCCTTGGGGGCAGATCGGGGGATATTGTCCCCATCTGCCTTCTGCAGAAAGACTGTGCAATTTTGTTAGGGTGGGTCATCGACATGCCCATCTAGGGCATTCCCCACCCCTAAATCCAATGTAAAAAAATCCCTGGCATCTAGTGAGCTTTCTGCCCCCCGGGGGGCCAGAAAGACTGATTTTCCCCTAATTTATTTTTGGGGGACAAAGGCCCTTGCCCAAGGGGCCACTCCTCCCTCCCTGGTGTCCAGTGGGTGGCTCCCTGCTTGGGGAACACCCTCCTGGTGCAATCCCCAAGCAGGATCCACTAGGGAGGGGAATCATTGGAAAGGGGAGATTCTCCCCTTCCAATGATAGCTCTCCTGTCTTTCTACGTGCTCGGGGGGCTGAGATAGCCCCCTGAACACGTAGAAAGTGAAACTGAAATGAGCCTATTGGCTCATTTCAGTTTCGGTTTCACTAAAATGATGTCAGAGCGACGTGCGCGCTGATCGTCATTTCAGGGAAACCACAGGAACAGCCTCGGGAGCTGGGGAAGCTTTTCCCCATCTCCCGAGGCTGTTGGGGGGAAAAGGAAACCCCTCTGGTGCCCGCACCAGAGGGATTTCCAGTGCCATGGCGTCGGACGCTCGTGAGCCATCGATGCACATGAGCACTTATGCGTCGGACGGCTCCTGCACGTCCGACATATAGAAGGGGTTCAAAAGAAGGTTTAGACATGTTAAAAAGGTCTAATTTGACAAGTCGAATTGCAGTTTAAAAGGTGCTTTAGTCAGGCTGCAATGGTAGGCCTGAAGCCATGTTTTTAAACTCTCACTGTAGTGAATGGCACAGTGGGTGCTACAGTGCTAAGACCAATAGCACCAATGATTCCACCACACATTACTTATAACGCATCTAGTGCAATGGTTACAATACCACCACTACCAATACAGCTACTACCAATATCATTAATATCACCACCATTACCAGCAGCATCATAGCACAAAAAATGCAGCACACCACCAATAATAATGCCACCAATTTCACCACTGATACTATCATCAAGTCCATGAGAAGTAACACTTCTATCTCCACTTCCAACATGACCTATACAACTTCTAGAATTATTACCCCCAATGGCACTAGCACCAGAAGCTCCAACATCATCACTCCAGACACCACCAGTATCACCACCAGTGCCACAACAATGCCACCAACACCATCACCATCAATACTACCACCTGTTACCCACCAATACACCATCACCAGTATCTTTACTCATTTCACCACCAATGCAGCAATAATGCCTAAACCCCAATAGCCAAAATATCACCACACATATCACCAATACTACTATCATCAATGCCACCACCATGACTAATGTCAGCAGTACTACTATAACCAATACTACTGCCACCACAAGCACCAGTCCCATACAGCCACTAATACCACTAACCACAAATACCAAATACATCAGCACCACCACTAGCAATACTACCACCAACACGCCACGAATATGACCACTAACACCATCAATACCAACAAGACAAATGCCACCACTGGTATCACCGCCATCAATGCCAGTATTCCACTACCAGCAATACCAGCAACATCATCACCACCAATACTACCACCCAATAGCATCATCAATTCTGCCACACCAATATCTCTACCAGTGCTACTTATGCCAGCACCACCAATGGCATGGATACACTCACAACCCTGGTATACTTACGAGGGAGCAGATTGGTACCTGACACCGCCCTTCCCTTTGGTGTGACAGCCATGGATGAGTTTGAAGGCAAACCACAACAAGACAAAGGGGGAGGAGGTTAGGAAAGGGACACAAGGGAATGAATCTGCAATTTATGGAGAGAGATTAGACTTAGATAGTTAAGGATGCATTCAGTATACACTCAATGGCTCTAATAAGGTAAGTAAACTCTCTTATCTCAGACAGATGAGGTCCTAAGCTTACCAGATGAGACAGAGAGGAGAACTGAACCCTCCAGTAGGGATGCTGAGAGGAGGAAAGGTGAGATGTTGGAGTCCTCCCACCCCGACAGACCACGCTCTTAACCTCAGCATCATCCTCAACTCCTCCCTCACCATGACCCGCCAGATCAACGCCGTTGCCTCCACCAGCTTCAACTGCCTCCGCATCCTCCGAAAGACCTTCAAATGGATCCCCCCCGAACACAGAAAAACCGTCACCCACACACTCATAACCAGCAGACTGGACTACGGAAACGCCCTCTACGCCGGTGTAAACAGGACCCTTCTACACAAGCTCCAAACCATCCAGAATGCCGCGGCCAAACTCGTCCTCGGGACCCCTCGGCACGAACACATGACTCAACACCTTCGACACCTACACTGGCTCCCCATCGAGAAGAGAATAACCTTCAAGCTTCTCACCCACACCTACAAATCCCTCCACAACATCGGACCCAAATATCTCAACGAGAGAGTCTGCTTCTACGCACCCAAAAGAAATCTCTGATCCACCGACCTTGCCCTAGCAGAGACCCCCCGCATCTGCAGAAGCAGAGCAGGACGAAGGGCCTTCTCCTACATCGCAGCCAAGACCTGGAACGAGCTCCCAGTCAGCATCAGACGCTCCCCAAACCTGCACGCCTTGAGGAAGGACTCAAGACCTTGCTCTTTGACTGAGCCGGAGCTGCCCACCCCCTCCCCCCCCCCAGCGCCTTGAGACCCTCAAGGGTAAGTAGCGTGCTCTATAGACCCCTGATTGATTGATTGATTGATTGATTCAGAGCTGGCATCCTGTAAATCAAGAACAATGTTCACCCCCACATGATGGTTGAACATACAATTAGCTCACTCCCAATCAATGCAAACAGAACAACTCACCCAAACAACAGAAAAGTTAACCATAATAACCTAAAAAAGGTAACACTTACCCCCAAAACACATGAAACTAACAGGGGTAACTCATCGAAACCAATCTCCTGTCTTCTACTCAACTGCCGCTCAGCAATGAAACACGCTGCTGACATTGCTGACCTCATTCTGAGCCGGGAAGTTGATCTAACCATCCTGACGGAATCATGGCTTACGGAATCTTCTTCCCCTTGCTTAGACCTTCTTGTGCCTCCCGACTACAACATTGTTAGGCTAGACAGACCACACAAAATGGGCGGAGGCATTGCCTGTATACATCGAGCTGACATCTCTATTACTATAATTCATTCTGACCCCCTTGAATCTTGTGAATACCTTGGGATCTCCTTAAAATCCACAGATAACCAGATCTGCAAACTACACGTATTTTACCACCCCCCAGGCAAAAACGCCCTATTCATTGACCAACTAATAGAAATCATTACAACAAACTCTGCCTCACATTCCAATTATATTTTCCTAGGGAATTTCAATCTTCATTGGGAAGACCCCTATGATACTCAAGTCAATGCTATCAAAGATTTCCTTACAGACCAATCCCTAGTCCAAGCCTGCACCCGTCCTACCCACAATAAAGGTGCAACACTAGACTGGATCATTTCCAAAGAAAAAATGATTAATACAATCCAAATAGACCCCTGCGATTGGTCAGACCATCATAATAATACCTTCCAAATACCCCCTACAAGAAGGAAACCGACTGCACAATCCACCAAACCTAAACAATGGGTTTGTGACACAAAAAACCTAAAGTTGGAATTACTAACAACACAATACAAGAAAGAACTTCTCGCTCCCACCAATATGGAGAACGTCAACGAGCTCACGGAACACTACAATTCGACAATGACAAAAATTATTGATGATCTAGCCCCGCCAAAACTCAAAAAGATACCAGACAAATACAAAAACCCTTGGTTCAATGGTTCTCGCAATGAAGAAAGGCGCAAACTGAGACTAACTGAACAGCAGTGGAGACAACATCCTTCATCCCCTCACTTAAGACTGCTAAGAAAGTCCAGAAACTCCTACAACAAAAGTATCCTAAAATCTAAAAAAGACTTCTTCAGGTCAGAACTAGACAACACCAAAAACAGACCGAGGAAATTATTCGAAATACTAAAACAACAATCACACAAACTGGCCAAATCCGCACCCCTGACATCGAAATCTCATTTAACTCCTTAACCGCGGCGCAAATTCCGCCGCGGTGCGGGAGTTCTATTGAGTGGGCGGGGCCGCGTCGGCCAACGGACGTGCGCAGCACTAGCGAGGTACTGCTCGTGACGGCCGTTGGCCGACGCGCGCACGGAAGGGGTTAAGCAGCAAAGAATTCTCCTCCTTCTTTACTGCTAAAGCCACCTCCCTGGAGGAGGAACTCAAGACTGCCGCTGATAACCCCGCTTCCCCTAAAAATTCTGCAATCACTCATCCAACTCAACTTACTCTGTCAGGATCCAAAAATAAAGCCCACTGGTCCTCCTTCAAACTTTATGACCATAGAGACATCACCAAAATCCTATCGTCTATAAAACCTAACAACCACTACAACGACCCCCTCCCGTCGAGCTGTCTGACAACTATCAACCATACTATCATCCCCATCTGGACCAAGATAATCAATGCTTCGCTCTCTCAAGGATCCATCCCGGACTGCCTAAAAACTGGCCAAGTCATCCCCATCCTAAAAAAACCTACAGAGAACCCTTCGGACCCAAACAATTTCTGACCGATAACCAACATTCCCATGTTAGCCAAAGTAATAGAAAAATGTGTTCAACAACAGCTTAACTAACACATTATGGAATTCAAGCTGCTTGACACCTGCCAATCAGGCTTCAGACCCGGGCACAGCACCGAAACAGCTATCCTACATATTGTGGATGACGCCCTACTAGCATTAGACCGTAATGAATCATGTCTGCTTATACTACTTGACCTCTCATCTGCTTTTGACCCTGTTAACCATGGCAAAATTCTCGAGAGACTTGAGAACAGGATGGGTTTATCGGGAACGGTCCTAAAATGGTTTAAATCCTTCTTAGACAACAGAACGCAAAGATTCGTGGTGAATCGAAATCTATCCACACCATCCCCTAACCTACTAGGAGTACCACAAGGCTCAACACTATCCCCATCATTATTTAATCTCTATATCTAACCCTTAACTGTAATACTACAGCAGGCTAACATCTCCTTCCACATGTATGCGGATGACACTCAGCTATATATCAAGATCACTTCCCTGGAAGAAATTAAGACGATGAACCAAGCACTAAAAAAGACCGTCCACTGGATAACAAACAATCACCTTAAACTAAACTCTCCAAAAAACGAATTCCTTCTAATCTCCCTCCCCAAAAAACTCCTCAGCTAAGAAAGATTAGACTAAGCCAATCACTGCACTAAACTGTACTCCGACCCTTGTGGACTCCACCAAGTCGCTAGGAATCACTCTAGACAGGAACCTTAATATGCAATCACACATCAACCTGATGGATAAAAATGCCCGATTTCACCTCAGTTACCTTAGAAAAATGAAACCATACATCGAACCACTAGAACTCAAAACTTCTGTTCAGGCTTTAGTCATCTCCAGACTTGAATATGGATGTACCACTCTATCAGGACTACCCAAAATTTCAACAGCCCCGCTTAAAGCCTGTCTTAATGCAGCAGCGAGACTCTTAACTGGGTCTAAAAGATTTGACCACATCACCCCTCATCTGAAAGCTCTCAACTGGCTCCCTCATGAAGCAAGAATCCAACTAAAGAGGGCCTGCATAACGCATAAGGCAATCTATTACAAAACCCCACTGTACCTAGCACAGAAAATCTCGATGTCTGGAGGAAGTAGACTCTCACGGAGCGCCGGCGCTCTTCTCCTAAAACCTCCTCTCTTCCGTAAGAAAATAACATACGACAGAGCCTTCTCCGGAGCTGCACCTAGAATATGGAACTCACTCTCACCAGGCATCAGGAAAATCTCCTCTACTTCTACATTCAAAAAAGAAGCTAAGTCCTTCCTAATGAGCAAATTCCTCCCTTAATCCACAGTAACCCACTCATGACATGTCCTAGAAGCCTCATTCAGACAATCACTCTACCCACCTAAGCCGGGGGAGTACCTCTCTCTGTAATTTCATCCATCACCAGACTCTAGTGAAGTTCCTCACTCTCTTACTAGGTGCATTGTGATGGTCCATACTCGCACGGAAACTTCTGCATGAAGACTGCTTCCCCTACTGTCATACTGAGAATACCCATAACAAGCCCAAATGTATGATAAGCTGTAACCTACGCTACTCTTATTGTATTAATGATTGTACAAATGTTTTTCTCTATTTTTTTTTCTCTCTCCTCACCTCTCTTGTCCATCGAGGTAACTACATTTATAGGTTTCTATTGCAAGGTTTAAAACTTCAATGCTATATATATTTTTTTGATCCGTTCTGGTACTGTTTATTGCGACATCTCTATGTATATGTGAAGCGCTCTGATACCCTTTTCTGGGTCTTGTTTGCGCTATATAAAACACTAAATAAATAAATGTTAATACACACCCTTATCATAACACTTGCAACCTTCAAATGTGTTACTTAATGACACTGCCATCAGTATTCCCATGTGACCTCTTTTAAACGACTTCCACAAAAAGTTCAGGACATTAAGTCTATGATCCTCGAAAGTCACTTGGGTAGTTAAGAGCAAGTTCCTTCATTGGCTAACACAGTCGAAGATGCGGTTTCAATTTCTCTCCAAAATAAAGAAGCACCCAAATCCTATGCCTCAAAATAATTTCTTTCTTTGTCTGAAGAAACTGTTCACAAAAGTTAAGAACCAGTAGCCAAAGTTTTCCTGGGATGAGGGTGTGAAGGAACCACCCAAACTTTAGAAAATGGCATCAAACAAGGGCTATGGAAATCGACTGACCACTCTTCCTGAGCACTTTTCCTTATAAATAAAGTCTCCTACATTACCGGTCTTCTGAAGACATACAGGAGGAAGTGCAGGGTGAGCAAGCAAGAGTCCTACCTCTGGCTGGGATTTTTAAGAACTGGCAGCTTCCAGTAGATGCAGTTTGCTTTTATAACCGGGCCATGCCCCACCACATCTGCCTTGTTGAAGTCTCTTTCTCTGGTGTATGGCAGGGAGCCACATCCGGTCACAAACAAGATAGCTGTCTTGCTGTAGTCTCTTCCTCTGGAGTAAGGCTGGGAAGAACTTGACCCCTGAACATAGGGTCATGAAATGTTTAAGGAAACAGTGCCTTCTTAGCCAACACTGCTATTTAAAAGCAGACACACCCAACGTGTTAATGAGCATAGCTCCCACCTTAGCATGAGTCTGGGGGGATTTAAAAAAAAAAAAAAAAGCATGAGTCTGGGGGCACAAATAAGTTGCTGAATCATTGAGGTGGCACTCTTGTAGGTGCAATAAGCAGTTCCACAAAGAAAACGTGGGGGGGCTGTAAGGTCTAGACAGATACCACCTAGGGTAACTTCAATGTTACTACCACCAATACCATGACCTCAAATACCACCACCTCTACTACACCACCACTGTCAAAGTCACCAATACTACTTATAGGACCACCACAATACTAATATCACCACAAATACCACACCACCAATACCTCCACTATTATCACTAGCAATGCCACCAATCCCTTACCAAGACTAGCACAACCAATACAACCCCCATTACCACCTTCACCAATACCACAGAACATCAATACTACCAACATCAGTACCAAAACCACTATTTCCTACACCAACCATAGCAATACCAGTACTAGTACCACCATTAATAGCCCCAATATTAACTCTAAAAATATTAAAGCCTATACCATCACCTACAAAGTAGAATATTGGGCAGCAACATGCAGCTCCTTCAATACCATCATCAATAACACCAGTACAACCATCAGTATTTGTCACCACCAATACGATCTCTACTAAAACCATGACCACCAACGCCAACCCACTACCAATACCAATAACACAATACTAGTAGCACCACCTATACAGCCAAGGCCATCACCACTTGTACCAATAGCAACAACCCAAAACCATCTCTAACTCTTACTCCACCACCCCAATATCACATGACCTCTAATACAATACATTTCCAATATCACTTACACCAATGTCATCACTGCCAATACCATCAGACCAATACCCCTGCCAACACTACAACAAATACCATCTGTACCACTGTCAATGCAACCAACATTGACATCAATGCCATCAAGGCCTGTACAACCACCTCCTCCTATATCACCACCAATACAACCTACAACAATATCATACCACTACTTTCAATACCAATAATGCCACCTATAATGCCATGACAAATACCACTACCACCAATACTACCACTTTTAATGAGAGGAGATGTGGCCTAGAAGCTAGAGCTTCCACCTTTGAAAGCAGGGGATTCAAAATTGAATCCCGGCCTCTGCACTTGGCTTAACATCCTGTGATTCTGGACATACCACTTAATCTCCCTGTGTCTAAAAAATATGTAATTTGTATGAAATGTATTTGTGTAATCCTTACTTGATGTACACAATCTTGTAGACCATCCCCTCCACCATAATGCACAGGGTTCTGTTGCTTCTTAGATACATTTGTGCTACATAAATATCAATATTTTGACACATCATAATAGCATCAGCCAAACACCACTAAAACCACCACCATCATTACGGCTAATACCACCATCACCAATATCACCACAAGCAACAGCAATATCTTCACCAATACCATCACAAGTAATACTACTTACCACCAATACCACTAGAAGTACCAATATATCCACTACCACCATCAATATAACTAAAACCATCACTGCCAACATCACTCAAAATCACAGTTAAAACCAATACTTGGCCACCAGCACCAATACTACAACCAATATCACTTTTACCACCAATTCAATATTAACACTACCAATCTCAGACCAATACTATCACTGTAAATATCACTACCACCACTGATACTACAAACACCATTTTCAATATCACATACATTAACTGGGTCTGGGATGAGTTCATTTGATACACTCATGCATGGCTGCATGCAGTCACACACCACACACTGGCCGGCACTGTGTATGGGCAGCGGGCCCCTTGTCTGAGAGCTCCTGACTAGGTGAGGGGGGCCCTCTATGTAATTTGCAGGGGGAACCCCTCAAGTTCCGTTAAGCCACTGATTGCGACCCATTGCAATTCCCAAAGACAAAGGGGCGAGAAGCAAACATCCCCCTAAAGAATCACTGTGAATTACCGCCGACCTGGAGGCACAGCCGACCCTAAAGAAAGGGCAGCTATCCTCCCCGACAAAGGGCACAGCAGCAGCAGGGCACAAGAGCGTGCCAAAAGAAAAGAGTCAGCAAATGAGCTGGGGAGTTTGGGTTCAAAGGACCCAATCAAGAAGGAAGGGCATGGTCACAAGCACAGCCATAAAGGCGACCGGGACAAGCAGGCCCCAGCTTTGTCACCAGAGGAAATTGATCCCACCAACCCAAACCAGAGAATACGGTCATCGCAGCCGAAAGTGAGATTAGGGGGCAGGGAGTCACAAGGTTAAAATATCTTCACAGAAGGACATAAAAGTGCAAATGCCCGAACAAGGTCCTTGTGATGCCTTAACGGCAGGGACTCTTGAGACAAGTGCCCGGACTAGGTCCTAGGGATGCCTCACGGCAGAGATACTTGAGGCATAAGGTAAAATGGTCAGAATGGGGCGGACACAGGCCTAGCAGCCCCGCCATGAAGACAGGGTTATGAATGCCACAAATTCGGTAGCAAGTTGAAGCCGCGACCCTCTGTAACAGGTGACAGAAGTAGAGCTGTCACAGCAGTTAGAAGCGGGTTATGACAACCTTGAAGAGGCATGACTGTAAGGTTGATGCATTGTAGGATTAGGCAAATTATGGTTATTAAGATGGAATAAAGTATAGGAGGTATTCTGTATAACCTGTTATGAGATGGCTTACATTGTATTCTGAGATGAGCCAGAAATGAGCATGTTGATGACCAATGCCATCATGATAAGTGTGTACCAACTTATGATGTGACTAAACTGCGGCCGTTCTAATGCCACAATGGTCTTGGTGTACATAATTGAAGGAAATGAAGGAACGGCGGGAGGGCTCATGAGATGCTCGCACAGCTGGGGGGGGATTATGTAGAACGCTTTGATTGAGAAATTGCGGTCACAAAACATTGAGGACATATGGATTCCCCAGAAAGGGCTGTATTACATTTGTAAAGTAGAAACCCTTGTCACAAATGGCTTCCACTTTGTGAAAGTTAGCATCTGCCATCAGCAGGAGCAGACGGCAGCTCAGCAGCCCACTGACTACTTTCCCCGTGAGGTCCAATTGCACAGTGTTTAATTGAAAAATAAGTAAAACAATTTGCCTCCTGTACTGTTAGGAGATAGTGGCCGCAATGTCAGCCTTAGATTAAGTGAATGCAGGGATGAAGGTTTGCTGTCCGTCACCTCTTTATTTGTACTCCTTTCAGTTGGATTCACAACGGAATCTTGTCTAAGTGATATTAAATGGGCAGGATTCTGGTAATCATATTGAAGGGTAATTTTTTAGCTTTGACAGATTATTGATCTTTTTACCAATCACTGTTCAAAAATAGCAACTGCTTTGCTACCTGAGAATGATGCAGCAGGCCCTGGCCAATAAACTCTCCTAGAACACAGGCCATGAAAAAAATACTTGGCTGTGACTGCAACTATCTGCAACATCATTTCTGGTGTGGGGAAATTAGACCAAGGGGCACATTAGCAAGAACGGCGTTAAAATTATCGCCGCTTTAGCGGCAGGAAACTGCCGCTAAAGCGGCGATAATGGGCTTGATAATATGCCCTTGAGAATTCCAATAGAAGCCCAGGATCACAGCAGAACATGGGCTTCTATTGGTATTCTCAAGGGCATATTATCAAGCCCATTATCGCCGCTTTAGCTGCAGTTTCCTGCCGCCAAAGTGGCGATAATTTTAACGCCGTTCTTGCTAATATGCCCCTAAAACTCTCTGCCACTCCATGTGAGGTGAATGGGGGAATGGAACAAGCCTTCCAGTCGCTCTGTCAATGAAGATCAGCACCAAAGCCACACACAGAGGTGCCCACTGCTGACGGGCAAATCAATTGTCCATAAACCCTCTGGAATTGAAGTGTTTTTAATTCTCTTGTTTTAATAGACAGCTTTCCCGCAATTAGGCTTAAGTCAGAGATGTTCAATGTGTGCTTGTGAGGGTCGGATCCATGCCAGATTTTCAGTATATCATCATAAGATAAATTCACATGCAATGACTCTAAATAGAACTCTTTTACATAATGGTTAGCCTAAAAGCCACGGATGGATTGTGAACTCCTGGACAAACAAGGCACACAACTGGATTTTGTGATATACTACATGTGGCAACTGAAAGCAAGAACTGAGTCAATTTCTTCTGAATTTCAGATCAATGAGGAGATTCAATATTGCCAAGAGGCCCTGAAAGAAGTGAAACAACACTCAAAGGTAAGGGAGCAGTCTCCTGAATAGGTAACGACTTACCTAAGCAGGCAGCAATCCATTTCTTCCTACACTGCTTGTCCCTTATGCCTCCGTCTTTGAACTCGCTCTCGAGCAGGTGACATATCAGAGCAGGTTACAAGGATCTGTACGCAACCTCTGGTTCATGGGTTCAGAGCCAGCCAGGCCTCAGTAAAATGAGTACTATTTAGACCTGGGCAGAGTTCACAGACCAAAAATAATTTCCTGCGCTATGTGGAGATCCGCAAGTGGTGGAGTGCATTAGGTCACGCCGTTCGTGCTGATTTTTAGCACCGGGAGCTTGTCCCATGCTGGAAAGTCAGCGCGAATGGCACCATGCACAGCGCAAGAGGGCGCTGCATCTTTCTGCCGCTCAAGTAGATTTTCTACTCAACCGACAGCTTCATCAACGCGAATGGATGGTTTCTCAACGCAAGCAGTTGCTACCATCAGCGACCGCCTGCGTTGAGAAATCCTGCTGGGAGTAATCTAGCGTTGGATTTTGCTCGCTTGCGCTCGCCAACTTAACATTGGAGAGTGCAAGCAAGGAAAAAACTCCGCTCCGAGGAGCGGAGTCTTTCGGAACTCCGCATTCACCGCCCAGGCCTAGTACTATTGACAAAGTTAATGACTATACTTTAAACTTAACCAATTCTCAGAATGTGGCATATGCCATGTTGATTATTAATCTGCAGACAGCTGCCCTAAGATTTCACAATGGGGTGATGTCACTGAGCATCCTGAAAAAAACCTTGTTTCTAGGGGGAAAGGTGGGGTCTGGTCTGCAAATATTTTGCCTACAGTTTTGAAAATCTTGAAGCAACCTATGCGAGCTGCAACACTGTAGATTCTGTTAAGTTTCCAGAACCTTCTTTGCTGCCCTACATCGCTTTGTGTTCTTTTACTGTTACGTAAGGCAGCTCAAAATTAGAATTATTTCTGTGATGCTCATTCCTGTGCTACTCTGTGTCTGTCTGACCTCATGACCTTTTCTGCTAGGCATGTATAACATATATCCACAAGGGCCAGATCAATGCCAGATTTCAGAATCTGGCATGTATCTGGCCAGATCCTGACTATATGAAAATGAAAACTCTGAAAATAGTAATATACCAATCACACCTATTGAATTTACATCTGATGGCCAATAAATCCCAAACATGATTTGCTTTTGATACAAAAAAAAGCTTACTGAAGGTTATTTCTGACGTACCAGTTCATTCAGTCAAAACTCACAATAGCCAATGACACACGCAATGTTGACTTTAAAAATCTTCTATTTTGATTTCTAGAATTGTGAAATTGAAATCCTTAACTTGTTGGAAAAAATCAGAGTGCAGGAAAAAGGGCGAGTTACTCAGGACCAACCAGAGGAAGGGACTATGAAGAGAAGAGATGGAAAGGGCAAGACAAGGAGCCGGTGAGTAACTTGAAATTAGCACCTTGTTCGCAGAAGTAGTTGTATCTGCAGATGCCAGTCTGAATGCAATCAATGACGTTTGCATTGCTGCAGTACTGGAGGCTGCTGGGAGTTTTTGCCTGTAGGGCAGTGCCAAAGCGGGCCACATCTACAGAGAAACATTTTGACTATTACACATTATCTTATCCGTTTTATCTCCTTTGTCAGAGTTACAATACTGAGGATGGCGGCTGGGGAGTCTCAGAATCACATGGTACATTCATGCCTAGGGCAGGATTGGAAGCAGCACGTTATGTTATTAAAATTTATAATGCGCACAGCTACCCCAACGGGGTCTCCCGGCGCAGAGGGCACTCAGGAGCATCAAACTAAAGGAGCCAGGTCTTCAGACCTTTATGTAAAGCAAGAAGGGGACACACAGGTTCTCAGCGACTCTGGAAGAGAATTCCAGAGTTTCTGGCCTTTCGAGCACATCTTCAATTATTTTTCTCAATTCTCAGTAAGGGTAGATCTCAGTAGTAGAAAGTCTTACTAAATGATTTCCAGTGATTGAAGTGAATCACATAGAGTAACTGCTGCCCTTTGAAAAAGGTGGGATTCCCAGAAAGCCAGTGTGATGGAAGTTGAGTCTTATAATACACGTTTGTGTATCTATACTTGTACTACTAATGGTAGATATCATGCTGTGCATAGAGGGGCATATTCTCAAGGAGCCATCGCCGAGTTAACGGCACTTTATCGCAGTCAAAGTTGCGATAAATTTATCGCCCAATTCACAAGCTGGTGCTAACAGCCCATAACACCAGTTTACCTGCGAAAGCATCCTCAAAAAACATCGCCACAGATGACCCCTGCAACTATCGCTAATGAGATGCAGAGTAGGCGTTCCCGAGCAAAAAGCTGCGACAACACCACACCTCAACATTCTCAACGACCAGCCCGATCAGCGATAAGACCACAAAACAGGCGATAAGGCGCGTCAGCAGCAGGAATCTAACACCTGCTCTGACCTGGTGTAAAGTCAGATGACAACCTGCACCATCAAAGGGAGCCCAGCCCACACCCACACATGAAGAACAACAGATGCCATGGAGCTACTCACCATGCACCCCGGAGCCCGAGAGGGCAACAACACCCACCACCACCACCCCCCCACACCCCCGGACACCCACCGCCCCCCCCCCGGACCAACACTGAGGCAGCGCAGACAAAGACATCGACCCTCCGAAAATGCACCAAGCCCACAGACCCAACACCAGAGAATGTCATTGCCCACTATATGCCCAAAGGGACAACCCTCCTCCGCATCCTGACCACCATAGCCCACAGGCTGACGGTACCAACACAGCGGACAACCAACATCCCACCGCAGACAAAGCTGCTGGACGTGCTGCACGTGTTGGCCTCTGGTACCCTCCAACCAACCTCCGCCTGAGACGGAGGAGTCACACAGCCTGGCCAATCCAAGTCCTGCACAAGGGTCATGGATGACACCATCAGCTTGGTACCCCACTATCCATACCTCACACACACTGCGCAGGAACAGCCGGAGACCAAGCAGGGCATTTACGCCACAGCTGGCTTTCCGCACGTGTCAGGGGGCAAGTGACTGCACACATGTCCTACTAGTGGCCCCTTGCGACACTGCACACAATAAGCGCAACAGAAAGCGCACGGATCCCACCAATGTGCAGGCAATAGTGGACCACCGTGGAATCTCCGCCAACGACGTCGCCAACCGCCCAGGCAGTGTGCATGATACCTGCACCTCCCGACAGTCCATCATCAACCTGCGCCACCAGGATGGCACCCACGGAAATGCACTGCTCACTGGCCAATACCAAATGCTCACACCACACACCTCAACTCCACAATCGTGCAACACACAACACAGGAAATGCACACGTCACAAGCTCACATACAACATGCACACCCACCAGACACGACAGCACAACTCACTGTGGGAACCTGGGCCAGCCATGTACATGAGCCATCTACGGCATGGCACCTCGGACACACAATAGCAGAATGTCGGAAGAGGTGGGGACCAGGCATGTGCGAAGGAGGCAAGGGACCGATGAATGAGAATGTACACAATGCCAAGTGTGGCGTGGATGTTCTGGCCAGACTGCAGTATGCAGACCACACAGTAGTGGACAGTGGACGCAACCATGTCACCCCAGCCAGTGGGGAAGTCGTGGAAATGTAGCTTGTGACGTCCCCCCCGTAAGCGTGAGCGGAGTGGGCTGGCCAGGGGTACGCCAGGCCAGCGTGGGGTGTGAATAAAAGGCACGTAACCCTGGGCGTGGTCCTCTTCCGGAATGCCCAACGTCTCTGCCAGGGTGGTGCCCCTCACCCCGCCACGAGGCCGACGCCGTGAGCGGTGTTGCCAGCGATCCTGTGCGCCTGCTGAACCCCGGGACGCTGGTCCCCGAATCAGTCATGCCCGCCCCTGCGCACCCAGGGCTCAATGCCCACCTTCCGACACCGGCGTGTGTCGATGAGGGCCCACCACGTGCAGGTGCAATCTCCAAGCCCGAGGCCTGCGACCTTGGCAGCCTCCTGAGACCATCACGGCCTCCGCAACACAGGCCCGCAGTATTCCCTTCACGTTGATGTACTCCACCGGCATGCACAGCGGACAAGTAGGTCACACATTTGGAACTGAGTCTTGATTACACCATGGCAGAGCACATAAATCATGGCTGAGTGTATGTCACTATATACCCTTCGATGTGGTGCCAACAGGTCTTAGTGTTACATCACAGCCGCAAGATTCTGTGGGCCCACGCGGACTACTGCTCTCCGCCTACGCTGCGCTCGAGTAGGTCACAGAATTGGAACTGAACATCGATTATTCAAAGGCAGAGTAGGAATCATTGCACGCAAGGAGAGGCATACGAGGATGACGCGTTGCAGTTGGGAGGAAAAAAGGATCATCATTACGGAGGTGATCGAACACTACCGACAACTGCCCTGATGTCACTAACTCTGTGCATCGCAAGCCTACGACATGTGGCTGTGGTCCACTGCTGACCGCTGCCTTCGGCCTACACTGCGGTCCAGTAGGTCACAGAGTCTTGAATCGTCAATGCCGGAGTTCACATCAGTGTACCGGCATCATCGTAGACTGCATCCCCTCTCAGCCCCGGTGCCACTAAGTCTGTTCCCCGACATTCATGGACACTCTCTGGTCGTACATTGGTGGCGTTTGAGTCTATGGACTAGGGGGTAGTTTTCATCCTCATGCAGCTGATACCGAATTGGTGGTGGCAACGAGGCAGTCGCTTTCCACTCCTCCATTTGCTGCTTCCGGATAGCCTATGCCCTCTGCATCATGCCCTGGAAGAACACCTTCCACTGTCCCCCGAAACACTCCGCGACATTCACCTCCGACATCGACGAGGACCCGCTCAGTCTGCGTGGCCCTACCTCATTGGACCGCAAGTCACCGTCCCATGGCGGTGTGCCTGTGCCTGCCGCTGTGCACCCGGGGCCACTAACTCTGTGCAGCTCAAGTCCGGGACCCTGTCTGAATGAATATTGGATGACCTCTGTGACGGTGGTCTTGGGGTCATCGACGCCATGTGCATGTGGCCCTGCGCTGTCCGCTGCCTCCGGCCTCAACTGCGGACTACCAGGGCTCACACATCAAATCGAGTCCTGACCGGCCCGGACGTCGCATCACCGCAGGAGGCACACGCCACCATCGCCAGGGCCAACTCCAACCACCATCTGCCAGAGTCGAGACAGTGGTAGTGGCAGACTGACGGAGTTGCTCAGACCTGTCGTGGATGCCATCATCTGCCTGATCCCCTGCTCAGCATTCCAGGTGCCACTGACTCAGTGCACCACAACCAATGGACCGTTACTGATTGAGTTTTGTGATGTGGAGATGCTGCACAGCAATGTCACCTCAGGCAGTGTGGGAGACCTGGGACATTGATGAGGAAGTTGCTGCAGGTCTAACACACCCCACTGCATCTGCATCAGGAATATCCCGAATGGACACAATCCAAGTTATTTTCATCACATGAGCGCGCACAGCTCTAGTGCCCCAACCTCAGTGCACTGCAACTCACGGACACTTCTGTTTGTATGTTGGGTGACCTCTGTACTTGCTGCGGCTCCCTCCATGTTGCTCAGCAGTTGACTCTGTTATGCATGTGTTTTCTATTTCCATTGCACTGGTGTCCACTGCTCAAGTTGTTGCCAGCACCGAGCACTCCATGCGAGCTGGCTTATTCTCACCCCACACACATCCAGCACAGGCGTCACTGTACATGTGGCCCTGCCAATAAAGGGGCCGGGCGCACGTGCCCGTAGCCAGTTCAACATGATATCTTCGTGTGTCTCTATGGCAGTGTGGGTCTCCTTTGTGGGGTGTCGGTTGTCCCTGAAGGGTAATTGACACCCACGTATGTGATCTAGTTAAGCCTTCCATGGGTTCGGACCACACCCGCACCTGTTCGGCCACCTCCTTTTGGCGTTCTGACACCTGGCATTGGGGTGCCATGTGTGGGTCGGTGAAGTGTTGTGGGCCAGCCTTGCTTGCGTGTGCTTCATGCTGTGTGGTCTGTTGCAGGGGCTGGGTTCTCCTCAAAGTAGCTTGTCTGCCCTGGTCCTGGTGGTGGGTTGCGTGGGATGTCCATGCGCTGTTGTAGGGCGTCGGTGTCGAAGGTGTGTTGGTTGTGTCCTGCATCACTGATGGGTTGTCTGGTCTGACCTGCTGGAGGTGTTGTTTGTCCCTCTGCAATGTGAAGGGGAGATGCATGTTGACATTGTGTTGGCATTTATGTTGGCGCTTTGTTCTTGTAGACATGCAGACTGTGTGACAATGTGCATTGTGGCTGTTTGGGCGGTGCTGGCAATTTGAGGGGGGACAGTGGACATTTGGACTACATGACTGTTGTGAGGTTGTACCTGTACATATGCATCTCACAGTTCCCTGCTCTGTCAAATGTGATTGGCCTGTTTATGCACATGGGCGGACCCAGTTGTGTCCCCTGTTCTGCAGTGTAGGTATTGCACTTTGTGCCACATTGTCATGGGATGCACTGTTGCCATGTGTGTGTGCTGCAATGTGCCACGGGGATGGGGGACATGACCCTGGGTTATTGTGGGTGTGCAGTGTGCTACACGTCGTTGTGCATGTGTGCCATTGTGCCCATCTCCCCCCGTCCCCCCAGGACCTGTTCGTTACTCACCCTGTTGTTGTTGTGTCAGGTCCTCTCGAGCTGTGTCTGTACTCCCACCTCCTTGCACCGTCTCCACACTGATGGCTGGCCTCCATTTCCTCCAGCTCCTCCTGTGGCGCAGGACTCCCACCTCCTGTCGCCATAGCTGCCTTCCTGTTGGCAGCGGATTTGGGCCTGGTTTAGGTTTTCACGTCATGCCAGCGCTTCTTGGCCTCCTCCATTGGCCTCCTCGGCACTCCGGCTGCATTCAAGGTGGTCTGAATGTGGGTCAGTTGCTGATAGTGTTCTGTCACATCTGTGACGCTGGTCTTGTTTTCCTACGGACTGCATCCCGTCTTCCTCTCCCTCTTCTCCTTGGCCTTCCCCGACCCAGTTGGTCCTTGCTTGTGGTCTGTGGGGCTTGTGGGGTTCGCGTTGGCCTCAGCGCTGGGTCAGGGTGCATCCATGTTGCTACGCACTTTGGATTGTTTCTGGTGTGTTGTTTTTGTTGCTTCTATGGTGCATTTTCCCGCCAGACGCGTGGGATTTACAGGCCTGCCGCTGGTTTTCGCTGCTTTTTGTATCGCGATCGGCCTCATCGCAGCTTTTTTTGCGTTCGTGTTTCGCATTTTTGCGGCGTGGCGTTAATTTTAACGCGGTCAGTTAACGCGTTATCTGGAGACTATCGCATGGTACCGCCGTGTTGTGAATACTTGGTTAACAAGGCGTAAATGTCCCGCGATGGACTGCAATGTTGAGAGTTGCATTAAGTCACTTTTGCGATGGTTATCACACGTTCTTAAGAATATGCCCCAAAGTCTTTATGCAATATCCATAATGCTGATTAGGATTTACACAACCTTTATGGTTCTTGTAGCAAACTAAAAAAATCTATTCCCACATATGACTTGCCCACCTTTTTCAGATGCTTCCAATGATATGGCGAGTAGATATAAATGGGAGAAACGTGTAGTAGGAAAGGCATATTTATCATTATCATCTATACACCAGATAGCTCCCAAATCTTCTCACCAGGTTTATTAATCCCTGAAATAAAGTACCAGTAGAGGCAATGAGTATGATGAAAATTTTAATAGAGGGCCGCCTAACATCTTGAAAATCCATGATTCCAAGCAAAGGTTCAGTGTTATTTTAAACAAATGTTGCCAGCCACAGATGGACTTGTCAAAGATAAGCGACAATCATTGATGACGTTCATCTTCATAGAGGTCTGTGGGTGACATCACGCTGACATCGATTAAGAATTCTTAAGGAAGATGGATGGCCACCAGCAGACAATATTATATTACAATGAGCATGAAAAAAAATGGGACCCGACACGGATGAAAATGAGTAGGGTAGAAGAGGCACCCCCTTGAAATGATAAGCTTTACAGCCCCTCATAGCACTTTGTAAGATTTTTCATGACAGAATCAAGGCATGAACTGAAGGGATAGGCATACACATTTTTCCTGCCACTGGGCCCGATTTCGAATTTGGAAAGCAGCGAAGTATCCTGCACATCAAACCCTCGGTCCATCTGCCTCATTTAGAGACAGACAGACCTTAAGTGTTATGTTGATGGAGCCCCATTTGGCTTCGTCGACAGTATACCTCCTCTGATGGTCCAATGGAGCAGGGGCTGTCAGAGGAAGGGCATTACACAGAATGCCCTATTTAGGAAAAAAAAGAGTGCCCCTCATATCCTGGGAGAAAGCTCCAAGGGTGTGAGGAGCATTAGTGCTTTGTTTTTCAGAAACAAACTCTCGCTTTGGGAGTTTTGTTCTGAAAAACAAATCAAGTGCAAAAGTTTGGTGGACGGCTGTCAAAACCCACAGTGGCAAAACTTTTTGTATATTGAAAGAAACCACTGAGGCAGAAATCACTGAGTTGGCAGTTCCTTTCAATGTACAGAGATGACGCAGGGCCCGTGGTTATCTCTAAATGTGTCAGATGGTAGTCCATCGGGTGGTGGAGGTAAAATCCTCCGCCAACCTAATAAACTGTAATCTGTCCACCTAACTATAAAACAGACTTACTTACTTCTTTTCTTAGACATGACACTGGAATGTTTTCATATCTTCGAGCTCTTGATAATATTCAGTTTTCTAGAACTGTAAAACTCTTTGGGGATTCTGAAAGGCAGCATTTAGAGGCCACTCCCACTGGGTTGACCACAATGGTCCCAATAACAAGAGAGATAATGCCTAGTATTTCTTTCATCTTTATTTTCCAGAATAACACGTGGCCTTCGGGTTTGGAAACGTCAAGAAGAAAAGTGATAAAAATGCAAGAGTGGAAGTCAGACCAATGTACCCAAGGACCCCCTCTGCAACGATAATGGAGACTGATTTTCAATCAATAAAATACTTTACTCTCTGATGGTTCTATTCAGTAATCAGAAGAAACACGTATGCAAAACGTTTGATGAAGGTTCAAGTCCCAAATCATTCCTACAAATTAAGATGACTTTTTATAGAAAGAGTCGTACTACTTCTAAGTGCTGTAATTAACAGCCGTTATTTTTACCTAGTTAAATAGCACTCACATTACCAACCTGGAAGGATAGAAGAGTCAGCTAGCCTTCACAGAATGCTAAATGATGTCCTGCGGCCCGCTGCAGATGTCAGTGGGCACCATGTGACATACAGGGGCACTTGAATGAGTTCTTTTTTTCTAAATATTTCACTAACTTTGTGAAAAGTCTAGGTTACAATTAAATGAAATATTCTGAGCATGAGCGATGCAGATGCCGACTACCCTTTGGTCCTGTAATGATTTTTCTATATTTTTCAGAAAGATGGGAAATACGACAATAAATCAGCCTTTGGATTGGATCTCTTAGGGTGATCGGACTTGGAATTGAAGGCTGATCTTTCAAGATTATGAACAGTGTAAATGTGTTTTTAAATATATACTGCTATTTCAAAAATCTTTAGATATTCACTTTATCAATTACTGATGTCGACATTTGAAACATATTTATTATTTCCCTTGTCCCATCTCTTAATGTGGAGTTTTGCCTCCAAAATGTATTATCGCAGAAGGGCTGCCTCATCCTTTCTTCTTCTCCATGTCTCTCTATATGCCCTGACCATATGAATATTATGTGCATGATTGCCATTTCTTATTTGAAATTTTATATTAAAAACTTACAGGCACTCAAGTTTCCTAGTAGTTGTTTTTCAGCAAAAAACCATTCAAAGTCTTCATTCTACGCATAGGTTATGGTAATTTTTCGGTTCTACATGCCCTTACTGACAGACCCTTTGGCTAAAATTGTTTTTTAAATATATTCGTGTTTGTCTGTGATTCAATTACAAATGCAAACCATATTTTTGTTTCATATACTGTATTAGGTATAATCATGCACTGGACACCATGCAATAATTCATCATACAATAACTTTTAAATTTCAGTTTCATCATAAGCAAATATTATTGATGACAGAAAAGATAGTTAAAATAATACATACATAAATGGTAAATATAATTATTTAAGTTGCAACACATATAGCAAGAATATCCACACCTTCCCATATTTTGAAATAGTATTCCATGAACTAAAATTTGTTAGCAAAGTTGTGAAAAGTTCACAACGTTTTCAGAATTTTCAAATTGCATAATGTGTGAATTTGTACATGCCTGCTGAGTGTGAAGTTCTCTTCAAAACTAGTTTTTGTGAGATACTTTTTTGTGAGGTTTCTGCAACCAACAGTCGGTTTTTTGCAGTGGTATTCTCCTTCAAAAACTTAGTTTTAACATGTTTTTATTTTTAAAACTCTGCAAACAGTGAAATAACAACAGTTGGATAATCTGAAACACTTCAAAAGGTTTTCGTAAATTATAACCCAGAGCTTCGCCGACCCTTTGTGTTCTCTTAAATCAATTTGTAATTAACTTAGCAGAAAATACAGCCTTTATACTGAAACAGTGAGGATTAGACTGAGGGTGCAAATAGAAGCTGAATATTGTGGAAATTCAACAGTCGGGGGCAAAGATTGATATATGAAGCTGACAAAACTAAAACCAATAGCAAGAAAGAGTATTCTAGGCACTCTAACAGCTTAAGTGTGCTCCACTCATTTTATTTTAGGGCTTCAAGTAAAGTAAATTTCAAATATCTGACAAATCCTACTGTTTGATTCGCAAAAACCGTCTAAGCTATATACAGTTTAGTTAGATATTTAGGAATGTCAAGAAAAGGAATTTTCATGTTGCTCCGTGCACCTTTGGAAACATGCATCACAACTAAATGAGATGGCCTTGAATTTACATCTACATATCCTGTGTTGTAATGAAATTAAATGAATCCCATTAGATAACACCACCAGGTTATACCACCTCTGACAGTAAATCTCGATCACGTGCCAAACACCAGGGTATGCCGTAACCAATAGAGTCAAACGCCTAACCATTGGAGGTTCTTGTTCTCCCAGTTTCAGTCAAATGTAATACATTTTGATCCTTCAACAGTATTTTTGAAGAATTGTTCTGATAACTTCAGGACAACTAAGCTCTGTAAATCATGCAATACATTTACCTGGTGGTTCTTCAGGTGTTGTGTCAGGAATTTAAATCAATGACACATATTATCGTTAGAGGATAATTCGATAATTGCTGGTATTTTCATAAACCACATCACCACCCTGTTTTGGGGCCATCACTATTATGTATTCTGATTCATCGCAGTCTTTTCTTAGTGCAGATATTGGTTTACATCTCAAAATGGAGTTGGTGGGAGCGTTCACCTCTGAAGACAGACTCTGGATCCCTTCGTAGCGGCTATCTGGATTTGCAGAACCTGAAGCATGTACAGTCATTGAATAACATGGAGCCTGTTGAACGGCTACAGGAATCCCATCCTCCTCATAGACTGTATTTTCGGACATGTCCTGTAAAGCTGGAGTAGATAAACCAATGCGCGCATCCCTCTCTATAACCTTCTCTTCGGAGTATTTATTTATTTTCCTTAATGCTTTCCAAGCGCAAACAGATACAAGTAAAAACATTGCCAGCAGAGCGACTGATACCCAGGGACAGAGAGGCATTGTAGAATCAAGAGAAGGCAAGGATGCTCCAGGGTTGATGGATGTACTGCTAGACTGGCCAGGCATGGTCCTAATCTCATCCGGTTCAGTCCATCGGAGGCTCAATACTGTTGTAGTTGAGGGTAAAGGTGCTCTTGCCAGACCAGCTTTGATGGGTGTTGACTTGTTAAGGGGTTCAGAGTTCTTAACAGATGAGGAAACAGTTATTTTAACTTTAACCATATCATCAAAGCCCTCCATCTCTGTCCCGCACCAGTACAGCCCGGAGTCCTCCTTTGACAGAGACATCATGGTCACTGTGAATGTGAGAGCTGTGTGAACATCTTTCAGTGAATATCGTCCCTCTCTCACCTCTTCCTCTGATCCCTTGCTCTTTATTTCAGTGCTGCAGTAGTACCAATTAGCCCCTTTGCACCAGTATTTCTGGTGCCCTGTAAAACGTCTTGAATAACGACAACTTACAATCAATGACTCTCCTGCGGTTCCAGACACCTCTTGGTCTCTTACACTACAGTAAACTCCTGGAAAGAGGATCAACATCCAGAAGCTGACAGGCCTCATTGTGCTGTCTAAGGTCAGCAGTGTGCTCCCTTACACAGGTCTCTTCTGGGTGGTCTCTGCAGTGGCTCAAGCCTGGAGGTCTCAGCTCAGGACTGCCTCTGTCACCATCTTTACAGCTTTTCTTCTTCCACCGTTAAATTTCCACTGATGCGCCTTCACTTCACCTTAGGTGGGCTCAGCCTGTTGGGTTTTGTACGCCTCTGTAGTCTGTGTAGCGCTTGACGCTCTCTGACCACACGCCGCCTGTTCTTAATCTTTCCGGCTACTCTTTAGCACCTTTGTATTCCATGACCTGTTTGGTGACGTTTCTGACCATGTCTGGTGTAAGTATGGGGCTTTACAGGAAACCAAGCTACATTGATTCCAGTGTACACGCCGTGCAGACCAGAGTAATTTCCTGTTTAAACGCTCTGTCCCCCCCACAGTAAGAGTAAGTGTTTGTGACTAAATTAAGAAAATGGAAACATGCAATATGAAGTATTGTCTCTTTTGTACACAAATAATAGTGTGAGCAGGGGTAAATATGGTTATTGAAGGATACAATTAATCCATGTAATAAACCAATACAAGTTACCTTAATTTCCCTTTAACTTCACTTATTCTATGCACATTTTGCTGCCAGTGTTTGTGCAAAGAATTTAACTCAAACGGGTGTAAGCAAAGCTCTATATAATTTTACGAAGTGTGTGTAGTACTACCTGCTTTTAGAATAAATACCCCTTACTACAAATTCATTGTCCCCTAACATCCTCCTTCGTCCCTCACATTTCCTGTTACTGGTACCATCTGAATTATGAGATCCACAGAAGCACTGCAGATCTCTCTCACCTTTGAACCAGAGATTCAGGATGTTGAAAGCAGCCGACATATCCTTGTGAAAGTCTGCCCCAAAATGAGGAATTACCAGACAAATTTGACCCGGAATTACAGATTCCCCCATTAATTCCTCATTTCCTGTGGATCTTCAGGGTCCAACTCGTAATTGGCTGGATCTTCCCCATCACCAGAGTTACTGGTACCTCTGGTATCGGCACCTACGGGGGTGTGGTAAATCCGACCCACATTTATCAGGCCTCTCGCAATGAAGACCTTAGTTCTTGACATGCTCAGAAGAGTGAAGAGGAGGAAGTTAATTAAGGTGAGAGTGAAGAATTTGATAAAGCTGGTAACTTTAGGCTCTACTCATATTATGTTATGCAGATTTGTAGAGCGCACTATCAACCGGGAGGGTATCCTGCCGCTAAGCAGGTGTGAGTTTAGCCAAACCTAGGGCCTAGTGGGATTACTAGAAAATTCAGGCCTTCAGCTGCTTGTGGAATTCAAGAAGTAAGGAGGAGGCTCTTGTGTGATTACTTGCTTTTGCTGTTTATTTAGGTATCACACACCCTTTATTTTTGGGGTTAAAATATTAACTTTTCTTTCCGTACAAGCATCACAAATGTAAATAAATCGATTGATATGCATGTAGGGAAGAAAATTATAACACAGATGTTTCTAAATTACAAAGAGAAGCCCAGTTTGGGAGGACAGGTGGGCTAGAGCTAAACCAACCTTGAAAATGGGGATATAGGCTGGAATCCCGAACTCGGCTCAGCAGAAAACAGCCTTTACATCGCGGCTCGGACCATGCTGTGCCTTAACAGCGCGGTCCCAACCACGGATGCGTCTTTACAATGCATTCCTTTACCATGCAAGTTCTTACAATGACTTGTCTTAAAGAAAGTGTTGTTGGATTGATGTTGGACTTTAAGTCCAACACTTTCCCTGCTGTTGCACACACTGGAGTTGGAATAGTAAATTATACTATTGCAACTCCACCGCTTTCCCTATGGCAGGTCGCTGTAACGACTTGCGTGGTAACGGAATGCGTTGTAAAGACGCATTCGTTGTTCGGACCGCATCATTAAGGCAGGCATGATTAATGCCTGCGTGGTTCTGACATACACCCGACTCCGCATCCCATAATTCTGGGGAAAACACCTACTCTCCCTAGGGCCAAAAAAGTGTTGCCAGTCTGATTTCCTAGTAAAGCGCTCTGCCCAATACTTTCGGGCTAAATAAAATTGCAAAACAAAAGCCACGGAGTTTCACAGAATCATCGCTATTGAACATTTCTGCCAGTCAGCAGTAATTGCAGGGCCATATGTCGGGCGAGTCCTCCACTGTTTTCTCATAAAAGGTAACTGAAAATCATACCAAGAGCCACGACGCTGCGTGATGTACTGAAAAAATGGCTGCTATGGAAATATGAAAGAAATGGCTTGAACGACCAATAAACAATCCCTTACCATAATTGGTTCATGGGGTGTTGAATGCTGGTGGCGACATGGTACTTCCGCAACGAATGTACACAATCCGCAGTGACTGCACCCCTGCACATAAAGATGAAAATTCCACTAGTAAGAACAGATATTGCAGGAAATTCTGCTGGCGGTTTTTTGGCTATGAATCCTGTGAATCATTTTCCTGAAATACCTACAGAGCATATTGCGCTTATGCTAATTCTCATGGATTGCCAAAAACGCAAAATATGCTGCATTGTGTAAAAATGAAACTAAGCACGCGCATTCTCCTATGTACAAAGGTTGGTGCTTAGCTGTCTCAGCTCTGTTCACTGGATTTCTCCCCTTGTGTGCTGAACTGGTGCAGCTCTCTCATGGATGAAGGTCAGAGGCGCAGCTAACATTGGTGCAGTGACCCCGATGGGTGTGAGGGGTCAACTGCACCCCCACTAATGTCTGACTTTAATACCAACCAGTATGCAGGAGGCATATTTCGCTCACTTGCAATGCTGTCCATGACATCATTGCTACACCCCTGCTACTCCAGTAGTGAAGGCGCAAAGATTCAGATGAGCAGCGAAGTACCCCTGCCGTCATGGAGAACACAAGGATAGTGTACACCAGGGTTGTCCAACCTTTTCTGTAATAAGATGTGCTTAAGTTCAATGAAAATCATCCTGAACTACTAATATTGTTAGTGTTGTATAGTGACCACATCAGACAAGATTACATTATTGGCCACCCCATGCAGGAGTATCATCAGCGGTCACCTCAGTGCATCAGGCAGGGTTGCCAGAAGAAATGTAAAAAATGTTTTACTAATTTGGAATTCCTCTTAATGGGTAATACATACCCGCCAAAGCTTCAATGTACAGAGGTAATAAGAAGAAACCCCAACATTGTATGATTTTATACAAATGCACATAATGTGTACTTCTAAAGTACATGTTCACCCTGAAGGGTATCTTGGGGCTAAAATAACATATGCTTATTGTTTCCCAGCTCAGTGGCGGGAATGGTTGATTTGGAAATTCAATTAGAAAAGCAACCATTTTTCTCCAAACTTCAGCTTATGAGTTCTGTAAATACATACATTTTCGTCTCGAATACACACTTTTCAGTTTTTGTATACGTATATAATTCAACTCAGCAAAAGCTAATATATTAGGCTGGTATACATGCAGAGAACAACTTAAAGGTAACAGGAGAGATACTTGTAGCTCAAGAGCTACTTGTTGGAGAAACCTGGGGGGATATTCACAAGATTCGGCGCTAACTAACGCTAACCTCAGTTAGCGTGCGTTTTGTTATCGCCGTGTACCGCATGAGATTATTGCCGTGTTAGCGGCGTATTCACAACACGCCGCTAACTGGCGATAATTTCCCCTACCGGGTCAAATGTCCGGCGATAAGGTTAGCGTCACGGCGATAAAATCCGTCACGCTAACGTGAAAAAAGTGGCGATGGGCCAATTAGCGACCAGGAACGGCACGCTAATCAGCGTCAGCGCACCTTTTCTCACGTTCGGCGGGAAAACATATGAGAAGAACCATGGAGGAGGCTGGACCCAGCACAGAGGCCAACAACAACCCCACAAACACCCAGGAGGACCAGCCAGAGACCCAGGGGAAGGGCAAGCAGAAGAGGAAGAGGAAGACATGGTTCAGTCAGCAGGAAAACCAGGTCCTGATTGCGGAGGTGACAGAACACCAACAACAACTTTTTGTCACCTCCACTGTGTCATTGGCAACCAAAAATGCAATATGGCATCCATCGTGGCCAAGGTGAATGCTGTTGGAGAGGTGAGGAGGACAGTGGACGACTGCAAGAAGCGCTGGCATGATGTGAAGCGCAAGACCAAGCAGAAACTTGCAGCCAACCTGAAAGCAGCAATGCAGACTGGAGGTGGGAGTCCAGCGCCACAGGAGGAGCTGGATCCGTTGGAGGAACAGGTGACCCAAGTCATCAGTGAGGAGACAGTGGTCGGAGTCCCGGGACAGGATACTGCTCAACACGACCAGACACAACAGCAACAGGGTGAGTACCAACCAGGGATTGGGGGGACGGGGGAGATGGGCCCAATGGCACTCATGCACAATTAAATATATTGTAGTGCACACCCTCAATGACTGTGGATCATGTCCCGGATCCCCTTGGCCCTGGTGGCATAGACACATATCACCCTACTCAACCAATACATTGCAAGACACATATTGGTGGGCACACAGACATGGAAATGTGCACAGAAAAGTCAAACAAATATAGTCCAAGTATCATATCAGTCCACAAGAGAAGGGCTACATGAAAGAGCAAAGGCCCACATTGATTGGAGATGATTCCAGGCTGTCAAAATGGCCCCCTTGCCTCAACACCATGCATATGCATGTGCCCGTATGTCGGAGTTGTGTGCAAGAATGTGCATGTGCATCAAGGGTGACACAACTGCACATACACAATCTTGCACACAACGCAGACACATGGGCACAATGCCACATGTCTGATGACATTGGTGGTGGCATGCACACTCATGCACATGCTCAATCACACACACAGTGCATCCACATGTCAAGTATCAGAGAGATGGGGCCCCGTGCAGACGAATTGAAAATGTGTGATGTTGAGGCAAGGGGGCCATGTAGACATCCTGCCACATCTCCAGTAAATGTGTCCCCTTGCATGTCCATGAGATGCAGTCCTGTGTACACATTGACGGCTCGCAGCGTGAGCCCTGCGGGGTGATGGTGCATGGCGATTGTGCTGGGTGGGGGAGGGGCAGGATGGGGGCTAGTGGAGTTGGAGATACGACGTGCTGGAGTTAAGTAAGTAAATAAATAAATCCAACCAATTCCCTTGCTCTTACTGCATAGCTAACTTGGCGGTGCAGCAAGTGCAAGTCAAATAGTAGGATTCATCAATTACTTACCTAACTCAAGCACGTTGTGTCTCCAACTCCACTACCCCCCATCCTGCCCCTCACCTGCCCCACAACAGCCCCCCGCACCACCACCCTGCAGAACTCCCACTGCGAGCCGTCACTGTGTGTACACCAAGTGAGAAACCACCTAGTGAGTCTGCATACCAGAAACACATGCAGGGTGATATTCACAAGGAAGTTGCGGAGAGAGGCGTTAACCTTCTTGGCTTAACGCCTCTCTCCGCCATCTTGTAAAAGCAAGGCTGCACCATATCCACAAGGACATGGTGCAGCCTTGCTTTTCCCCCTGCGATGGCGCTAAGTCTCACAACTTAGCGCCAACGCAGGCACCCTTGCACCAGAGTATAAGGGTGTCTGCAAGCAGGGAGGTTTCCTTTATGTACAGGAAGGTGTCCCTTCCTGCATATAAACAAACCTAAAATGCCATTCACTAACTTACATGTGTTCTGCTTCATGCAGCACACATGTAAGTTGCAAAACGGCATTATAAAAAAAAAGGTTTGTTTATGCACAGGAAGCTGTCCCTTCCTGTACATAAACAAACCTTGGCATTTTGCTTTGCCCATGTGTGCTGCACAAGGCAGCACACATGGACAATGCCAAATGACGAGAAATAAAGCAGTCCTCCTCGTGTCGCCAACTTGAGACAAGGGTTTTCCTGGTCTCAAGTTTTGCGTTGGCTCCTATTTAGGCTGCCCTTGTGATCATGGGGCAGCGTAAATATCAATGTGTGTGGCGGTGGAACGCCCACCACAACACCCACTGCATGCCCCTTTCACGCTAAACACAGCGTGACAGTGGGCCTAATCACAAGGCAGTGTTAAGCCACGTCAAGTGGCTTAACGCTGCCTTGTGAATAAGGCGAGGTCCCTATCGCCACCACAACGTCACAGAAAATGACGTTGTGGTGGCGATAGGGGCCTGTGAATATGCCCCGCAATGTCACAACAAACTGACCATGCAGCCAAATGGCTCAAACATGCAAATCCCACGATGCACCCAAACAGCAGACTCCACTCAAAAGGTGATGTAATGCAATGAGCAGGGGGGCTATGCCTACAACACCACAGGGCAGGGACAATGCATATCAGGAATGTGTCAACCAAATCTGTACTGCATGACTTTTCTGTGTGCCAGACTCACAGAACTACAATGTCCCTGCAAAGAAGTAAGACAACCAAAGCATGGCAACAAGCAAGGATAGCAAAGTAGCAACAAAGAATGACAAATAGCAAAATGGCACACACACCCCTTAGGTCGAATTGCACACCTCCACTCCCAAGTGTACACATCTGCCATAAAGAAAACACCATTCCACATCAGTCCTGGTGTCAGTTGCCCATGACACCATTATGTGCATATAAACATAGCTTTTTGTTAAGTCAACTGTGTCAGGGAACAAATATGCAGTCAGGGTCGTTATCACCCACATGCAAATCCATGCATTGAATATCCGTAACTAGGACAGCATTTATCATCCATGTGAGCAGCTGCGTGTCACATACACAAACACACATCACCCTGCCATTTCATTCTGTTGGCAGGGTGGTGGTGACAAGGCCTGAGCACCACAAATAAACATAGGAATTCCACAACCATCTAATCCCGGGCCACTTACACATCACACGTGGGGTCAACGTAGAGGGCTATTGTTGTTGACACTGTCTGTCCAGCCAGCAACAACAATATAAACTCGTGCAGCACCATACTCACAACGGGTAAGCCAACAGGAGGGCAGCAAGCAATGCACACAAGACAAACCACAATAGACAAAGCTACCTGGATGCACATGTATACAGCATAGTGCAGCACACATTGAAACAGCAAGTAGTTTTTAGTAGCCAATGTGCCTAAAGGGGGCCCTCCTCACACACAACTAATCTTGCAATCAACCGATGCACATGTGCAGTACACAGAAAAGGTGCGGGTCTGTAAGCCACACTGACAATGCAAGTGACAGTGCATGATGAATACCATGCCTGCACCCCAAACATCTCCACACGGTGCAGGCCACGTCACAGAGGTGGCTGAGTGTGGGCCACATCCTTAAAGGAGCAGGTCACACTCTGACACATCCACGTGTACATACAACCCCTGACGTAACCAAGACCTCTGCTCGTAAACAATGCACAAGTGTCCCAACTCTGACCATGACACATATTTAGCCCAGCTTGCAACATCTCTGCATTGGAAATGCACAGATGTGGAGGCCCACTGCCTGAAAGGGATAATGGGCAGAAAAACAAAAGCTGAATGGGCGAGTATCCCACAATGCAGTGCACACACATAAAAATTGGAGTTCAACCACATTGACTACAATGTGGGACAAACTGCATCACCTTCACAACTGAACAGAGGACACAACTGGTGCCGCCTGTGTGTATGAACTGCCCAATCACATTAGTCATAGCTGTAAATTGTGAGATGACAATGTACAAGTACAACCTCATACCCGTGATGTAGTCAAGAAAGGCAACATCCAGCAAGAAATAGGCAGCCCCTCCCAAACAGTCACAATGTACATTGTCATGCAATCTGTTTGTAAATTCATCCAATGCATGATCATCCATGAAACACACAGTTAAAATGCTTCTCCCCTTTAAATTGCAGAGGGACAAACATCACCTCCTGAACAGCAGCCGGTCTCAATCTTCACTGATGAAGAGGAGGAATTCTCCACCATCAACACGGACACCCTCCAACAGCTGCTAGACTCCATCAGCATCCCACCTCCAGGAGCAGGGCAACCCAGCTGCATCGTGCAAACCCCACCCCCTGCACAAACACACAGCAGCCAGCACCTACCACCACAGCTGTCTCCCAGGACCTCCCAGACCCAAATCTTGAATTCCAATGCCGTGTGTTAGAGGTCCAGCAGGAGATGGCTCATCAGGTGCGGGTGGGGTTTGACAGCCTATGCGGCCAAACTTGATTCCGTTTGTGGGTGTCTGAGTTCCATCCGGGACCACGTACTAAACATCACGGACACCCACAGTCCGCTCAATGCTCTCCAACACTCCTTGGCTGCCATCGCTGGAGTCATGACTCAGAGACAGGAACAACTGTCCAGTCAGAGTGGCTCAGCGATGGCAGCCAGGAGTTGGGCCGCATGCGGAGGATAATGGAGAACATGGAGCGGATGAAGGCGGAACAAATGGCTGCCACGGCTGCACACCAGCGAGATGTAGCTGGAATCTTCCATGCCCTACAGATCATCATCACTGCATTGCTGCAGCAAGGTCTGGCGCAGATGAATGCTGCTGCTGCTGCTTCTACATCCTCATCTCCGCCCCCTGATGTGTCAGTGCCTCACAGTGCTGCAGCCAATCTACCACCACCCACATGTGAGGCACATGACACATCAGAGGACGAAGATGAGGATGAATCTGCCTTGTTGCAAAGAAGGAAGAGGTAGCATTCATCTAGGCCAAATGGCCAGTTTCTACTTGGTTCTGGGCTGAGCATCATGCCACGGAATATCACCTTCCACTGTCCCCAATACACTCTGTGACACTCACCTTGGACCTCGACATGGACTGCCATATTTCGTTTGGTTACCAATGACACAGCAATCAGACTGCTGACTGAACTCTTCCTCATCCTTTGGACTTGTCAACCCTAAAGGACTCTGGTTGGCCCTCCACTGGGTATCAATGTAATGTGGGGATTGCATGGCCAAGTACTGGTCCAGTCTCCAACTATGTCAACAGACATGCGAATAAATATCTTTCAATCACACAGATGTCTGTTGTCCATGAACAATCCAGTATAGCTGTCTCGCAAAATGTAGGAGCAGTGAATCCACCAAAAGGTACATCCAGGGAAATAATACAAATGTCAATGATTTACTGTGATCCTGATAGGCAGTGAGAGGACTGGGTATGTGTGAACCAGCTGTGCCCCCATTGCTCCAATACACCAATCTGGCAGTATCCCAAATTAGCCCCACATCCATGGAGGAAATAGGAATGTCTGACAAAAGGCAAAGTCTGTTGCAGGCCACAAGTAGTGTCACCCTTTACAATTGCAGAAAGAATATCTCCTGGCATATCTACTCATACCCCACAGGCTGGACGGAGCCTGTTGTGAATGTGCACATTGCATTTCACATCCCAAGATGGTGCACACCATATACACATTGATGAAGATACGTAAGGGCACATGTCTACCAGCCACTAATTGAACCACAATGTCAGCCTCAGTGAAGTAGAGTTGGCAATAGGGACTCACCCCATAGTGTAAGGCATCAGTCAGCCCCTTCCTGTGGACGAACAATGCTTACTGACTTTGGAACCCTCACATGGTGTGACCACTGTGAGCGGGTAGGGCAATGTGACAAGGGATGCATGGTACACTGCACTGACCATGAAGTCAGAAGCAGTGCCACCATTTCAAGGGTGGCATCACTATGAGCCAAAAGGTAACAGATGTGAGAATATGCCATGACACTGGCACAAGAGGGAGCAATGCAACATTTCACCTTTTGGGAGCAGCAGAACTGTGTGCATGGCCAAAAACGTTAAAGGAGACAAAATCATGACTTTCCAACTTCATTGATTCACAAAAGGCATATAGGAGAAGTGAAGTCAGTACATCTAACTGTACTACTCCTAAATGCATGTTGTGAATACCGGAAAACGTAAACTCATGACCTACTCTCAGATGACTTATTTGTGAATCAGGCCCACTGTTCTGCAAATGCATTTCCCAATAGACACACAGAAAGACTGCTACTTGCATTGCCCGGAGGTTCGGCCTTCAAGCACAGGAACACATAATTCAAAAGAATCTGACACACTTGCACGACACAGCAAGTGTGCCAAGGTCTGTGCTATGTAGATGGACTCTGTGTAAGGAGCATGTGAGATGCAGGGCTATGACGCAATCTGTGGTACCCGTCGCATACATCCATGCAAGTTTACTGCTTAGTAACATGTCATGACCACACTTACTCAATCAACGGAGAGTCCATTGATGACATGAGATGCATACAATGTAAAAAAACACACTCCACCACATCACCCCTGACATAAGTGCAAGCAGAAATCCAAATTAGTAACCATTTATTATAAAATTGTAAAACTTAGCTCTCCTACACTAACTATGATCATAACTAGTACTAATCTAAAATAAACTAACTTGAATAAAGAGAACAAGTACCTACACTATCTACCCTAACTAATCCTAAACACGCAAAACATATCTAAGACATCAACCCCCCTCCCACCCTTAAGGCACATCACGAGACAGGACAAAGACATCTAAGCTATACATGAACTATCTACACATTTAACCTACACAAAGATATGGTTTTTTTTGTTGTTTTTTTCCCCCCAAAAGGACATCAACCCCCCACCCAAAGGAAAAGGAAACTTATCCCCAAATACTCTACAATAATAAAAAACTAAAACTACCTTAAAATCTAGCACTAACGATACCTACACTAAAACTACACTACCTAACACTTAAAACACTTACCTAACACTACCTACAAACAAGTTAAAACATTGGTGGAAGGGAGAAGAGGGGGATGGGGCACAACATGTCCAGACATTATGGTATCCCAAGGTGTTTTTTAATGTCCTCAAGGTGCCTTGTATGCTCGGCCATTTCCCGCCTCATCTCGGCCAGCAGCATGTTATTGTCCATATATGAGCCTGCTGTGCCGGACAGTGAATGGAATCACCTGATCCGCAGGGGCAGGTGGGATTGTCCCTTGGGGGGGTTGTTGTAGGGGATGGGACACTGACTGTCCACGCTGGGACCCACCACTGATGCCAGAGGGGCCTGGGATGGCCTGTGTGCCACTGCGCCTGCCACGTGTTGCCACCTCGGTCACAGATTTCCAGGTACCAGCCGCCCGATCCTCCTGGTACCTCCGCGCCATGTTACGGTACCCCTTTGCGACCTTCTTTATATGTTGGTACTGCTCCTTCCTCACCTGGAAGGCGTGTGACTCCGCTGGCATCATGTTGTCTGTAAAATGTGGACAATGGGAAATTGTGAGTCTTTTAGACTATGTCAATGTTCTCCATTCAAATCTATGATACAAGATCACTTCAATATGGGAGCCTACACTCTAGCGTAACTATGTGAAGTCAGAGAGTGACCTGGACAACTAAATGTTGAATCTTGGATCACTGTCTGCATGCTGGGGAGAATGACATGACAGTGCATGGCATTGGACATGTACTGTCACAACAAAATTAGACTGACAGTGTCAAAATCTGTTGCCATTACATTCCCTGACTGAGGGTGACATGTACAAGGAATTGGAGGAGGGAGGCATTAGCCCTCGGTGTGTAGCACCACCCTCATCCTCTCCTGTGACACAGTGCTGCATCATATGTACAATGCTCATGTGCAGCCCTTTGTGTCCCACAGCAACTGGGTGCAGTTCATCAAGTCAGCGCTAACACAGGCACTCTTGCACAAGGGTGCAAGGGTGTCTGTGTTTAGGGGGGCTTGTTAATGTGTAGGAAGGTTACCCTACCTGCACAGGAGCAATCCAGGGACAGCCCTACTCACACTTTCATCTGTGCTGCATCATGCAGCACACATGGAAACACGCTGGCTGGCTGAACACAGACTTGTACATGAGGCGCTGTCCCTCTCTCCACCACTACTTCACAATGGGTGACGCGTTGCTGAAAGATAGGGGAAAACATCCTTTCCTCAAAATGGTCACTCATGTATGTCTTGGATCCGCTAATGTCACTCCGTAGTAAAGCCAAATTCGCAGGCCTTTACAACACAAACTGTGGCAATTCATTCACCATTGTAACGGCAGCCTGGAGTCATAATGGTTATAGTGTTGTTATGGGTAATGCTTTCTCACAGATAGCGTTCTAGAGGCCTGCATTGTTAAAAATATGGCACTGCAATAAGTGCAGGGCTAAAGCATGCGGGGTAAATGCATGCGGAGTAATGTCAAAAATTGGGACAGAGGAGCTCGTACACCTGATCCAGAGTCGGTCACGGACTGACCCCAAGGAGACAGCTTGACAAAACCATAGCAGTGGATAAACATGCCAATGAGATTCATAGGGCCTTCTTTGCTAGGTGTTTGTGGGACATGCCATTGATATGCTTGACTCAAAGCTATGCACTGCCACTTCTGTGAAGCTGGTATGCAGCATACCTACGAAATCACAGTGCAGACCTGTGCCTGAGCACGCACGGGCAGGAATCCACTGCCTCCTTGTGCATGATCGGGCACACTTGCAGAGTCATCTCAGTCAAGGATGTACATGCATTCCATGTCTGCAGATACTCATTGACAACACCACTTACATGTCTCCTCTCCTATCAGTGCACTCTGTAATCCACATGCATGTGCTGCGGTGATGGAACCCATAGCCCTAATTTACATGTCTGTCACTGACTGGGGATGTGCAAAGTCACAACTGGGAGAAAAATGCATTGCTCCACTTTCACTTATAGAATTGTACACACTTCTGACTTCAACAATACATCATCACACTGTAGTCCTAGTACATGTGATACACACCCATACTGCACACTACAACATTTATCATTCAACTCAGACATCTTTCACACCGCACCGTGGCAATATATGATGTCCAAACTCACCAGTGGCGTGTGGGTCCTGGAATCTGTCAATGTCCCCCCGTGTGATGATAGGTCGTCCAGGTGTGAGACAACAAAAGGAATTTGTGTTGGTATCATACGTTAAATCACACGTGTCAGATTCATCATACAAATCATCACCATTACTGTAAATGCTACGTAACAGTAGGGTTGCATTACATGTGGGCTACATGATTGGGTCTACTTTGCCTGCCATTCACACAAGACCTGTGAATGCTGAGTCTGGCCAAACAAGACAATGATGCTAGCAAACCTGCACATGCTAGTTGTGTGACACATTCACAAGGCCCCATTTCTACACGCAACATGATGTAATACATGCTCTGTGTACAAATGCATCGCTGCAGATCGCACACAGCAGTCTCACAGCGGTTGGTGGTGTATGACACTCCGGAGATGTCCTATTTCCTTTCGGCATTTGTTCCTATCTCATACATTGTCACACAGAGACTATGTACAAGGGCAGCGTAGCTAAAGTACCACAATTTGTGAGGACAGCATTTTTACACTTCCTATTGGCCAGCACACAGGTCACAGAAAAAATGCCTTGGATTGTTCATGTACAGTCACCCTTCCTGTACACCAAAAATCTTTATCCTGCACGTGTTTTTGCACAGGTGTGCCAACTTTGGCACAACAGTGTTAAGTGTTGCTTCAGCGCAGTGGGTAACAAAAACTTGCACCCTATGCTTGCCAATATGATGCAGCCTTGTGTCTCTGATGTGCCAACATTATGCGTGAACGCATTACGTCTCCCGCCTCACTCTGCCACATTTTTTATTTTGGACACCAGTGTGTCCCACACTGCATATTTTATTTTTCGTTGCAGTATACATGAATAAATTTATAGTTTGAACTTACCACACTCCAGGCCACCGATGAGTCCCACGTAGTCCAAGTGGTCACTCTCCCGGGCCAGGCTATCCTGCCAGCGGTGCTTCCACTGGCGCACAGTGCGGTCAACTCCGAATAGGCGCAGCATCTGCGCCCGCACACGCTCCCACCTCTGCTTACGCACACTGACTGGGTAGCCGGAGAGGATACGGCCTCCCCTCTCCACCATCAAGGGCAGGAAAACTTAATGAGCCATAGGAAGCCCCCTAATGCCCCCTCGGACATCCTGCCCTCCCTGCCCACACCCACCATCTCCCGGCACACACCTAACCCCACTGCAAAAAAATAAAGAGACCCGAGATAATATCCCCAACAACTACAAATAAAGTTAACTACCCCAAGAAAAACATCAACAAGATTGAGGACAGGAGACAATAAAAGACGTTAAAACAGGGACACCACACTTCACAGAGACACTATCGACAGGACACAGGACACAGCAACACTCTCAAACTCTCAAATCTGCAGCACACACCACCAAACACCTCCAACACTCTCCACAATCACCAGCAATGTGCTCAACAGAGAAAGTGAAAGTGCACAGCACTCCTCCAGTAAACAGGAAGCATGCAGACATCACTTCCTGTGTGTATGCGGCCCGTTTTTTGACTTAGCGACGGAAGTCTGCACGCAAAATGGCTTTGGGGGAACATTTCCTATAGTTCAATGTGTTTAGCAATGTATTTTCCATCGCTGATGTGAAAAATAAATCGCAAACTCGGAAATGCGGCCAGTTTTGCACGCTAAGTGCAAGTTATTACACAGATGAACAGTCTTAGCTGAAATTTCATTTCTTGGCACAATGAACACCATGAAAAGCTTGCTTTGACCCAAATGACACCCTTAATTTCCTAATTGACCCCAAATGACCCCCTTAATTTCATAATTGACCCCAAATGACACCCTGATATTCATAGTTTACCACTATTGACCCCCTATTTGTAATTTTTAGCCACATGTGACACGCTGTACATTAGAATTTTGTAACACATTAGACACACTAAAATGTCTAGTTTTGAACATATCTCACCATAGACAGCATCTCTGGTCAGAGGTGACATATCCCCCCTAATTTTAAAACTGGGAGATTGTTACCACTTAATGTTACACTTACACTTGTCAGAGTGATGTAATAATACAGAGGAGAAACATGCACACAGGATATGTGTGTAGTGTTTTTTATTTGCATATACTGTGCTTGGGGTCATTTTGAACGTATATATGATTGCTGAGGACACTAACGATGTGACGTGCTCAGGTGAAAAAATTGATGATTCTGTTCCTTCGGGCTGTTCCTGCTGCAGAAGCTGTGGGGTGTGCTCCACCTGCCTCATCTTCCTCATCATCATGATCATCGTCCAGTGCATCTGGCACTTGGATCCATGGGGCATTGGTGCATACACATATATTGTGCAATACACAACATGCTATGATCATCTTGCACACAATTTCTGGACTGTACAACAGTCTTCCACCTGTGATGTCAAGGCACCGGAAACGTGACTTCAGCATGCCAAATGTGCGCTCCACTATGCCCCTGGTGCGTCCAAGGGCCAAATTATACTGCCTCTGGGCCTGGTGTTGGTGGCTCGGAGGGGTGTCATCATCCATGGGGTGAGTGCATATCCTTGATCACCTGTAACATGTAATGGAGAGATGTGTCCATTTGTAGTCATGCATGCTGTGTGGGCAGTGTTAATAGTTTTGTGGTGTGTGATTGGTGCTACTTTGGGATTGGTGTTTGCCATGTGTAGCTTCTGACAGAATGACCAGCATCTATGCGAATTACATTGCCTCACAGCTGCTCGTCCCTACCCCCGAGCCTATTTGCTTGTGAGCACTGCGCGGTTGCATGACTGCCACTCCAACAGCGCACCAATGTCAGGCCTGTCTGCACATGTCCACAAGCCTGACACCTACACCAGGAGGGTCCCTGGCTCTCCTAACGTATAGCACTACCACTCATCTGCACTCCTTGCAGTCAACGCCAGGCGAATGTTTAGATGCCAATGGGCCACACCAGACACGGCTCACGTTCTGTTCAGCTGGTGGAGCTGCCGCTAGACCTTCCCCACCGCACAACACCTGCAGTTTCCGATCCAGACCTGCCACAAAGCAACAGTCTGCGGCACCCACACCTGCAGGGCCCACAGAGGGCAGGAACGCTTTGAAATCAACATCAACTTCATCTCATGCCACGTCATCTACTCCATGGACTACGTACTCATCCATGTGTGGAGCCTCCACCTCACATACCACAAGAACTCAGAATCCATTACCCTCTGGCAGATGCTTGCTAACATCGAACTGAGCCAACTCTTCTCAACACTGAGCCACAAGGCAGGGAACACCTTTGACCACATCATCACATGTGGAAACTGCGTCCACTTCATCAACAACACTCAACGCACATGGTGTGACCAGCACAGCATACACTTCCTCATCGTGAAACCCCATGACACCCATACCCACAGCCGGCGCCACACAGAGTTACTGGAGCAGAGTCACCAAGGATCTGGTACACTCCACCATAAACAGCATCAGCCACACCACTGCAGGCAACGCCAACAGCACTGTCCGGAATTTCAACACATGTATCTCCAACTGCGTATACACACTTGCACCAATATGCAACTCCAACATACAGCGTGCTATGAATGCCACCTCAGTCACCAACAACATCAAAGATGACAGATGCATCTGCTGACGCCTTGAGTAGAACTGGAGCTACATGAAGGGAACCATTAGACATCACCACCTACAAGGGCACCTAGCTCATACTCTCCCTCAACAAGGCGCCCACACACACCAGACTGGGGTTCCAGGGAGGATTGCAGCAAGTTGCAACATGGATGTTCAACAGCTGGGGTGTGCTCTACATAGAGGAGACATTAGTCCTCATCCTCATGACCACCCCATCAGCATGTGGCAACACCTGGTGTGCCAGCGCATTCGCAGCCCTACCCACCACAACTCTAGGTACCTAGGCATCGTACTCGACTCCTCCCTCTCCATGTACAAACAGGTCTATGTAGTGGCCTGCAGCTGCTTCGGCAGCCTCTGCATCCTCCATGTTACCTTCACATGGTTCCCACCCCCGTCAGGTAGGACAGTCACCATCCCTGTCATTGCCGTCAGGCTGGCCGCCAGAAACACACTATATGCCCACATGGACATGTCCGTGCTCTGCACACTCAAGACTGTCCAGCACACCATTGCAACACTCGGCCTTGTGTAGATTCTTTCTTCGTAGGTCGAGTACCTCCATCGCACATACTTGGTTCCCACCTCTCCCCACATTTGCATTTGTGTGGCAGAGGGGCTATGCCTTTGGGGATGGTTTGTCTACATGGCTGCCCCCAGTTACCACAGTAACTTGTGTTGTTGTGTCTGGTAGGTGGGCATGTTGATTGTCATGTTCTATGTGGGTTTGGAATGTGTGCATTCTCACAGTTGTGTTTTCTATGATTGTGGAGTTGAGGTGTGTGGTGTGTTCAGTTAGTACTTACCAACAAGCAGTGCATTTCCATATGTGCCATCCTGAAAGATCTGGTTGATGATGGACTGGCGGAAGATGTAGGAATCATGCACACTGCCTGGGAACTTGGCTACGACATTGGTGAACAGGCCCCGGTGGTCCACTATTGCCTGCACATTGATGGAATGTGTGTGCTTTCTGTTGCGGTATATGTGGGCAGTGTCCGCAGGTGGAACAAGTAGGACATGTGTGCAGTCAATTGCCCCCAACACATGCGGGAAGCCAGCTATGGCGTAGAAGCCTTGCTTGGTCTCCAGCTGTTCCTGTGCAGTGTTGGGGAAGAGAAGGTGCTGGGGTATCAGGCTGATTATGCCATCCAAAACTGTTGTGAGGAACTTTGATAGGGCTGGCTGTGAGACTCCTCCGACTCTGGCAGTTGTTGGTTGGAATGTACCTGAGGCCAACATGTGCAACACAGCCAGCAGCTTTGTTTGCGGAGGGATGTTGGTTATCCGCTGTGTTGGTGCCATCAGCCTGTGGGCTAACTGTGTCAGGATGCGGAGGATGGATGTCCTTTTGAGCCTGTTGTGGGCAATGACATCCTCTGGCGTTAGGTCTGTGAGGATGGTGCGTCGGCGATAGACCCGCTGTCTTATTTGGCGCAGCCTCAGTGGTTGTCCTGGGGGAGGTGGCATTGGCGGTGGTTGTTGTGGCCTTCTTGGTGCTCCAAGCTGCATGATTAGTACTTCCATGGCATCAGTGGATCATCAGATGGGGCTCTGGGGTAGTCTCCCTTATATGCTGCCACTTTTCACCATTTTTAAGACTTCCTTTTGTTTGGTCTTAAGTACCTGCAGCTAACGGGCCTTAGCGTGTGTTTTTTTATCGCATCGCCGGTCCGGGCGATCATTGAGAATATCGCGTAGTGGGGTTAGCGTGCGTTTTAGCACGGGAACGCCTACATTGCATATGATTAGCGGTAGTTGTCGCTGACATCGTTGGCGATGTTGTAAGCGGCCGCTATCGCAAGAAATCTGTCGCTAACGGCTGTTAGCGACAGCTTGAGAATGAGGCGATAAAAATATCGCCGCTTTAGCGGCAGAAAAGTGCCGCTAACGAGCCGATATCGCCTTGACAATATGCCCCCTGGTGTACACAATGACTTCGCCGTCCGTACCTTCAAGTTAAGAAAGAGCTTCAAGGCATTGGCTTTCATGACCACTTGGGAGAGGGACGAGAATCTGTTTACATCAACAGATCTCTCTTACTACTGACTTGCCTTCCCTCTGCAGTCGGATCCATCTGTGAATCTGGATCTGCATTCAGGGAAAGCACATTTGCAATGAGCTCTTCATGATGTGTGTGCAGCAATTTGGACCCAATAAGGAGGATTATGGGAATGGGGACATAAAATCAGTGTTTGATTTGAGTTGGTGGTTGCAGGTGGGGGTTCACCAGCACTCATATAAGGGAACAGCCTCCTTTTTTCCCCTCATTGGACTTTGACCGTTGGAAAAAGAGAGAAAAAACAAAATGAATGGAAGAAGGAGGAAGAGAAAAACATTGACAAAAAACAAGGATGAAACAGAACCTGAAAGAGTGAGATAAAGAGACAAAGAGTGTCTAGTGGTGGATGAAAGAAGCATGAGGTGGAATAAAGACTACACAGGCTTGGTATTTAGCACCCTGTCCCTGTCTTCTTTCTAACAACAGTGATATCTTTAAACTGCTTCCTCAAGGTTTACCTCATACTCCCAACTCAGCTCATAGCTTTTTCATTGTACTTCTCTTAAAAAACACACTCATTATACAAACACCACTGTGCTAACTAATTCACCAATAGTTCATTCCTTCCTCCCCAACCTCATTGTCTCTCTGCCACTTGAGCATTTTCTCCCCCACTATTCGAGCCAAAATTATCCTATTAATCAAATTAGCAAACCCATCCTTTGCTTCCTCAGAACCATTCAGCCCTCGGACCATGGAACCCATGAACCTCTTCTCCATGTGCTTGCCTGACGAGCTTCTCTTTTTAAGCACAAGCTCCTTTCCAGGACCTACCCTCTTTGTTCATGTTATGTTATGCCATGTTACATCATGTCATTCCATTTCATGTTATGTTATGTGTATTTGTATAATGCATGGCACACCTGGGAGGATAGCCTGGCGCTGAAGCAGGAGCTTTATAGGTTGAGCCAGGGTCGGGGCGAGGTGAAGAGTCAGGTCTTCAGTTTCTTGCGGAATTCAGAAGCGGACGAGGCGGCATGTTGTTCCAGGCTTTAGGAGCGAGGTAAGAGAAGGTACAACAGCTGAATCTGGTGGATCTGGCTCTGCATATGGGGGGGGGGGTTGCGAGTATTAGTCCAGCTGAGCATAGATGCCTGGTATGTTTATGGATGTTTATGCGATTGTTGAGGTACTTGGGGCCAATGTTGTGAAAGCCTTTGTATGTGTTTGTGAAGAGTTGGAACAGTGCTTGTTTGTGGATTGTGAGCCAATGCAGAGCTTTGAGGTGTGTGTTGACCCTGGCCTCTGAGTTTTGTATGGTCTGGAGTCTTCTGGTCAGCTGAGTGTTGATCCCAGTTGTAGGCACACTCCTCTTTAAAAAGCCATTTGCAATGCTGGAGTCTTTTGGTCAGTGGAGCGTTGATTCTGGCTGTGGACACATTACTATTTGAAAAAAGCCAATGCAATGCTGACCAGACCTCTACACCAAATTATCACCCTTTCTCTAAAACTCCCTTTCTTCTTAAATGCTTGAATGTGTTGTGGTCAACATGCACATCCCACTGTCTGTTCACGTTCAAACTCCTAAAACTGTTCAAATTTAGTTTCAGTGAAATCAGTAGGGTGGAGCCAGATGGAGTATATGTCCCAGCTGATTTTCTTCTCTCCCACCATCTTGGCCCCCATCACTGTGGCTGACAAGACCCCCACAATATTCAGTCGGACTGCTGTGGGAGAACCAAGCTGCCACATGGCACATTATGAGAAAACCACACACCCCAAAATGTCAGACATCTCATTTCACTGAGATGTGTGACATAAAATCATTTAAATAAGACACCTGACTTGTGGGGTTACACATTTCTATAATAATGAAAGGTATGTTTCAGAGTGAAGATATGCAATTATGTTGTAGTCCTTCAAGAAACACGCAATTTCACATGTTTGTATGTAATGCTTATTAGTCAAAAGAAAGTTCGGTATCGGTTGTGATCTGTATTTAGCCTTTATGAAGACTCTAGCGAGGACATGACACTCTCTTCAGCTCTCCAATTGCTTGACTGCCATAGAGTACCGAATTTATGTTATTTAAAGAGTTTCTACAGGGCTGTTCAGCACCTCAGATGGTATTTACAGGTTTTATATGTAATATGCACCACATTATGGGCTAGATGTACGAAGATTAGTAATAGCAATTTTTTGTGAATCGCTATTTGGTAATCACTATTACCAATGTACAAAAGTAATATATGGCCCATTAGCGATTCATAGTGGGTCACAAATAGAACTACCTCGTGAATATTAATAAGGTAGGTCGCAATTCGTGACCAACTAGGATTCACTGCCATCACAGGGATGGTGGCCTACTGGGGTCAGAAGAACACTGTGTCTGTGATTACTTTTAAATAAAGCAATATTTTATGCAGCTGGTTTTGCTTAAAGAAAAACAGGATGCGTTTTTAAAAAAAAACGAAAAGTTTTTTGTTCTTTTCTTAAGAGTAGCCAGTGGTCTCCAGCACAGACTTGACCACTTGTATAAAGGAGTCACACCTCCAAGGCGCCCTGCAAATCCAATGCTACAGGCCATGCGGAAATCCTGGCACTGGGCGCACCATCTCCTGGGAGTGGATCCGCACCTCCATGAGCACGTGCCCCTCTGGGGCAATGACTGTCTATGCATTGGTGGTAAGGTACTACATTGGGAATGGAGAGCGATGGGCATCCACAGCTTGGACCCGGTCATTGCGGACGGGACCCTCAAAACCTTCGAGCAGCTCCGCAAGGAGTTTGGTCTACTGCCTCACCAAGCGTTACGGCATCCCCAGCTGCGACACTGCCTTCGACGCATCTGGGAGCGCAGCCATGGGCCTAACAGGCCTCACCGGTAGTATCCTACCTAAGGGCATCGGGTCGCTCCCAGGGGGTCATGGTGGGGTTCTACGATCTCTTGAATTGCCACTTATGTTCGCTCCCCCTTTTCAACAACCTTCGAACCAGATGGCAGAGCAGCCTGCTAAGTGAGTATGAGGAGGATGACTGGGCGGAGCTCCTGGAGGCACTCGACAGGGGGGCAAGGGAGGCCCACCTGAAATTCTGTCTCTTTAAAACATTGCATGATGGGCACTGGACACCAGTGAAGGCGGGAATGTTGCCGCATGTAAACTGCGACCTGGTGCACGTCCTATGTGAAAGCCCCTCGGTCCAGACCTTTTGGGGCGCTGTGGGGATGTTGTTTGGAGAAAGGCCTCTGCCCCAAGCTCTGATTCTACTGAACGACATGGGGGTCTCTCCGGAACTTTCCAGCACTCAGCGCCGCCTCCTGCACAACAAACCTGGCAACAGCCAGGATATGCATCCTCCATCATTGGCGCTCCCCCACGCCCCCTTCATAGGAGGAATGGGTGACGGCAATGTTTCAGGTGACCACCCATGAGTTGGTCATATATAACCTCCAGGACAGAGTGGAGATTTTCCTACAGATGTGGACACTCTTCCTCCATGTTGCAGTGCAATAAATATGATGAGTGGTGGCGCCATGGGTGGTCCACAGTGCTGGGATGCTCCCTCCCCCTTTTTCTATCCTGTTCTCCCTCCCCCACTGCTTCTACCCCTCCTCCTCCCACCCCCCACCCCTACGTTTTCTGTCCATTTCCTACTCCCCCGGACAATCCCCATACCACACCATGAATCAAACCCCATGACATGCTCTACCCCGACGAGTGCGAGCCCTTGGCCGATACATTGAGACACCGCCCCTCCTCCTTCACTTCACCTCAACCTGGCATGGGAGACTGTGCCCTCCTGTTCTGATTCTCTCTAGGCAACACGTCTCCACATCAGGCCAGGAGGACTCATTCTACTACTGAGACTTGACTTGCTTGAAGGCAATGTATGCAATATGTACTCTGCTTGACTCTCCCCCGACCCCCTTCCATATTTTGTACTTTGTATTCTGTATTACGTGCTGTAACACTGTACCATTTTTATTTTTTGTCAATAAAAGATTACAACACAAAAAAAAGAGTAGTCAGTGGGACCTCTGCTTAATCTTAAAAAATATGTTTTTGAACATTCTCAAAGGGGAAGGGATCCCAAGGGGAAGGGATCCCAAGGGGATCCTTCCCATTTGTGAATGGGTTGCCACCAACTTTGAGTTTTTGCTAAAGTGTGGATGTTTTGCGACTGCATTTCGGTACCAAAACATTTATACATTCCATTCTAATTCGGTATTTGGAAGAGATGCCCTAAACACACTCCTTCCAAATAGCAAATTGGTATGCATTTGCAGTACCAAATTGCAATTCAGTAACATGTTACTAAATCGCAATTTGGGATTAATATATACCAAAAGGCATTTTTGTGGTCGGAAATGGCCCAATTCTGCGAATCGGGTTGATTGCGACTGCAAAAATGCTTTATACACCTAGCCCTATATTAGGTTGTAAATATTACAATTAAATCACAAGCATGAAAGCCTATGAAATAACAACAGTAGGGTTGGCTTTAGTAGTGGGCTACAACCCCCTAAGGGAGTGAAGATTGGGCCAGGGATGTAGATTGGCAGGGATTAAGTTCCAGATCATTGTTGCTGTGCCTGCGAAAGGATGATTTTGTATTGTACTTCTGTCATCAAATCTGTCTGCGATTTTTAACAGATCTGTGAGGTATGTTGGATAATTTAGATGTCTACATTTGTAGGCAAGGCTGCAAATTTTAAATGTGGCTCTCACCTCAATGGAAACCCAGTCTAACACTTTGAAATGATGAGGCTACAGACATGAAGAAATGTGTAGAATTACTGGAAGTTTATTTTAGCATAGGTAGCAAACTTTATCAGCAACTGGTCTTGGAGCTACGAAGGGTCCACTGACTATCATCAGAACATTCCATCTTAGAACTTTTCATATTCTAAATTGCACCTGCCACCTTACCATTCTAACATACCCACCACAGCACCCGAATGAAATTACAACAAGCCTACAGCCCCCTTAACATTACAAAACATCCTTCCAAAGGTACTAAATTCAGAGGAAAAGAAACATATTACATAAAGTTATATATATATGGTTTAAAGTATATGTTTTAACCAATTGGGACATTAACAATTCCTTTTCAGTCTTCTGGCCTCTTTCATGTGTCCCATTCCTTTCAATGAACCACCAGGAATTTCAGGAATTTGAGTCTCTTCCTTTTCCTTTCTCTGCAACATCATGCTGTGCAGCAGGTCCTTATCTAACCATACCATATATCTCCCACATGTGGAGAAGAGATTTGATCCCACCAACTTTGAGGTTCCTCCTCCTTCTTTCTGGGATGTTTGGCCCAATCCAAATTCCAAACACTCCACAAACTGTTCTTCGCTCCTCACTTAAGATCATATCTCTCCTTGTTTTCTCTTTGATTGTCTTGCACTTTTTCCATCGCTCTTCTACCATCTATTGCCACAATATGACCACCACACAACCACAGTGGAAATTGAATCTTTGGTAGACACTGGAACTGATGACATTGAACCACATTCCAGGTTCTCTCGCCCTAAATTCACGAAAGAGGAAATATTAGTTACAGAACTTGGGATCAGATGTACATAGACTTCCGTTTGTGATTTCCTAACAGCAAATGCTTGCGATTCACTATTAGGAGATTGCTAACATCTCTGTACAACAGTGTATTTTACACTGTTTGAGGTCTCAGTGGGTCGCAATTGACCTACCTTATTAACAAGGCAAACACAAGGAGATGATGGATGGAGGGCTGAAATATTTCAGACACTCACCCCCAGTCACAGATCTGGGTTGAACCCATCATCATTCTTTAGCTCACTTTGCCACCCCAGTTCAGACCCAGCCATATGCAAATCAGTTTTGACCCTGTTCCTCATGGGAATAGTCCAGCCCGAACTACTAAGCCTGGACCCGAAACAAGCATCCTGGGACTGGTTTTGGGGTAACACCCCTCATCAGACAGGCTAGCTTGAATCTAGTGGCAAAGTGAGCAAGGGACCCACATCTGGGCATACCCTGCCAACTTAGGGCGAACAAAGCAAACAAAAGGAGATGATGGACGGAGCGCTGAAACTTTTCAGACACTCACCCCCAGTCACAGATCTGGGTTGAATCCATCATCGACCTGGCTTGGCAGTTCGGGCAGAACTGTTCCCATGAGGAACAGGGTCAAGACTGATTTGCATATGGCTGGGTCTGAACTGGGGTGGCGAAGTGAGCTAAAAGACTATGATGGATTCAACCGAGATCTGTGACTGGGGGTGAGTGTCTGAAAAGTTTCACCAATCCGTCCATCATCGCCTTGTGTTTGGGACCTTATTAATATTCATGAGGTAGGTCACAATTTCCAACCCACTGGGAATCGCTAAAAAACACATTGATGGTGGCCTGCTGTGGCCAGAAGACCACCATGTCGGTGTTTGCTTTTAAATACAGCAACTTTTTTTTTTTTTAAATACAGCCCGTTTTCCCTAAAGGTAAATGGGATGCGTTTCAAAAAGAAAAATGAACTGTTTCAGTTTCATTTTTTAAGAGTAGGCGTTGGACCACTGCCTGCTCTTAAAAAACGTTTTCACTTGCGTTCACAAAGGGGAAAGGCTCCCCTGGGGACCCCTTCCCATTTGGGAATGGATTACCACCAACTTCAAGTTGGTGGTAAAATGCGAATGTTTCGCGACCGCATTTCGGTTGCAAACCATTCTTACACACCACTGCGAGTCGCTATTAGGAAGGGACGCCCTTAACACGTCCCTTCCTAATACCGAATCGCTAACCCATTTCGCAATTCCGTAATAGAGTACTGAATCTCAAAATAAGTTTGGTACATAGAAAAAGGCATTTTTCTGGTCGCAAAAGGCCCGATTCTGTGAATCGGGCCATTTGCGACCAGAAAAAATGAATGTACATCTGGCCCTTGGTGTGTTACGATAAGCCAAAATAGCCCAAATGCTTCTCTCCCGAGCACAGCATCCTCACTTGGCAAATGTAAGCATTCTTTCACCATTCTGTTCATGCATTCAAATAAACCTTTAGCTCAAGCACAAAAACAAGACTGGCTCCAAATGCTTGATGAACAGTTCCCTGAGAAATTTTCTAAAATCTTCAGAAATTAGCTTTACTCCATTTTCATTAACCAAAATCTCTGGATCATCCTCCTGCAAAAATACATCCCTCAAAAATCTGACTAACACATTTGTGTTGACAGAACTAACTAACTTTACTATTAGCTATTTAAAATGGAAATCAACTAGAGTAATAATATGTTTTCCATTAAGCTTATAACAATCTGTTGGTGCCCTCTACGGGCCTGATTACAAGTGATACTGTGATCATTGTACTGCCGTAAATTCCTGTTTACGGATAAAATAGGATTGCAACTTTCACAGTTTTACTACACCAAAGATTACCGGGAGTGGTGAAGCCTGGGCACAGCTCCATTTGCCAAAAGCTGGTGGCATTAACGTCCACTAAATGGCCTGGTAATGGGTAAAACATGCAGAGGTACATGCTGTAATTTCACATCCCGCTTGTTTGTCCCCATTAGTGGGTCATTAATTTAGAATAGCATGTAAAAGATGGAGTCATATTGGATGTAAATGGTAATTTCAGGTTTGAAGTTAACACCCCACCATTTTAAACTCATTGGTAATTGAGCCTGATGTCCAAAGCATTTTTGACCCATAGTCTATCCGACTTCTAGTGGAGACAAAAGTGGTGCCCTGTCCACTTTCACCGTGTCAATTACAGCACATCTGACATAGCTTTTGGTCCTCTGTTCTACATGGGAGTCAACTACAGACTATTAGTATCACTGTCTTCCACCCTCTTTCGGGAAGATTTTCCCAAAATGTCCCTCATGTGCCAAATCTATCAATTCAGTCCCTTATTCTACTACGGGACATCGATTTACTACATCTACACACATTATTTTCCACCAATTTCAATTCATCTGTTAATTCATAAAATTTGCTAGTAATTAAATATTTATCAACCTTGTTTGGCCAAACTAGAACCAACCTCTCTCTCTTGCAAATCTTAACAATCAACAAAGTTCAGCTCAATTATCCCACACTTTACGACTCCCCCCTTACTGTCTTTACATTCAACACAACATCTTCATCAACTTTGCCTTCATCTTTTTTCTGTTCTCTAACTATTTCAAAATTGGATCGTCCATCTGTAGCCACATTCCACACTCTAGGCAGGAACTGCATCCAAAAACGAAATTCATCCAAACTTGGCATCCCTTTCACAGTTCTCTTTCATGTATATTTCATCCCTTATAGATTCTCACATGTATAAGGGGGCTTATGGTCAGTGCTGTTTACCAATGTCAAACATAAATGTTTGTCAATTGAATTTAAAAATCTTCATTGCTTTGTAACACCGCAGAGCTTCTACTCCACCATGAATACATTTTCTCCACTCTAAGCTCAGGATGCAAAAGCCACTATTCTTTCCTTCCCTTCCACAACCTGGAGTAAGCTGGCTACTTACCCATTTCTACTAGCATCCTTGGTCAGGATAGTGTGTTTGTGAATATATTTAAAAAAAGGGGGCAGAGCAAATCTTTCTCTTTATTTTCTTCACTGCAATTCTGTACTTTCTAGACCCAACTCCCAACTCTCTCTGTACTTTCTAGACCACTCAAATGACATTTTTTTTTTAGGTCTAGCTACAGACAGTTTTTGCACTCTGGTAGACCTCGTACCACCAATAAATCAAAAAAGTACATGTGAGAAGTATTAATTTACAGGCTGCACCAACACCTGTGAACACTAGCAGCCTCCCTGTGTGGGTGGGGTTGGAGTATGGCGCTCTTGGATTAGCTCACCATCGGTAAGCCCTATCTCCATGTCTGCCTCCTGACATTCTGGGTTTTTGTTAAAAGGGGTGTTTGGTAATAGTTGGGAGACTCGTCCACATAGTGAAGGGAGAAAAAGTTGATCAGTATGTAAGTTAATTACTGGTGTTGAAATGTGTTTCAAATATAGATGGGTGGTAGAGTGCGGAACAATACACCTTTGCATTACCAGGTGTGCTGCCAGTGTTGTAAGCCTTGTTATAAATTTCAACAGGATTAGGTTAAAAAAAATGGGATCTTACAAAACAACAATCTTGTAATCAAATTATATAGGATTAGCTTAGAAAAAACAAAATTAATGTTCCTTTATTTTACAATGTGTTCCTATAGTTATTTGGTGGCTTGAATATTTTCTATGGGAGTGTGTTGCAGTACCGGTGTGGTACCTGAATTACTCCATGACTGATCTGGAGTACATTAACTACGGTTTTAACTGTAGAAACCTTAGAAGTGAAGTTTGTGAATAGCTATAGGCTTATTTTTTTGTTGTTGGGTTTTTGTCCTGCCCTAACTCCATCCTGCACATCCTGCACTCTCTTTTAACCCACACATATCCTCCATAAACCGTTCCCATTTTGTAGTAAGTATTCCAGATTTTCCAGCCACGTCACTCCAACATTTAAATGAATGTGTACTTGTGAGAAGATTTCTGCAACCGGTTTAGAGATTTCTGCATAGAAAAGTTAGCATCTGTAGAGGCAGAGAACTCTGTGGGTAGGTTTGTTAATAGCATTTTGGACTTCATGATTAATACTATTGTAGTAGTAACAAATGTGCTACAAAGTATAGTTTGTGAATAGGCCCCTACATTTTGTACTCAATTACTATTTGGAATACTGATTTTTGAGCTGATGAACATTCGCTAAGGGGACCTATCTCACCTCTTCAGATACATTTTGTAAACTTACATAGGATGGGCAAGATACAGATGGCATTTGCATGTAAAGAGAACAGTGATATCTTATGCACATGCTCTGCATATACATGAAAGTGGTTGCATCATTGCAGGCCAGTTACGTGTGAATTGAAAACCTTTGCAAATCTTTAACCAGTGATGGTAGAAAGACTTTCAGGTTATCTAAAAGGGAGTGATAGGATGGAAATCTTATTTCATTTGTAGGGGTGCATCATAATCACGTGTAGAGCTTACCCGCATATAATCATTTGCTGTATTAACGTGAAGTGTTAGAGTTGTGAATTGTATTAATATGAATATGTGGCGTGTTTTAGGCCATTGACAAGTAGCATGGACAATTAACATAGAAAATGAATGTAACTAGAAGGAAACGTTAACTTGAAGCATTCGTATTGTGCACTGACAAATATTCATGTGTTAATGTGTTTTATTAATCTTGTTATTTCATACGTAGGTAAATGTATTCCTTGAAATTGTATTAATGTTATATGAATACATAAAGCTTCCATGATGCTTTCCTTATGTTAACTAAAATTCGTAGGCCTTAAAAGCAAGTCCCTGAAAACTCTTGATTTAGAATTAACAGTTTTAATTTCATGTGTGCTGTGAAATCTGTTCTCACATTTTGTGTTGCAGGTGAGGAGGGGTCTTTTAGGTAGAATAATGTCTTTGTTTTACTACTTAGGCAAGGAGAGAAGAAGTTACAATTGTGTGGCTTGAGTCGATAAATGATGCTTCACACAGGAGAAGGCCTGGGAACCAAGGACAAACTGTTGCGAGCGAGGTACACGGTCGACATCGTGGAAAAATACCTTAAGTATTGTACTCAGCATGGATGGCGTGACTCAAATTGCATCATGGGAGTGCTACCTGTGGATAACTGGTTGTTGGAAGTAGGGATAGCGCGCCACTTCTTTCTTGCCCTCAGAGAGAGAGCATCCTAGAATGAGCTCTGTCTTTGCTATGGTAGCTTTACGCTATCTGATCCATTGATAGTGGAGCAACTTTTTAGGAAGATTCCATGCACTGACACCTTTTTACCTTCTTTTTAAAAAAAAATTTTTATTTGAATCCATGATAATACAAATACACACGACAATTCATTAATACAGTCTTACTAAAAGCTGATAAAAGGCAATGCAAAAACCATAATTCATCCAAAAGTTAAAAAGACAGAAAGGTAATACATATCCATAAATAAATTCATCATAATAGCTATTAACATTGGATATTACTGTCTTTCATATGTTCGATCATGTGGCCCCATATCTGCCTGCCCAACTTCTGCCTACGTAAGCCTTTCAAAGTATATAAGCTATATTCAAGATTAAAGATGGTATAAAATCTAGCTCTCCACTGTTTGAAGGTAGGAGCGTCCTTTTGCAGCCACATAGAAGCAATACAGAGCCTAGCTACAGCCGTGGCTAGAAAAATCAAATAGCAAAACTTGTGTGCTGGCTGCCCCACCCTTACATTTTCCTCCATCCCTAAAAGCATAGTAGAGGCTGAGATATTTATGACTACCCCAGTTATTTCCAACAAGAACTTCTCCATATGCTGCAGGAGGTTGGTCAAGCAGCCGCATGCATAAAAGATATGATCAATGTCTGCCACCTCTGCTCCACAGCGAAAACATTTCCGATCGTTTACCCCTCCCCATTTAACCATTTTGGCGGGGGTATGATACAAATTAAACACAGCCTTATAGTGCCGCGAGCGCAGGTTGGCAGACAGTAGTATCCTCCCTGCCATATCAATAGATTGCTCAACACGGGTACCATGGCACCCTAACCTATTGTCCCACTTAAGATTTTGAGCATCTAAATCATCATTCTGAGTGTCAAGCAGCATGTTGTATAGAGTACCAATGCGGGAGTTATTTCTAATAGCCTCAACAAAGGGATTCCGCTCAATCACCCGTCGCCTTTTACATAAAAAGTCACGAATTTGTAGAAACTTAAAAAATTCAGACTTAGGCAGCTGATGTCTCTCAGCTAACATAGCGTAAGAAGCCAGGCCCCCATTGATATAAAAATCACCAATATATAAAATCCCCTTTCTTCTCCATCTGTCGACAGTCCTATCCCAAAAGACCGACGGGAGTAAGCCCGTCGCTGATGTGGGAGTATAATACGAAACCCCTTCAATTTGATATCGTTTCCGTATAGCCTTCCACACCTTATAGGCGGTGCTCAAAACCTTGAACCGAGTCTTTTTATAGTAACTGAATTCCAGCATCATGAATAGGCGGCTCTTGGCATCAGCACCCAGATCTGATAAATAGATGGGAATTCAGCAACATTGCACACCTCTTCCCCAGTGAGTAAGATTCGCATATTTTGATGAATACAGGCATAATAATACAGTGTAAAATCCGGAACTGCCCACCCACCTTTCTCCCTGGGTAGTGTCATAAAACGCATTTCTCTCCGGGAGGTCCCTTGGGCCCATAAAAACTTAGCGCATATAGATTGAAGTAATTGCAGCTGGACGCGGGTAAGTTCTAATGGGACTGATCTAAAATAATATAAAACCTTAGGTAAAATCATCATTTTAAGAACATTACATCGCCCCACCAACGACAGGTGCAAGCATTCAAAACGGTCTAGTTGTTGTTTCACTGTAGTTAAAATAAGTCCCCAGTTAACCTCCACTAATGCTTTTAAACATGTCCTTAATCTCATACCCAGGTATGATACCTCGTCCATGACCCTAGGGTCATTACTGCAGTCTTGGTTTATGCACATGATCTGTGTTTTAGCCACGTTGAGTTTGTAGCCAGAAACCAAGCTGAATCTGTATGCCAGCTGCTCAATCTTCGGCATAGCAGTGATAGGGTTAGATGTTACAACCGCTACATCATCTGCATACGCAAGGACCCGGTATTGCTCTTGGCTACAGATAACAGATTCAATCTTCGGATTCTGTTCTAACATAGCTAAAAAGGGATTGATGTATAGTGCAAACAACAAAGGGGAGCACGGACATCCCTGTCTTGTACCTCTGGTGATGCGTACAGGTTCAGACTCTAAACCCATCATACAGATTTTAGCAGTGGGGGTTTGATATAAAACCTGAATAGCTTTAACAAAACCTGAGGGAAAGCCAAACCTTCGTAAAACCACCCATAAAAAGTCCCACGCGACCCGGTCGAATGCCTTTTCAGCGTCTAAAAGGATCAAGCCGATTTTATTACCCTGAGCGTTGGCAGCGTCTAACAAAGTTATCACCCTATTAATATGATTAACTGTGCTCTTCTCGGGTATGAACCCATGTTGCCGAATTGACACTAGAGGAGAGATGACTCTAGCCAACCGGGTCGCCAATATTTTTGCATAGACTGTACCATCACAGTTTAACAAAGATATGGGTCGATAAGAACCCGGAAGATCAGGTGGCTTATCTTTTTTCTTAAAAACGATTATGCTTGCCTTGTCCTATGATAGTGGCGCCACCCCTGTCTGTGCTTGTTGAAAAGTACTCAACATATCCCTTTTTAACTCTTGGAAAAAGGTTTTGTATACCTCTAATGGCAGTCTATCGGGTCCTGCCGCTTTACCATTAGCAAGACTGTTGATGGCTGCCTCAAGCTCTTCCATAGTTATTGGTGACTCCAACATGTCTAGATCCTGCTGGCTAAGCATTTCACAATTAAGATTTTGGAGCAAGGTCTCACTTGCCTGTACAGCAGAGCAGTCACCTGTGTAAAGTCCCTTAAAGAAATCATGAAAGACCCTGAGGATCCCGACAGAGGTATCTACCGCGTTACCATGTTCATCTGTCATACCCTTAATTCTTTGTGCTGCTTCCCTTGACTGCAGCCTCTGTGCTAAGCAGCGCCCTGCTGCTTCACCATACTCATAGCTTTGTTCTTTATTGAGAGTATGTTTAATGGCTATTGCTTTGCTCCACTGCAGGTTAATTTTAGCCTTACAGTGTGCGACCTCAGTTTCCAGTAGTGCAGTTTCACCCTTTGGTTGTATTCCCAGCATGAGATTCTCTTCAGCTATTATAAGCTTTGAATACAATTCCTGAGTCGCCAATTTCAGCTGTCTCTGTTTGTGTAGCCCAAAACTAAGAGTCTCTCCCCTGAACCCAGCTTTTAGAGCATCCCAGATATACCCCCATGTGGTAGAGTTGCGATTAATAAGTAGAAACTGCCTGATCCAATCGTTCATGTGCACAACGAGCGTTTCATCCAATAATAGTTTCCTGTCGAATGAGAAGGATCTGGCCTTAGGACCTGTGCTAATTGTCTGTATATCAAGTACCAAGGGGCCATGATCCGCCGTGATCTGAAGGAAACTTGTATTTCAGCTTCTATCGATAGTGCTTTTGGAATAAAGAAATAATCTAACCTAACTAATTTATGGTCTGAGTGCGAATAAAATGTGAAGCCTGGGTCAGGGCCTCATAGAGTAGCCCAAGCGTCGACCAGCCTGTAATCCGCCACCAAGTGCTGAAGGGCCTTAAACACTTTGGGTTTCCTACCCTTATAATTTTTAAAATCTGACTGCAAGCCCTGGGGTTCCAAATGTATATTAAAATCACCGCACAGAATTAAGGGAGTCGGCCATGACGCTAGTTCAACATTCAACCCTTCTAACACTGCTGACTCATCGAGGTTGGAACCATATACTGAACAAACAGTGCATCTGACATTCCCTACTGTACATTCAATAATGGCCCAGCGCCCTTGTTTATCCACCAGAGCTCTTCCTGACCCCTGTACAGTACTTTTGGCCAGTATCGCTACCCCACGGTTTGTAGTGGATTGTTGTGTACATATCAGTACCGCATACCCAAGCTCATCTAAAAGCTTTTGTTTGCACAATGGAATATGGGTTTCTTGTATACAGACCAAATCTGGTTGGACCACCCGTAACTCCGCAGCCACCCGTTGTCTCTTCCCATAATTATTCAGCCCACATACATTAAAGGAACAAATCCGTAATCCTGAGGGACATTTCCTATCCCCCATCAGATGTCGATGTTTCTATCTCATCTGAGACCATGTGTTTTGACTGTGTACAATTTTGTCTTTTAGTTCTTGAACTATCATGGATTGTTTTATCCTGTGCTCCCCCATCCCCCATCCCCCGCCCCCAGAACCCCCACCCTCCTCCAAACCCCCCCGGCTCCCACTGCCCCACCCTTCACAGAGCTTCAGCCCTGTGCCCCCCCCCCCTTGCCCTGAAAAGAGGCTTTAGGACCAATGGTCCCTGAGATGGATCAAGCTCCTGCCCCCTGGATCACCCCGCCCCGCACACCTAGTGCATCCCTTTTAGTGCCACACACCCATCACTAGAATCAGAAAGAGGGCAAGACACATCCCAACAAGATAAGGGGAAAATGAGAAAAAAAAGGCAAAGCCCCAAATAAGGCCACTTATACAAACAGTTACTTAGAACCATATCCCCTCTTATAAAGACTGCAAGTACTCTTTGGCTTGAATTTCTGTAGTGAAGAATCGGACTTGCTCATTAAATATAACTCTAAGTTTGGCTGGGTTTAGCAAGTAGGCTTGAGCCCCCTTGCCTTGAAAGGGGGTAATGAGCTGCCGTAATTGCCATCTTTTCTCCACTGTCAGGGGACAGTAATCCGGGCGTACAAAAAATTCCATCCCTTTCCCTGTTTTCTTTCGATCTGGGCATGCAAGATCATAGACTGCCTCTCGAGCCAAAAAGTTGTTGATTGAAATTAAAATTGCTCTGGGTCTAGAAGCACCTTGACCTGACCTTGTACGCTGTGTGAAGGGAAATCTATGAGCTCTCTGGATCTCCCGATTCCAATCCCATTGTGACAATCCTGGGAAGGCCTCAGAGAAGAGCTCAATGATAAGTTTTCGAGCATCTAGTCCTTCTGCGCCCTCTGGGATCTCCAAGACCCGCAGATTGTTGTGCCGAAGACGATTTTCAAGGTCCGTCAGCTTCCAAAGAGTATCATCTTTCCATGTCCGCAGTTCTTCTGTGGCTGCCTTCTGTACAGCTAGTTCATCCTCCAGATTAGAGATCCGCATTTCTGCCTCGTTGAATCTTTCGGTAAACTCTGTGCAAGATTTGGCAATCCTTCTAACCGAATTCTGGAGTTTCCGACAAGCCCCCTGAGTGCGTTGGCTCTCTATCCGAGTCTCCTCTCTATGGGCCATTATACTCTGATATATGACCGCCAGTGAAATGTCCTCTGATTTCTCCAACGTTTTTTCACATGGCTGTGTAGGTATGGTCTCGCCCTTTGCCCCAGATTCAGCTAGAAAAGAATAGTCCCACAGCAAGGCCTCTGTATTTTCGGTAGTTTTGAGAATTTCCCCTGCTTCACCTCTCTTACGTACCGTTCTTGGACTGCTTTCTGGTGTGCCCGGTGTATCTGTTCCCAGATCACCCAGGTGGGAGCTGCTTATTCCGCTATGGCCACTGTCTGGGGAGCCCCTCCTCCGGTTTGGGCGAGTAGTCGGTTCATTCTCATCCTCACAAGTATCTGAGGGGTCAGAGAGGGAGAAAAAATTGTCCCCTGAATCAACTTCCTTTGCCAGCCTCTGAATAGTATCATCATATTTTCCACTTGGCCTGTCCACATTAAGGGGTTTGCCCGTCTGCTCATCCCCTTTTTTACCTTCCTTCTGAAAATGCTTATGTAGGTATGTCACCTCAGAGTTAGAGTAGGGTTAGATTTAATACTTTTCACCCATCAACGCTCGATGCAGGGAAATTTGGACTCATGCTTCCTGATCTTCTGTATCCTACTTCTTGAACTAATTGTGTTGTTTATGCTGCACTGTCTAAACTTGGCGCAGATTTGGCATCATGCTAATTCCTTTGTATTTCTATACTCTCGTATTGAGATGTCTTTATGTTCAGTTATTTTTGGCTTTGTAATAAACCTAACTAACCTTAAGTAGTTGTCTGCAGGTTATTATGTATCAAGGAGGACTATTGGCTAATTGATTGTTTTCCTAGCGACTTTTCTCCCCTTAATACTTTCATGCTACGAAAAAGAACCATCAGATTGTGACTCTAGTACAGGTCTAGAACTTATGGGCCTGGCCCTTTCAGGAGTCAGTTACATAATGGTTATCTTGATACTTGGCAATAGGTCCGACAACCATTGACCTACCATAGCTTACTCTGAGTTTCTGGTTGTATGTTCTTGTTTCCTTTTATCTAGGTGGGCTCAACCCCCCTGCAGGGGTTTCCTCATGCTCAAATTAAGAAAGAATATTATGCAGTGTACATGTATAGTACACTGTATGCCACGCAGTGTATGTTAAACTTCAACACTTTTGTGTTAAAAGGAGTTACGTCAAACAAATTAGAAAACAAAACTTTTGAGGGTAACAAAGTAAAAACAAAAAAGTCATGATTTTTTTCCACGGAAAATACACATATGTATTAGTAACAATGTCGAATTTTACCACCTATGTCCTGTTACCACCATTTAACTTTTAACTTAACCCTTATCCATTAGACTATACTTAAAACGAAACCTTTCACCCTTGCCAATTCTTTAACCTCACTCTTTCCGCAACTCTAGCTCTAACACTGATCAAAAGACTACCCTTACAACATCACTTACACCCAGTGGTGGATGGTGACTTTTGAAAGTGGTGAGGGGGTAAACGTAGCTGTCGATGGAATGAACCAAACAAGCAAGTTCTATTGCCGATTGGGGGATTAATGAGGACAAAATTATGCATTTTCCAATAAATGTTGGAAAGGAATTTGGTTAAAAAGCACCACCAATTGTCAGTGGCTAAAAATAAAAAAATAAACTTACCTGATTACCGGGTCTCTCCTCTGCCATCCCTCCGCTGTCTCTCCAGCCAGAACAGGGAAGCAGGAAGCACCCAGCTCCCAGGCTCCCCTGAGCCACTCACAATGCTGGAAGGCAGCGTTGTGATTGGTGTGAGCACCGTGGATCGGGGCTCAGCCAGGGAATGGGGGCCTCGGCATTTTCACAATGCAGGCTGTAATGCAGCCTGCATTGAGAATAGGGAAAGTTCGCATGAATGTTTGGCTGGCCCAAGATGGCCGACCAAATATTCATGCACAGGTTGGGAGTCCAAATCACTCCTCCCCTCCCCTGCTCTGTAGGCAGAGCAGTCCCGCCTGCCCACAGAGCTGCCACCGCAGGGAAGCATAAAATTATGATAACAATGAGTTATTATCATTTTATATTTTCTTTATTTCAGTGCTGCGACGCTCCTCCGCCTTAGCAGAGGAGCTGGTCTAGACTGTGTTAAGCAAGCACAAAAGTCCACACAGTTGCAGGTTGTTTTTTATCTCTATATGTATAGTAGGGAATCTACCAGTGTTTTTTCTAGTTGCTGATGCAAGAAGTATGATGGTGTTTCAGAATTGCATAATCGCAGGACATGTCCACACCACATGGTAGAAATCAGCAGTTGGCCTGTTATACCTGGAGCAGCAGACTGTCAAGCCTCAGTCCATCTTTGCAATTCTTGCAAGGGAGAGATATGTTTGGTTAGGGAATAAAACTGTATAATTGCTGGCAGCTGTCGCCAGTACCTCATATGCCATAAACTGTCCCAGTTACATTCAGTATGTGTCCCTGAGTTGATAAAATGTACAAAAGTACTCCATTTCATGTGGAGTGGCATAGAGTGGAGAGGCGTAGAGTAGAGGAGTGGAGTAGAGTGGCATGGAGTGGCATAGAGGGAGTTGTGTAGAGCATTGTAGAGTGGAATAGAGTGGCGTAAAGTGGCATATAGTGGAGTAGGGTGTTGTAGAGTATAGGGGCTAGAGTGGAGCTGCTGATAGAGTCGTAGATTGGCACAGAGTGGAGTAAAGTGTCAGAGTGAAGTGGCATGGAGTAGAGTGGAGTGACATAGCATAGAGTAGAGTGTCCTAGAGCAAAGTGTCATACAGTGAGGTGGCGTAGAGTAGAGTGGGGGCATAGAGTGGAGTAGAGTGTCATAGAGTGGAGTTATGTTCAAATGGAGTAGAGTGTCAGAGTGGAGTATCATGGAGTGGAGTGCCATCAATAAGAGTGTTGTAGAGTGGCCCAGAGTGAGGTGGCATAAAGTCTAGTGGCATAGAGTGGTGCAGAGTAGATTGGCATAGAGTGCAGTGGTGTAAAGTGCATTGGTTTTGAGTAAAGCGGTGTGGAGTGCATTGGCGTAGAGTGCAGTGACATAGAGTTCCATGACACAGAGTAGAGCGGCGTACAATGTATTGGTGTAAAGTAGAGTGGTGCAGAGCAGAGTAAAGTGGTGTAGAGTGAAATGGGGCAGTGTAGATTTCAATGGTGTAGAATGCACTGGCATAGTGTGGAGTGGAGTGGTGCAGAGTTTTAGTAGAGTGGCGTAGAGTGCAGTGGCATAGAGCAAATTGTTGCAGAGTAGAGTGAAGTGGCGTAGAGTGTTGTGGTGCTTGGTAGAGTGTTGTGGTGCAGGATAGAGTGGTGTGGTGCAGGGTAGAGTGCAGTGGTGTAGGATAGAGTGGTGTAGGGTGCAGTGGTGTAGAGTGTTCTGGTGCAGAGTAGATTATAGCAGCTTAAAGTGGATTGACGTATAGTGCAGTGGTATAATGTAGTGGTGAAGAGTGCATAAGTGTAGAGGGCAGTAGAGTGGCATAGAGAAGAGTGGTGCAGAGAAAAGTTCAGTGGCATAGAGTGCAGTGATGCAGAGTAGAGTGGCGTAGAATTCAGTGAAGTAGAGTGGTGTAAAGTGCACTGGTGTAGAGTGCATTAGTGTAGAGTGCATTAGCATAGAGTAGAGTGCCTTTGAGTAGAGTAGAGTGGCATATAGAGCAGTAGCACAGAGTATGGTGGTGCAGAGTAGAATAGAGTGGTGTAGATTGCAGTGATGTAAGGTGCAATGTTGTAGAGTAGAGTGGCACACAGTGCAGTGGGGTAAAGTGCAGTGGCGTAGAGAAGTGCATTGTAGAGTTTAGTGGCATAGAGGTCAGTGGTGCAGAGTAGATTGGCGTAGATTGCAGTGGCGTAGAGTGTAGTGGGTTTGAGTAAAGTGGAGTAGAGTTCAGTGGCATCGAGTGAAGTGGCACAGAGTGGAGTGCCGTAGAGTGGAGTGCTGTAGAGGGGAGTGGTGCAGAGTAGAGTTGAGTAGAGTGTAGTGGCACAATTTAGATTACAGTAGAGTAGAGTACAGTGCCACAGAGTGGAGTGGCGCAGTGGAGTGAGTGGTGCAGAGTGGAGTGGTGCAGGGTAGAGTGAAGTGGTGCAGGGCAGAGTGCAGTGGCATAGAGTGGAGTGATGCAGTGTAGAGCAGCGTAGAGTGTAATGATTGTAGAGTGCATTGGCATAAAGTGCAGTAGAGTGGTGCAGAGTAGAGAGCAGTGGCTGAAGTGCAGTGGTGCAGAGTAGAGTGGCAGAGAACTCAGTGGCAGAGAGTGCAGCGTTGAAGAGTAAAATGTCATAGAGTGCAGTGGTGTAGAGTAGAGTGGTGTAGAGTGCGTTGGTGCAGAGTACAGTGGTGCACAGTAGAATAGAGTGGTGTAGAGTGCAGTGTTGTATACTAGAGTGGTATAGAGTGCAGTGGCACAAAGTGCAGTGGAGTACAGTGTTGCAGAGTAGAGTATAGTGGTGTAGAGTGCAGTGGTGCAGAGTAGATTGACATAGAGTGCATTGGATTTGAATAAAGTGGTGTAGAGTGCATTGGAGTAGAGTACAAGGGCATAGAGTTCAGTAGTTTAGAGTACAGTGGCATAGAGTGCAGTGGTGTAGAGAAGAATGGTGCAGAGTAGAGTACAGTGGCATAGCATGCAGTGTCATAGAGCGCAATAGTGCAGAGTAGAGTGGCGTAGAGTTCAGTGTTGCAGAGTAGAGTGTCAGAGTTAAGTGGTGTAGAGTACAGTGGCATAGAGTGCATTGTCGTAGAGTGCAATGGTGTATAGTACAGTGGTACAGAGTGGAATAGAGTGGTGTAGAGTGCAGTGGTGTAGAGTGTCATAGAGTCCAGTGGCATAGGGTAGAGTGTTGCAGATTAGAGTGTAGTGGCATGCAGTGGTGCAGCTTAGATTGGCGTAGAGTGCATTGATTTTGAGTAAAGTGGTGTAGAGAGCAGTGGTGTAGAGTGCAGTGGTTAGAGTAGAGTGGCACAGAGTGGTGCAGAGTAGAGTAGTGGTGCAGAGTGGAGTGGGGCACTGTATATTGCAGTGGTGTAGAATAGAGTGGCATGGAATGAAGTAGCACAGATTGTTTTAGATCAGAGTCAAGTGGTGTATAGTGGAGTGGTGCAGGGTAGATTGGAGTGGTACAGGGTAGAGTTCAGTGGCATAGAGTGACATAGAGTGCAGTGCCAAAGAAAGCAGTGGTGTAGAGTAGTTTAGAGTGGTGTAAAGTTGATTGGCATAGAGTGCATTTACGTAGAGTGGACTGATACTGAGTAGAGTGCATTAGCATAGTGTGCAATGGCAAAGAGTGCTGTGTTGCAGAGTAGAGTGGTGTAGAATAGAGTGGAGTGGTGCAGAGTAGAGTTGAGTGGACTAGACTGGAGTGGTATAGAATGCAGTTGTGCAAAGTAGAGTAGCATAGACTGCATTGGAATAGAGTAGAGTGGTGTAGAGTAGTGAGGCATAGATTGAGGTGGCATAGAGTGTAGTGGTGCAGAGAAGAGTGCAGTGATGTGGAGTGAAGTGGCGTAGAGTGGAGTGGTGCAGAGTAGAGTGCAGTGGGGAGGAGTGGGGCACTGGAGTGGAGTGGCGTGAAGTGGAGTATGCATGGTGTGGTAGTGCACTGCAATTACAAATAACACATTTTCAATTAAAATGATTATTACATTTACAAAGACACACAGTTTTACTGATAAAACTATACAACACACAAATAATAATTTGTGGAAATGTCCTCACCTAATGCAATGATTTGGTTTGATCATAGTAAAATATTTGTTTCTCCATACTTCAGAATTACCAAAATATTTACTTCATTGGAGCTTTCCAAATTCGGATATATTCTGAAAGATCTGCACAGTTCATTTATAGACATTTAAATTATGTTGTTTGCACGAAAAAAAATAACATTGCACAGCCTTCCTCCAGGACAGCCCTAGTACCCACCATGATTGTCACATAACTCCTCTCATTTTGAAGTCAGGGTAAGAAAAGTAAACACCAAGCACCCTGGAAGACAGAGCCTGACATTTGACCTCTGTCTCTGAATGCACAGCAAATGTGACAAGATAAGAACAAGATTTAAATGCCAGTTAATAGAAAGGAGCACTGGTGGATGTATACAAGGGGCTCTTCTAAATATGCTATGCTCCACAGAAGGAACAAACTCAAGCTGGACAGCCTAAATCACATAAAGCCAGCAAATAGAGAGCAGGAAATTGTGTTACGAACCACAAAGCCAATGGTAAGCAATGGGCGAGGTGCATTCCAGGCAAGCTTTCCGAATGTCCCCAAGATATCTTTAGCAAAGCAGATCTAAAAAAAGAGCAGACAAAAAACAGGGATGTGGCAACAATGGACTTGTAGAGGAGAAGAAAGAGGAATTTCCTTAGTGAGGGTTCAATGATTGTAATAAACATCCCTGCCTTGACAGTGGATACTGAACATAGTGACAATTCAGTTGTGTTTCACTCATTTTACAGAAAGGTATAATTTAAACTAAAACACTAACATCCTACTGTTCGGTGGTTACTACTGTCTAACTTATATACATTGTATTTTATATTTATTCATGGCATGAAAAAGCAGTTTGATGGTGGTGCAAAATCTTTTTTATAACTACCGGTAAATTTAATGAGGTGACCTATAATTTACATTCATAATTCCACTGTTGTCGTAAACGTACATGTACCTTTTTGGGTTATCAAATAGTATTGAATCTTTGGAAAATCATATTAGCTTGAATCCAATGTCTTTGCTGGACCGATGGTGTCCTCTAACACCAGATGAGAAACACGTTTCGCACAACAGAGGATAGCTCATGCCTTGGTAACCACAAAGTCAGACACGTTTGCCTAAAGACAGAGTCATTCTCCCACAAAGTGCTGTGAGTAAAGTTACTGTCAAAAGTAAGTCATTGTTATCATCCAAAGCTTTTTTCCACAAGTTTTCTTATAATGTTAGCACTTCTAAACTCTTTCATGAAAATTTGAAGGTGGATCTCCACGCTTCAGAGAGAGGTTTTATACTGAAGATCCATATTCATTTAAAAGGATTACTTGGGGATCATACACATTTTCATAAAGCATATCTCCTCTGTCCCCTGTAGCTATCACTGTTGTATACTCTTCATCATCATAACCTGTTCTGACCTCAGGGATTCGCCGCCAACTCACAGTGGGGTTGGTGAAAGTGCTGGCCTCTGAACACAGACATTGGATGTCTTCATAACAGGGATCGGGGAATGCAGAAACTGGAAAACCATCAATCATTGAAGAAAGTAGTATTTGTTCTGCGCCTGCAGGCTCAACCAGAGCATAGACTGTGTTTTTCAATATGTCCTCTGGAGGAAGGGTAGATAAACTGATACTTGCATCCATCTGTACATCTTTTTCTGAGTGTATGTTTCTGTTCATGAATACAATCAAGGCACTTACAGCTGCAAGGAAAAGTATCCCTAGCAGGGCAGCTGGTACCCAGGACCATAAATGCGCTGTAGAATCCAGAGAGTGAGCGAAATCTCTGGGGACTTCAGCTGTAGTCCCAGAGAGGCCAGGCACAGTGCTTATCTCATCATGGTCAGTCCATCGGGGACTCAATGCTGTGGTACCTAAAGATGAGGATGTAGCTGATGCACCCTTTACAATGGAAGATGATTTCAGTGATTGGGTAAAATTAGGATCAGCTGATGAAACAGTCACTAGAACCTGAAACATTTCATCAATGCCATACCTCTCCGTCCCACACCAGTACAGTCCGGAGTCCTCCAGTGACAGGCCTGTCATGGTCACTGTGAACGTGAGAGCTGCGTGGCAGTCTTTCAGTGAAAATCTCCCAGCTCGCACCTCCTCTTCTGATCCCGTACTCTGTACAACAATACTGCAGTAGTACCAATGAGCCCCTCTGCACCAGTATTGAGAGTACCCTATAAAGAAGCTTGAATAAGTACAAGGTACAGTCAGTGATCCTCCAACAATACCAGTTACTTCCGGGACCTTGTCCCCTGCAGCCCAATCACCTCCTGGGAAGAGAGCCAGCACCCATACGATGATGGTTGTCATGGCTCTGTCTCGAGGCGTTTCCAAGTCCCCCTTTCTCTGATCCCTCCTGGAGGTCTCTTCTCCAACTGTTTCTCAACAGGGGCTCAGGCCCGCAGTTGTCTGCCAAGTGTAGCCGCCTGCTTCACATCTCCTGGTTCTGCTGCAGTTCTGCTTCCTGCTCTGCTGTCATTCTTTATCAGGGTGTCTGTGGTGGGTGAGGTCGTTTGAGTCTGGTAATTCTCCGAAACTCTGACCTCTCACCGCATGGCATTTGTTTTCATTCGTTGAGGCCACCCTTCATTTCCTTCCTGTCTGTGATCTGTTTCATGCTTTTACTGACCATGGCTGCTGTTGATATCTGTATCTCTGGCACTTTACCTGAAACCAAGCTACATTCAAACCAGTTCACAGGCCGCGGGGCCATCTTTCGTTTCCTGTTCTAAAGCCCTGCCACCTCTCAGTGTAAAATCAGGTATTTTTAACTACATAATTTATGAAAGTGTACTTTTTTGAATTGAGTACCCTCTACTGTACATTATACGGAGAGCACAAGTCATCCAGGAGTTCTATGACCATATAGGAGAGCGAGGCTGAAGTCCGATTGAGTTTCTTTATCAGATCATGGAACTCTGAGGTAATTTGTAACATCCTTTTAATGTTGGGCAGAGGGTATTTTTGGGGCATATTATCAAGAACGGCGTTAAAAATTATCGCCGGTTTAGCGGCAGAAAACTGCAGCTAAAGCGGCGATAATGGACTTGATAATATGCCCTTGAGAATTCCAATAGAAGTCCATGTTCTGGTGTGAACATGGGCTTCTATTGGAATTCTCCAGGGCATATTATCAAGCCCATTATCGCCGCTTTAGCGGCAGTTTTCTGCCGCTAAACCGGCGATAATTTTAACGCCGTTCTTGATAATATGCCCCTTAGGGGCATATCATCAAGGCCATGCGATAATTATCGCTCAGCGCTCTTAGCGCGAGGATAATTATCGCCGGCCAACTCTGAATTTTATCGCGGAGATAGCGTGCTATCAGCAACGCTTATCTGCAAAGCGATAAGATTCAGAGCGCAAGCCGCCAATTGTGCGATTATCGCTGGAAATACAGCGATAATGGCACAAGGTTTGGCGATAGATTGCTGATAGGGCAAGACATACTTAGCCATGATATCCACCTTACATAGGATATCATGGCTAAGTCAGTCTTGAAGCAGGCGTAAGGAAAGTAGCGATAACTGTGGTTATCGCTACTTTTCTTATCGCTCTGCTTGTTTGCGTGCAGCTTGATAATTGGAGAAATGTCGGTTAGCGACATTTCTCCAGTTATTTTAGCACGGAACGCCCACTTTGCATCTCATTAGAGATGCAAAGATGGGCGTTGGGGGAAAGGGCGATAATGCAAGGATTCACGCGATAGCGTGACTTTGCTGATTAGGAGATAAAATTATCGCCGCTTTCCGTCAGAAAACGGACGCTAAAGCGGCGATAATCTTATCTCCGGGGCTTGATGATATGCCCCTTAGTTCTTATAATACATCACCCTTCCCACAAACAGCTTAAATCTTTGGTGTCTTGTTCTATCATGTTCATAGCAGCCATGGAGAAACAAAAGCAGAACCTGTGCTGCAAAATTAAGCAATTCATAGTTTTTGCTAAAAGATATTAGGATTAATTTCATGTGAATCACAATTACAAAATGCTGTGTTGAAACATGGAGCGATTCTGTCTTCCCTGTAATGACCTATAGTATGACAAAAATAACACATTACCATAAATTTCTCTTTTCTGCTGAATGCTTTTCATTTTAGAAAGAAATATCAGAAGAAGGAAAACCCATTTCCCATTTTCCTTCTATAATCTGTGGCTGTAATTGTGACTAGCCTTTCCCCTTTGCTCCTTGCTCTGGCAGCAGGCACTGTGATGTACGAAATAAGTTGTAATCACTTACTACAGTCGATCAGCTATGTCATTTCTTTATTAGGAAACTAGATGCTTCACAAGTCGCTTGTAATTAGGGAATTAGAGACGGGCTCGTATAGATTACATAAGCACATGTATTACATGAAGCCTTGTCTTCTTTGTACACATGATGTGATATAAAAGAGGCAAATAGCATAGTGAAAGATAACATTACAGCAATATTAAAAAGGCAACGCTACCTCCATTTAGTTGTCATTCAGTTTACTTTATGCAAAATTGGAAGTGATGATATTTAGAAAAAAAGAATCTAATTATTACGACTCCAATTAAAGCTCTGAAGTGAGAGTATTTTACCCCTTAGTTTGGATGTTGGGAGCAAAATTATTGCAGATGGAGTAAAAATATGAATCACTTTGATGATGTGATTGTTTTTGAAGGTGTAAACTATATTTGAATTTAATTGTGTTTAGGTATAACTTATGCTGTCTTTGTTTTAGTAGATCAAGTAAAAAAAAAAGATTTAATTTCAACTTAAAGACCCTCTACAGATAGATCAGCAAAAACACTGGGGATGTGTATAAAGGCCCTTCTGGTTCTCTGCACCAAAGGGAGTCCTTTATTTGTATAAACATCAGGCTGCTCGGGAAGAGCTTTCTGAGCTGCTTGATATGTTTTTTTTCCTTTACTGTAATGACGATCAGTGCGCAGGGCATCACTACAGTAAAGTGAAAGTAAAACGAGCCGATGGGCTCATTTTATTTTCACTGAATCAGTGCCCGGGGGCAAATCGCAGCCCTGAGCACTGATTCTTCTGACAGAGGTATCGTTGAACAAGGGAGAATCTCCCCTTTCCAATGCTTCCTCTACCCATGGGATCCCTGCTTGAGTATCACCACAGGGGAGTGACCCCGAGCAGGAATCTATCCACTAGGCACCAGGATGGGGGAGCAAGGGCTTTTACTCCCCCAGCACATTTAAATATCTCAGTCTTTCTGCCCCCCTCTGAGGAGGGGGTAACCCCCCCCGAACTGCCCCTTCGGGGGGCAGAAAGCCCACTAGACGCCAGGGAAAGCATTTTTTAAAATATAGGGGTGGGGGAAGCCATGCCCCCACCCCAACTGAATGGGCCATCAGACTTTCTTCCCCCTAGGAGGCGGATGGGAGTAATTGCCCCTGATCTGTCCTCCCCGGGGGGGCAGAAAGCCCACTAGGTGCATTGGAAAGCCTTTATTTTCACAATATGGGTTTGGGGGCTGCCTACTAGTCTTACCACCCCCACTAGATGCTGGTGAAAGCATTTTTCTTATATATAGGGGTGTGGGCTGCCCACCATGGGCATAGTCATGTCCCCATCCCAATTAAATGGGGAATCAGTCACTCTGCCCCCCTGGGGACGAAGGGGTAATTTCCCCAGATTTGCCCTTCTCGAGGGATGGGTCAAAAACCCCAATAGACACCAGGGAAATAATTTATTTTTTCCTATAGGGGTGGGGGCTGCCCACCATCGGCATGGCCATGCCCCCACCCCCAAAACAGAGCACACAGTCTTTCTGCCCCTCTGGGTGGGCGGACAAGGGTGATTACTCCCAATCTGCTCCCGAGGGGGAAAACAGCCCACTAGACACCAGGATTTTTTTCAAAGAATTATACGGGTGGGGGCTGCCCACCAATGGCATGGCCATGCTCCCACCACAAAAGCAAAGCAGGTGAACTTTCTGCCCCACTGGGGGCAGATGGGGATGATTACCTCCAATCTGCCCCCCCCCCAATGGACAGAAAGCCCACTAGACACTAAGGAATCCATTAATGCTGGGGGTGGATAGGGTATTCAACCTACCTGACCCAGACAGTTCTGTAAATTAGAATTCAGGGGCAGTCCAAGGTGGTGTGCTTTGACTGGATTCCACACCATTTTTGTACCCACAATGCCCTGAAAACCTCAATGTTTGACTAAAAACACACATTTTCCTCACACTTCTGTGGCGGGCCACACATTTCTTACCACACAGCATTTCCCCAAGTTTCCTGATAAAATTGGTACCTCACTTGAGGAGTGGGCCAAGAGATCTTGGCACAAAAAGCCTTAAAGCACTTCGAAGAGAGATCAGCAATAGGGGTAGCTGTGGGATTTGGGGCTGGCTTGGCCGTCACCCATAGAAACTTACCAACCACAGATATTTTGGAAAACTAGACAAGCAGGGGATTCCAGGGTGGTGTGTCTTGCATGGATCCCATGAGGTTTTCATACCCACAATGCTCTGCAAACCTCAAACGTTGCCTGAAATCACACAGTTTCTTTACATTTATGTGATGGAAACTTCTGGAATCTTCAGAAATCCACAAAATTCCACCACTCAGCGTTGCCCCATTTATGGCAATAAAAACACTGTGCCACTAGTGTGGTTTGGCCCAGTGCCCACAACAGGAACGGAGCAAGCCGAGGTCAAAGGAAGTCCAAGCACAGTATTGAACGCATTGTAGAAATATGGTTGGATTTTTTTAGTTGAAGTAGTGAATTGAACTGCTGCATGCAATATCACTTTCTGGGGTGCAAGATGAATCTGGGAAGATGGGTCAAAAGAAAGTACTAATAGTCTGAAAAGCACCGATGATTTAATTACCATCTGAATGTCTTGTTCTGGGAAGAATTAATGGATCTCCAGTAGTAGCTTCAGTTCAAAGGGAGCACTCAAAGCCATGACAATAATATGTGTTTGCAGGTTAAGCCGCTTTTCCAGAATGAAGCCAAGGAACTTCGCAGTGTCAACAATGACCACCCTGCAATCTAGCACTCAACATGACTCAGTCCAGGATTGGACAAGGAGCATCACATGTGACGAGGAATATGGAGTAAATCAGTTTTTAGAATATTGAGTTTCAGAAGGCACATTGTTATCAAATCTTGAACTACTTGCAGGGTGTGTGAAAGAAAGGAGACATCTGTGGGATTGGAAAGTTTAAGAAAGGAATGAGTATTATCAGCAGAACTATTATATAAGATTCTCAAGTTAATTAGCGACTGAGAGGATCATTATAGAGGTTGAAAAGATAGTAGCCTGAGTACAACCTTGCGAGACCACATAAGCAGCCGCATTGGCGAAGCAGTGATCAAATTTGACCTGGCTGGTAGCTCAAATCGGAAGTGAACCTTCATCACCATCATAGAACTACGCTGACAAAACTCATACATTCTTAAAGCATCCTGATGAACATTGTACTGTTCACTGTATCGAATGCTGCAATTAGGGTCAAGGAATACCAGAAGACAAGTGTTGTCAGAATCTAGGATGCAAAATGCGTCATCAACCACTTATAGGAAAGTCATTTACTTACTATATCATTTCCTGAAATCTGATTAGAATTTGTCTACAACGTTGATCTCCATGCTATGTTGCATAAGTTCAATAAGCTCAATGACTTTGGTTAGAAAAAGAAAACCAGATAGAGGGCAGTGGATAACGGGCAGTTTCCACCATGGATACTTCCCAGTAACCATTCAGGACTAAAGGAAAAGGTCTCACAATCTGCTTCTGCCTTTTTTCCCATCATATAAACTTTTTTATTTTTCCCTATAATTCACCATGCAGAGATCTGTGCCCCGACTGTGAAGTTTCACAATGGTGAAGTAGAGGGAGAATTAGGAAAAATGTATTTAACTCAAAAACAAGTATTAAAGATGTTTGTATGTTAAATATTAATGCAGATTCAATTTATATTTTTACTTTAAATGCAGACAAAAATAGAAGAAATGCTACAACACTATCAAATACATTTTAAAATAAAACTTTAATATTAGTAATAAATTAAATGACAGCTATTTTCCTGAGTTTTAAATTAAAAAATAAATTCCCACCTAGAGAATACAAATATTTTTGAATGTGCATTAACAATTATTAAATGTGTTTTATATTTAATATTATTTTTATAATTAAATAATAAATATGTACTAATTATACAGCAAGGGATGATCTATCCGGTATTTGCCCACAAAACATACAGCCTCTAATAGGGAACAACCGCAGAGCTATTAAATGGCCCAGGATCACTGGTGATATAGAGCTAATGACAAGTATTTATAACACATTTTCAGAGGTAGTGGGTGCCCACGTAGAGACAAGTGGAACGTCAGTAATACCAATGCATACTCTTTTAGTTGCAAAGTTAAAGCCACTTCTTAACAAAAACACTAGGATGAAACTGAAGCCCTATTGTAAGACGGGCATAAAACGGACTGTAGAGAGACCAAGAAAAGTCTACTTGAGAATCTAAAACAGGGAAATGCAGACTCAATAAGGAGGGCTAGGGATATTCACAGGAAAACATTGGCCACTGCCAGGAAGAATTGGGAGGATAACAGTTGGTTGGACCTCCTCCAGGCAGTAAAAACCAATAATTTAGCAGAGTTCTGGAAAAAAATTGCATGTGGGGGTAAGGACCAAGTAGCGAGAACCGAACATTACTTGGATCCGGCAGCTTGGATCGAGCATTTTACTAATTTGTACTCTAGCTTCCGGTCCACTCCTATCAAAGACGGTGAGCCTGCTAGTAACGAGGGAGACAGAGAAGTGATCATTTTCTCGCTGAAAGAAACTGAACACGCTATAGATACCATCAAGCAGGGAAAAGCACCGGGACTAGACAGACTCCCCAGAGATCTGTTTAAGCATGACAAAAAGGTTTGGGTCCCATATGTTAACCTACTTAGTAATACAATAGCAGAAGGTGCGCCAGTACCGGCAACGTGGAAAGGGGCTGAAATTGTCCCTATCCACAAAAAAGGCAGCAAACAGAAACCTGAGAATTACAGGCCAATTAGCCTGATAGATGTGCTTAAAAAAATCTACGCCAAACAACTATTGAACAGGCTCGATGAATGGATAGAAAACAACAATATAATGTCCCCGTATCAGGCAGGATTTACATCCTGCACAAGCACAGTGGATCAAGTCTTCAGACTCCTATGAATCATCTGGAAATATGTTAAGGTAAAGGGGGGCCACATCTACGTAGCATTTGTAGATCTGAGGGCGGCCTTCGACCTCGTACCCAGATGTTTTCTGTGGGACTCACTAAAAAAACAGGAAGTTCCTCCAAGTCTGTTAGTACAGATAAAAAGGCTACATAATGATAATTATGCTAGAGTCAGCTGGGGCATGAATGGGGAACTCACGAAACCATTCCCAATAGATAGAGGAGTGAGACAGGGATGTGTACTCGCTCCCACCCTGTTCTCACTCTATATCAATGACGTGGTTGACCACTTACAAAAAAACGAAAATGACCCCCCCCGAAGTTGAACGGGAACTTGGTACCGGCGCTACTGTTCACAGATGATACCATCCTGATCTCGCAGACACCCAGGGGCTTACAAAACTTGATGGACGATTTTAATAGATACTGCAATGTAAAAGGCCTAGAAATAAACACTAGCAAAACAAAGTATATGGCCATAAATCCACACAAGCGTTTTAGAAATAATTTTAAGCTGAATTACCGAAAAATAGAACACGCCCCTAATTTTACTTACTTGGGTATACTACTCGATTCTAAATTATCATGGAAACAGCAGGTAAATCACTCAGCATTACGGCTAGCCCAGGGGGCAGGGGCTGTCCTTAAAAAGTATAGTTTATCCTCAAGCAAACCTGTGACACCAGCCCTTGAGCTATATAAATGCAAGGTCCAGGCAGCAGCATTGTATGGATCAGAGGTCTGGGGCATTGGTGACAATAAACAACAATTGGGGAAAACAAGTTTGCGAGGAGACTAATGGGGCTGCCCTCATCAACACCACTTATCCCAATATTCCATGATCTAAACATGAAGCGCATAGGGCAAATTGCAATATTGTGAACACTGCTTTAATGGATACGATTGTGGACAACACCAGAATTAGTGGCATACAGAGAAGGTGTAAGAGAACTCTTAGCCATTGACATATGTTTCACTTTTCCTCGGCTAAGATTCGTAAAGAAATGGCTCATAGAGTTAGGCCTCAGTTTGTATTGGACAGAGCCACATAGCTGAACATCTAGTTGCAATGACGTACTGAAGAGAACTTATTGGCTACATTTCCTTAACGCACTTCATTGTGATCCAAGATCGGAAAGGTTAACAACTCACTTCCTTATTATTAAACCGAACCCAAGTTTTGAAGAATTTCTCGATAATGTACAACCGTACTTAGCAAGAACTCTGTATCTGAAGTTAAGGTACAACACCCTACAGACCAAGAGTTATACAGCAAACTGGGGGGAAAGGGAGACCGTTCCTGCACTTTATGCACTACACGCACTTCAGGGTCCACCGAAAATACAGCACATATCCTATTCTTCTGCCCAGCATATGCCCGGGCAAGGAGGAAATGGATCCGACCGTTGTGCAATACACTGGGATTTAGGAAGCACCAAGAGGCACTGAGGGTGCTAACAGCTAGCACCGCACCGCACGTAATATTTACCTTATCCCGATACTTGTTTGTAGTAGGACTAATAAGAAGCAAAATGGGGTTAAAGCTGTGATGTTGCAATGAACATTGCACCCATAATTGGGAAGTATTTTGAACTGTACAAAACAACCAGCTATTTTAATTGTACCATACGAAGTTTTAGTCAATTTTAAAAAGTGTACATATCTGGGTGGATGTAATGGAATGCTTAGTGACCGGTTTACATTGTTTTATCCAACGATTGATGATTATTTTACTGAGAATATTTTATATATACTGCTTGATGCATTTTAGATCATATTGTGAATGTTTGTATTGCTATGAAACTTTTATGGCCTTCGGCCGAAATAAAGTATTTCAACACATATAAATTATTTTCAACACTAATTTATATTTATTTATATTTTTACCTATTTTAAATAATGTACTTTATTTAACATTATTTCCTATTGTGTTTTATTTTATTTACCTACCACCATTATTATAGTACTGGACTTACTACTATTTATTTTTTGGTAGTAACTTACACTCGGCATTTGTGAATAATGAAAAGTAGTAAACGTACTAAAAACTCAAAAGTGTAAACTTTTCCACATTTCCTACATAGAACACAACTTTTAAATTTTTGTCACCGTGCGTTGGCTAACATTCTAGTGACAGGAGAGTTTAGAACTGGCTGGTTGCTTGGTAAGGCTTCATGTTTAAGACATTTAAATACTTGTATATGTATATTTATAATTCACCCAGTCATAGAAATATTATTATAGGTGAATGTACATATTCCTTACACATGTGGATACTGACACCATAATTAAAACCAGGAGCATCAAAGGAGAGATATAATAAAGCATCTCAGATCTAATATTGAAAGAACATTTAGTTTGCTGAAGGGAAGCTTTACTCTCTGCATAACAGTGAGGGTGCTCTGGAATAAGATGCCACATGTGCTATATTTTACAATATAGTAATAAGAAAAGGCCTGCCAGTTGCATCTGTTAATGATGACTCTGACAATGAAGAAGAACATCCCATTCTGACCTCCCCTCCCTGGAATGGATGCTGCAAGAGCCGCTGAAGGACATGCATGCAGGACTGATGGTAAAAACAAGTATTTTTGAGGTACATAATACAAACAAATTTGATTTGCTGTTATAAGTTTTATTGTTCTATTGATAATATCTGTATCCCAAAAATTGTTTCATCTGCAACTTTGGGCATCATTACGATGGCGGGTGGAGAAAGTCAGCCCGCCACCGCAGCGGAATACGGGACCGTCCGCAAGGGGTGCGGTGGTCCCGCACATGATATTACGATGCCACCGCCACCGTGGCGCTGGCAAGCCCTATTCACAGCATTGTGGCGGGCGGTGCTCACCGCACCGCCCGCCACAATGCTGTGAATGCACGTCGTGCATTTGCATGCACAACGTGACAGGCACCGCGCGGTGCCTGCCACCTTGTGCATACAAATGCAGGGGGGTACCACAGGTACCCCCCATGTACACCCTCCACCCCCCCAACCTCCTGGGGGCCCGCTACGGGCCCCCAACATCGAAGACCGTATGCCTTTCCATGGCGGCAACACCGCCATGGAAAGGCTGATCTCCGCAGGCATCGTAATATGGATGGCGGTGTCTTGCAGACACCGCCACCATATTAACCTGGTTTTCCGCCGGTCGACGAGTCGACCGGCGGAAAAGCGGCGGACGGTCTTTCCGTCCGCCGCGGATCCCCCCAGCCATCATAATATGGCGGGGGGTCGTTGCTGTGTGGATGGCGGGTGGATTGCCCCCACCGGGCCGGCGGTGACTACCGCCGGCGGGGGCGATCCGCCCGCCATCATAATGACCCCCTTTGTTTGTTTTTTTTAAAGCAAAATCAGCAAAAGGTATACAATGGACCTCACATTGAAAGATAGCTGTGAAGTAAGTATTTTTTAATTACAAGAACGTGTATTTTCAATGAACAAAAAAATGAACTGTTATTCACGTCTTGGACTTCTACTAACAGCTCATTCTGTGGCACATGGTGTTTCAATATACTCTCCCTATTCACTGTGGCTTCTTGTTGTTCGAGTAGTGCATGGCTCTGGTGTTACAGATACATTATTAACACTTTGGGGCTCATTACGATGTCGGGCGGAAAGACCGTCCGACTGACTCGTCCTCGGAAACCTTCCGACCAACTCGACTGCGACGTCCCCGACCGGTGTATTATGATGCATAGCAGGTAAAACTCCGACCGACTCAGTTGGAAATTATTCTGACCCGACCGCATTGGTCGGAAACAAGTCCGAACCAACCGAGTCGTCAGAACGGCGGTCCCATAGGCATTCCACTTACGATCAAGCATCGATGTCCTGTCGAATGGATGCATCCAACGCAGTTGCGAAACCATGTTGGTTTGTGTGCTACATGGCAAGTGCAAAACTGAAAAATCTGGCTTAAAAACAACTAGCATAGGCAGCGCCAAAAAAAAAGAAATTTAAATTGTAGACACGCCCACTAATCCACCTATATATAGACCCAAAAATGGCCACGATCCTTTGCTCACACAATACTGCTACAAGCCCCAGAGAGACGTTTTTGGCCATTCACTGCTGTTACCCCTGCACACACTCACACACTGCATTCACACCACTACCTGCACCTATCACTTTAAGGTTCAGATTCTTTTTCTGAAACACACCCTTCAATTCACATTCACCCTCAACCTCACACTCACCCTCACCATGCCCAAGAAGAAGCAGCCACATTTTAAAGATAAGGATTTGATAGTGCTTGTTGATGAAATCATCAAAGTAGAGCCACATTTATTCGGGACCCTAGTCAGAAAAATAAGGTGTGGCACATGATACTCAACAAGGTGAATGCTGAAGCACCTGTCCTGTGCTCACTGGATGATATCAAGAAGAGGTGGTACGATGTGAGAAGGAGGATCACAATCTTGTGCGGCAAAGAACACGAGGCGGCACAACAGACTGGTGGTGGCCCTCCTGCACCACCAGTGCACTTTACTTCCTGGGAGGAGAAGGTGCGTGCTGTCCTTCCGCTGGAGAGCTTGTATGGAAACCCAGAAGGAATGAAGGGGCATATTATCAAGGGCTGGCGATATAATTATCGCCGCTTTAGCGTCCGTTTTCGGGCGAAAAGCGGCGATAATTATATCGCAATATCATCAAGGACACGCTAGCGCGTGTTTCCTTGATGTAGAGCCCGTTTTTTCACAGCCTCGCCTTGCATCGCTAATGAGATGCAAAGAAGGCGTGGCTGTGAAAACAACACAAGTTAATATCGCGAAGGCAGCTTCGCGATATTAACAAGGAGGTGCAGCGATAAAAGAAATCGCGCTACCTCAGCTTTAACTCAGGAATTTAACGTCTGTTAAATTCCTGACTTAAGCATACTTTTCATGGGAGATGGATTCTGCTGATACGACCACAGGGTCGTATCAGCAAGGTTATCGCCGTTTTCCATGGAACATCGCTGGAAAACCAGCGATGTTCCATGGAAAACAAGCTATCGCAGGAATAATTATCGCCATTGCGCTATGCGTTGTTAATACAGCGCTAGCATGGCGATAATTATCTGCGGTAGCCGGCGATAACTATTCTCACGCTGTGAACGGCCAGCGATAATTATCGCTGGCCGTTGATAATATGCCCCGAAGTCTGGTAAGTAGCTACTCCACATTTGACACAAGTTAGCTATTAAACTTATGCAGACATCACTGTAATGGACCCAGTTAACTAAATGACTGTTTTTAGATTCAAACAAACCAATAGTCAATGATCATGTGATGTGTATGTAATACATATAACCCAAATACCTGCAATGAGGATGAAAAAGCTTTAAACTATTGCCATGTACAGACTTCTCCCAAATTCACATCAAGGCCTTCTGCTCCAAACACCATGCACCATTGTCAACCATCTTGCCAGTACATTCCCACTCACTTCCAGGAAAGCAGAGTTCAATGGGAGCTGGCTGGGATGGGTGGGAAAAGTGCGTGTAGGACAGAGCCTGATGGGAGATGAAGCCATTGCAAATACTTCTCCTCCCACCCAGCACAAACAGCCCCACTGGAACTATGTTTTACTGGCAGTGAGGGGAAATGTTCTAGAAAGATGGCTGTCACTGGTTCCCGGTGTCTGACTTGACCACAACTCCCATCAAGGCCTTGTGCTCAAAACACCAGGCACCAGTGTCAGCCCTCTTGCCAGACCATTTCCAATCAGATTGTATGTTGGAATAACGAGAATCGTTTTTCCGACAGCATTAACTACGACGTTTCTATAACGAATCTGTCATTTTCCCGCATGTGTCAATTTCAAATGTACGTAACTACGATCAGCAATTATGCCGTTCGTCATTCTCACGCGTTCATTTTTTACGTTTACCATTACAACGAATAATGGTATGCTAGTGTATTAATTAAATAAAACATACCGCTGTCTTTGTTGGAGTTCTGCAAGTTGTGTAACTTTAGCTTTGAAACAGCTTGTCTGTGCAACATTGGTACGCTTGAACCTTTCCACCGAACAAGCATTTACAGAAAGGGGAAAGCCTAATAGTCCTACCTTTCTGTCTGACATTATAAAATAAGGCTTCCCAAAGGAAAATGTCTCTCTTTAAATGATGTTAACGTTTTTGTTACTTAAAATGAGAATAAAAACAACAACTTCTTGTCATTAGTTAAATTGCTTTTAAAAAGGCAATCCAAAACATATTTTTAAAATAAAAAATGTTATCAATAATGCAAATATATAAAAGAAAGCTGCTTTGTGAACAGTTGCTGTCTGCTACTGAAGGGCACCAGACACTTCTAAGAGGTTCTCTGAGGAAAAGGTTTATAAAAGGAAACAGTGCCACCTACTGGTTTTGTAAGTACACATGAAACAAACTTAAACAAGACCCTTTATCAACAGTTAAAGAAATGATATTTGAATAAAAAATTCCTGTTGTTGCAGCATCTTACCTGGTTACTCCTATCACTTTTTTGGAATTTGAAAGCATCAAGAAAAATCCTGATCGAGGACTTTCAACATTGGGGCCACATTTTATATTTTAGCAGATTATTCAAAAAGGTACTTTTTTTCTAATTAATATGCAAATACATTTGTTTTGTAAATTGTTGTGTAGGACAAAGTGTTCATAAAAAAAGTCAAAAAGGAAGTGACACAATGATTTATGTATAGAAATTAAGGTGTTGAACAAAATAATGAAGAAAGCCAAAAGGGTGTTAATCAAGATTTATGATCAATCAGAGGATTTTTCATATGGCTAATAATCAACAGTATCTTAATCCTCCAGAACAAGTGTCAAAATTCATGGTTCTTCAGTGGGGCATACATTGTGATAACATTTAAATTAAACAGAAGTTACAAATGCCACTTTTTTCCACAGGGGCAGTGATCTGTCCAAAGGCGTGACTACAGAGAAAATAGTACTGCATCAACCAACATTGAAAACAGCGCTATAAATGTAAGAATTTAGGGGCATATTAGCAAGACCGGCGATAAAATTATCGCCGTTTTAGCTGACAGGAAACTGCCGCTAAAACGGCGATAATGGGCTTGGTAATATGCGCTATAGAATTCAATAGAAGCCCAGGTTAGATGTGCAGGACATCTAACCTGGGCTTCTATTGTAATTCCATAACGCATATTAGCAAGCCCACTATCGCCGTTTTAGCGGCAGTTTCCTGCCGCTAAAACGGCGATAATTTTATCGCCGGTCTTGCTAATATGCCCCTTAGTACTAAGATTCAGCGTTGAAAAAAAATGCAGTATATTTCCTTTGAAAAAAGATGAACAAAATTGAACCGGTATTATTTTTTTCAACGTCTAAGTAATTTTAAAGCAGGTGTTCAGGCAGGTGGTGACCAATGTAGTTGGATGTAATTTACACACTGTAACACCACAGATACCTCCCTGAGAGCAGGCGCAGGAGAGTGACTGGGAGTTTAAATTACAATTGTAACTCCAAATTGAGCAACGCTCAGGTTACAGGCTGGTCCAGAATATGTGACGTTACAATGCGTACTAATACCACACGTGCAATTTCAATGCGGGTATTACTACACAAATACTTTTACACCGAACTACCATTACAACGCAAACTTTTACCACGCATTTGCCTTTACCACGCATGCCATTACAACGCAAAGGCATGTGTGGTAAAGGAATACACTTGCGGTGTAAATGTTTCGCTGAAGTGGCTGTTTCCTACTGGACTATGATGTGGGTTTTAAATTACTATTCTGACACCGTTGGGGGCAAAAAACAAGGCAGGCACTGGATAGTGTCTGGGGACACAAACTACTATCCTAACTCCACTGGGGGCAAAACTCAGGGCAGGTGCTGGACCATGATGAGGGTTTTAAATTACTATTCTAACACCGCTGAGGGCAAAACACAGGGCAAGCACTGGACAGAGACTGGAGACACAAACTACTATTCTAACTCCACTGGGGGCAAAACTCAGGGCAGGCGCTGGACCATAATGTGAATTTAAATTACTATTCTAACACCGCTGGGGACAAAACACAGGGCAAGTGCTGGACAGTGACTGGGGGCACAAACTACTATTCTAACTCCACTGGGGGCAAAATTCAGGGCAGGTGATGGATCATGATGTGGGTTTTAAATTACTATTCTAACACAGCTGGTGGCAAAACACAGGGCAAGCGCTGGACAATGACTGGGGACACAAACTACTATTCTAGCTCCACTGGGGGCAAAACTCAGGGCAGGTGCTGGACCATGATGTTAGTTTTAAATTATTATTCTAACACCGCTGGGGGCAAAACACAGGGCAAGCGCTGGACAGTGACTGGGGACACAAACTACTATTCTAACTCCACTGGGGGCAAACCTCAGGGCAGGTGCTGGACCATGATGTGGGTTTTAAATTACTATTCTAATACTGCTGGGGGCAAAACACAGGCCAGGCGCTGGACAGTGACTGGGGACGCAAACTACTATTCTTACTCCATTGGTGGCAAAACTCATGGCATGTGCTGGACCATGATGTGGGTTTTAAATTACTACTCTAACACCGCTGTGGGCAAAACACAGGGCAGATGCTGGACAGTGACTGGGGACACAGACTACTTTTCTAACTCCAACGGGGCAAAACTCAGGGCAGGTGCTGGACCATGATGTGGGTTTTAAATTACTATTCTAACACCGCTGGGGGCAAAACACAGGGCAAGCGCTGGACAGTGACTGGGGACACAAACTACTATTCTAACTTCACTGGGGGCAAAACTCAGGGCAGGTGCTGGACCATGATGTGGGTTTTAAATTACTATTCTAACACTGCTGGGAGCAAAACACAAGGCAAGCGCTGGACAGTGACTGGGGACACAAACTACTATTCTAACTCCATTGGGGGCAAAACTCAGGGCAGGTGCTGGACCATGATGTGGCTTTTAAATTACTATTCTAACACCAGTGGGGGCAAAACACAAGGCAGGCCCTAGACAGTGACTGAGGACACAAACTACTATTTTAACTTCACTGGGGGCAAAACTCAGGGCAGGTGATGGACCATGATGTGGGTTTTAAAATACTAGTCTAACACCGCTGGAGGAAAAACACAGGCCAGGCGCTGGACAGTGACTGTGGACACAAACTACTATTCTAACTCCACTGGGGGCAAAACTCAGGGCAGGTGCTGGACCATGATGTGGGTTTTAAATTACTAGTCTAACACCGCTGGAGGTTAAACACAGGCCAGGCGCTGGACAGTGACTGTGGACACAAACTACTATTCTAACTCCACTGGGGGCAAAACTCAGGGCAGGTGCTGGACCATGATGTGGATTTCAAATTACTATTATAACACTGCTGGGGACAAAGCACAGGACAAGCGCTGGACAGTGACTGGGGACACAAACTACTATTCTAACTTCACAGGGGGCAAAACCCAGGGCAGGTGCTGGACCATGATGTGGATTTCAAATTACTATTATAACACTGCTGGGGACAAAACACAGGCCAGGTGCTGGACAGTGACTGGGGACACAAGCTACTATTCTAACTTTACTGGGGGCAAAACTCAGGGCAGGTGATGGACCATGATGTGGGTTTTAAATTACTATTTTAACACCGCTGGGGGCAAAACAGAGGCCAGTCGTTGGACAGTGACTGGGGACACAAACTGCTATTCTAACTCCACTGGGGGCAAAGCTCAGGGCAGGTACTGGTCCATGTCGTTGGGCATAAATATCTATTATAACACCGCTGGTGGGCAAAACTCAGTACAGGTGCAGTGTAGTGACTTTGGTTGAATTTTACTTTTGCAAGACCACAAGGAACATTCTTAGGGACAGGCAGAGATAAATAGCTGAGGTCATATTACTTATTCTCACTCCACCTGTGGAACCGCAAAGCAAGGGCTGGAAACTAACGGACCCCCATATTCCTATTCTAATTATACTAGATTCTTTTCTTGGGACTGTTGTTGGATTGTAGACAATTTTTTTCCTAGAACTTGTAGATAAATACAAAGCTTTTTTTTTCTAAGATGAACTTGTTCTTTTGGTACACAGAAATGTATTGATTTGGTCAAGTTCCAGTGTCTCCCAAAAACCACTATCCGCTTGACAAAACAAAAAAGAAGATTTGCACCCTTGCATCTACAAGCCTGAAATTGCAGCTCAACAACCAATCTACCTACAATATTTTTTAAAAGCAAAACATTTGAAAGGTACACACAATACTTTACTCTTTAATTTTTAGGACAAAAATTATGTGCACTTTACTCCCAATTGACAATTAGCGGGAATAAAAAAATCTGAATTTCAGCGTTGCACAAACAATTAGGGGCCGATTCCGATCTCGGCCGGTAGGGCTCCGAATCGGATTCGGCTTTACCGGATCCGATTCGGAGCCCTGTTTCCCGACCGAACCGTACGCGGGTCCGGCCGAGCGAGTACGATGCGAAATCGCCGACCGACTCGTCCGGGCGTCCCGACCGCTCCGACCGACTCGCTCCCGGCTCGAACCGCTCCGACCGACTCGCTCGGACTCGACTCGCACCGCACAATGGAGACGTTTCCCGGCCGGGTAAGTACGATGCGCGCCGCGAGCAGTCCGACCGAGCCGCGCCGTCCGGCTCGTAAGAGCTGTCGGAGCCGTACTTCAGGGGTCCGTGTCGGACCCCCCTGTACGCGTAGCCGCGCGAGTCACACACGGGGGGACCCATGGGTCCCCCCTACCTGTGCATGTACGGCGCGAATCGCTTCGCCTCGTACCCGCTGTAGGGGGCACCCTTGTTCGCCTCGCACCCATTGAGTCAATGGGAGCCCGCGTACGCGTTGTACGACCGGCTCCCATTGACTTCAATGGGAGTCCGACCGACTCGAGTCCGATAACATACGGACGCATCGTACTCGTTCGGTCGGACTGCACGGGTCCGATTCGGTCGGAAATCTCTCCGGGTCCGGCTCGGTCGGAGAAATTTCCGGCCCGAATCGGAATCGACCCCTTAGTGTTTTGACCATTTCCTATCTCATGCAGATTGTAAGCACTTGTGCTTTTTTCGTCTCTTACAGCAGGTGAAAAATTAAAGGAGAACTGAAATGTTAATTACATTACTATAATTTTTTCATTTTGTTTTTGAAGAGCTGAGCAAAATGGCATCTTCCAGACAAGCAAATTACGTAGAATCCAGGCGTGGAAACAGGCTCTTGAAGTACAATGGCTATCTTTACTGTAAGGAGAAGATAACTGAGCAGGGCCGGACTGGGAACCAAAACCGGCCCTGGCAAAGTGCTCGGCCGGCTCCCCAGGGGGTTAGGGGTGCGGCCGAGCTGTTTGCCAGGGCTGGTTTCGGCCAATTTTGTTACAGAGGCCGATATTGCAGCTATGATGCAAAAGCGGCCCTGTAACAAAGACGGCCCCCAGGGGCACAAAACCGGCCCCCACCCTGGCGGCCCACCGGGGAAATGCCCGGTGCTCGCTACGGCCAGTCCGGCCCTGTAACTGACCCCAGGAATTATTGGACGTGTGTGCATTATCACTCATCCACTTGCACAGGTAGAGCGGTTACTCTGGAGCAGACTGTTGTTAGAACAACAGAACATAACCACTCTGCCTTTGCAATGAAGATTGAAGTGAGAGAACATGTTAAACATATAAAAATGCTTGCATCCACCTCTAATGATCCCTGTGGCTCAATTTTGCGTGAGGTATCACAAAACATTCCCATGCATGTTGCTAGCAGTATGCCTTCCATTTCTAATCTCCGTAGAATGGTTCAAAGAAGAAAACAGGCAAGTAATCCGCAACGTGTAGCCCCACAAACATACTCCGACATTAACATATCCCTTTAACTAACTTTAACTTTTAGTAATGAACCATTTCTTCTACATGACAAAGAAAACCCTCTTAAAAGAATACTAATTTTTAGCACATCCCATAATCTAATAACCCTAAAGAATAGTGAAATCTGGATGATGGGTGGGACCCTTAAGTCCAAGCCCAATCTATTTTTCCAAATTTACACTATTCACGCAATATTAATAATACCACTGTACCATTAGTATATAGTTTACTCCCTGATAAGCAATCCTCAACCTATTTAGAATTTTTGTCTGTAGTTAAAGCAAAAACATTGCACAAAAGTCCTAGGAAAGTGATAATTGACTTTGAATTAACAATGATAAACACAATAACCAAATTATACCCTGAATGCAAATTCAAGGATGTTTTTTTCACTTTTCTCAGGCATTTTGGCATAAAATACAAAAAACATCTTTAGTTGAGGATTACTTTTCAAACAGTAAACTTCAATTTGAATTATGTAAGATAACAGTGTTAGCTTTTGTGCCTCCTGAAAGTGTGGACGAATTTTACACTGCAATTTCTGAATCTGAATATATTTTATCCAAAATGAAGAAAAATTTGCACCCTTACTAATTTCTTTGAGGACACCTGGATTGGCTCTCTAAGCAGGTCAGGTCGCAGAAGGAACCCACAATTAACAATTGAATGGTGGAACTGCTACACAACCTGTTTAGAAGGAGGCGCAAAAACTAACAATGCCATTGAGGGATGGTACACTTCCTTCAACAAAGCAATTGGCAAACATCGTCCCAATCTGTACCATTTTTGGGAAATTCTGAAGAAGGAACAGAGTTTTCAACAAATGAGAATTGCGCAATCACTCGCAGGTAGCCTGAATTCACATATTTAAAAAAAAAAACAAGGAAATGTCTGAACGACTATTGGCCAAGTTACAACAGTTTTCGTTGATGGTGGCTTCAGACTAACTAGAGAGTCTTGCATACATCCTACATTGTTAACACTAATACCCTTAGCAGTACATTACTTGCCTGTTTTCAGAGTCCCCCACAATTAAATTGTCATTTTTTTTTTTTTTTTAAACCAAATTCACATTTATTTATTTTTTTATTAGTGGTTTACATCTCCTCTATATTATTTTTAGTTCTTGTTTATTTACATTGTAAAAAAATTCATTTAACTCAATTGCGAGGGTGAAGTGCTACAACATGCATGGGATGTTACTTTATGGTAATGACATAATTTACATATTTTTATAACACACTGACTAGCTAAATACCTCCGCACTTCTGCCTTACAGTAAAGATAGCCATTAATGTACTATAATTATGTCCCTCAACATTTTCTACCCTAGCACTACTGTTGTTTGCCTTCCATTTGATGCTGAAAGACTCCCCTTTTGAAGTATATAACATTTATAGGCGTTTTCGAGGCATGTTTCGTATGTTCGAAAAAGACTAGAATTTATCATTTGATGCTATGTAACTGTTTTTCTTTTAAATAACATTGTTAAATATTGTATAAGTATTGTACATAAAATTACCACTTTAAATGATAGTTTTCTTTCAGGAAAAGAAATGACATTTTACTTTTTACTTCTACAAATTTATTAGTCAATAAAAAAAATTGACTTGCAAGCCATGTTTTTTTTTCATGCCAAAAGTTGATGATCTTCTAAAAATGTACTCGTTCTTGTAAATGTGGGTGTATAGAAAGGATAAGTTAATTAAAGTTAATATTTAATTGTGGAAAAGTGCTTTTTTTTTACTTTAAATTTATAGACTCCCAAAGTGATCATTTTCTACCCATCCAAAATCCCTCTCTCCTATAGTATCCCAACTCAGAACTTAAGTTGCGACATTTTGATTCGTAGATTAACCGTGGCTTGATTTTGAAATCATAGGTAATAAATATTTTTCGATAATACACAGGTATTTATTATTATTACTCAAGTATTAATACACTTCCCTGCCCACAACCCCTTTTTCCTTTGGCATCCCGCTCCTAAAAGCAAGTGTTTCCATTAATTTTTAAAATTTTAGCACTTAATTTAATGCTAGTTTTAATGCCCAAAAATTAATTTGTTAATACACAGGTACAAAAATAAGTCCCCGAGTATTAATATACTTCCTCACCCCAAGCCCCTTATTCCTCTAGCATCCTGCCCCTACAAGTAAGGGTCTAATATGTTATAGCAAGTGTTTCCTTTTCATTAACATTTACCAACTCTCTTTATTTCTAAATTCCTTGCCATAAGAATTTTCAGATTGAAACTTAGGTATTTACATTACTTCCCGAGTATTAACACTCTCTCCCACCCAAAACCCCTTTTTCCACTGATGTAAGGCTATAAACCGTTATAGCGAGTGTTTCCAGTAAGCTACATTATTTTTAAATTCCACGCCCTGTAACATTTCTGATTAATACCCAGGTGTTTAAATTAATACCCAAGTATTAATACACTTCCCCACCCACAACCCCTTTTTCCTTTGGCATCCCGCTCCTAAAAGCAAGTGTCTAAACATTTTAGCAAGTGTTTCCATTATTTTTTAATTTTAGCACATAATTAAATTCTAGTTTTAACGCCAAAAAATAATTTGTTAATACTCCGGTACAAAAATAAGTACCCGAGTATTAATATACTTCCCCACCCCAAACCCCTTATTCCTCAAACATCCTGCCCCTAAAATTAAGGGTCTAAGGGGCACATTACGATGGCGGGCGGAAGCACAACCGCCGTGCTGGCGGATGCAAAAACCACCAGTTACCGCCGGCACGCAGCAGTCCACACGCCCGCCCAATTACGATGCGAAAAGCAGGCCAAACACCGCCGGCAAGCCAGCAACACCGTCCGCCATCAAAGTGCGCCCGCACACGTAGCGGCGCAGCACAACTGACACACACCGTCCGACGAAACACGTCCCGCCCGGCGCATAAATTACGATGCCGCAAACAAACGGCTCCCACGGCAAGAGACACCGCACGTGAAAGAGAGGCGGAAACACGGACGCAGAGCACGGACAACGAAGAAGCGGCACCCCGGGCATGAATCCAGCACTGCAGGCCCTTCCCATGCTTCTGCTGATGCACCACCAAGGACGCAACGTACCGCGGAGACGCAGGTAGGCACACACACAACAAGTGCACGCAAACAGCGCACACAGTGCAAGAGGCGGAAAAAGCGGACAACCCCCACCAGCGCGTGCACACTACACATCCACCATTGCATCCACATATGACACACAGGCCAAATCCTAACATCGCGGAACACATGTGTACACACCACCTGGGACTAGGAACCAACCACCCCGTCACGGCCCCAAAGCGCCGATGACGCCGCCACACATGCGCACAACGCAGAGGCCAACCGCAGCGCCATGCATGCGTCGCACACAGACACAGGGACACAACCAAGCAGCACACACATCAGCCCCACCCCGAACGCACATGACACGTGACAGGCCGGCCACAGACATGTCCCCAACGCCCAATTCACGGACAACACCCAACGCCACACAACCGACGCACACATGTCAGTGAAGACACGCAACTGCAGGACACACCCCAGTGTAACAAACATGGCGTAGCACACAGCGGCGGCAACACCAACTAGGAGAAGCAGGGCCCCTTCGGGAAGAGGAACGCCAGTACCACACTGAAAAACCCATACCACCCTGCACATATGAACAAGACACATGAAACGGAACACCAAAGAGCCCGGGGACCGACAACAGGTGGCCCAAGAATAACATCCACACACAAGGCCCAACGCAGAGCGGAAAGGCAGGCTGCCGCCCACACAAGGGAGAGCAGACAGCACTGAATGACCTTCCATTCCAACACCGAAACCACAGCCCTACGACAGAAGCCGGTGAATACAGCCATTGTCCAAGAATAGACCAACACAGGCATGCCGAGGAGACCGACCACAGGGCAGATAGCGCATATCACAGAAGCACACAACGGACGGGGAAGAAAGAAGAAAACACTCCCCCATGTCGGCCACATGCAAGTTAATTGGAAGGAGTCACACAGCACTGACCTTGAACTGTCTGAGAAGCATGTGGGAAGAGGGCCCGTGTCCTCCAAACAAGCCAACAGAACACAAGTCCTGTCTCCCTACGACTACACAGAGCTCACAGCAACCCCGGAGCGTGCACATTGCAGACTGCACACACAGCCGGAGCACGCCACCTCAACGAACCGCTGCGAAATGGCAACCGCAACACACCTACCCAACTACGCCGAACAGCTCAAGCTGTACAAAACCAACACGATACATACATTGGGATGCGATCTCCTGTCCCTGCTGAACGTAAGTTACCGACTGACTTACCGCATCACATTGTTCAGCTGCGTCATGCCCGTCTTCTACTGTCGGAGGTGTCCCTACCAGCATCCCGTCGAGATATGCCTCTCCAACCCGGCATGTCTGAAGGCGGACCTGCTACCACTACTCCTCCCTCTGGACGCACACGACAGGGCCTGCTCTGCCTATGGGGGCATGGCGTATGTGGCCAACATCGCACCCGCACTGAAATGGGACCACTGTGCCTCCACACGACGGATCATCGAGAACAGCTACATCGAATGTCACCCAGCATGCCCCATCATGGTCCTCCAAGGGACAACCTACGAACAACACCTTGACAGCCACCATCCGCTTCATTGGCTGGCAAACATGTACACCACCAATGACATGGAAGCCCTGCTGGACGGCATCGCATACCTGACAACCTGTAAATACGTCGGACCACAACGCAGGTTCCCCGAGTGACCTATGAAGTCCAACCCCGCACCCATGCTCAGCTTCCGCACGGACTGGCCAGTCACCACCACAACAGCCATACCAAACGACCGGCAACTGTAACCACACCATCAACGACATCGCCATGACATCGGATATGACCGGGACATGCACACTGTTCCCCATCACATCCAGGAACACCGCATGCATCGTGGGAGGCAGTGGCATGGGCTCTGTGTATCGCACCCACATGGACGGAACTGCACGAACAACCAGGACACGACATGGATCCAGCGCACATGGACACACACACCGCTCAGTGGACATGAATAGGTCGCCTGGAGTCTGTGGGTGCTGCACCCCTCCACCCCCGCCCCGGGAATCCCATACCAGGACCTTTGCATGGACGACAAGTGCATACAACAACAACACGACCCCAGTGACTGTGACATGTCCAGTAACCACCACAGTGCAACAACAAGTGGCACGCCGCTGCATGCACGCAAGCACATGCCCTGATGTCATCTCACATGCACGCGTGCATGAGGAACAACCGCAGCAAACCTGTCACATGGAACTGAGATGGACTGTGCCCATGATGCCGAGCGGTCTGGTAGGCTACATGTATACCGTCTGTGTCAAAGTCCGCAGCTCCGCAGCTATACGTAAATGTACATTAGCACAGCCTTGGCCAAGCAAATGTAACCCCACACCCTATCCCATTTGTAATCATGCTCAGTATATCCTCAACATGTATTCCGCTGCCAGTAGTGTCCACTATACTGCATCACAGAGGACAGAAGACTCAATATAATGTTTGAAACCAAAACTGTCTCCGCTGACTCATTTCACAAGTACGAATGAGAGAGGATGAGAGTATGTGAAGTACACGGCAGTCGTGACATGACCATGTAGTCCACTGGTATTGGATGTCAACGCAAATGAGTAGCACTACTGTGGAAGACACACATGTGTCGTGTGAAGTCGTATGGACGCAGTGCTCAGGTGGGTGGGTGCGACGGGTAGATGCGCACATGCCAAGTTGGAGCACGCCGTGTTGGGAGGGGTCATGAACAGTACACCACCGCTTCCCTGGGCATTGTGAGAGGACACCTGTCGGGGGGAGTGAACACGTGTGTGCACAGCAGCCGGGCACACGTACAAAGCGGTACCAGGCGCACCTCAGCCCACCCTCTGTGGACAAGCTGGATCCTGTTGTGCGCCCACCATGCCCCTTGACAAGGCACACACAGCCCCAGTCGACCAGGTGTAACCCCAACATAGTCAATCCGCACAGGCGATACAGGGCACGGGATGGCAGTGGAGCATGGTGTGTGAGAGGTCTCCTCGCGCTCCTCCTGGTCATATCACGCAGGCAATAGAACCTCAACGTCTAGCATGGCACAAGTCAAATGGAAGTGTAGGGGGGACGCACCACAGCACGAGCAGCACTGACGTCACGGGAGGTGGCTCGCACCATCCCATCCATTGCCCATCATACCAACCACGACACATGCCATTGCGACTAAGTGCAAGCGCGTGCGCCACCACCCCCGAGCCCTCCCCAGAGAGGCCAAAGAGTGAATGTGTGGGCCAACAGCCACAGACGGACGCGGCCTGGCTGCAAGGGCAGCCACAGCCACTGGGTGTCGCAGGTGGCGGATCCGGAATGCGAAGACTGTGATGCATAGTCCATGCAGGCCGGGTCTCCATTTGGGGCACCAGGCAGGTGGACGGCGTCCCGCCACACATCATACCCTGAGACAGCCCACTCGTGCAACTGGACCCACACATACACTCCTTGCCCTCTCTGGTGCGAGCTTGGGGCTGCCTGTGCAAGCGCTAGCCTCGCAGGTGAGCATGCATATTGGGGGGCGAGGGGAGGACATGAGGGCTGGGGCGAAGATGACTGTATCACTGTCAGTTAGTACAAGGGATGACCCAGATGTGGAAAGGAAGAGACGTGTCCCGTGTGTACTGCAACTAGTCGCCAATCCAACTACCCCCCATGTCCGGAATGTAAGCCCGCACCTAGGCCCGCCCATCCGCCACATCGAACATACCACCAGCACGACAACCTTCCCATTCGAAACACTGACTGGGGGTGGCGACCAGTGAACAATCATGTGTAGCCTACCCACGCGTACATGTGGGCCCTCCATGATCCATGTCACCTGCGGCAAAGACATGACATGCGCAATGAGGGAAGTGAGGAGAGCTGTCCGCCCCACGCGCAGAAGGTGCATCAGCTCCACAGACCCAGCAGCGAGTCCAGCAGGGGTCACATGTGCAGGGGCAGCTGTGCCTGGTGTGAAGGCACATGCATATAGACAGCACATCGACCAATGTGTAGTCTGCTCACATCCACAGTCCATCATCATGCGGACATAGGAATTGAACACAGGGCAACACATCTTAGTTGGTGCACCCACCGTGACCAACAATGCGCAATCATCGACGTACCCGCCCTGTGCATGGCCCCCCACCCAACGGAGGCACATCCAGTGCCACCATCCCACACACACAAGCCTTCCACGGAACATGCTGTGTCCAATGGTCAGTACAGAGTCAGCGCCCAACTGGTGGATCCTGAACAGGAGACACATGCACACACATGCCAGCTCCCACTATGTACGTCTGCCACCTGGCACGTGCAATGTAACCTCTCACCTGTGACGTGTGACTGCAAGCACACAGCCGTCTTGGTATGGGGCTGTCAATGTGGACACCAGTCAATGTTTCGGGAGCTGTGATCCGTACAGTGCTGTACATAGGGTGCAGTGCTGACACCTACTACTGTCTCATATCCCCTCGTGCCACAGGTCCCACTTGTATTGGCCGCTCAGCCCGTGCCCACATCGTCGTCGTCGTGTGCCATACTCATCCAGCCTCGGAAGCAGTTCCATGCTCAGCAGACACTCATGTTGCCGTGGCGTTGCCGCTTGACGAATATGCAGTCAGTCCCCATCAGCACGCCCCGCAAGTCATTGGGGCCTAGATCCCCATGTGCATGCACATGGCAGTGGTATGTCTCACTTGCCATTGCCATTGTTGGGAGACCTGTGTAAGTGTATTGTGGCCGTGCCGTCCCAGCTTGACAGCTGGGCTGTGGCTCATGTGCTTGCTCAGTCATGTCAGTGATGTGTATGCGAAATTGCTATGTGCCGTGTTGCTTTGACATGTGTCCTCTGCCATTTAACCCAGGCGGAGACCGAACATTGACCGCCCATACCAATTGCTGGCGGACATGGACGATACAGAGGTAATCAGGAAGTTTCGGCTGGACAGGCCAACTCTGCATCGACTGTGTGCCATGTTAGAGCCCCATCTCCGTCCCCGCAGGGTGTATCCGACTGCTGTCACCCCCACGGCTAAGGTGATGGCCGCCATGCATTTCTTCGCCACTGGGTCATTCCAGCACACAGTGGGCAGTGGAGGAGGGATGTCCCAGCCCATGTTCAGCAAGGTGCTGAGGGATGTACTGGCAGCCATGATGCTGTACCGAAACAGGTACATCAGATTCCCCAGGGCTCGTGAATTGTCGGCAGTGAAGGGTGCATTCTATGCCCTTGGCAGAATCCCACACGTCGTGGGAGCCATTGACTGCACACATGTCGGCCTTGTTCCACCACAGGCCACTGAGCACCTGTACCGCAACAGGAAGCACACGCACTCCCTGAATGTGCAAGTGGTGTGCCTTGCGGACATGGTGATCACCCACGTGTGTGCCAAGTTTCCAGGCTCGGCACATGACGCACACATAATGCGCAACAGCATCTTGCCATGACTGATGGCCAATCTGCAACAGGATCGTGGCTGTATTGTCGGTGAGTATGTGGAGTGGTGTAGCGTGCTGGTTGTGCGATGCTGTCCCCTGTCCAGTTGGAATAGCAACGGTTCTCTGTGTCCCTCACACCCAGGTGACTCTGCGTATCCGAATGGGGCATGGCTGCTCAGTCCATTGAGGAATCCTCGCACCCCAGCAGACGATCGATACAATGAGGCACATGGGAGGACCAGACGTGTGGTCGAGCGTACCTTTGGCCTCCTCAAGTCCAGGTTCAGGTGCCTGGACCGCACCGGGGTGCACTGGCGTACTCCCCACAGAAGGTGTGCCAGATAGTGGTGGCGTGCTGCATGCTGCACAATCTGGCCATTCGGAAGCAGATCCCCCTCATTGTGGATGACGGAGATCAACCAGGGCCCCAGCCCGCAGACCAGGACAGCTCGAGTGAGGTGGACAGCGGAGAGGAGGAAGCTGGGAATGTGCGCCAGCAGCTCATCGCCCGCTACTTCACTTGACGGTGAGTGTCCATGTACGACGGATGATGTGTCTGTATCTGTGCAGGTGTGTGTGTGCTGTGTCAGGGTGGCCGTATGTTCACTGCGTGCAGTGTGTCAACGCTCCATGGCCAGGGTAGTATGCCACTGTTGGTGACTGTGGCATTGTGCCCTATTGCTCTGTGCGATGTGTGTACATTGCTTGTAGTTGTTGACATGTACTGTGTGATGGGTGTGTGACACACTCATTGAATGTGCTCCTGTTCTGTCTCCCACCCCTAGGTCCCTACAGGCCCTCCGGATTCCATTGCCATGCCACGCATCAGGTGCCTTTCCGCCCAAGGTGGCCGTTGTATTCCGTACAAATAAAACACAGGGCACAAACAGCAGTTAGTGAAAAAGGTGCATTTATTACAAACTGTGACATGTGATTGTGTGTAAGGTGATGACAAAAGTGGTGCGTGCAGTGACAATGAGCTGTCGGTCATGGCTGCGTGATGATCAGGGTGTACCCACTGGTTCTATGTCCATAGTCCAACACACACATGCCATCCAGCTGGCTGTGTGGAGTGGGATCGTAGAGCAAGTCAATGCAGTGGCTGGTCAAGGAAGGCTGGCGGAAGGCTGGCTGGCTGACTCACTTGCGACTGGAGCGTGCGAAGTCCTCCCGGGAGATCTACAAAGGAATTCCTCAGCACACGTCTGTTATGTCACAATATACATAAACATGCTTGATGTGAGCATAAGTAAAATACAAGTAGGTAAGTTCTTATTTCTTTTTTCCTTTTTATTTTCCGATGTTCAGACAGCCGACACGTGTTTCGTCGCTTACATGGGAATTAATCCCGCGACTTTATCAAGGCTGCATAAAAACAGAATGAATACTCAATGTATCACCTTCTTTAAATTGGGTGTACAGAACTAGTCAGAGATTACATTCAGCGGCCGGTGCCATGCTTCATCACAATATGTTATCTCATTGGTTGTGTGCCCACATGCACAAAATATAAAACACCAGAAACATTGAAAATTTTCTTCAAATGTGACCCAATAATCCGTAGATCAAAAGATCCAGAATCCCAAAAGAAAAAGATGGAGTAAGAAGAATTTCGTGGTATAGTCTCAGTAGTAAGTGCAATATAAACCATATATAGTGCCATTCGGTAGTGTCAAAATATAATTTACTCAGACCGTGTATGACGACTCCAAGAATGAACATTCCTGGGGTGAGATCGGAGTGGAGCCCAAAGGTGAGATAAAAGATTTTTGTTTGAACTTAATTTAACAAAAAACCAAATTATGTTGGGTAAATACCTATTGTCTTCCTGTGTATAACCCTGTAAAGAAACCAGAAAGCGCCCTGAGTATAAATAGGACCATCAGGCACGTTTATGTATATTGTGACATAACAGACGTGTGCTGAGGAATTCCTTTGTATATCTGTCAATTGGCCAAGGCCATTTTGTGTTTTGAGGAGGTCAGTGGTTCTCTTCACCTTGCAGCACCGTGATCAATACAGCAAGTAAATATCAAATATTTGTGTTATCTCTCCCGAGTGGCGCCTTCATTTACCCAACTAAATACCACTGCTCATTAGGTGCTCCTCCCGGGAGATCTGTTTCCTCTTCGGACGGCCCCTTCCACGTTTGGGAGGGGGGGTGTGTGGTGGCGACCTGCTGGTGGTGGGTGAGGTGTGCTCACTGGCTGTGGACGCAGGGGAAGTGGACACTGCTGCCCGACCCTGCGCCTTAGCAGGTGGTGGCGGAGGTGGTGTTGCTGGCCTTGCCTGTGACCCCACCGCCACCACCAGCTGGCCCATGAGGTCCACGAGTTGGTCCATACGGGACACGAATTGGCCCATATGGGCGTCCATGGACCTCAGCACCCCCAGCACCTCCCGCGTGTCAGTAGCAGACCTGGCCCATTGTCCTTGGGCCTCTTCATAGGCCCCAAGGACTCTGGCCATTTGAGGCAGGGCATGGCTCCCAGGGGAGGCTGGCGTTTCCCTGACCCTGCTCCTCCTACCAGTCCTGCTGCCACCGGCCTGCCCACTAGCCACATTGCACACCACGGTCCTCGCTGTGGCTCCCAGGGTGGATCCAGTCGGCCGGGCCACCACCTGCGCTGGGGCTGGTGCCAGCGAAGACGTGGTGGTGGTGGAGGCGGTGGTGGTCGGTGCGGCGATGGTGGCGGTTGCGGCAGTGGTAGTGGCCGCAATGACCGTGGGTGTGGCCGCAACGACAGTGGCAGCAGGGGACTGGGACTGTTCAGCATCCCTGGATGATGGGTTGGTGGGTAGGAGGGGTCCTGGGGAGCGGCTGGGCCCTGCCACGCCAGATGGGCCAGCTTGGTGGTCCGTGTCCGAAGAGGAGGACAGATCCTCCAGATCCGTGTGTCCTCGTTGGGGGCTTGTGGGCTGGCTGTGCTGGCTGCTGTCTCCATCCCCAGCATCCGGCAGTTCGTCACCTGTGGAGAGAATGAGATTTGTTATTGTGTTGCACCTGGCGAAGTATGTATTAGTCGTCTGACATTGGCAGTTCGTGCAATCTCGTACATGGGTTTCCCGGAGGCGAGTGTGTGGCTGTGGCATCTGTAGTTGTGTGTGCTAGGCAATGGGACTGTGTGCTGTGCACATGTGGCATGGGACGGATTGGCCATGCCGTTGGGTGTGTTGCTGTGCCCCTACTCATTGTGACTCTGGTGTATGCGGGCTCCTGGCCCATCCTGGGTCTGGTTTGTACTTTGCTTTTGGAGTTCATATGGAACGCTTAGGAACGCATATGGCAACATGGGGGCCATGCCCCAGATTCGCATTTGGGAGGGGATATGCTTTTGGGGTTCAAATGGAACGCTTAGGAACGCATATGGCAACATGGGGGCCATGCCCCAGATTCGCATTTGGGAGGGGATATGCTTTTGGGGTACATGCTGTGAGCCATGGGTGCCGAACGTGACATGTGTTGTGGCAGCATGACAGTGCATGGTCTGAGGTGTGTGCATGCCTGACATGCCCTGCATATTTGCTGTCTGTTGTGATTACTGGACATGGCATTGGACGCATCGTTATGAGTGAGTGATAGTTGTGTGCCAGCCAACGTATTGCAGTTGTCCCATCTCCTTGGTGTGCGTGCTGCCCTGTGCCATGTGCATCACTGCAGTGCTCGGGGGGGTGTGGCCCATGTTGTGTGTTGTTGCTCACAGTGTGTCGTGCGCTTAATTGACTTCTGGCACATGGTTGGTCATGGGCATGTGTCTTAGCGTGACTGCTGTATGTGTGGCAGCTGTGCGGATGACATGCCTTTCATGAGACTGGGGCTGACGGATGGGATGGATGGTATGTTGTATGTGCATGGTGTGTCTGTGAGTTTGATGGGTTCAGTGGTGTTCGTGTGCATTTATGTTGTTCCGCTCTGTTGCGTCTAGTGTTGTTTGTCTTACATAGGCGTAGTTGTGGGGTGTGTGGTTGACAGGCAGTAGGGGCTACATGGACAGGACTTCAATGGTGTTTCGGTTGTGTGTGATGAGTTGCACAGTGGCTGCCGTGTGGGACTATATTCAGTGTGGCTTGTGCATGCAGATGTGGCTCCTTGGGTGTTGCTATGTCTGTGATGGGTCATGTGGGGTGTGAGTCTGTTGTTCATGTCCGTGTGCACATTGTTCACTTGTTCGTGACGGTGGGCGGTGCTGCGTGTTCGTCTGCTACGTGACATGTCCCATGTGTTGGTGGTGTTATGGTCCTCATGCCTCCAGTAATCCAGCCCTGTCCAGTTTCCCACCTGCAAGTTGTTCGTGCGTGCACTGTACTGGATGCCACATGGCTCTAAGCGGGGGTGCTCCATGTTGCAGGTCTGTGGGGGTGGGGGGTGTAGTGGGTCGTGGGGGTGGCTGTACACCCACTGACACCGATTGCTGTGGACCGTGATGTCTGCCTTTCGGCTGTCGTTGCGCACTGCGGTGGCTGACACGTGGCTGTGGGGTGTGGGGGATGCTCCTCCTTGCTGTGCTGTGGGACTGGGGCCTGGTGTGTGTTGTACTTGGGCTGTCCACCATCCCACCCACTGCACTTTGTGTTCCTGCCACTTACCTGTTACTTGTCGGTTAGTGCAGCTGTGGCGGACACATGGGTGTGGTGGGTGCTCGTTGTGGCGCTTCTGGCATATTTGGGGACCTGTTGGTGGTTACGTGGCTGGCTTAGTGTACACATGTCCCCACGCATCTTACAGTTGTTCGGTTTGGGCTGTGTGTGGTAGTGTCTGTTGCATGTGTGTGTGATGTGTTGTGTATTGTGTGCTGGACATGGGGGTGTTTGTCCCTGGGAGCTGTGGCATGGTAGTTGCGCATGTGAGTACATAGCGGTGTGCTGGTATACATTAGTTTGTACTTACCAGCCTCCACTCCCCCTGCTAATCCGGCGAGGATCTCCGGATGGATTACGACTCGCACCTTCTCCTCCCACGCTTTGAAGGTCTTAAAGAGCGCGGGATTCCCTCCGCCAGTGACGGCAGCCAGCTCTCTGTTTTTGCCCTCCTTCTTCTTGACCAGGCTCTTGACGTCATTCCAACGTTTGTTAATCTCGACTCTGTTCCTGGGCAGGGTCCCGACTGCATTGACCTGGTCTACGATCCGGTTCCACATTCTGTTTCTGGTGGCTAGTGGTGTGTGCTGGACCATGTTCCCATAGATTTGTGGGTACACCTTGATGATCTCGTCGACCATGACCGTCAGCTCCATGGGCGTGAACTTGGGCATCCTTTGTGGTGCCATGGTGTTTGTGGTGCTGGTGCGGTGTGTGTTGTGTAATGTGCAGGGGGTTTGTGGTGCCGGGGTGTGGTGGTGGTGGTGGTGGTGGTGGTGGTGGTGGTTGTGATGTGTGCGTTTCTGTGGTGTGCTGCTGTCCTTGCTGTGTCACTGTGTCCTCTCCTCTCCTCTCTGGTTTGCAATGTAGCAAGGGGTTGTGGTCTGTGGGAGTGCTGCTTTTGTACTCACCTATGTGGGTGTGTCCTCATGGTCTGTTGTTTTCAGGTGTGTTGTGTCTGGGGTTCTGGCCTTTGTATTTTTAGTTTGTCCGGGGGGTGTTTTCGGGATGTGTACTGTGCTTGTGTATTTGTGCGTGCCTTGCTGTGTGGACTTGTTGGCCATGTTGTGTGCTATTGGTTTTGTGTGCGGATGGTTTCTGTGCAGGTACGTTGGCGCCATGGCTTCTGCCGTGTCGATTCTCATCGGCGTTGTTTGCGCTGGCGGGCGGTATATTTGTGGTTTTCCGCGCTCATGGCGGTGCGATCGTAATTTCACGTGCGGTGTGTCGGCCGTGTGGGCGGGCGGTTTTGTGTTGTCGTGCGTGTTTCCGTCCGTGGCGGGCGGTTTGACTCAGACTCGGACGATGGCGGGCGGTATTTTGTGTGATTTTTCTGCCGATGGCGGTTTTCGGTTTGTGTAATCATAATGGCGTGGTCGGTGTTCAGGCGGTGTGTGCGGGCGGATTTTTGCCGCTTCCATGCCTGGCGGATTTATTTACGCCGGGTATCGTAATGGGCCCCTAATATGTTATAGCAAATGTTTCCTTTTCATTAACATTTACCAACTCTCTTTATTTCTAAATTCCTTGCCATATGAATTTTCAGATTGAAACTTAGGTATTTACATTACTACCCAAGTATTAACACACTCTCCCACCCAAAACCCCTTTTTTCCACTGGCACCCTTTCCCTAAATGTAAGGCTATTAACCGTTATAGCAAGTGTTTCCAATAAGCTACATTATTTCTAAATTATATGCCATATAACATTTCTGATTAATACCCAGGTGTTTAAATTAATACCCAAGTATTAATAGACTTCCCCACCCACAGCCCCTTTTTCATTTGGCATCCTGCTCCTTAAAGCAAGTATCTCAACATTTTAGCAAGTGTATCCATAATTTTTTTAATTTTAGCACTTAATTTAATTCAAATTTTAACGCCCCAAAAATAATTTGTTAATACTCCGGTACAAAAATAAGTCCCCAGTATTAATATACTACCCTACCCCAAACCCCTTATTCCTCTAACATCCCGCCCCTAAAAGTAAGGATCTAATATGTTATAGCAAGTGTTTCCTTTTCATTAACATTTACCAACTCTCTTTATTTCTAAATTCCTTGCCATATGAATTTTCAGATTGAAACTTAGGTATTTACATTACTACCCAAGTATTAACACACTCTCCCACCCAAAACCCCTTTTTTCCACTGGCACCCTGTCCCTAAATGTAAGGCTATAAACCGTTATAGCGAGTGTTTCCAATAAGCTACATTATTTCTAAATTCCACGCCATATAAAATGTCTGATTAATACCCAGGTGTTTAAATTAATACCCAAGTATTAATAGACTTCCCCACCCACAGCCCCTTTTTCATTTGGCATCCTGCTCCTTAAAGCAAGTATCTCAACATTTTAGCAAGTGTATCCATAATTTTTTTTAATTTTAGCACTTAATTTAATTCAAATTTTAACGCCCCAAAAATAATTTGTTAATACTCCGGTACAAAAATAAGTCCCCGAGTATTAATATACTACCCTACCCCAAACCCCTTATTCCTCTAACATCCCGCCCCTAAAAGTAAGGATCTAATATGTTATAGCAAGTGTTTCCTTTTCATTAACATTTACCAACTCTCTTTATTTCTAAATTCCTTGCCATATGAATTTTCAGATTGAAACTTAGGTATTTACATTACTACCCAAGTATTAACACACTCTCCCACCCAAAACCCCTTTTTTCCACTGGCACCCTTTCCCTAAATGTAAGGCTATTAACCGTTATAGCAAGTGTTTCCAATAAGCTACATTATTTCTAAATTATATGCCATATAACATTTCTGATTAATACCCAGGTGTTTAAATCAATACCCAAGTATTAATAGACTTCCCCACCCACAGCCCCTTTTTCATTTGGCATCCTGTTCCTTAAAGCAAGTATCTCAACATTTTAGCAAGTGTATCCATAATTTTTTTTAATTTTAGCACTTAATTTAATTCAAATTTTAACGCCCCAAAAATAATTTGTTAATACTCCGGTACAAAAATAAGTCCCTGAGTATTAATATACTACCCTACCCCAAACCCCTTATTCCTCTAACATCCTGCCCCTAAAAGTAAGGATCTAATATGTTATAGCAAGTGTTTCCTTTTCATTAACATTTATCAACTCTCTTTATTTCTAAATTCCTTGCCAAATTAATTTTCAGATTGAAAATTTAGGTATTTACATTACTACCCAAGTATTAACACACTCTCCCACCCAAAACCCCTTTTTTCCACTGGCACCCTGTCCCTAAATGTAAGGCTATAAACCGTTATAGCGAGTGTTTCCAATAAGCTACATTATTTCTAAATTCCACGCCATATAAAATGTCTGATTAATACCTAGGTGTTTAAATAATACCCAAGTATTAATACACTTCCCCACCCACAACCCCTTTTTCCTTTGGCATCCACACCTAAAAGCAAATGTCTCAACATTTTAGCAAGTGTTTCCATTCATTCTAGTGTTAATCCCCTAAAAATAATTTGTTAATACTCAGGTACAAAAATAAGTCCCAGTATTAATATACTTCCCCACCCCAAACCCCTTATTCCTCTAGCATCCCGCCCCTAAAAGTAAGGGTCTAATATGTTATAGCAAGTGTTTCCTTTTCATTAACATTTACCAACTCTCTTTATTTCTAAATTCCTTGCCAAATGAATTTTCAGATCAAAACTTAGGTATTTACATTAGTGCCCGAGTATTAACACACTTTCATACCCAAAACCCCTTTTTCCACTGGCACCCCGTCCCTAAATGTAGGGCTATAAACCGTTATAGCGAGTGTTTCCAATAAGCTACATTACTCTAGATTTCACACCATAAAACATTTCTGATTAATACCCAGGGGCAGATTTACAAGGAACTGACGCATATGCGTCAGTTTCCTTGCGCCAGAGTCAAATGTCCTTGCGCCGCCATGGATGCGCTGTATTTACAATACAGTGCTCCATGGCGCAAGGATTAACAGATGCGTCAGAAATTCTGACGCATCTGTTGGGCCAAAAGTGACGCATTGCTGGAGTTGTGTCGCAAGCACAACGCAACTCCAGCAATGTATTTTGAGGCCTATACCTACTGTACTGCGTCACTCCTTACGCCTGCTTCAAGCAGGCGTAAGGTTTTGACGCAGTGGCGTCCTAAAAGTGGCGCAGTGAAATCTTGTAGATTTCACTGCGTCACTTTTACGAGGCCTTCCTGCGTTGAAACGCCCACCCTGCATACATTATACCTGACGCAGGTATAATGTAACGCAGGGCTTTACAACGTGACGCATCTCCCTAGATGCGTCACGTTATAAATAGGCCGCATAGTTTGCGCCGCCGTTGCGTCACAAAAAGTGACGCAATGGCGGCGCAAGGAGGCGCAAGGGGCTTGTAAATCTGCCCCCCCCAGGTATTAAATAAGTACTCACGTATTAATATACTTTCCCACCCAAAACCCCTAATTCCTCTGGCATCCTGTGCCTGAAAATAAATGACTACTCCATTAAAACAAGTGTTTTTTAAATTATTACAAATGTATACTTTTTTAAAGAAAAATTATAAGAGAAAAATATGTCAGATTAATACTCAGGTAATAAAACTATTACCTGAATATTAATGCACTTCCCTAGGCAAAACCCCTTTTACCTCAGACATTCCACCCCAAAAGTAAGTGTCCCTCTTTAATACTTATAAAATAATTATCACTTACATTATTTGTTTTAAAGAAAAGTCAGAGTAATAAACAGGTATTCATATTAGTACCAAAGTATCAATAAATCTCCCAAACCCTTAACCATCTCACAACGTGTCTCTAAAATTAATCGCCTTTGCGGACGAGCCGCCACTGATGTGCAGTGAGACCGGAAGTGTCAGTCCACAACGGATGGGGCCTGTGAGACAGGGCTGTGCTGCAAGGAAAACAAGACAACTTTTGCAGGAATTTACTGCTGGGCCTGTGTGCAGTGGTGGCTGGTGAACTTTAAAAGTGGTAGGACATAAACCCCCTCCTGGAACTGGCACAAGTAAGAAAGTGGAGTAGGTGAGCATGAACTCATTGTTGAAGGTTTGAGGCAGGGGCAGTTCTGTTGTGAGAAAATTTGAAAACCCAGGAAAAATGGGTCACTTTTCAAGAGTATTTCCACAAATAATGGTAACACTCCAGAGGGTCTGTAAGGGGACTTTTTCCTTGAGCCAAACAAGCTTCACAATCACTAAAGGTCTAGAATCTCACCCTCCACAAGAATATCTACACAAAATGGTGGCAAATAGAAGAACTTTACATGTAATGTCTCTTAAAAGTTTGTTAATGCTATATGCATTATAAGGGCAGGCTTTAGTACTGGTGACGCCCTGAGTGACAATGTTTGTAGGCGCCCCCCCAATGACAACCTCCGACACGGATTCCCTTACTACCCACATTTGACAAAGCCTCCTAGTCTCCATAACCATTGTCTCTTAGATGAATTTAGTTTTATAGCGCCACGCATGCCAGTTTAAGGTGTCAAAACACTTTACATGACATACATTGCATGGAGACAATCATACGTGTGTAAATCAGTGTATAGGAGATGTCACATAAGACAGAGGCCTACAAGGTGTAGGAGTCACATGTCATCCATACTGGTAAGTAGTATAGTTAGTATAGTATAGTTCCTGAAAAGCACACATTCAGAAATTTAAAATGTTACACCATTGCAAGGGGTTTTCTTTAATAAAAATAATTTATTTTTTACCCAAATGAACCCTTTTTGCAATATTAGAAAAGAATAAGTAAAGACTAGGCAAAAAAACATATACAGCTCTAATATGCTCCTTGCAGTTAGCATGCAGCTCTTTGACAACAGTTAATAGCTCACTGCTCTGAATTAGGATTTTAGCTTACAAACTGCAAACAACAAAATGCCCTCTCTGACAAAAGCGATAACCTATTGACCTATTTCAGTATATGCACTTTGTGGTCTGAATGCGACACGTTCATTGCAGCATGCATATTAACCCTCTCCGCAACAAAACGTCCACTAGCAGTCAAAGCTCCGGTCTCTCTGCGAGTAGAACATTAATGACCGGAGTTATCTTGACATTTTTATTGATGCTTTTAAATTGCCGGAAAAAAGGAAAATTGCCTCAGATGCTTTAAAAACGATAAACATGGTATTCGGCTCAATTTGTTGTAACGCCTGGCGTAGTGATTCCAATCGGCATAACCACTGTCGTTACAACAACGTCATTGTAATCCCTGGTGTGTTACTGCCTGGCGTTGTAATAACAATGTTACAAATAACATCATTTAATGCCTTTGTCGTTGTGTCGCTCTCGTTAAAAGAGGCTTTTCGTTAACAAGCCTTCGTCAAAAGTGATGTTTCCCTTCCAATCACTGTCAGGAAACCATTCTTCCTGGTGGCCTTGTTGAGCAGGGTGGGAAGAGTGTGTGTAGTACAGGGCCCAATGGTAGATGATGGAGTCATTGCAAACACTCCTCTTCCCACCCAGCACAAACAGCCCACCTGGAACTATGCTTACCTGACAGTGAATGGAAATATACTGCCAAAATGGCTGACACTGTGGACCGGTGTTCGGAGCACAAGGCCATGATGGGAGTTGTGGTCAACTCAGACAACAAATCGGAAGTGGGAGCGTAGTGTACACTCCAACCGGACGCACAGCTTACTCTGTGAATCAAGCCACAAAATCTTCCACAATTTATCATTATTTCATCAAATTTGTTTATTCCTTGTACTCCTTTATATTCCTTTTATTCTTCAAAACTTTTAATCCTGTCACATGTTGGGCACTTCATGTATACAAACGTTTCTTCTGCAACAAATCTGCCAATCCAGACCTGTCTTTGAAGCATGAAATATACATAAACCATCCTCAATAGTGGATCTCTTTAACCCAATGCATTTCGGGCATTTAATCGCCCTTCCTCAGGGGTCCACTAAAAAGTTTTAAAAAATTCACATTAGACAACATTCTCAAACCATTGAACTTCATTTAAACACATCAGAAAACAATCCATACCCTGTTTTTACTAATAACTAACGTTTTCCCTCTAAGGCGCAACTAAACGCCATTGAAATTATACTTTGCGAAGCCTCTCACACTCGTCCTAACCATCCCACTCTTTGCCTTAATGCCCATATATAACCTCACACACCGTTCCAAAACCCGTTGTTACACATAACTCCACAGTGACCTGTATCCATATGCCAAACCTACGTTAGCCTTCATGCGTACCTACATCCAACTGACATTGTAATCTCCTCCCTGACGTTTCTTTGAATGCAACTCAGACAACAGGCATCTTGGCAGTACTTTTTCACTCACTCTCAGGAAACCATTCTGCCATGTGGTCAGGTTTCTATGGGTGGGAAGAGTGCATGTAGGACAGGGTCTGGTGGGAGTTGGAGTAATGGCAACCACACCTCCTGCCACCCAGCGCAAACAGCACCCCTGGAACTATGCTTTCCTGACAGTGAGTGAACATGTACTGCCAAGATGGCTGACACAGGGGACTGGTCTTTGGAGCCCAGGGCCTTGATGGGACTTTTGGACAAGGCAGACACCAGGCATCAGTGTCAGCCATCTTGATAGTACACTTTCCCTCAGTGTCAGGACATCACTCTTCCTGGTGGCCTGGTTGGGCTGGCTGGGAAGGTGTGTGTGGGCCCAGGCCTGATGGGTGTTGTAGTGACAGCAAAGACTCCTCCTCCCACGCAGAAATACCAGTTCATCTGGGCCTATGGTTACCTGACAGTGAGGGGAATTGGACTAGCAAGGTGGCTGAAACTGGGGACTGGTGTTTTGAGCACAAGGCCTTGATGGGAGTTGTGGTCAATTCAGACACCATGCACCAGTGTCAGACATCTTGATAGTACACTTACCTTCACTGTTAGGTAAGAAGAGTTCATGGTGGGCTGATTGGCATGGGTGGGAAGAGTGTGTGTAGGATAGAGCCTGATGGGAGTTGGAGTAATAGCGACCACTCCTCCTGCCATCCAGCACAAACAGCTCAACTGGGCCTATGGCTACCTGACAGTGAAGGAAAGTGGACCAGCAAGATGGCTGAAACTGGGGACTGGTGTTTTGAGTAACCCTGGGCGTAAAACTGTGCTCAGCTTGCGGAGTTTGCAGAGTTTTGGCAACTCCACGTTCCGCGTAGAATGCGGAGTTGCCAAAAAACTCCGCACTCCTCAACGGAGAGGAGTTTTTTTTTGTTTGTGCTCCCGAAATGCATTTTTGCGCGCGTGGGAGCGACTTACCGGGTGCCTGCGTTCGCTTACGAGATTTCCTGAGCTGTTCGCGAGCACAACGAGATTTGCTAGGTGGCGGCATGGTCCCGCGAGAGTTTGCAATCGCGAACACGTAATTTGGACGCGCCATCGGACTTCCGACGGAAGTTTTCTGAAGAACGCGATCCGGAACATGCAGAATCTACAGTGACTGCAATCTGGAGAAGGTTCTCTCCTGAGCAGCATCAAAACCTTCTTAAATGACGGTTTGGAGTAAAAAAAACTCCTCAAATTGACATTTTGCTGTACTTTTTTGTGCAAGGAGTCCTTTTCCTTTTTTTCCTTTTTTTTTTTAAGAAAAAGGAAGTGCCCCAGAGTTGCCAACTTCCTGTTCCTGTCCAGTAGGCTCCTCCCAGTGCTTTGTCCATCTCCTGGTCAGTTTTCATTTGGAGCTGGAAGGATCACTCTTTGTGTCTGATGCATCATATATCATTGGATTTGAGGACTTTTGAATTTGAGATTTCACAAGTAAGTTGGAAAATTGGTGTTGTTTGTTTGATTGGGGCCATGCCCCTAAATTTATTTGTACTTTTCATATTGTGGTGAGTGGCCTGTAGTTTCAGTAGGGGTCTAATTGTTTCTTTTAAGTAATTTTTCTTCTTTTATAAAAGAAATATGTTGCACAGTTCACTACATTTTCTCCAACTTTTGAAATCAATTTGCAATATTTATTTAATTCACTATGTAGCCCAGTAGTCTGCCAATAGGCCTTTCAGCCAGTAGTCCCAGAGCTACTCATGGGTGCATGAAACAACTGTTTCTGTGATGTCTGTTGAATTTAAACATCATTTAGGGCATGGATGGCATTGGATTGAAATACAAAATGTATTTCTTTGGGGGTATTTCACTTTTTTTATGTGCCTTTGTTGGATGTGTGTGGTTGTAATAACTTGCAAACCTTTTTTTAGCCCTGTGGATTTTCGTTTTTGGTATTGTTGCATTAAAGATGTGTTGTAAGCATGCCTCCTTTGTCTGGCCAGTGTGTGAGTGTGTTTGTTTGTAATAGTGGGCCATCATTTGCCTTGGCTGAGCCTACCCATGTGGCCAGGGGCCATTTTATAAACTCTGTGTCCATAAAGGCCTGCTTGAGTTCATTGTTTTCCCAGGCCTCCTGCTTGTTGTGACTTGTGACCATGTGGATGGTGGCCATTTTGTGGAGGCAGTTAGTGTGCTTTTGCCATAGGCCTGCATGTCTTTCCTTTGTTCCTCTTGGCTTATTTCTTCTTGTTGTGGTAGCCTGGCCATGTGGCAGGCGGGTATTTTGTGAAGGCAGCCAGTGTGCTTTTTAACATACTTGATGAAGCGCAATTACACTCCTTTCCCAGGCGCACAGCAGATAGCAGAATTCTCATGCAAATGTTTCTTCCGTTTTTCCAATTTCCAAAATAATTATTCCAACTTTTCAAATGAGTTTCATTGTTTAGTTTATTGTTCTAATCGTTACACACGTACGATGCTGGTGTTTTCATTGTTTCTAATGCAACAGATATGCCCATCCGGGCCTATTTCTGGGCACGATAGAATTCACCACACATCCTTAGTCATGATAGATAATGTACCCAATGCATTTCAAGCCTTTGGCGGCTCTTCGTCAGGGGTTTACTACGAATAAAAGAACAATACCATTGAATTAATACTTCAAGCTCCCCTTACCTTCACAAACAGTAACACAAGTGATGCAAAACACAGTATGGTACTATCGCAACTAGCCTCGCATAGCGTTTTTCCCTCTATGACCGTGACTCTACGCTTCAGCAGTTACCCTGAAAGAGCCTCTGCCCTACTCTCTCTGCCTTCCCATGTTAACTTTCCTGTTTTTCAATACACCCAATTCAATGTTCACCCTCGTAAACGTGCTGCTGCCTTCTGTTGACTACAACATGCTGTGATACACAGCGACCCAGTCTACTTTCATACCTTCATGATTTCTTCCAGTGGCGTAAACTTCTCCATTTGTTTGGCCCATAACAGGAAAGCGACTCGTTCGTACCTGATTTTCCCCCCTCTTTAAATTGGCAGCACATGGCTCCGCCCCTCACACTAAGCCGGATGTACGCAACCACACATTAATTGGATTTATCCTCCAAAAACTCAACTCCCCATAATGCACTGCTTACAACTTCGTTTGTACACAAACTCGCTATTACATACTATTACGAAGATTGCTCTTCCCCTCACTCAAGTGAAAGGCTCTCCCCAGGCAAATCTATCACTGTACCCCGCCCACCCTTAGGATGTTAACAATAACGCTCATGCTTGAATATCATCATTTCTAGTTTGCGCGTATGAAAAACAACTTCACATCAATTGCACCATTTATAAACACAAAGAAAAGACTTGACAACACTCGAAATGTCCATAATCTCGAGGAAATCCAAAGAAAGTTCTTTAAAATCCATTGCCAGGATATGCCATCATACTTGTGCAGTTCATATACTCTATTTTGTTGATAATCCAATGGGTGCAACATGTGGGTTAGGGCAGACGTAATACTGAAGTAGACAAGTGATACAGTGCACACCAATATTCCCAACTTGGATTATCAACAAAATAGAGTATATGAACTGCACACGTATGATGGCATATCCTGGCAACGGATTTTAAAGAACTTTCTTTGGTGCAATTGATGTGAAGTTGTTTTTCATACGCGCAAACTAGAAATGATGATATTCAAGCATGAGCGTTATTGTTAACATCCTAAGGGTGGGCGGGGTACAGTGATAGATTTGCCTGGGGAGAGCCTTTCACTTGAGTGAGGGGAAGAGCAATCTTCGTAATAGCATGTAATAGCGAGTTTGTGTACAAACGAAGCTGTAAGCAGTGCATTATGGGGAGTTGAGTTTTTGGAGGATAAATCCAATTAATGTGTGGTTGCGTACATCCAGCTTAGTGTGAGGGGCGGAGCCATGTGCTGCCAATTTAAAGAGGGGGGAAAATCAGGTACGAACGAGACGCTTTCCTGTTGTGGGCCAAACAAATGGAGAAGTTTACGCCACTGGAAGAAATCATGAAGGTATGAAAGTAGTCTGGGTCGCTGTGTATCACAGCATGTTGTAGTCAACAGAAGGCAGCAGCACGTTTACGAGGGTGAACATTGAATCGGGTGTATTGAAAAACACAAAAGTTAACATGGGAAGGGAGAGAGAGTAGGGCAGAGGCTCTTTCAGGGTAACTGCTGAAGTGTAGAGTCACGGTCATAGAGGGAAAAAAGCTATGCGAGGCTAGTTGCGATAGTACCATATTGTGTTTTGCATCACTTGTGTTACTGTTTGTGAAGGTAAGGGGAGCTTGAGGTATTAATTCAATGGTATTGTTCTTTTATTCATAGTAAACCCCTGACGAAGAGCCGCCAAAGGCTTGAAATGCATTGGGTACATTATCTATCATGATTAAGGATGTGTGGTGAATTCTATCGTGCCCAGAAATAGGCCCGGATGGGCATATCTGTTGCATTAGAAACAATGAAAACACCAGCATCGTACGTGTGTAACGATAAGAACAATAAACTAAACAATGAAACTCATTTGAAAAGTTGGAATAATTATTTTGGAAATTGGAAAAACGGAAGAAACATTTGCATGAGAATTCTGCTATCTGCTGTGCGCCTGGGAAAGGAGTGTAATTGCGCTTCATCAAGTATGTTATTCATGAATGCGTGACACCAGGGTGGATCATGTTGCCCAGGCTGCACGCAAGAAGTTTCAATTCATGAACTGGATGATCTATGGCAAAGTTGGGAATATTGGTGTGCACTGTATCACTTGTCTACTTCAGTATTACGTCTGCCCTAACCCACATGTTGCACCCATTGCATTATCAACAAAATAGAGTATATGAACTGCACACGTATGATGGCATATCCTGGCAACGGATTTTAAAGAACTTTCTTTGGATTTCCTCGAGATTATGGACATTTCGAGTGTTGTCGAGTCTTGTCTTTGTGTTTATAAATGGTGCAATTGATGTGAAGTTGTTTTTCATACGCGCAAACTAGAAATGATGATATTCAAGCATGAGCGTTATTGTTAACATCCTAAGGGTGGGCGGGGTACAGTGATAGATTTGCCTGGGGAGAGCCTTTCACTTGAGTGAGGGGAAGAGCAATCTTCGTAATAGCATGTAATAGCGAGTTTGTGTACAAACGAAGCTGTAAGCAGTGCATTATGGGGAGTTGAGTTTTTGGAGGATAAATCCAATTAATGTGTGGTTGCGTACATCCGGCTTAGTGTGAGGGGCGGAGCCATGTGCTGCCAATTTAAAGAGGGGGGAAAATCAGGTACGAACGAGACGCTTTCCTGTTGTGGGCCAAACAAATGGAGAAGTTTACGCCACTGGAAGAAATCATGATGGTATGAAAGTAGTCTGGGTCGCTGTGTATCACAGCATGTTGTAGTCAACAGAAGGCAGCAGCACGTTTACGAGGGTGAACATTGAATCGGGTATATTGAAAAACAGGAAAGTTAACATGGGAAGGGAGAGAGAGTAGGGCAGAGGCTCTTTCAGGGTAACTGCTGAAGTGTAGAGTCACGGTCATAGAGGGAAAAACGCTATGCGAGGCTAGTTGCGATAGTACCATATTGTGTTTTGCATCACTTGTGTTACTGTTTGTGAAGGTAAGGGGAGCTTGAAGTATTAATTCAATGGTATTGTTCTTTTATTCATAGTAAACCCCTGACGAAGAGCCGCCAAAGGCTTGAAATGCATTGGGTACATTATCTATCATGACTAAGGATGTGTGGTGAATTCTATTGTGCCCAGAAATAGGCCCGGATGGGCATATCTGTTGCATTAGAAACAATGAAAACACCAGCATCGTACATGTGTAACGATAAGAACAATAAACTAAACAATGAAACTCATTTGAAAAGTTGGAATAATTATTTTGGAAATTGGAAAAACGGAAGAAACATTTGCATGAGAATTCTGCTATCTGCTGTGCGCCTGGGAAAGGAGTGTAATTGCACTTCATCAAGTATGTTATTCATGAATGCGTGACACCAGGGTGGATCACGTTGCCCAGGGTGCATGCAAGAAGTTTCAATTCATGAACTGGATGATCTATGGCAAAGTTGGGAATATTGGTGTGCACTGTATCACTTGTCTAAGCCAGTGTGCTTTTGCCATAGGGCCGCATTGTCTGTCTTCCCTTTCTTGTTGCTGTGGCCTGGCCATGTGGCTGGGGGCCATTTTGTGAAGGCAGCCAGTGTGCTTTTGCCATAGGCCTGCATTGTCTGTCTTCCCTTTCTTGTTGTTGTGGCCTGGCCGTGTGGCTGGCGGCGATTGTGTGAAGGCAGCCAGTGTGCTTTTGCCATGTCCCATTAGCCCTTCTTACTCTCTTTGAACACTGTCAGGCCAGATAAACAGGATTTGAAAGAATTGAGGTACCAGGACTATCAAAGACTGCAAGTCCCAGGTACCGATGTGAGTTGCGGGAGGAGAAGCACGCACGTCAGCGTGAGGTCAGCTCCGCCTGTAAAAACATGGCGACCGCAGTAGACGCGGCCGCTAATTATTGATCTGAAAGGGAGCGAACCTGTTCCGGTCTGGTAAGGGTGCTTCGCGCACCACCTTCAGTTTATTTTTCCTTTGTGTGGGGAATTTTTGCTATTGACACGGCTGGATATTTGCGGCCGGTGTCAGTAGCAGATGCTTGGATTCGCGCTACGGCTCAACACCCGACGAGACTCCCGTTGGCGAGGCTTGAGCATTGAGTGCCTCTTGCGGGAAGTCTTTATTGTGGGCATTGTTTCCCGTCCTAACTTTGCCGGCAGTTTCTTCTGCTCTTCCGATTTCAAATGGGAAGGTTTTGTGACGAGATTAGAGCTGCTTTTCTCGGAGTCCTTGTAGGACGTAACCACAGTCCGGGTGCCACTGGCGTGCCGGGATATCCCAAAGTGCTGTCCCTCGCTCAAACCCTTCCTGTTGGCGAGTCCTGGAGGTTCTCATGCGGGTGAAAGGAAAAACTTTATGTCTAATACTGAGTTCCCTGTGGATGAGTGTTAAGGACCGGCTCAGAGAATTCACCGGTATTTAGGTATGCCAGAGAGGAGAGTGTTTGAAAAAGGATCATGTTTAAATGCCTCAGAATGGTATCATTCCCTTGACATTTTGGGCATTGAAGTTACGTACTCTTGTTGATATGATTGCCATTGACGTATTGAGGAAATGGATTCAATAGTGCTATGAATTAAATAGGCACGGACGTTTCAAAATTCTATTCGAAAGTGTTGTTTTGTTTATTTAACTTACTACACAGGGGGTAGAAGTGTTCCAGCAACTCTTGGTATATTCTCCCCTGTGAATATGTACAGCCTACGAATAAAGGGTAGGTGAGGAGTATCATTATCCCACATGAAATCATAGAGTGCCGTAAGGATAGATGCAAAAGAAACAATTGATGGACGGAATGCTGGACAATGCAAACATTCACCCCCAGTCACAAGGATCTGGGTTTAATCCATCATTCTTTTGCTCACCACACCACCCCAGTTTGGACCCAGCCGTATGCAAATTAGTCTTGACCCTGTTCCTTATGGGAACAGTCCAGCCCGAACTGCCAAGCCAGGTCCTCCCTGGACTGGAAACAAGCATCCTGGGACCGGTTTCAGGGAATCACCCTTCATCAGCCAGGCTAGCTTGAATCCAGTGGTGTAGTGAGCACGGGACCCACGTCTGGGCATAGAGACAGCATTTCTTGATTATATTGAATTGTTGTTTCTTTATTTCAGCCGCAAACGCTCAGGTCTAACCGATTATAGTTGTCCAGGAGCAACATAGGTTACAACCTCTTCTATTTTATTTACAGGTATTTATTTGAGGTTCTCTATTACTTACCTGCTGTATATGATCATTAAATCCAGAGAGGGTAATCCTTTTCTTTGTAATCCGCAGATCTCCCTCCCTGCTGTACCCTTCCTTTCCTTCCCTCACCTGATCCCTTCATCAGTCTGTACTCTCATAGTATTCAGACTTTGGAGTTGTCAGGAGGTGGACCATTTTGAGCATCGATCCGATCCCGAGGAAAACCAACCCTGACAGCTTTTGCCATAGGCCTGCATTGTCTGTCTTCCCTTTCTTGTTGTTGTGGCCTGGCCATGTGGGTGGTGGCCATTTTGTGAAGGCAGCCAGTGTGCTTTTGCCATAGGCCTGCATTGTCTGTCTTCCCTTTCTTGTTGTTGTGGCCTTGCCGTGTGGCTGATGGCCATTTTGTGAAGTGGCAGCCAGTGTGCTTCTGCATTAGGTCTGCATGCCTTCTTTGTGGTGGCCATGCCTTCTTGCTGGTTGTTGTTTTGCATGCAATTTTTTCTTCTTTTATCCAGAAAAAAATGTAGCACAGTTCACTACATTTTCTAACAAATTTGCAATCTTATTGATTTGAATTGATTCACTATGTGGCCTAGTCTGCCAATGGGTTTTCCAACCAATAGGCCCAGAGCTACTCATGGTTGCATGAAACAACTGTTTCTGTGGTGTCTGTTGAATTTAAACATTATTTAGGGCATGGATGGCATTGGATTGAAATACAAAATGTGTTTTCTTTGGGGTATTTCACTTTTTTTTCATGTGTGTTAAATAAATGCCTTTGTTGGATGTGTGTGGTTGTTGTACTTGCAAACCTTTTTTAGCCCTGTGGATTTTCATTTTTGGCATTGTTGCATTAGAGATGTGTTATTTAGCATGCCTCCTTTGTCTGGCCAGTGTGTGAGTGTGTTTGTAATAGTGGGCGAGCATTTGCCATGGCTGAGCTTCCCCATGTGGCCAAGGGCCATTTTGTAAAGTCTGTGGTCATATAGGCATGCTTGAGTTCATTGTTTTCCAGGAATCCTGCTTGTTGTTGTTGTGAGTGACCATGTGGCTGGTGGCCATTTTGTGTTTGCAGTTAGTGTGCTTTTGCCATATGCCTGCATGTCTTTGCTTTGTTCCTCTTGGCTTATTGCTTCCATCCATTGTCATTTGTCAGGTGCAGCTCCCTGAATACTGCATCCCAGGTGATGCACAATTCCAAACAGTTACGGGGCATATTAGCAAGAGCTGGCGATATAATTATCGCCGCTTTAGCGTCCATTTTTGGGCGAAAAGCGGCGATAATTATATCGCAATATCATCAAGGACACGCTAGCGCGTGTTTCCTTGATGTAGAGCCCGTTTTTTCACAGCCTCGCCTCGCATCGCTAATGAGATGCAAAGAAGGTGTGGCTGTGAAAACAACACATGTTAATATCGTGAAGGCAGCTTCGCGATATTAACAAGGAGGTGCAGCGATAAAAAAATCGCGCTACCTCAGCCTTAACTCAGGAATTTAACGTCTGTTAAATTCCTGACTAAGCGTACTTTTAATGGGAGATGGATTATGCTGATACGACCACAGGGTCGTATCAGCAATGTTATCAGCTGTTTTCAATGGAACATCGCTGGAAAACCAGTGATGTTCCATTGAAACTACCGCTATCGCTGAAATATTATCGCCATAGCGCTATGCGTTGTAAATATAGCGTTATCATGGCGATAATATTCAGCGATAGCCAGCGATAATATTTCTATCGCTATGTACGGCCAGCGATAATTATCGCTGGCCGTTGATATTATGCCCCTTGATTTGTATTTTTGTTATTCTTCTTCTTCTTTCCTATCCTTCCTGAGTGTACTGTACAGTAGACCATGAAAGCCCTTGTTGTTGTTAAAGTCTCACAAATGGCTACACTGTATTGTTAATTTTTTTAATAACTGAGGTAATAAATGTAATAATAATATTAATAACACTAACAAGTGTGTCCACACACTAAGTTATATTACATTTGTTTGTTCTAGTACTTGAACCACAACAATGAATGCCACGTTTCACTGATGTTCTTCTTGCTTCTTTGCTTTTAGGTGCACAAAAGAGGAGGAGACAACATCACCCATTGTACTGCTAGACAGAAGTCCTGCTGCGCACGACGTCACGTGTGACCACAGACATCTCTTCAACTTGTGCCACTGCGTGCTTCTGACATCTTCAAGATGGCCCCAAAGAAAGGTACCAGGTCCAGTACCAAGAAAGTTGCCAGTGAGAAGGCACTGCCACTTCCCACCACCGGTATGTCGCCCAAGACCTTTTATGGGAAACCAAATATTGCGCCTGCAGCAGCGGTGTCCGGGGAGCAAGCTGGGAACAGCACCCCTGCATCAGTGTACCCACCCCACCAACCTAGGCCCAAGCCCATATCTGTCGCAGAGGCAGCCAGTCTAACCACGACAATGCCGACGAGCAGTGATGTTGAAATTGACTTATTGTTTTCGCATAGTGGTACCCAATCAATGCAGGAAACTCAGATAAGTGGGCAGCAACAGCCGCAACCACCCCCAATAGTAGCTGTTCCTCCCGAAGTAGGGGAAGTTCAGGAGATAGAGCTTCCTGCAGAGGAAGAAGAAGAGCAAGCCACTCTTTCAGAAGATCTATTGTCTTGCAGATCCCCAGCAAGGAAAAGGAGGGTTAGTCCATCAACTTCTTCTGCAAGCCCCCCTTCTGATGATCTAGATGCCACTTGGAAGCTACCTCAGTTTGAGATTGAGACACGCCACAAGACAAGGCTAGGGAAAAGGAAGGTTCCAGAAAGCCTTAGAGTTATGGAGGTAAATGTAGAAGAGGAGGATGATGACGAGCCAGTCATCATGGACATTAGCCCCTCCCCAGTGGAGATCGACATTACCCCATCCCAAATTGCTGTGAGGGATGTTGCATGGATACCACCAACACAGATACCACCAACACCACCTCCAGCTGCCATATTTACAAAGTCCTGGTAGCGACCTACATCCACCACAACCACCACAGTAGAAGTAGGTACTGCAGAGAGTCAAACGTCACACCCACCTACCAGTTCATCCAACATTGCAAGTGGCACCAGCAGCGTCAGAAAATTGACCTTCCCAGTTTGGTACTTCTTTTCTGTTAGCAGGAAGGAGGTGAACACTGCCCACATCATCATCAGCAACATCGCAATGGCACAAGAGTCAGGCTGAGACACCAAGGGGTCCAAGGCAAGAGAGTACCGCAACGAAAAAACGCGCATTGAGCCTAATATCTGGTCTCAAGAAGTCACCTGCATCAGTGCCACCAGAAAAGAAAAAAATCCAGGCTACCATTCTCAGCATGTTTAGGTCGGAGGGGCAGTACGAACGCAACCACCCAACGGCACGTTTGTACAACACGAAGCTGGCTAAAATGTTAGCGCTGGACCTCCTCCCTTTTTTGCTTTGGTGGAAGGGGTGGGTTTTCTTGAATTTGTGGCAGCCATCTGCCCAAAATGGAAGTTTCCCAGCCGGTTCCATTTAGCTGGAGCTGCTGTTTCAGCACTACATCACGACGTGCTGGAATTGCTTGGACAAGCTTTGCAGCAGAGTGCTGTTCACACTATCCACCTGACAACAGACATGTGGACCAGTTGCCAAGCCATTGATTACATGTGCATCACTGCACACTGGATCTCTTTTGTGGGACTTAGAGAAAAGATATCTGCAGGTGCTGACACTGCTGAGATTGTTAAGGCCGCACGGAAACATGCAACTGTAGCCATGTTCGCCATGGAGAAATCACATACTGCTGCAAACATTTTCGAAGACTCCGACAACATGGTCTTTGAATGGCTGCGACCAAGAGGGCTTAACATTGGTTTTGTTGCCAAGGACATTGGCAATAATATAGTTAAGGCCATGGCCGATGATGGCTATTTCAGTGTCCTGTGTTTGGCGCACTGCATTAACATCATTGTTCAAGACTTTCTGAATAAAGAAGACAGAGTCAGCAACTTACTGACCACCTGCAGAAGAATATGCACACATTTCAGCCATTCTTTTAAAGCCGGAAGCAGCTGAGGATCATTCAATGTTATAATAGAATGCCAGTTAAAGCACTCATCCAGGAGGTGCCAACACATTGGAACTCAACTTATTACATGCTTGAACGTCTGTTTGAGCAGTATAGACCAATCAATGAATATGTCATGCAAAGAGGGGATGCTACTGTGAAAGGCATGATCTTTGAGATGGACCAATGGGGCCTAGTTAAATGCCTGACAGAGATGCTACTTCCTTTCGAGGTCTTCACACGTGAAGTCAGCAGGAGGACTGTACTATGGGCCAAGCTGTCCCATTGTTGCACATGCTACAGGAACAGCTGAAGGGGGTGTCTGCAATGTACGCAGGTGTGGAGGAAAAAAAAGAAGCATATGAGTTGGTGTAGAGCTTAACCCTTCGCTTATCTGAAAATACAAGGGTGCAAAGGGGCAATGTGTCATCCAACCATTACATTTGTGACACAATTCTTGATCCATGGTACAAACCATTACTGCACACTTTTATTCTTTTTTCAGACGGGGATGTTGCCAGTTACAAAACTAGGATAGCTGTGCAAGCCAGTCAGTTAGAAAAGTAACGGCCGGAAATTAGAGGCCCGCTCCTCTAGGGCACAACAGCAGGGCAGCCGGCTTCAAGTTCAACTTCAGAGCCTGACAGCAGTGCGGTTAGCTCACAGCAGCCAAAACCACCAACAACACAAAGAACAACATCAACAACAGGAGCATCAGCCCCAAAATCGGCACAGGAATGGTTTCTACAGGCAGGGCTTAAGTCTAGTGCTGAGGCAAAGGCAAAAGAAGCCGAGCAAAGCGGAGCACCCATTAACATTGAGCAGATGGTCCAGGTCTATCTAGATGACCCAACAGAGGTCTACTTTGATCTTAACTGATTGCTGTATTGGTATGGGAAAAGGCGCCAATGGCTAGTGCTCAGCAGGCTGGCGATAAACTATCTGGCTTGCCCTGTCGCAAGTGTCTCTCTGAGCATATTTTCAGTGCTGCTGGTGCCTTTCTGACAGTGAGAAGGACCAGTCTCTCACCCCAAAACGTGGAGAGGTTAACCATGATCAAAATGAATCAGCACCTTATACCACCGGATTACATCATACCTGAAGTAGCACAGCAGGAAGATGATGACGGCGACTCAGGTCATGGAAGTAGTGTGTTAGGTGACCTACTTCTGGGTGAATCACCAGAGTTTGAGGACAAGCTCTACTTCCCTGACAACTAGGCTTTCGAGTTACTTTCTTTCTTCCTTTGACGCCCCAAAAAAAGCCCCCCAAAAAGATATAGCTAAGGAATATTATTTACTTTATTATTTGTGTGTGTCACTGTCATTCTGGTTCGAATCACAACAAATCCATCACCACCGTCTTACTCTTTTATTGCCAGATTGGAGTTGCAACTGTGTGCAGTCAGTGAAGTAGTAAGTCCACTCCTCCTGACTCGCCCTAAATCCATTTCCCTCAAGCCAGACATTGGATGGAGAATACATACAACAAATGTGAAATGAATGCCTGCCTCAAGTCCAAAAAACCTGACTATATATCTATCCTTTCCGAGCCTAGAGAGTCTGCCCCGGAATCACAGGTAAATGATGGCATGCATTGCAAGCTGAGTGATTGGTTTTTTTTTGTGCATGATGTCTACTAGTTATTCTACACACAATAAAGTAACTCAATCAATCTTTTCCTTCTAGTTGTTCAATAACAAAATTGTACTACTGCAGGCCGATCCATTGCATTTTGAGTCTGGACTCACTCTGGACACTTTTGGTACAGAGTTAGACACTATGACCATACCATACTCGCAGTCAGAGTCAGTAGAATCGGAGATGGTTGATGGAATAACTCGGGGCGTGAAGTGGCCTAAAAGGTAAACAACAACACCAGACCTACATGTCTGTGTAGTGGTGGAGGCGAGTGTGGTGGTGTGACTGACAGCGGTGCATTGATTTTGTTACTTAATTTGGAAAATGCTATGTTGCTGTGTGGGTATGTGTGCTCAGTGCTGTCTGGCTCAAATTCGAAGCTAAGTGGAGGTTGGGTGGGGGGGCCTGCTCCTGATGTTGGAGGACTGCTGGAAACAGACATGATTTAGCCATGCTGCCTCTAAAAGTCTTCTTGTTGCACTCCTCCTTAATTATGCAGTTTAACTTTTCTCCTTGATTTTTCAATATCCTTTTTGTTTTTCCATCTGCAGGCCGGACTTTACCCTGCACTATACTGGGAAAAACAACTCACACTTACCTTAACAAACCGCATCTGCCAGGCAGGCACCCAAGATTGACGGACGGACAGTCCAACGAAGGACCAAGAGGAATGCGGAGATGCAACTCCCAATTTGGCAATAATTATAGTATCATTTAATTTGATTCATTTTTTCTCTTCAATCATTATGACTGTGTGTGTTGTTGTTTATGTTTGCTTATATTTGACTCCTACAGATAATTTTTATTTTATTTGCTATCTTTCAAAGGAAGCTCGGTACAACAGAACATAAAATGTATGTGTCAGGGGTTGGTTATTCTCGTGATCGGATCGATGCTCAAAATGGTCCACCTCCTGACAACTCCAAAGTCTGAATGCTATGATAGGACAGACTGATGAAGGGGTCAGGCGAGGAAAGGAAAGGAAGGGAACAGCAGGTAGGGAGACCTGTAGGTACAAAGAAGAGGATTACTCTCTGAAGCGTGTACCTACCAACTAATGGTACTGAGTATGGAATCTCGAAAGAAATACCTATAAATGAATAGAAAGGAGGCTGTAACCAGACACCTTCTGGTTCCTGGACAAATTATAATCATCTTAAACATGAGCATTTTGAGGCTGTAATATAGAAATAACAAACTAACAGAGATAATGAATACTGTCTCTATCCCTAAGTATAACTAGATATCATAGGGGTTATACCGTTACACCTCACCTACCCTTTGTGTTATGCAGCATTGACCACGAAATGCTGGAACCACTTCTACCCCCTGTGTAGTAAGGTAACAAAACAAAACAATGCAGCTGTCAGTGTATATTTCTGTCATAGCACTATAGAATAGATTTCTTTAGACAATCATCCAAGATTATATCAAAGAACACTTATTTGCAATGCCCAAGATTCGAGGAGTTGAAACACCACTTTGCGGCACAAACACATTAGGCTTGACAATCATGTTCTCCTCAATTATTCATATGCACATATAGAGTCTCTGATCCTGTTCGCGAGACTAATCAATTGATCTGCAAGGTTTAACCGCGTATACGTCCCCCTCCCGCATGAGAGCCTCCTGGTTCTCGCCATTGGGAAGGGACTATGCAGGGAAATGGACACTGGTGAACTAACGAGCCACCAGAGGCACCCAGACTTTGTCTTTATCCTACAAGGGACGCTAAGAGAGGCAGCGTTGGAAAACCACCAGACTTCACCTCCTAATCCCAGCTTGAGCAGAAGGATCTGCCGGCGAAGTCTGGAAGGGAGGTAAAGTTTGCTTAGAGACTCACCGCAAGAGGCCATCCACACTCATGCCTCACCAACGGGGGTCTCACCGGGAGTCGCGCAGCAGCGCGTTGTAGTGAGAGCGCTTCTGACACCGGCCACGTGATCCATCGGCCGTGTCACAAGCGAAAACCCAACCGAACAGGAAAAATAACAGAAATGCGGTGCCAGAGCACCCTTACCAGACCAGCTCAAATTTTGCGTGCACTGGAAGCTTTAATTAGAGGTCGCGTCCTCGGCGGTTGCCATGTTTTTTCGGGTGGCTTTGACCTCACGCTGATTTGCATGTGTCTCCTCCCGTCTCTCACATTAGTTCATGGGACATGTAGTCTCCATGGTCCCGTTACCCTCGGGACTAGTTTAATGACATGAAATGTCTCTGTAATTTCCTGCCAGGCCTGGCAGTGTTCATAAAGTTAAAGAAGAGCTGGGTCATGACAGTATGTAACTTGGGTCTCTCTGGGGGCAGACAGGCAAGGCAATTGTACAATTAATAATATACTGCCCTGTACTAGTCTAGTACTACTCATCAAGTCATCATCATGAATGCATTTCTTTTTTCTCCCTTAACAGATTTATGATGGTCGGCTGCTAAAATGAATGTGTGTTGTCCATGTGTAGTGTTTGTCTTTGTCAAACCTTTCCCTCAAATCCCCCTTCCCAACCATTCATCAAACCCTAACCCTCTTCCCCTGGGCTGTGTGATTTATAGAGGTGTGACTAAATTAAATTTACACCAATTATTGATCACACACTTGATGGGGCGGATGTGGTGAAAGCAACACTCACTCAAGGCAGGGCGAGGATCTTCTTCTGCTCTAAGTAAATATACTATAGCCCACACTGGCAATATATAGAGATTAGATTGCCCACCCATGCACAGTATTCGATATTCAAATTTTTTCCAGAGGAACATAATCCAGCATTGAGTCATCAATCATCCTAGTTCCAGCACTAAAGGTTACACAGCCACTTGTCCACTTCATAGTTCGAGTCGACGTCAGTTTGTAACCTGTACTAGGCTAGCCCTCCATTCTGTTTTGTTTTACTTTAGCATTGCTTATCATCATGGTTTCTTGTTTGGCAGTCTTCTTGTGTACTGTACTTCTACTACTCGTTCCCTAGTCTCCCTCAGGTGACTGACTGTCTCATTTTCTTTTTTTGCAAATGCTACTGTCAGTATCTACTACTACTACCACCACCATGGCACCCTGGGAAACCAAACCATCACCATGCAGCCATCTCTTCGCCTATAAAGTATAAATATCAATCACAGGTAAGAGAAGAAGTGTGGGGGAGGCATAATGTATATACTATGGAAATTAATTAATTCACACACCCACACCCTTCCGAGTCCATAGGGGTTTTAGTTGCAGACTGCATAGACTAGGAGGAGAGACTGACAGTACTAGTAGGACAAGTGAGGGTACCGCATCTATCTGTTGGTGTGTTACACTATTGGCAGGTTTCAATCAAAAACTGGCTGCGACCCTGCAGCAAAGGAAATAGTGCGAATTAAAAGAGTAACCCCCCAATAAAAGATTTACATCATATGTAAACTAAAATTAATTTATTACCCTAACAAATAAACTAGAATGAAAAACCCCACAACACCTGCTCCACCCCTCTCCCTAACCCCAACCAATGTCCAGCAGTAAGTCCAATTGTCCATAAATTAAAATATCAAAATGTCCATTAAAAAAATCCAGGTTTTCCCTAATGCCCAATTCCCACCCACCAAACAAAAGATAAAAAAGGGGCAAGGGGCAAGACGGAGGTCTAGCGGCGGGCTCGCTGCATCTTCCTCTCTAGGGTGTTTAACCGCTCCTCAATCCTGGCCTCTAGGCGCGCCATCCGGAGGAGCATGCAGCGCTGAAATGTCTTGCAACAGGGGTGGGCAGCAGTGTTTGAACTGCGACGGGCGGCTGCCAGACCATGGCCCCATACCACCGGAGGCACTGGGGGGGCCTGGCTGGGGCCTGGGGCATTGGAGGAGGCTGCTGCCTCCTCCTCCGCCAGAACCACCAGCTGCCGATATTCATCCCGGATGGCCTCCAGCTTCCGTTGCCGGGCCCTGGCTGCTAACTCCTGCCTGGTGGGTTGTTTTGGTTGGGAAGGAGTAGCTATATCAAGAAAGAAAAAAGACAATTGTAACCAATACTCTTAGCAAAACAGTAACACAAAATGATACACATAAAATTATAGTGGCGCAGTAGGACTAGAAAGCACAGTACATAACATTTGTGGTATCCTCCCACAGCTTCGGCCCCTAACATTTGTGTGAGTTTCAGGCATTACTAGGCACTATGGAGTAGACAAGTCTTCTGCTTCTCTCTCTTGTTTAGCTAAATTAACCTTGTAGGCATGCCAGCTCAGTGAGCTTGCGCCCTAGACAGACATACTTGTGTCCCAGTTGCAGACTCACCTTACTTTACTACTGTCTGCAGGTGGGGCAGCTGTACTACACAATTATCTATTTTTCTAATAGGGCCATACTCTGTTAAATCAATGGCAACTGCTCAATTTCACTTTCACCCTGACTACTACAACAAGGCAAATGATATCTGATTACTAATATGAATGATGAGATACGGGATGATGTGAGGTACTACTATTGTTTGATTGTGTAACCATGCAGCCGATAGGCCACCCATGGCTGACACAGTCAAAATGACATAGGTAGGGAGTAGGAGTGGGCCTCAGAGTCGGAGGCAGGCGATTGACAATGGGTGGGTATGGGTACATACAAACAAAATATATATGTTGTGCTTGCAAACTACTGTGAGTCAAGGGAGTATCCTGAAAAACAACCTTGAATCAAAAACCTTGAAAAAACCTGTCCTTGTTTCTTCCCAGCGATTTTTCCATTTATCATTGCATTGCTCTTCTAGCATTATTTTTTTATTCTAATCTTCACCCTTGGCTTTGCTACTCTGGCACGGTTTATTTTTCTTTTACATTCTCTTCATCCAGTCTCCACCTATGCTATGATTGAATACCATCCAGTCATCCATTCATTCAAACTAAACATGGCTATCATTCTTCTTAATCTCAACAAACCTTTCACCAACAACATACATTTGTCATTTTTTTTAACCACCACCCATGCATTCTTGCTTGCCTTTGAGTTTGACCCATCAAACCCCCCGGAGGATTCCTTTCACCCATACAGTTTCACCCACCAAGGCAGGCATCCTTAATTTCACCTTTCACCCATCCTTCAACCACCCATGCATCCTATCAGCCACCTATGCATCTCGGGCCCCCTTCTTTCACCCACGCATCCTTCTCTGCCAGTCATATATTGCATGTCACCGTCCTTCCTCCTTCCATTCTTCTTTCCCTTTTCGTTCAACCCATCCATCAAGGTTGTCTGACTCTTAGTCTTCTTCATAAAACTTTCCCAGCTGAGTTGAAGTCAGATAGAAGAGGCCATTAGTTACTCAACTCCCCCGCTAATGCTATTACTAATGCTACGCAAAGGGTGTCTTCTTCAACCGTTGTTCACAACAACTTAGTCTCTCTCAACAGAACAGTGTACACCCTTGCAGCGAGTGTATTGTCAATAAGTAAGGAATATAACTTACCACCGCCCGCCACTGCTGCTGGCTCACCCCCGGAAGCTGCTGCATCTGCTGCTCCCTCGTTACTGGCGTCGCCTTCGCTGCTGGCCCCAGCACTGTTGGTCGGTTCGCCTAGAAAAAACATTGCAGATTTTTTAGATGCCATGTACGCCTCCCCCTCATTATTTTTTTTTCACTAGCAAGATTGAAAATACAATACATACATACACCACACACATCACTAGTACAAATCGGGTACTAGAGTAGAGTAGACAGTATGTTCTATCCTATCAAAAATAATAAAATATCTGGTTGGGCATTTTGTTGGTGGCAATTTTCGAAAAGCCTCCCAAGAAGAGGACAACCCAAAGGATTGGACTCAGTGGCTAGAGCTATTGGTGAATCTGAGTTTTTAAAAAGAAAAAGAGTGCCCAACTGGGCGGACAATCGGACATGAGGTCTCTTGAGTCCTCTCTCTTGGTTGGAAAATATAATGGTGCCCTCTTCCTCCTCCTAATACTCCCTTCCAGCCATGGTGCACGGTAATCAGTTGTTCACCATCAACTGCTGCTAATAATAGTACTAGGCCTAGATGAAAAAAAGTAAAATACACCACTTTGGGGTGTCCAACGTGACCATCATTTTATTTACTGATTGAGCATGAGAGAGAAAGTAAAAGAAAGCCTTCTAATCTCAACAAACATGTGTAGAATACCTTAGTTGGGCATGCAATCTGGACAGCAGAATAGCAGTACTAGTAGTAGTAAGTACCAATGTGTTCTCTGAGTCTTACAGTAGTACCACCACAAGGCAGTCCACAAAATATAAGGGGAGAGGGAAAGCTGACTGAAAAACCCAAATAAAGCGAAGCTACAGACAGACTAATAGTACAGAGTCAGAGGCAGTTAGATTTGATGTAAAAAACAACAAAAAACAGACACTAGAAATATAAATAACTAAGTTGGTAGGTAATGCAGGGATAACAAGAACTAAGAAACAAATAGATCAAAGAAGATTTGGTAAAAAATAGAATTAGGAAACAGAAATAATAGTTTGAAAAAAGTAAGGTGCGGTAAAAGTTAGGGAAATATAAATTAATATTAACAACAGGAGGACTTACTGGGACCAGCAGAGACATCTGCAGAGGAGCGATCCTGGGAGGCACCTCCAGCTCCTGCCTCGGCAGACCCCGTCTTCTTCTTCCCCCTGGATCAAGATGGCTGTCACTGGTGCCTGGTGTCTGACTTGATCACAACTCCCATCCACACCTTGTGCTCCAAACATCAGGCCCCAGTGTCAGCCACCTCACCAGTACATTCCCAATCACTGTCAGGAAACCATTCTTCCTGGTGGCCTTGTTGAGCAGGGTGGGAAGAGTGTGTGTAGTGCAGGGCCTGATTGGAGATGTGGCCCTTGCAAATACTCCTCCTCTCACCTAGCACAAATAGCCCCACTTGAACTCTGCTTTCCTGACAGTGAGTGGGAATATACTGGCAAGATGGCTGACACTGAGGACTGGTGTCTGACTCATTCATAACTAAACTGGGCCTTGTGCTTCAAACACCAGGCACCGGTGACAGCCATCTCGTAAGTACACTTCCCATCATTGTCTGGACAAAACTCTTCTTGGTGGCCTAGTTGGGCTGGGCGGGAGGAGATTAAGTTTCCCAAATTGCCCTTCAGCACTCACCCCCAGCTCATGAAATTAGTTAGCCATAAATTAGCAAAAAGAAACGTTTGAGATCTCATCTAACTATGGAGTCAAAATAAAAAATCCATGAGCAGTGTATGCACAAAGCTAAGCAGTCACACATTTGGCTTATCACAGGCATTCACTTGAGGATCATGAGATGAGAGCAATAAGCACCTCACTCACACCATGACCACAAAATTACTGGGAAAGCAAAAGACTGTGGGGCATATTCACAAGGACTTATCGCCGAGTTATCGCCACCTTAACGCATCAAAAGTGGAGATAGATTTAACGCCCCATTCACAAGCGGGTGCAAACTGCAGACATCGCCAGTATTCCCGCGATAACTGCCGCAAAATTTATCTCCACGGGTGACACCACCAACTAACCCTAATGAGATGCAGAGTAGGCGTTCCCGTGCAAAAACACACGAAAACACCACAACACCACTTTCACAACGAACTGCCAGATCTGCGATGCGAACAAAAAACAGGTGATAAGCCGCAGTAGCAGCAGGGAATTAACACCTGCCTTCTGCTGGTGTAAGCAGGATGACTACCTGCAGTACGAATTGGAGCCCAGCCCAGAGCCACATCGGAAGACCCACAGATGCCATGGAGCCAATGATCATGCAGCTCGGAGACCCAAGAGGGCCACAACACCCACCGCCACCCCTCCCAGGCCCCCCCCGGACCTCCCCCTCTCCGGACAAACACACGACACAAGAGCCACAAAAAGCGCATGATGTCGCACAATGACAAAAAGAAACACACATGTGTGGTCAGAAGAACGAGAAACAGTCACTCATCATTGAAGTAACAACCAAAAACTTTATTGAAATACAACACAAAACACCAATGCGGAAGACTCCTGTCGGGTCCGTCCGGGACAATCTTGATGTCACAGCCTGGAAAATAAAGCACAAAATCAGAACGTGTGTCATGCGCACATCAAAGGAGCGAGACACAGAGAAACAGAGAATGAAAGAAAGGCAGAGAGAGAAAGAAAGAAAGGGAGAGAGAGAGAGAGAAGGAAAGGAAGGGAGAGAGAGAGAGAGAAGGAAAGGAAGGGAGAGAGAGAGAGAGAGAGAGAGAGAGAGAAAGAGAGAAGGAAAGGAAGAGAGAGAGAGAAGGAAAGGAAGGGAGAGAGAGAGAGAGAGAGAGAGAAGGAAAGGAAGGGAGAGAGAGAGAGAGAGAGAGAGAGAGAGAAAAAGGAAGGGAGAGAGAGAGAGAGAGAAGGAAAGGAAGAGAGAGAGAGAGAGAGAGAGAGAGAAGGAAAGGAAGGGAGAGAGAGAGAGAAGGAAAGGAAGGGAGAGAGAGAGAGAAGGAAAGGAAGGGAGAGAGAGAGAGAGCGAGGGAGGGACACTGCCGCCCCCACGCACCCAGGCACCACTGCTCACCTGCTGCCACCGGTGTGTCTCCAACCACGAGCCGGTATACACTGCAAGCCACCAGGTCTGCAATCTGTAATCGAGGCCAGAGTCAATCATGGTAGAGTCCATCTCACTGCACACGGCAACAATGCGTGTCCGTCCCTGCGCACACATGCAGCCGCACCCTACCCCCTCCCGCCGGCCAGCGCTGGCTGTCCGCCCTTGCGCACCCAGGCCCCACTGCTCACCTGCCGCCAAAGGTGTGTCCACCAGTGGGCACACCACGTGCCCGTGCAAGCTCCAGGCCCTGGTCCCGCCACCATGGCATGCTCCACATCATGCGGACCCGCACCGCGGCCCAGCAGGTCCCACACATAACGCTGAGTCCTGAGGTATCAATGGCAGAGACCACATCAATGCACACGTCATCATCGCAGGCTGCACACCCGCTCAGCAATTTCGGTGCCACTAACCCTGTGCAACCCCAGTCAGCGCCACGTGGTGGTAGGCCCGTGACAGCCGCAAGGCTTCGGGTGCCACTAACCCTGTGCAACCCCAGTCAGCGCCATGTGGTGGTAGGCCCGTGACGGCCGCATGGCTTCGGGTGAGACTAACCCTGTGCGCAACAACTCATGGGCCCTTTATGATTGAGAATCGTGGAACGTCCGTCATCCAGTCACCTCTGGCAGTGGGGAATGTGACGTTGTCGGCCCTTTATATTGGCGGGGTCACATGGCCTGTGACGCCTGTGCCGGATGGGTGTGGTGTGTGTGCAAACCTGCCCTCAGGGAGTGGCCGTGACATGCTGACAACTAGACCAGTGACCTGCAGACCACTAGCGTGTAAACCTGCGACATGTAGCTATGTGGCCCCCCCCCTCGGAGCGTAAGCGGAGTGGTCTGGCCTGGCGTATGCCGGACCATCGCAGGGCGTGCAACAATGACTTGGGGGCTCTGGGCGTGGTTCAGTCCATGTCCGGACAAGGAAGTGACTAATACGTGTGTCCCTGTTGTAGTGTCTACGGCACCCGGAACGCAATCGGCAATGTAGCACACTGTGACTGGAATCCTACTAGATGAGCATCATTGACGTTAGGGGGAGTCACTGACCCTACATTCATCCACACATTCATACTTGAATGATGAAAGACATGACACAGCAGTGCGTTTCTGAATGTTTAATGCACATCCAGTGGAGTTTTGCAGCTGGAGCAGTACAGGGCCATGCCAACCCCACTTCACAATATGGGCCCGTGGAGGGCCAGCCTGGGTCCATCGGGGAAAGACAAGTACAGCAGAAGAGGAAGAGTACAGTCCGCAGTCTGGTCGCTGTGTCATTGGTCACCAAACAGGATATGGCAGTCCATGTCGTGGTCCAAGGTGAGTGCAGCAGAGTGTATCGGGGGTCAGTGGAAGGTCATGGGGCCATGTGTGGCACCAAGCAGCAACAGGCCAGGTGGCGGAAATGAATGCTAGTGCCTCCTTCTGATCTCAATCCCATCCACGTCCTCGGATGTGTGCTCTGCCTCACCTGTGGGTGGTGCAGTTCCGGCTGCGGCACTGTGTGCCACTGACACATCAGGGGCTGGAGGTGGATTGTCGGCCGCACTGTGTGGCAGTGACACATCAGGTGCCGGAGTGGAAATGTCTGCCACACTGTGAGGCACTGACACATCAGGAGGCGGAGATGTGGATGTGGTAGGAGCAGCAGCATTCATCTGCGCCACGCCTTGTGGCAGCAATGCCATGATGAGGATCTGCAGGGCATGGTAGATCCCAGCTACATTTTGCTGATATGCAGCGGTGGCTGCCTTCCTTTCCGCCTCCATCCGCACCATGTCCTCCATGAGCCTCCGCATGTGTGCCAGCTCACGGCTGAGATCGCTTGAGCGGACAGGTGTTCTTGTCTCCGAGTCATGATTCCAGCGATCTCAGCCAGGGCTCGTTGGAGACCATGGAGCAGCCTGTGGGTGTCCATTAGGGACTGGTGCTGGTCCCTGATGGGACTTAGACACCCATGGATGGCGTCAAGTTTGCTAGCCATGAGGTCGAACCCCACCCGCACCTGCTCAGCCATCTCCCTCTGGCCCTCCAACACACGGCGTTGGAAGGCCATGTGTTGTTCGTGGGGGTCCTGGGAGACAGCCGGGGTTGTGGGTGCCTCCTGCTGGGTGGTTTGTGGAGTGGGTGGGGTCTCCTCGATGCAGCTGGGCTGCCCTGATCCTGGAGGTGATTGGCGGATGAGTTCAATGATGTCTTGGAGGGCTTCAGTGTCGATGCTGGGGGTGTCCTCCTCGTCATCAGTGAAGAGTGGCTGGGACTGCTCTGCAGGAGGTGTTGACGGTGCCTCTGCAATGTGAAGGGGAGATGCTGTATTACAATGTGTCCACATGTATGTAGCCGCATGGTACATGTTCACATTCAGACAGCATGGCAATGTACATTGTGACAGTCTGTAGATCAGGGCCATGATCCAGAGTCATTGTGGGAGTGCACTGTGCTCTGCTTGATTGTGCATGTGTGCCATTGTGGCCATCTCCCCCGTCCCCCAGTACCTGGTGGTTACTCACCCTGTTGCTGTTGTGTTGTGTCATGTCGAGCAGTGTCCGCTCCCCCGACTCCTGCCATGGTCTCCACACTGATGACTGTCAACACCAGCTCCTCCATGTCATCCAGCTCCAGCTGTGGCGCTGGGCTCCCACCTCCAGTCTGCATTGCTGTCTTCTGGTTGCCTGCGAGTTTCTCCTTGGTTTTGCGCTTGATGTCAATCCATCGCCTCTTGACCTCGTCCATTGACCTCTTGTGCTCTCCGACGGCATTCACCTTGTCCACGATGGACCGCCATATTCCATTTTTGGTGCCCAATGACACGTTGGAGGTGATGAACAGTTCTTGATGGTGTTCCATCACCTCCGTGACCAGGATCCTATTCTCCTGCGGACAGAACCGCCTCTTCCTCTTCTTCTTGTCCTTGCCCTTCCCTGTCCCCGAGGTCCCAGGCTGGTCGTCCGGGGTGCTTGTGGGGTTCCGCTCGTCCTCTGCGCCTGCTCCGGCTGCCTCCATGGTAGTTCGGTGTTGGTTATTTTATGTTTGTGTGTTTTTCTACTTTTGTAGTGATTTTCCCGCCTGCCGTGTGTGTATTGCAGGCCTGGCGCTGCTTATCGCTGATTTCCTCATCGCGGTTTGGCCCATCGCATGTTTTTTTGCGTTGGGGTTTGTGTTTTTATCTCCGTCGCTGTGGTTTGTATCGCGGACATTGGCCGCGTTTTCGGCAAACTATCGCATGGTACCGCCGTGTTGTGAATTCCACGTTAACACGGGGTTATTTTCCCGCGATAGACTGCGATCTGTAAAGTTGCGTTAACATTTTTTGGAGATGTTTAGCGCACGTTCTTGTGAATATACCCCTGTGAGTGTGTAGTCAGCCACACCGATGTGACTGCTGATACATGGACTAAGCCCAGTACACAGCTCTGACAAACTCTAACATTAGTATCTAAAGAGTACGTATGTCATTGTTATTCTACAGATGTGGAGCAAACTAAGCCACCAGTGTCATCTACAGAGTGTTAGGTACAAGTCAATGTCAGTGGACATGTCATAAAAACTAAACAGAACATGCCCATTTCTACACATAGGTGGAGCTGATTACCAATCCACATCTTGTCAAACTTGCACTGTTCATCCCAATTTTACGTGACCATCATGGATGAAGGAGGCCAATCTATCAGCATAAACTGATTTTTTTTGTCCAGTAATTTACGTAATGGGTACCATTTGAGGTGCATCGGACATTCAAATAATTGACTGTGTGAATTCTATACCCATAGGGCGAGCTGGGAACACTGCCAGGGAAAATGATGACAGCCAGTCCCAGACTCCAGCCAACCAGGAGCTCACCGGCGTTGAGGACTCTCACACATCCTGGGATGAGGATTAGCAACCTGGCCCATCAGGTTTGGATCGGCAGACAGCACCAGCAGCTTCAGAAGGATCCACTGAGACAACTCCCGCCTCAGCTAACGACACCCAGCTAACCCCCACCCTGACTAACACAGCAGCCCTGGACAATGCCAATGGCACAGCAACACAAAGCACTCTAGAGTTGACCAACGACAACACCACCGTCAATGAGGAAGAAGGCTCAGGGTTAACTGTGCCACCACCAAATGTGCATGCTCATGGGGGATGGGGTGGTGGGAGGGGTCATGTGGATCCACGCCGTTGAGCAGCTGGTGCTGTCGATGATCACCCAAACATCTCCTGGGTGATCAATGCCTATGAGGGTTACCAGGGAGAAATGGGCCTGGTCATACAAATCCTCAGGAACATCGAGCAGCTGCAGGCAGAACAAAAACAACATCTGGACCGGTTTAACAACAAAATGGACAACATGACTGGGGTGCTGCGGGATATTGGTACCAGCCTCCGCCAGATCGCTAGTCACCTAACCACACCTCCCTGTGTTCCTGCAACATCTGTTGCCAACACATCTGCACAAGCCACAGGGAGGGACGTGGAGTCTGGCGGAGAGTACCCAGTACCCCAGGAGCCTGCAGCTGCGGGTCCCCCACCCAAACGTGGGAAGGGGCGTCCGAGGAAACATCAGTGAGAGTCAGATGGCAATGCACCACCCCCAGGAAGTGAAAAGGTGCCCTTGATATCATCCAGTGTGTGCCAAGCGTTCAGTTTATTGACTGTCAAAACTAACTGTCCCACATCTGATGGAGGGTCAAAGTTGGACTTTGGACTTCAATAACTATGGCTTGTCTCTGGTGGATTTCATCACCAAACACTATTAACTCCAATCTGCACGTTTTTTTTGTTCTGAGCACACCACCATTGTGTGGCTTTAATTTTGCACTATTTGTAAAAAAATAAACCACTTTACACAGCAATACTTGCTCACGTTGTGACTTTGGATTCAAAATGTATATATTGTAATCACCCTCTAATCACAACGATGAAAGTGTCAACAACCTAGGTAACCAATTACTTGTAAGTAGTAAACTAAGGACTACATGTATCAAAATTGTATATTGAGTATACCTAATTGCGAATTTCTGAGAATCGCAATTAGGTAATCACAATTTACAATGTATGAAACTCAAAGAGTTTTATATAGCGATTCCTCGGGGGTCACAAATCGCTCTACCTCATTAATATTAATGAGGTAGATCGCAATTTTCGACCCCCTAGGAATCGCTAAAATCACGGGGATGGTGGCCTGGGGTCAGCAGACCAGCATGTCCATGATTGCTTTTAAATAAAGCAATCTTTTTTTTTTTTAAATGCTGCCCGTTTTCCTTAAAGGAAAATGTGATGAGTTTCAAAAAGAAACATGAAAAGTTTTCTTTTCATTTTTTAAGAGTAAAAAATGCTGTAACAAACATTCACAAAGGGGAAGGGATCTCTTGGGGACCCCTTCCCATTTGTGAATGCAAATGTTTTGCGACCGCACTTCGGTCCCAAAACATTCCTACATACTGATGCGATTCGGTATTAGGAAGGGACGTCCTAAACACGTCCCTTCCTAATAGCTAATCGCAAACCCATTTTGCGATTCGGTAACAGGTTTTACCCAATCGCAAAATGGGTTTTGATACATGTAAAAAGCATTTTTTGGATTCGCAAACGGGTCGATTCTGCGAATCGGCCTGTTTGCTAATTATTATTATTATTATTATTAAACATTTGTAGAGCGCGTAGCTACCCTTAGGCATCCCAGCGCTAGTGACTGAACAGAAAGCAAATGAGGTTATAGTGCTGATTGTTGGAATAGCCAGGTTTTTAAAAGTTTACGAAACGGAAGGAGATGGGGTTCAGAGCGAAGGTGTGGGGGTAATGTGTTCCAGAGTTTTGCCACATTATAGGTAAAGGAACTTCCTCCACTTCTTGTCCTCCTTATTTTTGGAACAACTGCCAGATTGAGAGTAGCCGACCGCAAGTCCTTCTTGGGGCGGTAGGGAGTAATAAGGCATTTGTTGATAGCCGGGCCCATTCCCCACATGGTTTTATGAGCGATGCAGAGGACCTTAAATTTAACTCTTTCGGGGATTGGCAGCCAGTGTAGAGTTTTTAAAGCTGGCTTTGCTGATTTGGTTTTTGTGATCCCAAAGAAGCATTCTGGCGGCACAGTTCTGAGCTATTAGGAGCTTCCTTAAGGTTGCTTTGGGAGCCCTAAGTAGAGGGAATTGCCATAGTCCAATCGTGACAGGACCAAGGCCTGAATCAGGATTCTTTTTGCAGCCATTGGAAGGAGCGGGAGGACTTTCCGAAGAAGTCTAAGGGGTATATTCACAAGAACGTGTGATAACTACCGCAAGAGTAGCGTAACGCAACTTTCAATATCGCAGCCTATCTCGGGAAAATAACCCTGTGTCAACGTGGAATTCACAACACGGCGGTAGCATGCGATAGTTGGCCGACACTGCGGCCAATGCTCGCGACACAACCAACCCGACCGAGATAAAAACACAAACCACAACACGAAAAAAGCTGCGATGGGCCAAAGAGCGATAAGAAAACAGTGACAACCAGCGCGAGGGCAACAATACGCACGCGCAATGCGGGAAAAAGCACAAGAACAGTATACGGAAAATGCCACAGAACAAAATACATCAACAGCGGAGTACCACGGATGCACCCTGGCCAACTGCAGAGGACAACATGCACACCACAACATCCACGCACCATGGAAGAACAGAACCCACAGGCACACCACATGGAAGAGACCAGTGGCAGACAAATCAGAGCCGCAGAAGCGACACACCCACCTTGCAGCATATGCACATAAGCAGAAGTGCACCCGGACAGTGACAACATCCCGGTACAAACAGCAACACCTCCACAACTGAACAGAGGACACAACTGGTTCGGAAAATGTGCACAACATGGCAAAACACATCTGAAACCCGAGGGACATGTAACATGACAATGTACAATTCCAACCTGTGACCTGCAAATATGTTTTATTCACACATGCAGTGCAATTGGACATCTACTACTATCCCATGAATGCCACGGAGGGTCACAATGTGACGTGCTCATGAGAAGTAAGTGTCAATGATGGAGTCCCTACGGGCCATTCCTGCCGCAGCTGCAGTGGGATGTGGGCCACCTGCCCCATCACCACCATCATCGTCCGGTACCTCTGGAACTGGGATCCATGGGGCCCTGGTGCGAACACAGATGTTGTGCAACACACAACATGCAACCATCATCTTACACACGACGTCCGGGCTGTACAGGAGCTTCCCACCAGTGCCGTCCAGGCACCTGAAACGTGACTTCAACATGCCAAATGTGCGTTCAACGATGCCCCTGGTGCGTATGTGGGCTGCATTGTACTGCCTCTGGGCGGGTGTGTTCGGGTCTCAGAGGGGTGTCATCATCCAAGGGCAGAGTGCATATCCTTGATCACCTGGGACAGTGCAGGGAGAAAAGAGTCAATACTTGGTTCGGCAGGATGTGATGGCAGGCCCACCAATTCAGTGATGCCTGTGCTGGCTGTGTGGGGGGTGAGTGTAAGCCAGCCCTCAGGGAGTAGCATGTGCTGGCAACTACACCAACAGTTATCAGGCACACAGACATGCAATGTCTGAACTACAAGGGGGGATGACTCGGGTCGTACAGGGCTAGTCGCTCCGGATGCACAGCGGCCGACACGGGCCCACCACCACGGGACGCTGACCTGCGGGAGACCGGGGTAGGGTTATGGGGGCAGAGCAGTGCCTCACATGTGTCATGGCCGCATTCCGCATCTCCACACGTTCAGCTGTTGTGTGGCTGTTGTGCCATGTGGAGTCTGTATTGGGTGCAGGGGTAGCCCAGGATGACCATGGAGTGGTGTAGTTGTGTCTGGTAGGGGGTCGTGTAGTTTAACATGTCGGATGTGGTTAGGTCACGTGTGCATCCCCACAGTTGTGCCTTGTGCGTTGGTGGCTGTGGGATGTGTGGTGTGTTGAGTTGGTACTTACCAACGAGCAGTCCCGTTCCATATGTGCCATCCTGGAAGCGCTGGTTGATGATGGACTGTCGGAAGATGAAGGAATCATGCACACTGCCTGGGTAGTTGGCGACGACATTGGTGAACATTCCCTGGTGGTCCACTATTGCCTGCACATTGATGGAATGCGTGTGCTTCCTGTTGCGGTAGTGGTGTGCAGTATCCGCAGGGGGCACAAGTGGGACATGTGTGCAGTCGATTGCCCCCAACACGGCCGGGAATCCGGCTATGGCGTAGAAGCCTTGATTAGTCTCCAGCTGTTCCTGCGCAGTGTTGGGGAAGTGAAGGTACTGGGGTATAAAGCTGAGGATGGCATCCAGGGCGGGTGTGATGAACTTTGATAGGGCTGGCTGTGAGACCCCTCCGACTCTGGCAGTTGTTGGTTGGAAGGTCCCAGAGGCCAACAGGTGCAGCACTGCCAGCAGCTTTGTCTGTGGAGGGATGTTTGTTCTCCGCTGTGTTGGGACCGTCAGCCTGTGGGCGATGTGGGTCAGGATGTGGAGGTTGGTTGTCCTTTTGAGCCTGTAGTGGGCAATGACTTCCGCGGGCGTTAGGTCTGTGAGAGTGGTGCGTTTTCGGTAGGTCCGCTGTCTTACTCTACGCTGCCTCTGTGGTGGTCCGGGGGAGCGGGTCTGGGTCCTGGGGGGGTGGCGGTCCAGGGGGTGGTGGCGGGGGTGTTGTGGCCCTGTTGGGGCTCCGAGCTGCATGTAGAGTAGCTCCATGACGTCGTTTGTTCTTCGGGTATGGCTGTGTGCGGGACTCCGTTGCCTACTGCAGGTGGACGTCCTTTTTTACACCTGCTTGAGGCAGGTGTTAAATACCTGCGGCTACCGCACCTCATCGCCTGTTTTGTATTCTTATCGCCGATGTGGCTGGTCGTTGTGAATGTTGAGGGGTGATGTTGTCTCGACTTTTCACATGGGAACGCCCACTCTGCATCTCATTAGTGATATTTGCGTGGGTCCTCTGTGGCGATATTTTTTGTGGCTGCTATCGCGGGTAAACTGGTGCTGTGGGCTGTTTACACCGGCTTGTGAATGGGGGCTAAATTTATCACGACTTTGGCTGCGATGAAGTGCCGTTAATTCGGCAATAGCTCCTTGTGAATATGCCCCTCAGTGTGCCAAAGCAGGCGCCTGTCACCCTCACAGCAAAATAGCTTGATACATGTAGCCCATAGTGCCCGTGAGTAAATGAACTTTTGGACAGCATGATAGGTATACACAAACAGGTTATCACACACACCGTAGTACATTGTACATATTCACTGGAAGTCACTAGTCTACACAGCTACCACCACTTGCCAGCCCAGTAAACGATCCTTGTTAACCAACTAGTTCATCATGCTCAAACTTTGATTTGAACATGTTTGGATGTGTGATATCAAACAAGGCACACCTTAATGAGAAACATATTTTTATTGTCCAGATACAACCTGGTGCCTGAACACAAAGTAAAATCACATCACAGTACTGAAAGGCACTAATAGCAAAATCACAAGACTATCCTCTCTGAAGGAAGTGCGTGCCAGGGAGTTCAGCAACATATCCATGACGGTGTCTGTCACAGCATCATATGTCTGGTGAGGTCACAACTTGCAAGTCCACTCTGTAGATGACATGGCAAAGTACCCTGGTAAAAAAGCACAAAGAACAGAGGGGCTGATTACGTTGGCAGATGGAAAAGCCCTCTGACCGCCGCGGTTCCGGAAAAAAAACACCCGCAGGTTCCGTGGAATATCCAATGGTCACATTACGATGCAATGCCAGAAAAATCCGACAAAGGCGGTGGGAGTTGTCAAAACTCCGTCCACCACGTTTGAAAATCCAGAAACTGACCGCGGCGGATGGAAAAGCAGTTTTCCAGCAAACAAACGCCGAGTCAACAGCGGCATGACCGCAGGGAAAATTATGAAGAGATCGGGGTCCTGTCGTAACGACCTTTGCGTCCATAGCAAAATCAAAACGGAAAAATACAGCTGATGGTTATTCCTCAGGTTGACACACCCACATACCAGAGTATAAAACAAACCCCTTACCTGACCAGCATCCTTTGCAAAAAGCCTGCATTGAAGGAGCACACAACACACAGCATTGAAGGCACACTTGTTAGGAGAGCAGATTTTGCACACTGCACACAGTCACACCCACCTATTTTCACGCACCAAGCCTTTTCACCCACACACCTGGCACACCTTTCACACCTCCACTACCAACTTCCTATTTGCACTAGTATTCTATTAAGCACACTTTTCACCATGTCACAAAAAAATGCCCAAATTCACTGACAATGAGTTGTCAGTAATAGTACATGAGATCATTATAGTAGAACCACATTTGTTTGGAACCATGGTCCAACAGACCCCACTTGCTAGAAGAAATCAAATGTGGGAAAGGATAGTCAACAAAGTCAATGCAGTAGGTACCACCCTGAGCACACTACGTGACATTAAGAAGAGGTGGCATGACCTCAAGGCCCGGGTGAAATACCAGGCCACCAGGAACCATGAGGCAGCTCAGAGGACTGTTAGTGGCCCTCCCCTTTCCTTATTGACATTCACTGAATGGGAGGAGAAGGTGCTTGCCATCCTGCATCCAGAGAGTCTCACAGGAATAGCTGGGGGAGTGGAGACTGGTAAGTAGCAAAAAATCTATCCCATCACACTGTAATGTACTGTCTTGCAAAACCATTGAGCTACACTTACAATACCAAAACACACTTATGTAGAATGCACTCTTATCACCACATTTCTCACATGGCTACCATTTCCTTCCTCTGCGTCACCTCATAGCTATTCCTTTTTCCGGGAGGATGGGGATAGGCACCACTCCAACTCCCACCAGGCCCTCTCGCCTCACAGCTGAACAGCATGGAATACTCTTCCCACCCCAGAGCCATGTAGCAGGCATTTCACTCCTCTGCTTCACCTTACAGGTAGGTAGCCATCTTATGCTCTCTTGCATCACCCCTGAACAGGATGGAACACTGCCCCCACCCCAGAGCCATGTGGCAGCCATGTCACTCCTCTGCTTCACTTTACAGCTTGGTAGCCATCTTATGCTTTCTTGCCTCACCTCTGAACAGGATGGAACAATACCCCCACCCCAGAACCATGTGGCGGCCATTTCACTCCTCAGTACCCCCTCACAGGTAGTTAGACATCTTTCCAGGGGGATGGGGACAGCCAGCACAACAACTCCCACCAGGCCCTCTTGCCTCACCCACAAACAGCATGGAACACTCCTCCCACCACAGAGCCATCTGGCATCCATTTCATTGCTCTGCTTCACCTTACAGGTAGGTAGCCATCTTATGCTCTCTTGCATCACCCCATAACAGGATAGAAAACTCTCCCCACCACAGAGCCATGTGGCAGCCATTTCACTCCTCTGCTTCACCTTACAGGTAGGTAGCCATCTTATGCTCTCTTGCATCACCCCTGAACAGGATGGAACACTCCCCCACCCCAGAGCCATGTGGCAGCCATTTCACTCCGCTGCTTCACCTTGCAGGCAGGTAGCCATCTTATGCTGTCTTGCATCACCCCTGAACAGGATAGAACACTCCCCCACCCCAGAACCAACTGGCAACATTTCCACTCCTCAGTACCTCATCACAGGTAGGTAGACATCTTTCAAGGGGGGATGGGGACAGCCAGCACTACAACTCCCACCAGGCCCTCTTGCCTCACCCACAAACAGCATGGAATACTCCTCCACCCCAGAGCCATTTCATTGCTCTGCTTCACCTTACAGGTAGGTAGCCATCTTATTCTCTCTTGCCTCACCTCGGAACAGGATGGAACAATCCGCTCACCACATTTCTCACTTGTTAGCCAAGTCTACAATGCTCCATATGTCACATCCACTGCGCACACAGCTATGCTTACTTACATGTCAGAGAACTCACACTCCCAATCACAAAGGCCCATGTAAAGAAATGCATAGCCAATCACAAGATGTGCACAATGCTATGTGTAAGTCCTAATTTGGTAAAGCATGAAGGCTGATATGGCCACAATACATGCATGGACCCTCATTCAAAGAACACAGCCCACATGATGTCAATGCAAAATGCAGAACACAAATTTGAAAATGCCTGCATTTGTAAAACATGGTTTCGCAAAATCAACAATAAACATGCCTAAAATGAAGTGGATGAGCACAAAGTTGCTAGCTGATTACATGTCTTGGAAACAGCCAATCACAACATGTCAAATGTTTGACAACTCCATGTCACCTTGCCAACAAGTAATGGATGTACCGCTACTTCATGTCATACTGCTGAAAGACTATTAAAAATGACTAGTATGTTCAATCCCAAAAATGTGCTCTTCTCCTCTAATACATCAAATACTGTGTCACCAATGTTGTGTAATGCACTCAACATCCTGACAATGTAACCTTTGTCCAGCAGGTGGATCGCTATCAACAGCTGGCGAGACCACCAACAACCAGCAGAGCCAGTCTCCGCTCCAGGAACAGGAACTCTCGGATGCAGATTCACCCCAAATCTCAGACGTGGAAGAGCAAGCTGGCCCTTCTGGCCTGCCAGGGTGCACTCAGTCAGAGGGCCTCCCTGGCCCCACCACCATCACAACTCACACCACAGCTGCAACAACAATGCAGAGCCCTGCACCAAATACCTGTGGATCAACCAGCACCACCACCACTGCTGCCTGCACCACCATCCTTACTGAGGTAGCTGGGGACAGTGTGCCGGTGCCTGTTCAGCCAAGGCCACAGGTCCAAGTGTGCAGGGAAGGTGGGAGGGCAACTGGGGGCCAATCACAGGAGGACACTGCAACTGCAGCCCTGGCCACCATCGCCAGAGTCCTTTGGGCGTATCAGCAGAACCAGGGACAGATGGGCCAGGTTGTAGAGAAACTTCGTGAAATCCAGCTGCTGCAGAGGTCCATCAACACCCGTTTTGGACAATTAGTTGATCTGATGGGCCGGCTCGTGGGTGTTCTGAGGGACATACATGCTGCTCAAGCAACGCCACCCCCCTCCCATCCAGTGGCCAGTCTGCTGATACTCCAGCCACCTCTGCGGCGGCCACAGGGAGGGAGGAGCTGCAACCCGATGTGTCCTCAGATACCTCTGAGCCTGCAGCAGTGCCCCCCACCGCCAAACGCTGCCGGGGACGTCCGATAAACACCACGGGAGGATCTAGTGGCAAAGCACCAAGCCAAGCCAGGAAGCTGAGCCGTCCATAATGTCAACACTGTTGCACGGAACATTGACTTTGTTGACCATCCTGTCCCACATTGCCATGTTAACATAATAGAACCTTTTTTGCAGCACTCTCTTCAGTGAAAACAAAGGACCATTTAATCCTCAGTATAATAGCAACGTGAATATAGTCGTCCACAATATACCCAATTCAGAACAGAGATCCAGAGTTAAAGTTCCCCCTTCTCATGACAGAAATAATTCTACGAATCCAAAATGTTCGTTGTGTCCACTGTTGATTTATTGTTTATTTAATCCAGCAACCATCAGCCGACACGTGTTTCGTCTTAATCACAAGACTTTTTCAAGGCAGTTCGGCAATATCATGTCCAGGCATCCCTGGCCTTTATGCTCAGCTACCCCGTCATATCAATTCCACATCCACAAATCATTACGAATTACAAAAAAGTCAGAGTCGTATTCCTCAGTAGGATATAAATGCAATAAAACGTCCTTATTGCACGGTGTCTAATCCATACACCTACGATTAGTAGCTTACGGCACAACACGGCGTGGAGTCCTTGATAAGCCTCCTCACCGACCGGAACTCAAGCAAACGTGACGCGACGTGACTCTGTGTTATCGAAACTGTTCGAACATCCGATAACATAAGTTGTATGTTCATCAGAGTAAGTACAACGTAAACTTGAATGTGAATGTACCACCAGATGAGATTGTGACAATCCATTGATAGGGCGGAAGGACTTAGAATGACACAACAAGAAGAAAACATTGAGTCATCATATGATGTCACTACAGCAACAATACACTACTGTTCCACACTGTACAAGATTCATATCAGATAACACTAACCAACATCATCAACATAGACATCAGTTATGTGTAAATACAAATACAGCGATGCACAAAGTACCCCACAGTAGTGTGCTAACAACAGCCAGCATCCCAACACATCATCAATGCTTCTGCCCCAACAGCAAAGCAAAATTTCACAGTCATACAATCTCAAAGCATACTTACACTCAAGGGAAGTAGTTGTTCATGAGCTGTTAACGCAGGTCATAAACTTCCTCCTCGCCACTATCATCTTCACTGGACATGGGAGGTTATGCAGCCGGTGGCTCCTGCTGGTCATCATCGTCTTGAATCAGGGAGTTCTACTTGCGCAAGGCCAGGTTGTAGAGCATGCAGCATGCGACTGCGATCTGACACACCTTCTGGTGGGAGTAGAGGAGTGCACCACCGCTCTTGTCCAAACACCTGAATCTTGCCTTCAGGAGCCGAAAAAGCCCGCTCCTCTACCCGACTTGTCCTCCCATGGGCATCATTGAAGCTGACCTCCCCTGGCATCCTTGGATTCCTCAGTGGGGTCAGCAACCAAGGCCGGTTTGGATACGCTGAGTCACCTAGTTGTGAGAGACACAGAGACACAATCTAATTAAAGCATTTGAGGAGGAGGAGGCCAGCATGTCACACATACAGCCAAAATATTGCCACATCTCACTCACCAACAAGCCAGGCCCTCTCTGGGTGAAGATTTGCCATCAACTGTGGTATGTTGCTATCCTGCATTATATAGGAGTCATGTGCAGAGCCAGGAAATTTGGCACAGACGTGGGATACGGTCAAATCTGCTAGGCATACCACTTGCACATTAATAGAATGGTAATGATTTCTGTTTCGGTAGATATGCGCACGTGTCTGAGGTGGAACAAGGCCAATGTGTGTGCCGTCAATGGCTCCTACAACATTTGGAATGTGACCAAGGTCATAAAATTCACCCTTCACATTTGGCAATTCATCTCTCCTTGGAAACTGGATATAGCTGTCCATGTATGTTAACAGTGCAGACAGGACGTCACGCAACACCATGCTGAACATAGGTTGAGACATCCCACCTGCTATGGCTACCGCGTATTGAAAAGAACCAGTGGCAAAGTAATGCAGGGCGGCCATCACCTTCACTATTGGTGTTAAAGCTGTTGGATAGGTTCGGTGAGGCCTTAAAGGGGCTCCCACTGACCACATAGCTCTTGAAGAGTAAGGCGATTTAGACAGAACTTCTTGATGACGTCTCTATTCTCCATTGTCAACAGGTCTGGGAAAGGCCAATAGACAGGTGGTCTTCTCCTTCGCACTCTGGCAGGGGACACGTGTGGAAACAGGCAAAGATGAGATGTTGGTAGCAGCGTACACAATGACTTAGACAAGCACTACATTAACAGACCTGTTGAATCAGTGTAATGCAAAAGTGACATGGATACACACCTTGGCACCCTGTAGTTATTTAGGTAGCTAGGGTGTACATACTAACTACTAAAAATTCAAAAATTGCCTAGGTGTCAGACATATGGTACATTGCTAAATCATGTGTACACAGCCCTGTGGGTAGATGACACATCACAGGTGGCAAACATCATGAACGCAGAGTTGTAAATAGCTTCTGTCACTTAACCAGACCCACCTTGAGGCTAAAAAAGAACATCATACCAATATGCTGCCAGTGACTGGAAGCTGGACAAGACTTCATTAATCCACAGCACTGTGTAGAGCACATATGCACATTTCTTGGGCAGACCATCACGCCTGTGTGAGGAGTCTGCATTACTCACATTTCCATAATCACAACAATGAAACACAAATCCACTGGAAATGTGTGTACATGCCCACATGGATGACAATGACCTGTGAGGATGGGCAAATCAATGTTTTTGATCCCATGTGTAATCCCATTACTTGTGTGGGAAGAGAAAAGATATATGTCGCACTCTCTAAACCCTTCACAAGGTGCACTTCATGTAGAAAATTGTATGGAGATTAGTGCATCAAATTTTCAACTCAAGAACCGCAAACGCAAAATGTGGTTACCCGCGAGATGGGTGTCAGTCACTGCGGTCCCAGCCATTGGCCCCAATTTAAAAATGCAGGGTTGCGGTGGAGAGATTCTGAGCTCCGCGGTGTGACACCGCCTATGCGAATAACATGGCAGCCAATGGGACCTGTCGGCGCGGTGGGGTTTGGAGATTTTGAACATTGCGGTAGGCGTGCTCAGCCACTCCGGTCCCAGCCATTGGTCCCAATTGAAAAATGCAGGGTTGCGTTGGAGAGATTCTGAGCCCTGCGGTGTGACACCGCCTATGCGAATAACATGGCAGCCAATGGGACCTGTCGTCGCGATCAGGTTTGGAGATTTTGAACATCGTGGTAGTTGTGCTCAGCCACTGTAGTCCCAGCCATTGGCCCCAATTGAAAAATGCAGGGTTGTGGTGGAGAGATTCTGAGCCCCGTGGTGTGACAATGCCTATGCGAATAACATGGCAGCCAATGGGACCTGTCGTCGCGGTCTGGTTTGGAGATTTTGAACATCGCGGTAGGCGTGCTCAGCCACTGCGGTCACAGCCATTGGACACAATTGAAAAATGCGACAGAGGCTGTTAGAAATGGGGTCTCTAGTTGGCAAGGGTTTGCACCTTTGTCCAAGTTGGGACCCTTCCTTCTAGTCAGGATAAGGGAGTTATACTCCTAAAATAACCCCTGCTCAACCCCTTGGTAGCTTGGCACAAGCAGTCAGGCTTATCTTAGAGGCAGTGTGTAAAGCATTTGCAAATAACCAACAGTACACAGTGAAAGCACTACAAAAGGACACCACACCAGTTTAGAAAAATATCCAATATTTGTATATACTTAAGACAAGACACAAAATGATAAACAATATCCACAATACAGTACTTAGAATTCTTCAGTCATCAAAATAGACTTGAAATAAAGTTCCTTGAAGTCGATAGCTCCATCTGGGGCTATCACGGCGTCGTGACCAACAAATCCAAACAGTTCTGGCTGACCGCAGCATCGCTGGCCAGCTACAGTGTCGGGAAGACCTGCAAAACAGTACCTTTAGAAATGCAGGGCGTCTGCGACCTCTCGTTGAGCTCCGAAAGCACGGTGTCCGCAGGTGTCGGTTCCGGAGTTCGGTGCAGGAGTCGTCGGGCCCTTGAGGTCACACGCGTTGTAGATCGAACACCTCGCGGTTGAAGTCAGGAGCGCCGGCGTCGGCAGGCGTTGGGTGCTGCGGTCCGAAGTGCAGCGGTGCGGCATGCAGTGCCCTCAGGTCGTGGTGCAGGCAGTGGCTCGGTGACGGTCATCCAGCAGTGTCGGTGAGACCAGGGCTGTGGTGCGAAGTGGTGCGGTGCTTGTTGCGGTGCTGGCAGGTCACGGTGCCAGCAGCAGCCTCGTGGTTGCTGAAATGCTGTCGTCGGCTGAAGAACTGGAGTCGTTGGCGCCGGCGTCGGTAAGCCAAGGCTGGGGTGCAGGATCAGGGCAATGCGTCGTGTAACTTATGAGCGGTGCCCTCAAACCATGGTGCAAGCAGCGGCATTGATGTCAGCGTGGAGCGGCGTCATCAGGGATACCAGTGCGACGGCGTGTAGCAAGTCGGTGCGGAGTGCAGTGCCCACAGGTCACAGTGCAAGCAGCGGCTCGGTGGCGGCATCAGGTGGCATCGTGGGTGAGACCAGGGTTGCGGTGCGGTGTTGCGGCGGTGCCCTCTGCGGTGCCTTAAGGACACGGAGTCGGCAGCGGCGTCGTAGGCGGCGCCAGGTTGCTTTTTCTTCTGTTGCAGCACAAAACACACAGTCCCCAGTGCTGAGGGCAGAAGAACTTGAAGTCTTTGCTGTTTCTGAGACTTCTTGAACAGGGGGCAAGCTCTACCTCAAGCCCTTTGAGAATCTCACAAAAAGAAATTGCAGAAAGTTCAGTCCAGTCCTTTCGCTGCCCAAGACAGAAGCAGCCACTGCAGGCCAACACAGCAAAGCACACAGCAAAGTGGTAGTCTCTCCTCACAGCTTCTCCAGCTCTTCTTCTTGGCATTCTTCTTGGTTCCAAAAGAGTTCTAAAGTTTAGGGGTTTGGGCCCCACTTTTTATAGCCCAAAATCCTTTGTTCTCTGGGGGCAGAGAGTGTCTGTGCCCCGCCAGAACCAGTTCTGTCCTCTCTAGTGCAGCTTCCTGGCAGGAGGCAGACCAGGCCCATTCAGGTGAAAGGAAATCTCCTTCCCCTACTCTAAATGCAGCCCAGGTCTATTCAGCCCATCCCTGACCCATCTAGACTCTCTGGAGCCACCGCTCCTCCCCAGCCCCTTTCATCCCAAAGCCAGACAGTCAATCCACAAACCCAGCAGAGGCACACTGGATGGCTGAGCAAGAAAATACCTACTTTCTAAAAGTGGCATTTTCAAACACAGAATGTAAAAATCACCTTCACTAAAAGATGCATCTTTAGATTCTGAGTTCAGGCATACTAAACTTTATTTCTCTACCTTGTTACCAGGGCCAGTTATGTTTATAAGATGTTATAAGCAAACTCTCCATTCGGTCCTATGGGAACAGGTAGCCTTGCAATAGTGAAAAACGAAATTGGCAGTAATTTACTATCAGGACATGCCACACACACCAGGGCATGTTCTACCTTTCACATACACTGCACCCTGCCCACAGGGGTACCTTGGGCCTACCTTAGGGTTGACTGATATGTAAGAAAAGGGACGTTTAGGGCCTGGCAAGTGGGGACACTTGCCAAGTCGACATGGCAGTACCAGACTGCACACAGGCTCTGCAATGGCAGGCCCGAGTTACATTTACAGGCTGCTTGTGTGGGTGGCATAATGATTTACGGGCCCTGGGCACACACAGTGCACTGTACTAGGGACTGACTAGTAAATCAAATCAGCCAATCAGGGAAACACCAATCCATAACACAATTTACACAGCGAGCATATGCACTTTAGCACTGATCCGCAGTGGTAAAGTGCCCAGAGTCCTAAAACCAACAACAGCAGGTCAGGAAAAAATAGGAGGAAGAAGCAAAAAGTTTGGGGATAACCCTGGAAAAAGGGCAATTTCCAACAGAGGCGGACCAATTGCATTTGCACAATAACCCTTTAACCACCCTAGGGACCTATATATGTGTGGGAAATGGCCACAGACACTGCTGCCTGCTATTCCTCTCCAGCACCTGCTGCTGTTCTTCATCTCTGGGACCACTCATGGCTCATACTGAGAACATCAGGGCCCGTCCCTTCACCCCAGAGGAGCTCCTGGTGGAGGAGGTCCTTGGCCAGTAAGGGCGGCTATATGGTGCTCCAGAGGTACAGGTAAGTGAATTTGTAACTACTTTGGAATGATTAGTATGCTCACCATATGTAACTGTACACTAGTATGTGCCTCAGAGTGCAAGCCAATGTATATGCCTTTACATTTGGACCTCTGCATGGCACATACATGATGTACAATGTTGCACTTGAGTATGTGGGGAGGATGGCACCATTGTCACTAGTGCAGCTCCCTTGGACATTTCAATCACAGATATTGGTTTATGCCTGGCCAAGATTAATGTGTGAGTCTCAGACTTGCAGAATGACTTCATGCTAATGGTGTGTAGAGCCTTATTCCCCCTGATCCCTGACTGCATGCAATGAAGATTTGTACATAACGATGTTTAGCAATTGTACAGTTACACTGATGACTGGAGCAATTGTCACTTTGTGCACCTTTTGCCTGTGAGATGTCACGTAAACACATCAGTGAGTCCGCTTCAAAACATTAGGGAGATGGTACCTGTTGATTGGGCAGAGGGTACAGATAAGTGGATTAAATGAGGTTACAGTGACACTATGGAGATGAGTCCGGTCTGCCCAAGACTCCAAGGCCTGTATCTGTCTAGATTAGTGGAAACTCACCTCTTACACATCTGCAACATGTACAGTGGACATGGCATCCTTGGTTTGTTGCCATAATGTATTGAGTCTCACATGCGTATGTACTGTGTCATCATTCTCATTCCATATGGGTGTGAATCTTGTGTTAGCCCACATTTTGGGACTCAAAATAGGCTAAAGGAATGTCCTGTGAATGCACAATGTATAAAGTCCACATCTCACAAATGACTTGCTTAGACATCTGAGTAGTGCACCCTCCTATTTTGAAAGAAGCATATAGAGGTATGAAGAGTACACAAGACAGGCCTAAACCTTGTCACATCAGTGAGTGAATGTAGTGTCAGGTACCTTACTGTGTCCTCCATGACACGTGTTGCTATGCAATGGTCCAGGACGTAAAGGTGTGTGTAGTGTCAGACACAGTGAGTAATTCCAAAATGTATCAATTACAGTGTACTGTCTGTCAGGCTCACTCACATCATGCACCACAGATGAGGCCCTTGCTCACCCTGATGTTATTGCACACCCTCTGCATGTGTATATGATGCCCAAGTAGTTGGTCCATCCTCATAGATGTTGCCATTGTACTCATCAAGCTTGATCAGAGCGTAGTATGTGACATGGTCTATCAGACTCTGCTGTCCATTGATCAATGTGTGTGGTATGTGTATAAATGCTTCTGGACTGGGACACAATGGTCCACTACATATTGTTCACAACTTCTTTTTCTTGTCTCCCATGCCTACAGCTCAAGGTCCATCAGTGTAAGGCCAGATGGAGGGCCATCGCCCGCAAGGTGTGGACCCTGGGGGTCTCCAACCGGCGCAGGAACCACTGCCACAAGAGGTGGGACAACATCTGCTACCTCAGGAAGGACGTTGTGGAAATGTAGCTGGGGCTGGCCCCCCGAAGTGGAAGGTTGGCGCGCCAGCCAATGTCACTCTGAGTGGCACTACTTACTGTGTGTGCATTGAGGAGGGGTGAACATATGCATCAGCGCATGGGCAAGTTGTGGCTACTGATTTCCATCAGTGAGGGAGCTCTTGTGACATTGATGTGCCCTGGGTGTCAGCAGTCAGCACAACGTGGGATGACAGACACCAGACACTAGCTTTTACAACATATTCCCTGTCCTTATGGAGGCCACTCCAAACTTCACCTAAAAAGTCATTCTGATGCCTTGGATCATTCCAGGCTTGCCCTGACATTGAAATATGTCTGGTATGTGACATTTCACCACATGCAAGGCCCTTGCGTCACATTGCCCTATTCATGCACATGTGCCTTGTTTTTTGTCAACACTTGTACATGGTGCTTCGTAGCAGTTCATCACTAAACATGTGTCCATGTGAAGTACGCAGAAGTGTAAATCTCAAAGACATCACATGTCAGTGAACAGCAGTGAGCATCATGTTAGGGAGGAATGAGATATTTGTGGTGTGCACTTCCATGTCAGTGATGAGTCTACAAACCAGAAGTCAATGATCACCAGTAGGTGTGCTGCAGGACCAATCTATTTTGATGTATGGATGTAAGGTCACTTACCTATTTGCATGTTTCAGTTTGTATGTGTGATGTTTAGGGATCTTCTTCATTGCAGAAAAACACTACACAATTGGATGTGTAGCTCTCTTGACATGAGGCATGTAGGTGTAGCTACACACAATAGGATGTGATGTTGAAATGTTTGCACATGCACAGAAATTTGGCAGTGTCAACGCATCATGGTGCATGAATGTACACAAGTCATGTGTCAATACATCATGTAATCAGGCCAAAGATTGTGCTTATGCAGCCAGTACATGTACAAGTAAATTCTGGTTCTCAAGTGAAATGATTTCTGTTTGTATTTCATGTCATATTTGTGAGCAGGCCATTGTACTGAACCTATGTCTCCGTCTCTTACAGCATTTACCGAGGGCAGGGAAGGAGAGGTGCCCAACACCGTTGGGGAAGCAGCTGGCATGAGTGGTCCCCGTGAGTACAGCGACACTGAGGGTACCAGTGCCTCGGAGGGGGACAGGAGTGCCCTGGAGGAGTCTGGAGCAGAAACACCGAGCTCAACCACTTCACACTCCAGTGGTGACTCCATGGAGTTGATGGGCACAGGAAGGTTGACATCTGCTTCTTCGTCTGCCACACCCCGTCCTGTGTCCACTCTCCCTGCTGCTCCCCAAACTGTTACCCGGCCCGCAGTCCTAAGAAGGCTAGAGTCTCCTTCCCCCAGGCACTGCTGCCCCTGCCTCCCCTGCTGCCCTCAGTGTGGAGGCCATAGACATCCTGCAGCAGATTTCTGTGGGTCAGACTGCACTCCTGAATGTCCTCCAGGATCATGGCAACAAGTTACACAGTTTTTTGGGTTCCTGGAGGGCATTCATTCGGACATGGGTGGCCTGCAGAGAACTGTCCAGTCTTTGACCTCCACAGTGACGGCAGACATTCAGCAATACCAACCTCCCAGTCCAGCTCCTCTCCCTTCCACCTCCACCCTCCCAGTGCCCCCACCTGACCAGAGCACACACACACCGGAGCACTCAGGCACCCAGACATCCACACAGAGCACACATCAACATGACTCAAAACGATACAGACACAACACACCATCCCCAAAACACACAATAGGCACACATGACACCACACCAACAACACCATCACAGGACACTCAGAAACATAAAGCCACAAAACATGCATCCACATCAAATACCTCTGATTCCTCACCCTCTAAGAGCCCTCCCATCCCTACACCTCATCCCACAGCCTCCAAGGCCCTTACACTGGCTGCCCTGGACCTGTGGCCTTCCACCCCTGCCCCCCCCGGAGTTAAGAGGGCTGGGTTGGCCAAAGCTTCCTCTCCCACCCACCCCCCTGAGAAGTGTGGCCACAAGGCAAAAGAGGTGGAGGTCCCTCCCCAACAGGGGAGGAAGGGGAAAAGGCCACCCCCCCAGAGTGTACCACCAGATCTGGGAAATCGCCCCGGAAAGAAGCACCACCACCTGCACCACTTTCTGGGAGCAAAGAGGCTGTTGTGGCCACCTCACTTCTCCCTTGCCCCAAGCCGTTTAGTGGGTATCGTATACCTAAGCAAGTTAAACCCAGACCTCCACAAGCCACATCAACCACTGACCCTCCACCGGGCAGCCCTCCGCCTCCCCAAGCCACGACTCCACCTGGTCCATACAGCCCTCACACATCCAGTGATCCCACTGCGTCAGCCAGTTCTCCCCCTCCCAGGTCCAGTCCTACCACTACCCCAGACAGTCATCCCCCTCCCCCTCCCAGTTCTTCCCAAGTTTGACCCGACCTCCCCCTTACCACCTCTAAGCTCCCTGAGCTGTGCCTGAACTGCCCATTTGATGCCCCTATCATGGGAAGATTCCCATGGAAGTGGACTGTAGAGTACGTTTTCATGCACACAAGTGCGGACTTTAATTTGGACTGGCCATTGGCCTTGTTGTTTGGCACTTTACTTACAAAAAAGAGCTTATATATTAAAGTTATATTTTTGTTCAGAGCTTTGTCGCTGGCCTTGCTAATGATGCAGAACAATGTATGTGTATATGATCATCTGTTCCATGCTCTAAATGCAACATACACAGTGGCATGTACTTAATTTGCAGTTGCAAGTGTCCCCAGAGCTTGGGGCAGGTAATGTGCTTATTGAGTCACAGGGCTGATGGGGCCATGATGCTTATCTGTGATGGTCTGCTCTTGTCCTCTACATTTATTTGTCTGGGCCCTGCTTTTGTACACATGTCATCTTTAGATCCTCGTAAACACAAGGAGACACAAGGAGATGATGGACGGCACGCTGAACTTTTCAGACACTCACCCCCAGTCACAGATCTGAGTTGAATCCATCATCGTTCTTTAGCTCACTTCGCCACCCCAGTTCAGACTCAGCTATATGCAAATCAGTCTTGACCCTGTGCCTCATGGGAACAGTCCAGCCCAAACTGCCAAGCATGTCTTCCCTGGACCGGAAACAAGCATCCTGGGACCGGTTTCGGGCTAATAGCCCTCATCAGCCAGGCTAGCTTGAATCCAGTGACAAAGTGAGCAAGGGACCCACGTCTGGGCATACCCTGCCAACTTAGGGCAAACAAAGCAAACACAAGGATATGATAGACGGAGCGCTGAAACTTTTCAGACACTCACCCCCAGTCACAGATCTGGGTTGAATCCATCATCGTTCTTTAGCTCACTTCGCCACCCCAGTCCAGACACAGCTACATGCAAATCAGTCTTGACCCTGTGCCTCATGGGAACAGTCCAGCCCGCACTGCCAAGCCATGTCTTCCCTGGTCTGGAAACAAGCATCCTGGGACCGGTTTCAGGCTAACATCCTTCATCAGCCAGGCTAGCTTGAATCCAGTGGCAAAGTGATCAAGGGACCCACGTCTGGGCATACCCTGCCAACTTAGGGCAAACAAAGCAAACACAAGGAGATGATGGACGGAGCGCTGAAACTTTTCAGACACTCACCGATCTGGGTTGAATCCATCATCGTTCTTTAGCTCACTTCACCACCCCAGTTCAGACACAGCTATATGCAAATCAGTCTTGACCATGTCCCTCATGGGAACAGTCCAGCCAGAACTGCCAAGCCATGTCTTCCCTGGACCGGAAACAAACATCCTGGGACCGGTTTCGGGCTAACAGCCCTCATCAGCCAGGCTAGCTTGAATCCAGTGGCAAAGTGAGCACGGGACCCACGTCTGGGCATACCCTGCCAACTTGGGGCAAACAAAGCAAACACAAGGAGATGATGGACGGAGCACTAAAACTTTTCAGACACTCACCCCCAGTCACAGATCTGGATTGAATCCATCATCATTCTTTAGCTCACTTCGCCACCTCAGTTCAGACCCAACTATAGGGAAGACCTGGCTTGGCAGTTCAGGCTGGACTGTTCCAATAAGGCACAGGGTCAAGACTGATTTGCATATAGTTGGGTCTGAACTGAGTGGCAGATCCTTGATAAGTGTGAGGCCCCCTCATGTCCAGCTATGTTTGCTGTGGGATGTATTAGGATGTGAATGGGTAATTAATTTGTTGGGGAGGGATGCCGTTTTTTGGCTGTATTGCCTCTTTTTACAGACAAGTGCATGTGTGTGTTATGTTGTTATTGCAGGAGATTGTGTGAAAGGAGTGTGTGTCTTTTAATGCACTGAGATGAGTGTTGCTTTAGTACTGTGCAATTTTTGTGGGCATGTCGCATCAGGCAATGTGGAGTCCTGTTAATTTGCTGGTTTAGTGTGCCCAATTGTGCTATGGTCCCCTATCTGTGAGCAGTAACTTGTCAGGATTGTGCCTGGGAATGCTTGGGAGGCACACTGACACCATGGTTCCTTTGTGACCGGTGGAGTGTCTATGGCAGTGTTGCCAAATTGGTCTGGATGCAGCACACTTTGGGGTTATATGTGTCAGTTGGTCATGTAGAATTTGCTTTGGGTGGTTTATGCAGTCTGTTCAGTTAGCCACATGAGAGCTTATATCTGTTCCAGGGAGGACTGGGAGCAGATTGGGCTATCCCTTCTCTTGCTGCACATGCCCATGTTTGTTAGACTTCTTTTTGTGTGGTCTGTGAGAAAGATCTTTAGCAATTGCCTTGAGTACTGGATTACATCAGACATCCTTGACCTGGGCTCAGAGATTTTGTGGTACACACCAGTGTGAAGCATTGTGGAGCAGGGAACTTTTAGGAGTAGATTGGCACCTGTATCAGAGATTGTGCCGGGTGTAGAGCAGGGAAGGTGGTGGATAGGAGGTGAGGGGTAAGTGTGAAGGGTATTTTTAAATTTGGCTGTCAGGGAAGGTCACAGTGAGGCATGAGTAGTGTGCCAGTGGCATACACATGACACATTAGTTATGACAAATAGAGTGGTGATCACTGGACGCCTAATGACAAGTGCTTTCATTCTAGTCCAATGGCTTACTTGCATTGCTGGATCACAGTGATACTGCACTGAGGATATCTTTCATTCAATTAGAATCTCTGTGCCACACATGGATTAGTTGATGTCCTAAGTGTAGTCTCATATGTGAGACCTCTTACATTCCATGAACATATGCTACCACTCATTTCTCCAGACATTTCTTGCACAGGTCCCTCCACTTTTGAATAGTTTACTTGTTCTTATATAGTGTTGGTGACTTACACTTTGTGGAGGAGGCAAAGAAAGAGTATCTATAGTCTTGAAGAGAGTGGATCATGGACTTGACATGCAGACTGACCAGTTAAAGGTTTGTAATCTGCACAATGACTCTTTATGTATTCAATTGCTCAAATTTATTCACATGAGTGGAAAGCAGGTGTGAGAAAGAGGAGGTTTGACATGGGGCTTAGGTCATGGTGTACCATTTTCATGATGGCCTCTTCATGACACATTTGCATTCAGTCCTGATGTTCTACTTAGTGCTACATTTGGAGATGTGGAATGTTGGTTTAGAGGAGTTAAGTGGAGTGTCAGGATAGTCAGCATTATTGATGTACAGGACATACTCACATGGGGTTATTTAGTGCAGCATTACACAAATGAGACAAATGCCCACTGGTGTTTCCTTTAAGTGTACAGTTCATGTCTGAAATTTTCTACATGGGTGAATGGTATGGCCTGTTATTATGTGGTATGGCCTGTCATTATGTGGTATGGTCTGCCATTGTATGGCATGAGCCTGTCAATGTCTGCTTAGGGTGTGGGCTGACCTGTAATTATATGGCAGTGGTAGCTCTCTTAATATGTCATCTGCCTTTGCTCTCTGACTCACCCCACACCTTATTGTACTACTGTGAGCTCCCAAAACACATCCTGTTTGCTCTTGCATCCTCTATTCCTCCTTGGACCTGGACTAACACTGATTTGACTGCAATGATCGCCATTGTCCCTTTCTGGTGACTCTTCCCTCCTCCATCACTCCTGTTGCATATCCCATTCCTCATGATCCTACTGGGATGTCAATGTGAACACTGTCCCTGCCACTCATTCCTTGCAGCAGCTATGTTGTGCTGAATTGGGCTACTTTTTGGGTGGCTGAGGGCTGGAGAATGCTCTGAGGATCTTGCTAGGCTGAACTCATGTGCGGAACTTCTGCATCCATATGGGCATCTTTGCCCACTGCTTCGCCGCTGCTGTGACGTGACCGCCACAGCCAAGCTAGATGGCATCATTTCTATCGATATGGGTGCCCCCGCTGCTGAGGTGACAATGGACCTTCATGCGAGGAATGGTTACTTTAATTTTGGTATATGTTCCTGTGTCCTTCAGGGTGTCCGATGTTGACAGGCAATTGTCCATAAGAGATTGTTGTGTATTGTTGCTGACAAGCAGTTGAATGCGGGGAGATATTTTGAACTTACCTCTGGTGTGGTCCGCGACGGTGTTGTATTTGTTGGTAGTGGACCAGGTAGAGCAGCAGCAGGGCTTGTAGGGCAGGATTCATGACGTGCAGGAACGTGGAGAGGTGTCTCTGAGTCGAGTTTCTCGCTCCGTAGTTCTGTTTCCGCCATCTCTGACGAGCTGGATTTACCGCTGCGTTCAGATGGCCTGATTGGCGCATTGAGATGTGGTGGGGGGTCGGAGCATCCTTCCGCACGTCTGGCTTTCTCTAGTAGCTCCCTCCTGTACCATTGTGGAACGATTTTTCTGGCAGATCCGGAAACACCGTGACAGACGGAAAATGGGCTATCTTTGCCCATTGTAATATGGCGGTCGCGATGACCGCTTCTGGCGTATAGAAAACGTCTTTTTCCGCCACCGACAGCACCGCGGAGGTGCCTACGACCACCATCGTAATGAACCCCAGAGTTAGGAAATCAGGAATAAGGTAGCACAATTCAGAGAAGGATGTTACCTAAAGCACAAAAATGTCATTGTGAACACTAGCTAGGCTTCACTGAAACACTGGACATGTAAATCTGACCATTTCAATAACCACTCTTAGAAAAAACTTCAGGACACTTATCATACACTCACAACCATACATACACATTACCCACCAGCAACACAACAACAAACAATTGTGGTTAGTCACCTCCTGTCATTGCATAATTACGGTCAAGTGAAAAAGTTGTGAATAAGCTGTTGTCTCAAATCCACTCCATCATCATCATCACCACTGTCATCATGGCCCAGTCCTGGATCCTCCATCGGTGGCACCTGCTGGTCTCCTTCATTCACTATCAGAGGTATGCCCTTAAGTATTGCTACATTATGTAGCATGTTGCAAGCCACGATTTTCTAGCACACTTTTCCTGGGGTATATTGAAGGGCTCCTCCCATCTTATCCAGACAGCAGAATCTTGAAGTCCGCTCCACTATCCGCCTGGTCCGGTCATGGGCTTCATTAAAGAGCATTTCAGCTGGGGTGACTGGGTTGCGCAGTGGTGTCAGTAACCATGGCTGGTTGGGTTATCCAGAGTCTCCTACATTGAACACAGAAAATACTTCAGTTGTCTAACATATCACTATCTGACAGACAACCAACACACACTATAACATCCACATACAACATTACCTACCAACAAGCCAGGCCCAGTCAGGTTGCAGTGGAGTCATCAAATGGGGGATGATGCTGTTACGCAGGATGTATGGGTCATGTGCAGAGCCAGGGAAACAGGCACAGACGTGTGAGATGCACCTGTCAGCCAAACACACCACTTGGACATTGATGGAGTAGAAATGTTTGCGGTTGTGATGCACCTGTTGATTGGCCCATGGTGATATCAAAGCAACATGGGTGCCATCAATAGATCCAATTACATGAGGTATTCGTCCTAATGCATAGAAATCACCCTTGATTTCAGACAAATCTCCAGGTTTAGGAAACTTGATGTAGTGGTCGAGGTAACGGGTCAATGCCTGCAACACATCCTGAACATGGCCTGGGACATTCCACCCATTGTTGCCACTGTGTACTGGAATTTTCCCGTGGCAAGGAAATGCAATGCTGCCATCACCTTCACCTTGGGGGTTAGTGCTGTTGGATAAGTGCGACGAGGCCGCAAATGAGGTGACAACTGTGGCACAACTCATCAATTGATGTCCTTTTGAAACGGTATTTCCTGATGATGTCTTGTTCTTCCAATGATTGTAGGTCTGGAAAGGGCCTGTACACAGGAGGCTGTCTGCCGCCTCCTCTGTGATACCTATGTGTAAAGTGTATACACAGTTGGTGTTAGTTCACAATGTACCAAGCAACATGCACTTAGACCAACAGCCAAGAAAAAATGACCACACCTAAAACTACATTTCAATGAAAATACACATTTCAATGAACAATGTTGACCTTAGATACCTATCACAGCATGCAGGTCGTTGCTAGACATGTTTTAAAGGTTTGGTGACACAGCAATTAGAATGCAGTAGTGTAAAATGCACTAGTGTCTGTGATTGTTCATGTAAAGCAAGCAGGACATACTCCACAACTCACAATCCAAAAAGCCTAGATTTATGTTTGTGAGAACAATCATATGGTTCATATGTACACACAATAGGATCATGTAATGCATGATTTGTGGGACACCACATAAATAAAGCGTATCACAATGTAAATTATGCACACTAATGTCACAGGGTGGACACTGTCATGTTGTCATGTCTGCATCACACAAACAATCACATACACAAACCATTTAATATGTAGATGTTCCATACCATGCAGCTGTCCACTTAAGTGTAGCACACAAAGATACCCTAGAAAATCACATATCAGAGATAAGCGTATGTGACTGCTTAATGTCATAACGGGTTAATTCCTTGGAAATTGCATTATCCAGGACTTGAAACACACACCACCTTTCCAGTCTCACATCACACAGATTGCACACTGGGTCACACTGTCCTGTGATGCAGTGACTAGGCGAAGACTGTTCTTGGAATGCACCACAAACGCATTTTGACTGTGATCAACCCTAAGATGCAAAATGGAGTAGTTTGTTTTCCTGTTGGCATTATACTCCCAATGTGTCTGTCATGTGCCCCTCAAGGTTAGGTCATCATGGGAGTGTCAGCATTTCAGTTAGATGTCCCTTTCACTAGAAAAATGCTGCAACCAGCCATGGAATATCACAAACTCACAACATTTACAAAAGTGTTTGCCTTGCCGATGGATTTTTTGAAAAAGTCATGGCAGGCGCATCATAACCGAATCGGACACAGCCATAGGCTCTTAGTTGTTATGATGCCAGTCGCGGGTTTCTGATTGTGTCCACATCGCGTGTAAACCGTCTCGGTAACCTCCCATTGGTAATGTATCAAAGTCACTCGCGGGATGATGATATTTTTTTTAACCATGCGGTAGGCGTGTCGTTTGTAACCAACGGAATGCATTGGACGGATTCCGAAAATGCGACCGACGCGGACCTATCGCTTTGGTCGCATGGACTGAAGACCGCCTCTACTGTTTAGATATAAGTCTGTTGGTTCTCTAGAGAGTGCACTTGCCTGCACTAACTGCATGATTCCAGTACCTCCCCATCTCTCTGCTGCTGTCCACATCCTCTATGAGCTAAATAGAATGCTGTTGAGAGCGCAGGGCCCCAGCATTCACAGCTGAGAACAAAATGCTGCTGGACATGCTCCTGTCTCTTTACAACCAGCTCTATGGCAACCCAGAGGAGCAGGTTAGTGATGATCAGACAGCATTGTTAGTTTACATGTGCAATAACCATGCACTACTGGCATTAGGAATCCTATAGACAAGCATGTAAACTTTTTTTAAAGTTTCAAAGTGTATATAACTGTTCGGGGCACGTACACTGCTGTAGAAGTGTATGTACTAGTGTAAACATCATATCACTGTTCTCATGGGAGAGAGTCATCATTGAACAGTGCTGAAGTGCACAGAATGCCACTTTGCTAACCTTCAGACAGTGTTGGCAAGCTGCTCATGACCCATGTGTACCAGTATTTACATAGCTACATGTAACATGTGAACTAAGAGCCTGAGACCATGTCATCCTTACAGGTCAACTCCCATCAGAAGGCCAAGCTATGGAGGACCATCGCCCGGAAGGTGCACTCCGTGGGGGTCACCCATCAGCACAGTGCCCACTGCAGGAAACGGTGGCAGGACTTGAGAGGCTGGACCAAGAAGATCGCAAGAGTTCAGCTGGGCCTGTCACCTCCAGGCAAGTGGGGCGCACGCTGCACCCTGACCCCCCTAATGCTCCGCATCCTTGCGGTGGTCTTCCCTGACCTGGATGTGACAACGGCGCAGCACCAGGCCGGAGGCAGTGGCATGCTCCGGGGCCACGCAGCGGTCTGACTGACCACCACCGGTTGACCACGAAATTCGAGGACGAGTCAGTGGTGTTGTTGAAGGGGCCCCGGTTGAGATACGGAGAGCGGGGGCCCCTCTTGCTGAAAGCAACGTCGTGGGCTGTGTGGGGTTGCCGGCCGTTTGGTCCCCCCCAGCCTGTGGGGCGTGAAAGTCTCCTAGCCGGCTATCACAGAGGGACAGACCCGATTTTCCCGCAAGACTAACGACGGTGAGGAGTAAGGGAAACTGAGGGGCGCGCTGCTGATTCCGGGGGAGTCTGGTGCCCTCTCACTTTGCTGGAGGCTGTGACATCTTGAGCCCTTGACCCTCAGCAATTCCTGGGCCGTTTTGGAGTCGCCTGCTATTCATCCCGCCCTACTGTAAGGTCTACACTCTGGTGGGACTGTATGTCCCACAGTGCATCGCGCCTTTTGCCGCTGGTCAGCTGAGGGGCGGAGCCAACAGTGCCCTTATCAGTGCCGGCCGCCTTTGTTTTTAAATCGTAGTGCAGGCTGGAGTTGGTAATCGACTGTTTAATAAGACCTAATTTCATTCCTCAAATTTCACTGCATGGCTGATTAACGCTGATAGCCTTCACGTCTGACGTGCCGAATGCTTGGTTTTCTGGTTTTGTGAAGAAAGTTGCCGAAACCCAGACGGAACTTAATTGTGATTAATTCCATTGACATTGGTTTTTTTAAAGTTTGTTTTGTATCTTAGCATGGGGAAAAGAAAATTAATGGAGGGGAGTGGGGGTGGTGGGGAGGAGGGCGCTAGTGGGAGAGTGCGGAAGGGGAAAAAGCCAAAAGGCTACTAAACAAGTGGTGGGTAGTTGTGTAATGGATAGGATTGACACGCTCCTTGTAGAGTGTGAGGATATCTTAATACCAGAACGCAGTGCACATACCGGTCAGGATTACCCCATCCTAGCTCTGTTGAATCTAGCAGTGGGAGTTCAGGTCGGCAGGTTGCCATCCCGGCAATGTTTTCTAAAGTCCATAAAAGGACCCTGTTCTGAGAAATGTGGGGTGAAGGAGCCTGGAGGGAAGATGGATAATTCCCGTATTGTTGACCCTTCTGCTAGTCCCCGCACCCTTGTAGATGTAATCGAATTTCCACACATCGATTCCTCAATTTCATGCTCAAATAGGTACTCGGTATTGTGCACCACTAGGGAGGTTGGGAGACCTTTGCCAGCTGAGGATTCGGTGGTGAACCCTACGGGCAAGGTTGCAGTTAGGGCAACAGATTGCCAGGATATGACCGAAATGGTGGACTCCCTAAGGGTAGAATTGGGAGAAATGAAACTGCTGATAGAGAACTTGACATCTATGGTAAAGCTCATAGTAAACAAAGAGCAAAAATGTCAGGAATGTGTTCATAGTAGAGCCGCTACCAACATCCCCACAAGCCAAATAACAACTACCTTAGCGACAGCAATGGAACATTCTGCTGACGGGGGTAGGTCCAAGGGGCATCACTCGGTTTCTGAAATAATTAAGCCTCGTACGAGGATATCCCCTTCATATTCCCTATCGTCTTTGGCCAAAGAGCCACGTACTTTCCCAAATGCCTTCACTTACCCTAGACAAGGTCGCGACTGTTACAAAACAGGGAATACAAATGAACTACCCCTACCCCCTAGGAAGATAGGCGACATCTCTGTACAGACTGAACACGCACAAGGTCAAGCCCCTAATAACTTGAGGGATCAGAATATTAATATGGCCCATAACATATACATGGCGAACGTCCCCAAGTTCAATGTAAGGAGAGACACGGAGTCAGTTGACTCCTTAACAAACAAAGTTATTCACTGGATTAGGCACGTCAGGGGTGCCGTTCGGTGATTAGAGACGATATAGTCAGGGCGCGCAGGCTTACTTTCCCGGATCAGCCGTCAGATTGCATAGAGCTTACATTTAGGGAGAAAGACATTGTTGAAAACCTATTTGCCCTGGAATTTAGAACCTGCTCCCCTGATTCATCACGCATCCAGTTTAGAAAACACCCTCCGAACAGCCTGTATAATGGCCAGAATCCACTAATTCGGATGGGCAGCTCCATGTTGGAGAATATTGATTGACTGGGTGATAAGCTACGGAAAAAAGGTGGTAATCTGGGAGATGGAAGTACCAACAAGAACATGAATAGTGTAATTATTGATCCTTCCACTAGCTTGGGCAATGGTGGGCCTGTGGGGACATTAGGTGGGATAGACACGGCTCCTGCTTCCATGGGGAGTAGTGAGGTATTTAGTTTCATGCCTCCTGAGAGTTGTGTAGACACTACAGGTTCATTTAGGGGTACTCAGGGGGACGCTCCTATCATGGAACATAGCAGGATTGCGATCTAAGTTATCTTCCCCAGACTGGCACGCTTTTATTGAAGGGTATGATATTTGTATTTTTCAAGAGACATGGCTCATAATCCCTCAATATTGTATGGGCTATTTAAACTACTCTATCCCTGCCGAGAGAGAGTGAGGGGCCGCTCCGTCTGGGGGCCTGACAATATGGATTCGCCAAGCGTTAGGCATTGTTATAGAAGTGTTACCGGTTAGGAATAAGGACATCCAGGCTTTGCGTCTGAAATTGAGCCCTGGGGTTATAGTTGACATATATAATGTTTACGTAAGAGGCACCAGAGGGAGAAAGTCGGAAGTCTTAGTGGCTCTCGATGAACTCCTAGATTTATACTCAGACAATACCAAGGCCATCATTGTCGGGGATTTTAATAACACGTTTGAACCCCTCGACAACCAGGGAAACTACCTCACAGAGGAGGAGGATGGGCAGTGGGGAATACCAATGTTGGAGCTTGACCCTATAAAAAAGTGGACTGATGTGGCGATTCAGCTAAATTCCATATGTATTGGGAAGGGCTTTCGAGCAGCTAATGGTAGGTCCGGATCAGATAGAGGCAGGGCAAACACTTTTGACAATGGATCAAGTGCCAGCCGTATAGATTATCTATTAATCAGCTTGGAGCTATGGTACACTTTAGAGGATATGGCCATACAGAAACGGCAGGAGAGTGACCATAATCCCTTGTGTGCAACTTTAAAACTATGGCCAAAAAGGAGCTCCCTACAGGCCGGGCCCGAATTATATACCCGGGATGTTGTTCTTAGTAATGACACGAGGCGCCTTAAATGGCCTAGGCTAGTTGAAAAACCTGATTTTATAGCCAGTATTCAAAGAGAAGTTGAACAAGCAACAAGGGAGCTAGAATCTTTAATGTCATCCCCAAAGCCAAATGAGCGTCCTGTTCAGCCCCATGATACATTTTTTACCCATTTGCGTACCTATTTTTATAAAAGTTGTAAGGTAAATAAAGTCACCAAGATTAAAGGTAGCTCTTGGTTTAACAAGGACTGCAGGTTGGCAAGAGCAATGTTGGGGGAGGCAATTAAACAGGGTGAGCCTGCGCTAGTTCGTGTAGCTAGACAGTCCTATAAGTCTACCCAGAAAAAGGCGAAACAATCCTGGGATGAGAATAGATGGCAGGAACTTATGGTGGCCTGTCTTGCGCGAGACAGCAAAACTTTCTGGAACACGGTAAAATGGGATAGAGGGGGGCGGCCAGATCAGCCCCTAAACCACGTATCGCAAGAAGATTGGGTTAATTACTTTAAACCGCAGTACGCAGGTAACAATAATGAGGCAAACTTGATCGTACCCGATCATGTGCTATACCAGGAAGAAGCATTCAATATTACCGAAGTTTTAGTAGCACTGGGTTCAGTAGTAGGAGGTAGGGCGCCGGGCCCTGATGGGGTACCTGCGGACATGTTTTTACATGACAAACCAAGATGGAGCAGGTACATCTTACTGTTGGTTAATTTTATTGCTAAGGGAGCCCCTATACCGGACTCATGGAAGGGGGCAGAAATTGTCCCCGTATATAAAAAGGGTGACAGGTCTCAGCCAGGCAATTATAGGCCCATTAGCCTGATAGACTCAGTACAAAAAATTATTGGGAGGTTGGTACTCAATAAGATCCATGATTGGATCGATGAGGACTGTATTTTATCTCCCCTTCAGGCAGGCTTCCGGGCTTTTACTAGTACCATTGACCAGGTGTTCCGTTTTATTTTATTATACTGGAAGACGGTGGTCTTAGACAAGAGCAGCTTATATGCTGCTTTTGTCGATTTGAAGTCGGCATTTGATCTTGTCCCCCGTTCTAAACTCTGGTTGACATTGCATGATATGGGGATGCAATCAGAGCTCCTCACATTAGATATGAGATTGCATGAGGACAACCACGCTGTAATCCGGTGGGGTTCCCAGGGCATGGTTACAGGCTCCTTCCCGGTGGAGAGAGGTGTACGGCAGGGCTGTGCGATGGCTCCCACTCTTTTTTCCCTGTTTATAAATGGTATCGTAAGTAAGCTGGACGCAGTGCCCACTGATGCCCCGATGCTGGCCGGGGAAAAAATACCTATTTTAATGTTTGCAGATGACACATTGATTATATCCAAGACCCCGAGTGGTTTACAAAAGGCTCTTATAATATTTGAGGAGTTTTGTTCTGCTCGGGGTCTGGAAGTCAATGTGTCAAAAACAAAATGTATGGCTTTTAACCCACACAAATCTTTTAAAAGTAGGATATTTATGAATAATCGACCACTGGAAGAAGTAGATGTATTCACATATTTGGGTGTTAATATTAAAAAAAATCTGAAATGGCAGCAACAAATAGAGTTATCTACACTTAAACATCGGCAATTGTCGGGAGTGCTAAATAGGAATTTAACACCTCACAGACTAAACCAATCAGTCCAGCGCTCCAGGTTTATAGTATAAAGTGGTAAACTCTGCACTTTATGGAGCAGAGATCTGGGGCTATGAGAATGTGTCTAAATTAACTATTGCTGAAAATAGATTCTTGCGCAATATTACAAATCTCCCACAAAGCACTCCAGTGTGCCCTTTACTATACGATCTAGGCAGAAAGCCCCTAGCTGAGGTTGTTAAACTACGTCCCCTATTATACTGGCGTAGATTATGGACCACACCTGAACTAAAACATTATACTGCAGGCTTCATGGATGTAATAAGGGCCGACAAGTTTCACAAAATTAAATGAATCAAAGAAGTACGAGACGCCTTAATAAGTTTAGGCATGAGGTCCTTATGGGATGAACCAGACAAAGCTTGTTTCCCTTCAAAAGAGGCTTTGAAGGAAAAATACTGGGAAATGGTCCTGCAAAAAACACTGAGATCTAATGATTCTGCGTCACTCACTGGAATTTTCTTAGATGTGAAGCCAACTCCGAGTTTAGAGCCCTATTGGGATATAATAACAAAACCACATAATCGAAAGTTATTCTTCCAGTTTAGGGTCGGTACACTACCTACAAGGGCCTTTACATCTTGTTGGGCCAAGTCAAGTGCCAATAAGTGCCCCATATGCCAGATTCACGCTGAAACTGTGCGTCATATTTTGTTTGTCTGCCCAGCTTATGATGCACCTCGTCGTGTATGGTTGGTGCCAATTTGTAAAATATTGGGCACCAGAAGGAGTGAAGTTGCCGAAAGAATCTTGCGGACTAACACTACAACTCCCATTGTTATAGCGGTAGCAAAGTTTTTAAGCTGGTCTTGGATCATTAGATCCAAATATTTAATAAGCTGCTAGGTGTGCCTATTTTGTTGTTTTTATTTCTCTGTGTGCTTTTTTTACAATACCATTTGGTGCATCCCTACACGTCTACATGATGTTTAGCTTGTCAAATATCGGGTTTGTGATTTTAAATAGTATTGTTTTATGTGCAGTTCCTGTTTTATTATTTTATTTAGTTCAAAAATGCTACGACAGATACATATATATTTAATACCTTTTAATCTTTGTATGTACCTACTCATTTGTGTTCAGTGTGTTATGAAATTTCATGTTGCATGTTTGTGCTTTTATGACATACTGTCGAATAAAGCTTTTAGAACTGGATGGGCAGTTGAGAGCAGACAGCAGCAAGGAGGGGTGAGTATGTTCCTTTTTGCACAACATATTGACCCATGCATGTGCAAGTCTCTTAGCCTGCTGGCCCTTTTTCAGGTTGTAAGACCCACAAAACCAATGTTTAGTGTTAAAAGATGCATATGCAGTAAGATAAGTAGATGCATGGTTATGCCCCTTTCATCTGGGACATGTGAGGATAAACTGGTCAGGGTATTGACAGTAGTGCCATGCTTATGTAATCTGAGCAGTTGAGAACAACAGGTGCCTGGAGATAACCTTCAGAACTATTGTAAGTGTCAACATGTGTCAGCACATTGACAAATGTCTGGACTGTTCTCTTTGTGGTCACACCAACTCTGTGAAGTATGTTGATGTTGGAGCACTCAACTGTGAAATCTCATGCTAAACATCCATGTAGCAGGTAAAATCTATGTTGAGGGCTTGGTGGTTACTGATTGGTCAGTGCACCAAAGTCAGGTCCCAGCACTGGTGCCCAGTGTACTACAATGTATCCCATGGGCACATTACATGTTTGGTAACTCATGTCACCTGTCACACTGGCCTTTCACATGATTGGGTGTCGGATTCCATCCTCTTTATTCCAAAGAGTGAGTCCATGTTTCTGACTCTGTAATAGTGACAACACATGCCATTCAGTGGCTAACAAAGTAGGTCTGTGGTAGAAACAGGGTTTTGATTGTAAGGTATGATGTCAGATACACATTCACAATGGTTCTCATGACTGTAAATGCTCTTGACTGGTCATACTTGATGGTTTTAAAACCATGCTTTGGTTTCCTTACTGTTAGATTCAGAGATGACACATGAGCATCAGTTGGAAGTCATTTACCAAAATAATATGTAAAGCAATAGCATTTAAGCTGTACAAAGTGTGCAGGATGCCAAAAACAAGTGAGGGACATTCAGACTTGGCCTTTACAAGTGTGGACTTCTGCAGTCTTGACAAAATGGTTGGAAGTGTTGAATATGCATTTACAAGTAGGATGTTCTGGACTAATAGTCTGTACAGACGATGCATCCAGGCAGCCCAGTGGCATAGTGATCCACCTGAAGCATGGGGAAGATGCAGTCATTTGACTTGGCAGTGTGCTGACCTGAGTTCACATGGGAAACTGGTGAAATGTATCCAATGTGGACAATGATCTGATTCACCTTTCTAACACTGTGCATAAATGACACAAGACTGCAGTCTATATACCTTTCACCATAGCTATGCCTACTACCTTGGTGTCTCCACAATAAGAGTTAGACATGTGACCTGACAATCAACTACTTCAGCTACTGGACAGATGGGCAAAATCAATATGATCTGTGTGATATGGCCTATGCAATGGCAGCACCAGCTTGATGTATGACAAGAAAAATATATGACCTGTAACACTAGACCTAATGGTTCCCAAGTAGATGAATAGGGATTGCAGAATGGATACCATGTTTCAATTCAATTGTATTACTCCTATTTCCATTGTAAGGTCTAAACTCCCTTGCATTAGATGAGGCAGGTATGTTATGACACAAGGCCGTCAGTACCGAAGGACAATACATCAGCTGGGACATAGTGATGTAGTCGACATTGTGGATGTGGAATTTAATTTTGCTACACACAATGTCGCTGACATCATCATGTGTGTGGGTGCATAGGTTTACTTGCGTACTAACATGTGGTATTTACAGAACAGTATCAAATATTTCACCCACAAGTCCAATTGAGGTGGTGTAATCTTGGAAGAGTTTTGATGAGACCCATGTGTCAAGTACATATGGACGACTCATGTGATTTATTTTACTTCTTATTCTCAGCATCTGAACCGGCCAGCGGAGGAGACAGCGCCACAGAACTTGGGGAAGCAGCCAGCTAGAGTAGTTCCAGTGCTGAGACCGAGAAAGAGGGAACCAGTGGCGCGGAGGGTGAGGGGAGCCTCACTGAGGGCACGTCTGACTTAACATCTGTCTGCTCGACGACAAGCTCAATCTCCAGTGAGGACTCCCATGTGGTGGTGGATGACCTAGGGACTTAATCCTCTACATCAGAGTCCCCCACCACCCGCTTCCATCTCCACCCTCCCAGCTGCTCCCCATCCCACTGTCCGTGGCCGCTCCCCTAGTCCTTAAACTATTTCCATTGCTCATCCGCCCCTCACATTCTTCCAGGCCCTTCTGTGTGGAGGGAGGCTGTGATGTCACTGCTTAAGCTCTGCCCCTAATGTAGGACTGGCTGCTCTCCTTTGAACCGGCAGCTCCGGCAGTTGCGGCGGCACACCTAAGCAACGGCACTGGTGGCCGGGAGAACCCATTGCCAGCCACACATTGGTAGCACAAGCGCCCTAGCTGCAACGCTGGAGCTACAGACCCGGTGCAGAGAGGAGGCAACCCACCGCTCCCAGTGCCAGCCGCAGTACCTGGGAGGGACATGATGGGCAACGCCGCAGAGTGAGAGCAGCCCCCGACACCCTCCGACACTCTCCCACTACACAGGCCTCGGGATGTGGCTGTAATGGAGCTGGCGCAGCTGTTTGAAGAACTCCGGTAAGCACAGCAGCCTCCGCTGACTGGATACATTACTCGCTTGTATGTTGGGGGTGGGTGATTAGACTGATAGGGCTTACGGTGTTCATTTTCATGCACAATGTTTCAGGTCTACTTTCCAGGTACACACAGGGAGCTGAGGTGGTGAGACGGGTGGTGATCCTTGTTGTCTCTGATGCCTAAGCGAGCTTGGCACGGTTTCCTTACTTGCCTACTACGCCTGGAATGGAGCTTCGCGGAATTAGGCGGAGTTTTTTGGTCACCCCGCAGAATTCCGCAGAGTGGAACTCCATGAGCTCCGCTCAGGCCTAGTAATGGTACAATTATTGTAGTTTAACTAGATAGTGGTGGACCCATGTCTGTGCCTTCTATAGACCTGGTAGACTAGTGGCAATGACACCTGCCACAGGTGGCATTCCTCTGTAGGCCAATACACTCCAAGGCTGTGGACCCATATGATACATTTCCTGTGCCCATGGTGAATGTGAGGTAGGCATTGTTCTAACAGTGTCCCAACCCTGTTGCCTTCCAGGACTCCACTTTCTACAGGTATTCCTGTTAGGCAAGGTGTCTGTGGTCTATATTGTCCAGTGCCTTTAAAATTAGATGTCAGTCTTGACATCCTGATTTTGTTTGGGTCATTCATGTGGATGGTGTGTGTGTCTAGGACATGTCTCAGTAAGTTACAGTGTTTTACTGTCTTTACAGAGACACAATTGTTGTATGTCTTAGTTGAATGTGTACACAGCATATGGTACATGAATGGTTGTCACACAATTAGAATGCTAGTGATGACATGCTGTGATTGTAGAGTTGTACAGTACCTAGCATTGTAATGTACATCTCATTCTGGCCTTATGCCACAGTTAGAGTGTGAGAGTCTGGCCATTTCCCAATTCTGGGAACTGGACATAGGCCAAATCATGCTCATGTGATGCTCCTTTGGATTCTGTATTGGGGCACACATGGCCCTGCGTTTGCTCCTACACCCAGAAATATGATGCAACAGACCAGGGTATGGTAAGCAGAAGGATGGGGATGTATGGTCTATCCCAGGCTGATGTTAGTTGCAATATGTTGTCAAAGATTTTCAATGAGTATTTGCGCGATAAGTTAATTTGAGTGTGTCTACATGGCCAGAGAGGATGTGTGACAAGCTAACTGTGACTGTGACACAATGCGTGGTACTTCAGGCTTGTGGTTTTGTTGTTTATTCTACTTGTTTTTTGCATTGTGACAAGCTTTATGTTGATCCTTTTATGAAACCTATTGTGTATTCTGGTTTTGACAAGGGTTTGTTTGTGTGTCGTCACAGGGATGTGTATCATGAGTATGTGTCGACCTTTTCCAACAAACTGAGCAACTTGCTAGTGCATTTCGCATATGGGCACTAGTTCTAAATGTTGTCGTTTCAGGCATATGATGATTCTGAGATGGGATATGACATGCCTAACAGTGTACCTAAGATGGCAGACAGTTTGTATTTGCCAAAGGCTGTGATAGTCACATCAGTTAGGTGACACACTTGTGGCCTAGCTACATATGGATTAAAAGTTGTCACAATACTGTCAGGAGTGGATTGTGCTTGTTGTGTCCAAGATATTTCATCTACGTGTTCAGGGACAATGCTGGGTGCTACATGGTCTTTGAGTGTCATTTATGTTTCAGACATTTAGGCAAACTCTATTCATTTCAAAGGGTATTTTTTATGTACATCTAATTGACCGGTTGGGAATGCTAGGCTATGTCAAGTCCTGTTAGTACATTCTGAGTGAACGACATTTTTCTGTGCTTGGTCATCCAATGCCCTTTCTAGCCCCCTCATGTGACACAGCTGAAGGTATACCTTTTCAGCCTGACAATGCACGGCAACAATCTCCTTCTTGGCTCACTTCATGCAAGTAGTCTGAACCTCAGTTGTTGGTAACAGGAGTGGCGTACAGTGGATTTAGTTCAGGGTGGATGCTGTGTGCCAGTCCGGGCTGATGCAGCCCGTGGACAGCTGCTCATGGCCTCACAAATGCTAATCCATACAGAGCCCAGCAACAGAGCACTGCATTTAGTGTGCTGTCACTGTTACGAGCTACAGGTGGACAGACACCTCCCTTGTGTTTTCATCCATAGTGCATCAGAGTGATGCACAATCAACGCACAACACCCCTCACCTGGGACTCTTAGGAATGGTCTGAGATGTCAATGTGTTTGGCACAAACAGCCCATCAGTTTACAGACTGGAATGAGAATTGTTTAATCTGAGTTTCTTGTCATGCCACACTTGACTTACTCTCACCCCTCACTCAGTGTACACAATGCATCGTCATCATTACGGCATGTGGCCACATCACTTGAGGGTGCTATGGATGTGACCGCAACCTGACCCTGCCTGGATGAACATCAGGGAATCCTATGGTGCACCCCCACAACTGAAGTCTGACTGCCATCATGGCATCGTAGCACAATGGGCACTGCTCAACAGGGATGAGGGCTGAGTGAGAAGAGTGGAGAATGGATGAGATTTTGGATATTTGCACACTTTTCCACTTACAATTGTTTTTTCTGTACAAGCTAGGACTATACAATTTTACCCACACATCATTTGTAGTTGAGCATATGATATGTGTGTATGTTGTCATTTGTGTATAGATGACAGTGAAGTACTTTTTGATGCTGGCCGAGATCACACAGAGATGAACTTGGAGTGCTGTTATGTCTAGTGGATTGCCCTGTGCTACATGTGGTAACACGAATGGACTGTGTGTGCACAGAAGTGTTGTGTGCCCGTCTGGTGTGCAGGTGCTACAGGAGCCTGTGTTACACCCATGCACTAAATTGACCTCATGCACCTCACAAGGTGTATCCATATCTCCTGGCTTGAGGATGGCAATGTCAATTGTGTCCAAGAGCCACAGATTAATTACCCCCCCAGGCATCCTCTCCAGTGCTGGCATGTGCCGTACACAATGGGCTGCGCACTGGTCCCTTCTACTCTGTTTGGTGGAGCCTACATCCTGAGACCCATGAGTACTCCTACTACTCTGCATTACACAATCTGCACATTCTGAATGGTAATATTTGTAAGCAGCTCACACTACAGGCTGAGGAGCTAGATGCTGAATAGCTGTGAATGACATTCTCAGAACATTACCCAATACACATACACATTGGGTGTAGTGTGCAGCACCCCCCAGTCCACATATGCTGACTGCATCCTACGTTGTTGTTGGCCCATGCATTTTGCTCATTACTGAGGGATTGCATCTCCAAATATTTCACTGACAACTGGGACACAACCACTTGTAGGTTGTTGGAGTGGGAAGCACTTAAAGTAGCACTGAGTGGTGGGTGCTTGGGGCTTGGGTGGTAGCTAGGGCCAATATCCACAGGGCTTTGATGTAAACAGAGGCACCACTAGGTCAGCAACAGAATGCGGTCCAGGTGCAGGATGGGATGTTACCTACGCTGACAGATGCTCAAACATACCACACCCATCTAATTGAGCAACTGCGTTGCTTTTACTTTGCAACATGACAAGCTGGAATGCACACAGAGGGAGATAATTCAGGGCAATTCCTGCCCTGCCTCCTCTGTTGCCCAACAACAACCCAGCAGATGTAGATGATTAGGGATCACCTCCCCCAGATGCACACTAGTCAGGCAGCCATCCATGAATCCTTCACAGTGTATTGTTGTGGCATATACATTACCCCTAGTCTGAAGGCAAGGTAGATGTTTCCTAATTCCTGACTGGATTGAATCTACCTGTAATTGACCTGGCAGCGCATGCAGTGATCAACAATTCGTTTGCTGATACCAGAGATACACAGAGTGATTATGGCACTGCCACGTTGACAACTCAGGTGTTGGACAGCCTTCGGTCCAGGCTCGGCAAGGCCTGTGAGCTTGTACTTGCCCACAGGTGACTGTAGCTCTCTCCAGCCACCTTAAGTGAATGGAGCACCCACAATCCATGCAGAGATCTGTTTTGTGTTCATTGTTAAAACCCAACAGTGGCCTGTCCAAACTGACGTTCTACAATCCATTATCCATGCTTGCAAGGAATTTTTAATCCTTAGTACAATAGTGGCGCCTCACCTGCTGGTACACATACAGCATCTAGTGCATGGTGTCCAAAAGGTTTATATCCCTGATAGATCCACGATGCTTAACATTCATAGCCAAAATAGGGTGCTGTAGCTGGTCCAGGGGAGGTGTCCCTACATAGCCTGCTTAGTGCTGGAAATAGTGAAGGCATTCAATACAGTTGATTGGTTATACATGTTAACCACTTTGTCAAAACTGGACCGTGCAGGGCAGCTGCAACAACACATGTACCACAACTGCCCAAGTCAAATGTCACCCTCTTTTAGATTGGGTAGGGGGACTCGTCAAGGCTGTCCGCTTTCCACACTGCTCTTTGCCCCTACAATGTAGCAAGTGTTGTGTTTTTGCCCTCTGTGTAGAATATCCTCCACAAGAGGTGATGGCGGGTGAGCAGAGGGTGATGTGTGAGCTTCATGTGTTTTGGTACTAAGGGATCTGTAATTGCCATGAAGCAAAATATCTCATTGTGTAAATCTTAGCTGGGCCATATCCTCCTTACATCCACAGATGGCTTTCTGTATTACTCTCCCAGTTACAGGCCAAGGATGTATCTCCCTTTCCAAGATGTTAATGCTCCCCTGCATCTTGTATTTTTGCCATCACCTAGCAGTGGCTGTGCCTCGTGCTACCTCAAGGGAGTTGGACAACATGCTGCGAGGATTGATCTGCAATAGTGGCATAACAAGTGTGGCACTGTGGAAGCTGCATCTGCCTGAGTGAAGGCTGTCCAGGATGTGTATTTTTTAAGGAATGTTATGTGGCAGGACTGCTGCAATGGCTGGTGTGCTGTTTGGCTGGGAGGCAGTTGTACAAAGTAGGCATGTTCCCCACATGCAGGGCACAGGAGATGGCAGGATCAATGCTACTCCCTGGATTGCAGCTCCCCTGTGGAGCTGACAGCCTGGTGAAAGTGGGTTATTTGAGCTAAAAGGGCCTGTGGCTACTGAGGGACATGATCCAGTACTCTCCGTCTGTTATTCTGCACTTCCTAGCACTTTTCCATAGAAGCATTGTTGGGAAGGACTGACGGTTGGACAGACACAGCATTGAGCTCAGTGGGGGAACTATTCAGGATCTGGGAGCACATTACCTTTGGCCAGTTGCAGGTAGATCCTGACATTCTAGGGGGCCATTTCTTGGAACATGGCACAGTGATAGCTGAGATGGCACACCTGTGGAGAGTCACAGACACTAAATTGGCACATCACCCCCTAACCCACGCCCTGCACGTCATGGGTGGAGTTCGGAGACTGGTGACCTTATTTGATGATGTGTTTGAACATAGGAGGAATGACCCACTGTCACCTGCTCGCTGGCTAGGGGACACTGATATATTATGAGCCCTCATGGGCGAGGAGTGGGAATACACTAGGCACTACTGATGTACAGTATCTCGTGATGCCAAACTCCAGTCCATTCAATTTGACATCTGGCACAGGGCATGTCTCACCTCAGCTGTCTGTCTGAGCCAGAAGGTTTGTGTCCTGCCCTCTTTGCCCACGATGTAATAAACCTATTTGTGTTTGATACATATGTTCTGGGCATGGCTGTATGCTGCAAACCTGTGGTCCAGAGTTACAGATGTACTTGGCCCAGTGAGGGGTTGGTTCAACCTCCTTCCATTGGCGGGAATGCAGAGAGGGATATTCCTGCAGATGATGTTTTTAAAGGTATACAATGAAAAGATGGATTTCAAAATGCTTATCACACACCAGGCCATTTGCATGCATTGTTTGGCCACTGCAGTCCCAACACTGCAACACCTGGGTGCAGCAACTTGCTAATGGTGTAGGGCTGAGGCTACTGCGTAGTGCAGGGAGTGAGTCGTGTGCCTCCACAGGATTGCAATAGCTAAGCTGTAGGACAACTTGTCACAGGACTTACGGGATGCACAGGAATAACCACTGGATGGGTGAAGGACTTTGAAGGGTCAGGCTCACAGACACATGATCATGGACCTACCAGAGGTGGTCCAGACATGGTTAGATGAGGCAGCTGCTCTGTCATGTGAGATAGACTGGCTGCCTGACATTTCCTCCTTCTTTCACGTGTAGGGGTGTCTCTTAGAATTCAGATATGCTACAATGTCAACTTTTGACAATGGCTTTTGTACTAGAGGCCACAGTCTCACCCCCATGTGTGGGCTGTGAGGTATGTGGGATGCTGACCTTCTAAATGCCCATGATCCCTCTGTGCTCGTCTATCTTATTATGGTTATCGTGTTATTCAATTTTGTACCATATGCTCCTGTTGTGGTATGGTTGACTCAATGATGAATGTTTGTTATGCCCATCTGACCAGATCTGCATTGCCTGATTAATGTAAGGTGATTGCATCCATCCCAATTTGTGCCCAGGACATGATCATGAGCTGATAGTAAGGGATTTGTTTGGATGTTGTAATGTCTTGTGACGTGTGTGCAGGTACATGCATTGATCCATATGCCAGCAATCACAATTCCCTGTCTCTTTCTTTAGTATGTAAGAAATTGTCTTAGTTTTAAGATGTGTGTCCTCCTTCCCCAAGGATTTGGATCAAAAACCATCCTTTATGTACCTGCAGATTTGAAGCCTGCTCCGTGTGGACTCTTATCACTTTATACCTTTTTGAGTGCTGTCACTCCAAGTGGGATATTTTGATGCCATGTCCAGACTATACAGGTAGGTATCCTAGCTCATGCCCTGCAGGCTGGCCTCAGTAGACAGTGGTGGAGGAATGGCACAGATCTACCAGGGGCGTGTAACCTGGCCTGGCAAAGCATATGGGGCCACAAGATAGGTGTGGCCCAATGTATTTGAGTGAGGTGTGCATTCAAGCAGACCTGGGTGCATGCTAGGGATTGTATGTAAGGGATTCATCTGTCTGTGCTGGATCATTCACATGTTGTTATTCTGGACACATCCAACATCCCATGCTGGTTGTGGCTCCCTATGATGACCTGGCTACCTGCCCTTCAGTGAGGCTGAGAGAATGGAGAGCGTAGGCTTTGGTGGAGGCCTGCTCGGACACTGCTGTACTCATCCGGACACAGGATGTGGTACTGCGCGATTGGGCTGATGGGGGAGTGGCAGGCCATGATTGACTGCATTAGTCAATATTGTGTTTCAAGTCATGTATTGATCTGTCAACAATTGTTGCATCAGGTTAAGTGAGGTGTGAGTTTGTATACGAGCTAGGTGTAGCTTTTCAATGTGATTGGGTGGATGTATTGTGTTGCTACTTCGTAGGTCAGCCATATATGTTGACATCATTTTCATGTGGGGTTTATACATGTTGTTGGATAATTACAAGCTATACAGACTGGATAAGGTGCCTCTTGCTATGGTGTTTGTAAAATGGCAAGGTGATTATGGTAAATGATGTCACTTCCTGCAATGTGCCTTCCTATGACATAAGATCTTGTGGTATTTATATTTGTTTCAGATATTCAGATTCTGCCTGGGAAAATGATGGATGTAGGTGCGGCCCTGGTGCCAGTGCATATGTTTCTGTGGACATACTTTTGTGAGTGCATTGATGTTCTGTTGCCCTGTAATGTTTCGTTGTGTGCTGTGATGTACTCATTTCTTCATTTCGGTATACATACATATATGTGGCTATGGGCATTACTGTTCTAACATAAAATTTGTGTTTCTCCCAGTGTTTGCCAGTCAGACTGTAGATACCTGATTATGACATTCCCTCATTTGCCATGCTCAACATGCAACGGAACACTTTCTACTCTATTGACTTTCGCTGGCTAGTTACGTTAATCTGTAGGGGTCGGTGTCTTACTTACCGGCAGCGAAGACCGCGTCGGTTGGGGTTGTAATTTTCCTCGTAGATGTATAGTAGAGGGATGACATGCACGATGGACTCCATAGCGGAACAGCAGAGGTCACAGGAAGCTTGTTGTCAGGCCTGGGCGTAGTTCGCTGAGTTTCACTACGCGGAACTCCGCGAAGTTACACAAAAACTTCGCGAAGTTCTGCGAGTGGCAGAGTGCAGTGCGACCTGCAGTTTGTGCTGGTATTCCTGCCGCTTGGGTTGAAATTCTACCCGAGCGGCAGCTCGCGCTTGCAAACTTACCGTTCGCGATCGCAAACTTTCCGTACGCGATCGCGAGCAGGGAAAAAACTTCGCTGCACATCGCGAAGCGGAGTTTTCTGCACTCCGCGAGCTCTGCAGAGTGCGGAGTGCAGAAAACTCTGCAAACTCCGCGAACGGAGCAAAGTTCACTGCCCAGGCCTACTTGTTGTGATGAGATTTGGAGCTTAAATACTGCCCTTCCGCCTGCTCTGACAAGGTGGTTGGTCTGACAGATTCGGCGCATAGGAAATATGCATCATAATGGGGCGGGCGGTTCCAGGGGTGGAAGTCACTCCGAACTGCTCTATTTGGTATTTCTGATGGCTTCACTGTTGGAATTTCCAGTCAGAATCGGAGAAACTGAGTCGGTCGGTAAGCAATGGGTTTTGGGCATCATAATGCAGCAGTCGGAGCGACCGCATCCGAAGCGTGTTCGGTCGGCTGACCGCCTCCGACAGGACCGCGGAGGCATTTCCGACTGATATCGTAATCGGCCCCTTAATGCTTCTTCACTATCCACTTGTTCATTATTAGATTTATTAAATGCATTAGGTGTCTGTATTACCTCAAGTTTATGTGTCATTTGTGCAAGACTTCTATCTACACCGTCACTTTGAGGCTACCCTCTCTTCTTGCACGTATGCTGTGTGTCTAGACATTGTTTTAGTAGCAGATGCCAGCCTTTCAGCAGAGTGGCCTGTAAGGGTATTTCTGTGTGCCTTTACCTATGCCTATTTGCCTCTGAGTCAGCAGCAGTAACTTGGCACAGATCCTTCACTGCTTTTGGTATGTCACACATAGCTTGATTTTAAAACTGGATTTGACTTCCTAAACCCCTGACCCCTTCTACTGAGATCACAAGTGGCCCTATGCCATTTTTGTTGTATCAGTAGCATAAATTGCTCTAAAGAATGGTTTTGTGATGCTGTAGGATCATTAACTAATAAATGATTAACAACTTGGAGGCCCTTCGTGTCTGCTTAAAGATTGATGTCTTGACCTGTAGGTATTCATGTATGGTGTTAATTGTGTGTTAACAGTAGGTGTAACAGTGGAAGTAGAGGTTGGCTGTGTGGAAATGAGCAACAATGGTTCTTTTTCTTCTCTAACATCTTCCCTCGTGATTTTTAAACTTTCAGATGCTAATGTTGCTGACATAGCAACGTATTGCACCTCTGATGGTTTGGCTCTAAATATAGCACAAAAGGGGAATGAGAGGAATAATTAAAGAGTTGTCCTCCCAAATGACAATATATTACAATATCAGACTCGTATAGGTTTTCTACTAAGACTGGTATGTGTAGCTACTCACCATCATGGGATCCTGTGATGAAGGCTTTCGTATCAACTCCTGTTGGACTTGCTCTTCAGGGTGACCGAAACCACTAACAGCAGCATGCTTCATCATCGGGGGTTTGTCGATTGCGAATACCAGTCAGAGTGCTCAACAGCTCTTGGAGATCTTTTATATTGTTATGTTTTGACTGGAATGACTAGGGTCAAGAAAGGATGGTGCATTCTTTGTGCTCTAAATACACCTATTATGGAATGTCATTGCAATTTCATAAGACATTTTGTAAAATTCCATCACCTTTTTGTAAAAATAAATGTATAGGTTTGTCAGAAATAAAATACCTTGCTTCCTCTGCTGGCAACTCCACCATAGCAGCTTTAGAAAAGGAATCCAGCACTTGACAGAGACACCAACAATCCCTGTGCTGGAAACGAAGAGCCAAATAGAACAGGCGTGCCAAGATTATAAAGAGAAAGGCACATTTTAAACCCTTTACCAGCATATGTTAGTGTTGGAAGCACAAAAGAGGAGTAGGAGTACAATGAAACTAACGGCTAGTATGATTAGTGGCACACACTTAGTTTTTGAAAACTGCCCTCACCCACAAATTGTGGCATGCTTCATCATAGAGCTTGCTATGACACCCCTGCACAGACCAACACCTGAGGTGGACCAATAGGGAGGGGGAAGACAATACAAACATAAAATAATAGGGATCAGAAAAATAATAGTGCAGAAATGAGAGTATAAAACTTACTCAGGAATGTCCGCTTCCACTTTTATTCTATCGATGGAGAACAATAGACGGGTTTGTGTAGACAAGCGCCATAAGAATGCTAAACACGTTCACTAGACTATGGGCAATATTATGGCAATAATATGGCCATGTGGGGTTAAAACGATCATATTCTTTCTCCTATACAACCATTGTGCGACTACAGGGAGGCGCCCTCGCTCCCACGCCTTTTTGAGCAGCAACAACAGTGAAACTCGCTAAGATTCAACATCCGGGACTTTCACCATACGAATGACGTATCCCATTTGGCACTGGTACTTGTTTGTTTGTGGTCTCTTCACGTTTGGAATAATAAGAATAATATTAACGGATTATAGCACAGTGGAACATTGACTAATAGGGTCACGTAAGTGTTTGATCGCTTGGTGACCAGTTAGCCACATCCAGAATTGGGTAACATATATGGAAACAACATATGAGGGGCATGATTAAGATGTGTTGGGACATGTGTATTTGGGTATACTCAAACACATAGAGTGTTTTCTCTCACACATATACAAATGGTTATGATTGTTATATTTCCATTTACAGGTATCACCGAAGTGCCTATTGCAGCCCTAGGACCAGAGTGGGTACATCTTCAACCTATTAAAAGAAAGTAGGAGATCAGGGAAATCAAGGGGTTCATAGGTCTTGATGAAAGCCGTAAGACCAGTGTAGGGCTTGAGAAAATCGGCTGAAACATGTTGACTAATATGCAGAGAGGAGGGGTGTGGGGCAATGTTACTTTTAATTATTTTCCTCTGTGAGCAGCAGTGTAAGGTCTCTGTACTCTGCAGCCAAGGCTATGTGCTCCAAGAACCCGACCGCGCATGGGTTCTGACACAGGGGGTTCCTGCTTGGTTGTGAAGATAACTGACCTAGGTACTGGAACGCAGGAGGGCTGCCTTGATGGGGCAGGCAGGGCCGGACTGGGAACCCAAAGCAGCCCTGGCAATTTTGTCAGACCCCCCCTCCCCCGGGGGGAGCAAGTGTCAAGCACTACTGCTTAAGAAAACCGGTCCCCAGCACTGCTGCTTTTGTTACTGGGGGGCAAATATTGCAGCATCGCTGCCAAACTGCCCCCCAGTAACAAAACCGGTGTCGCAACATTACGGAAGGCATTTATCGGCCCGGAAAGGAAGCAAAGAATCCCCGAAATACATGTAAGCATAACATTGATGGGGAAGGTGTTGCTGTAAGCCGTTGAATATCATTGGAGGGCTGATTAGTCCCCATCGCGATATTTCAAGAATAGAGGATTTTAAAACCCTGTTGGGAACACTATATATTGGTGCCTTAGGGAAAGGGAGAAGAATTGGAGTGGATTGTCCAAATACTTGGAGTAAGATTGGAATACAGTGCCTAAGGGTTATGTTGGGAGAAAGAGTCATAGAGAACGATATATAACTGATATCCCCATAACCGGCTTGAACAAGTTAAAGGCATATATCACATTTTGTTGTTCTCGAGAGGGACATAAAAACTTTGAGTCCTGAAGAAGGTGGTTTACCAATACTTTGTCCACCGAAACGCGTCAACGTTTCTTTTTCTGGTTAAATTCAAGGAACGGTGGAGTCTGGATACCCCAGAACTGACAGACTCATACAAAATTGATTCAATCGAATTAACATGTTGATGATGATAGATGTTTATCACTCTGACTGTCTCTTGTTTTAATGGTTATTATATTGCTGTTTTATGAATTTGATATCAATTTGTGGATTGTTTTTTAACTTTTAAATACTATTGTGCTCATGAATTGCGTTTCATATGGTGATATTTGTTTTTGAATAAATGTATGCTGATATTTATACAAAAAATATTTTTGATAATTGATTTTTGGGTTCTGTCTTAATAGTGCATTAAGTAGATTGATAGTTTGAATGAGTGGATGGATGTGTGATATAATCAATGTTAAAAAAAATTCCAAGAGAAATCGCTTTTTGAATACAGTTATTGTATACGGTACCCTGTCTCTTGGAGTGTGGGGCCACTCTCTCTTCTTTTGAAGATGCTTCTTGAATCCCAGGAAAGCACCGATATGGATGAACTCACCAGCTTGAGCGAAAAGAACAGACAGGCTGTAACCCACGCATCGCCCACAACTTACCTAAACATACTAAATCTTGGGCATCAATCAGAACCTACTAGAGATGGACAGGAGTACATTTATATTTCTAGTGGGAGGCTGGTACTCTTTTCAAGAACTCCAGGCTGATTAAAAATAGCCTTATCCATTAACGATCGCCCTTCATGTCCCCTCTATGGTAATAGAAAAATGTTGCCTTATTTTCTGACACGCTTATTCACCTCACACTGTATTGTCATATTAAAAATGTATGCTGTCATGCCATCCTCTTCACCCCTCCCCACATAAAAACAGTGAATGCCACTGTAACTCATATTGTTTATGGTAAAATAAACTGTAAGTAACAAAAGCATCTCTGTGGCAAAAAAAAGTAACCCTCTGAGCTATGCACATAAAATACAGTTCTGTGATCTGCATGGTACACGGTCTTAGCAGCAGGCCTATTTATCCTCTGTGCTACTTTAGCTAGACGAGTCAAAACTGCCAATAGACAAAACTCGATCTCTCTCCAGCAGGAAGATTAATCACCAGAGATATCAATCTTGACTCTTCTATTGTTGCCTGAAAACTGCTGGATATCCAAGGAACTCTGCTGCGAGAGTGAGAAGTGAGTGATTATGCTGGCCATGACTGCTTTGTTGCTGTGGGCCAATACTGCAGCACTGCTCCCAAGGCAGCCCTCAGTAACAACAAGCATTTGCAATGCAATAGGTCTCGCATTACTGAAATTTGAGCTATTGGCATTGCATTGTTATTTGCAACACCAATAGCTCAAACTTTCACTCACATAGGGGCATATGTATGAAGCCCATTTCCCGTTCGCAAATGGGCCGATTCTCAGAATCGGCCCGTTTGCGAACGGGAAAAAGCCTTTTGGGATGTATCATACCAAAAGGCCCTTGCAAAATAGGGAATCGCAAAATTTGCGATTCCCTATTTTGCAAATGCATTTAAGGAATCGCAAATTGCGATTCCTTAAATGCGATGTAGAAAGCACCCAAGTTGTGCGATTTCTCCTTAAGAAATTGCAAATTACCACCAACTTCAAGTTGGTGGTAATTTGCGACTTCTTTGAAAAATTCACTTTTTGGCATTTTTCAAAGTGCCATGTGGCATGCATACATGCCCTTAGGGCATGTATGTGCGCCACATGTGCACACATGCTCATTTCAGGGTGCAACAGGGTGTCCTTATGACACCCTTGCACCCTTGAAATTGCATTCGCAATTTGCGAGTACCTAATGGGTACTCGCAAATTGCTAATGTCTTCCCATTCATTTCTATGGGCCTCTAGGCCCATAGGAATGCATGGGGAGGAATTCCTTAATTGCGATTCGCAATTTGCAAATCGCAATTAAGGAATGCCAAGGAATTGCAAAATATTTGCGAATTTTTTATTACATCCCGTTTTGCGATTCTCAAATAGCGAATCTCTAAAAATCGCTATTTGAGAATCGCAATAACGGTATTTGATACATATTATCCATAGATACCTACTGTGCTTTGGTTATACACAGCAGCCGGCTATGCCCTTTACATTGGTGCTCAAAGAGTTAATTCTAGTCCCCGCCCCACTTTTGCACCCTGCTGGAAGCACTAGCAGGGTATGACATGCTTTACAAAACCAACACACTGAAGTAAATAGGAAAAAAATATATTGTGTGTGTTTATAAAGTAAAAATGCCAAAAGATAATTGCGTCATAGTGGGAAATTCCAAAATAACTACAATCCTCGGATATATAAGACAACAGACACTGCCAGCATCCCATGCCCACACTACTCCCATGGGTAAACCCTTTAGTGATCTAAACGCTGCACAGTAGTTGGCCTTATGCTAAGAACAGATGACATTTTAGAAACGAGGTGTTGGCTGGTGAACTAAATTCAAACAGGAACGAGGTAAGGTGTGGTGTGCAAAGAACCAGATTACCTTGCATCAGGAAAGAACCTCCTTAAAGAAGGTCCACTGAAGTTATACTGCGGAGAACAACCACAGGTTCCCGTCAGCCTTCGTGAAGGGCCACCCGCACTCCTATGAATGCATCGGGAGACCCACTAACATTTGTTGCATGCTTTAATACCAAATGTTTTCACGAGTGGGCTCGCCCACTCCTTCGGATCCTCGGCATGTAGGGGTGAGTTTTAACAGCACAGAGAAGATGGCGGTGAAGAAACAGCAGGGGAAGGCCTGTCAACCTGAGAATACCAGTGAAGTTACCGGCCTTGGGGCAGACACATGCAGTGCTGTAGCGTAAAGAAGAGAAAACTGCAGACTTCCATTTCTACTCACCATGTACTCTGAAAGACAAAAATAAATACAGTCCTAAAACAGAAGACAAGGAGTGAAAAACAAGCAGCAGAGCACTCATAGCCCTGCCTTAAAGTTTGCAGAGAGGTAAGTGGTTGATGGGTTGGCATGCCTGTAATGAAGCTCAGGGTTTCATAATTAGCCGCTCTAATTGACTTAGGGGCATATTAACAAGGGCCATATCGCCGCTTTTCTGGCTTTAAAAGCCAGAAAAGCGGCGAAAATGTCATCGCACTATCAACAATGCGGTGCTAACATGCTTTACCGCATGTTAGCAGCCGTTCTCCACACGCCTAGCCTCGCATCTCTAATGAGATGCAAAGGAGGCGTTCCCAAAGAAAACAACAGGGAAAACAGTCCGTAACCGCACATCGCAGTATTAACAAGCTGTGCCCTGACACCCATAGCGTTATTAAAAGCCGCGCTAACCGCGGTTATCGCCGGTATCTAACGTCTGATAAATTTCAGACTTGTCTATCTCTTCAATGGGAGGTGGATTGAATGGCTGAGTCCACATCTCCCTATCAACAACATTTCCTTTAGCGCCGTCCTGTTGTCGCTGGTTTTCACACGGTAATGTGGAATATCGCCGTCAATCGCCGGATTTCACATCGCCTGTTAGCCAAGCGTTGTTAATACGCCGCTAACACGGCGATGTGAACCGGCGATAGACGGCGATAATGACAAATGCGATAAACGCGTTCAGCGATTATTATCGCCTTTTGTTGTTGATATGCCCCTTAGTTTCGAAACTAATATGAAAATCAAGAATCAGGACAAATGAATCCTGTTAAACACAATACAAGGATTTCCATAAACACAGAGTTAATTGCATGTGCCACTCGGATGCTTCTTCCTAGTGAACTGCTACATTCAAAGCTCTTGTGTGTGAACCAGTCTCACGTTGTTTTACAGAGATTGTCAGCTGCCATTACTCACCACAAATAGATGCTGCGAGGTATCCGGAGTTCTGTCAGACTCTGCTCGTTACCATTTTGAAATCTGCTGACAATAAGCAAGCCATGAATCATTGTGTTTAATTACGTGCCTTGAAACTTCAGGGCTTTGCATATCTATTCTCCCTGAATTCAAATTTAAAAATCTGCTTGATACCATTATTTTAAAACGGAGGTATTTTTCAGGGAATGATGTAGTTGTCTGAAAGATTTCACAAAATATTTTGTGCGCACAGCTTTCACCTGGCAACATGCATGAAGTGGCCCTTGAAGAAGACGCAATATTTGAAAAGAATTCCTACTTTCCCGACTGACCAGCTATTCCAATACCTGACGGTTAATGCAGCCTCTAGTGGGCGGGCTGGGGTTTGACTGCCAGGGCTCCCGCAAGTAAATTGTGGGTCAGTTTAGGGGCACGTCTGTGGGCGGCTGTAAGTGGAGCTCCATTAAAAAATAAACCTCCGTGGCTCCAAGGCAGCGCGCAGACATCAACCTCTCTGTTCTCCACCAACCTCTCTGTTCTCCACCAACAGCTTTTAACTACAGAAGTGCGATTTAGACACTGTGTAAACAAGCAACTTCCACACTGACAAAACACAGCCAGTGAATTGGAAAGCAACGCCTGTGCTCCTAGAAACAATCACACATAATTGAAGCATGTATAATTTCCATAGGTATGCCGTCGCTTTACATGCCCAGTCGCCGGGAAGCTGAACATATCTGTAATTTTAGATCACTGGGCGCATGTTCCAGATGTCATTTTACATCCTGGGGTGCCCCTTGGAGTAATCTGCTTTGTCCCCCCCCAACTGATTAATGTGCAACAGCGCCTCGGCACACACTTATCACTAGCCAGGGGGTCTCACTTTGCTGAGTTTAATAGTCCAAGACCTCCGCCATTATTCTTCAGGGGCTGGCTGGTAGCACCGTCCACGCTCACTAATCACAGAGCGATAATAAACAAGAAACAAAAAACTCGGCAGAGGGCGTGGGGACCTTCACTAGAAGTGAATGAGCCCAGGAAGGTTTGGAGGGTGGGGCCCAGCGGCACTGAGAGGAACCGAGCACAGCAGTCAGCCTGAGGGAGAAATAAAAACACAATTGGGGCAAGGGCATTGTAAATGTGACAGACACAGCATGATTTTCAACCCTGTTTACAGAAACAGCCTTGCAGCGAAGCTAAGCTCAGAGCAAGAATGCTCTGCCACAGAAAAGGAAACCATCACTAAACACGAGTAGGAAACCAAGGAAAAAAAGTCCCTAGGGCACAGATAAACAGGACAAAGGGTAATGATACCGTAGTTAGTCCCTGCTGCTGGGAGGAACAAAAGAGAAAAGGAGGGACAAAGAGGCAGGACTGACCACTAGCAAGCAAGGAGTTTTAAAGGACACTGCAACAAACAAATCAAAAGCAGGGGTGTGGTTTTAAGCCCACAAGAGAAGTATACTAAAGTATACATGAGGTCGTACGCTTACGCTCGACCTAATAAAGTATACATGAGGCCGTACGCTTACGCTTGACCTAAAAAGGGCCCCCCTTCTAGCCTCATGAGGAAGCGTCTGATGCCCGGTACGGCCAGTCCGTCCTGGCTCGTGTGCCAGATTTGAGACCCTAAAATTCAGTATTCCTCACAGGATCGTTATTTGTGTGGGCCAGCAGGTGCATGAGCTCAGCCTTTGGCTGTCAGTCGCCATCTTCAGCTTGGCTCTGCGCATCTGAAACATAAACCTAAACCCTCACCTTTGCTTACAACATTCTTTACATATTTCTTCACTCTTTGCCTAACTATAATCCAGCACTAAACCTTACCTTCCCCAGCGTTGTCCTCAAGCCCGTCCATTACTTTAACCCTTGCCTAAGCCAGATTGAATTTATTCACAACTTTGTTGCCGTTGTGCCTTTTTCATCTTTTTCTATTTTTTTCCAAAAACTTTTTGGTTACTTTTTCTTCGAATTTCTACTGCAAGTTTTGTAAAGTTTACGAAGGCCAATTGAATCAGATGTCTGTCATTACTTAAGTAATCTATATATCTGCTGTTGCTCTTCATTATTAGGAATTTTCTATGATTCATCAGATCATAACTTATGAAGTTTCAGGCTATTAGATTAAACATATAGAGTAAAAAATATCAATTTTGTAAACCGCAATAAGGTTCGTAGGAATGCCCCCATTTCATCCTATTTTTTTGCATAAGGAAGCCAAGAATTAAAATTTGCAGGCAGAGTTGTGTGAAGCACACAGCTTTTTTCCCTTTTTGATCTGGGGAAATTTGTTAACTTTATTTCCTTGGTGCCTGCAGGTGAACATGCCTGCAAAACGAGTTTTTGCAAAATACTTTTTCGGCACACATTTTTTTGTAAAGACTTCTGCTGCTAACAGTAGGTTTTTGAAGAGAACTTTTCCTGCAAAAAAACATTCTTCTACCAGCTTTTTCAGCCAGATTAAAAATAATGCTTAAAGTTAACCAAGGAACAAAGGTTGCGAAGTTTTAAAAAAAACACGAGGTTTTTGGAAGTTAAAACCCTCAACTTTTCGCACTCCTTGTTTTTAGTAAACCACTTACTAAATAAAAAAAGCAGACAAAAAACAGCGATGTGGCGTCAATGGAGGAGGACTAGTGGCAGAGAAGAAGGAGGAATTTACTCAGTGGGGGTTCAACGATTGTCACATAAAGTCCCTGTCTTGACAGTGGATGCTGAGCATAGTGACAATTAAGTTACGTTTCACAAATTTTAAAGAAAGGTATCATTTAAACTAAAACACTAACAAGCAACGACTAACATCTTACTGTTCGGTGGTTGCTACTGGCTAACTTATATACATTGTAATTTAGATTTATTCATGACATGAAAAAGCAGTTTAATGGTGGTGCGAAATCCCTTTTATAACTACCCGCAAATTGAATAAGGTGGCCTAAAATTTACACATTTATAATTTCAATCTTGTCATAAACATACATGTATTCCGTTGGGTTATTAAATAGTACTGAATCTTTAGAAGGTTATATAAGCCTGAAGCCAATGTAGTTACAGGACTGTTGGTGTCCTCTAACACCAGATGCGAAACACGTTTTGCACAACAGGGGGATATTTCATGCCTTGGTAAAATACGGTTGGCTAAAGAAGGATTCAGTTTCCCAGAAAGTCCTGTGAATGAAGTTAGCCAAAAGTTAGTCATTTTTATATTCCAAAGTTTTTTCCCACAAGTTTCCTATAATGTTAGTACTACTAAATATATCAATCTTTCATGAAAATTAGAAGGTGGATCTCCACACATCAGAGAGGGGTTTTATACCAAAGATCCATATTTTTTTGAGAAGAAAACTTTGTGATAAAATGCATTTTGATAAAACACATCTCCTCCGTCCCTTGGAGCTATCGTTGTATATTCTTCATCACCATAACCTGTTCTGAGTGCAGAGAATCGCCGTCGACTCACTATGGGGTTGGTGGAAGTGTTAGTTTCTGAGTACAGACATTGGATATCTTCATAACAATCATCAGAGAATGCAGAAACTGGGAAACCTTTAATCATTGAAGAAAGTAGCTTTCGTTTTGCTCCAGCAGGACTCCCAACCACAGTATAGAGCGTGTTTAGCAATATGTCCTCTGGAGGAAGGGTAGATAAACTGATACTTGCATCCATCTGTACATCTTCTTTTCCTGAGTATTTGTTCCTGTTTATGAATATTATCAAGGCACTTACAGCTGCAAGTAAAAGTATCCCTAGCAGGGCGGCTGGTACCCAGGACCAGAACTGGACCGTAGGATCAAGAGAGGGAGTGAAATCTCCAGGGTCGCCAGCTGTAGTTCCAGAGAGGCCAGGTGTGGTGCTTATCTCATCATGGTCAGTCCATCGGGGACTCAATGCTGTGGTACCTAAGGAGGATGATGTAGCAGCTACACCCATTTCAGTGGAAGATGATTTCAATGATTGATTGAAATTTCGATCAGCTGATGAAACAGTCACTGTAACTTTGAACATTTCATCAATGGCATACTCTTTCGTCGTCCCACACCAGTACAGCCCTGAGTCCTCCAGTGACAGAACTGTCATGGTCACTGTGAATGTGAGAGTTGCGTGAAGGTCTATCAGTGAATATCTTCCCTCTCTCACCTCCTCTTCTGATCCCATACTCCGTACAACAACACGGCAGAAGTACCTATATGCTCCTTTGCACCAGTATTGAGGGTACCCTATAAAACGACTTGAATAATTGCAATGTACAGTCAGTGATCCTCCCACAATACCAGTTACTTGTGGGATAAGGTCTCCTGAAGCCCAATAACTTCCTGGGAAGAGAAGCAGGACAAAAACAGTGATAGTGCTCATGGTTTTGTCTCGAGCCTGTTCCATGCACTCCTTTCTCTGATCTCTCCTGGAGGTCTCTCTGCCAAATGTTTCTGCAGGGGATAAGGCCTGGAAGATTCTGCTCCGGGTAGCCTCCTGCTTAAAATCTTCTAGTTCTGCTGAAGGTCTACTTCCTGCTCCGCTGTCGTGCTTTATCACGGTGGCAGTGTTGGGTGGGTGAAATCCTTTGAGTCTGGTAATTCTCTCACCCCAAGGCTTCATGCGGCCGCCATTTGTTTCCTTCCTTCTCTGTGAGCTGTTTCATGCCTTTTTCCGACCACATCTGCTGTTGCTATCTGCATCTATTGCGCTTTAAGTAAAACCAAGCTACATTCAAACCACTTCACAGCCCGCAGGGTAATCTTTTATTTCCTGTTCTCATGCTTTACCCATTCTCAGTGTAAAAACATTTTATGACAATATAATTTATGAACATGTAATAAAGTAGATAAAGTACCCTCAGCCGTACATGATAAGGATATTGCAAGTCATCGAGGACTTCCATGACCATACAAGGGAACAAGGACGAAGGCTGAGTGACTTTCTTTATTAGCTCATGAAACGCTGATGTAATTTGCATCTTTTTAATGTAGGGCAGAGGGTATTTTATTTCTTAAACTGCTTAAATCCTGGGTATCTTGTTCTATCATGTTCATAACTTCCATGAAGAACAAAAGTAGAATCTGTACTGCAAAATATAGCAATTAGTAGTTTTCGCTAAAAGATACTAGGATACATATCATGTGAATCAGATTTAAAAATGCTGCATTGAAACATGGAGCAATTCTGTCTTTCCTGTATGAACTATAGTGTGGAAAAAATAAACAGATTTGTATAAATATCTCCTTTCTGCTGAACACTTTTCATTTAAAAAAAAAAAACATATCAGAAGAAGGAAAAGCCATTTCCAATTTTCCTTCTTTAAACTGTGGCTGTAATTGTGACTTGCCTTTCCCCTTGGCTGCTGGCTTTGGCAGCAGGCACTGTGATGTTGGAAATCAACTGTAATCACTTACTACAGTTGAGTGGCTACGTAATCTCTTTATTAGGAGACTAGAAGCGTCACAAGTTTCCCGTAATAAGCAAATCAGAGATGGGTTCTTCTATGGGGTTGCAAGCACCCATGTATTACATGAATCTTTGTCTATCGTTGTACTCTTGACCTAATAGAAAAAGAGGGAAATAGCATCGTGAAAGATAACATGACAGCAATATTACAAAATGCAACGTTACCGCCATTAAATTGGCCGTGGTGATTTTGTGCAAAACAAAGAATCAGATTTTTAGGATTGCTTTAGGAGCATTTCACACTTAAGTTTGGATGTTGGGAGCAAAATGATTGCAAATGGGGTAAAAATTGCAAATCACTTCGATAATGTGAGTGTTTTTAAAGATTTAAATATCCGTTTTTTAATTGTGTTTAAGTAGAACTCATGCTGTCTTTACTTTGGTGGCTCAAGTAAATAAAAAGATTTAATTTCAACTTAAAGACCCTCTTCACATAGAGCAGCAAAAAACAGCAGAGCGCCATCTAGTGACTGGGTCACTGGTAACATTGTGACTGGGGTACTGAAAGCGCGTTAAGAATGGAAACTAGATTATACTTCTGTTTGTTACTGTTTATGTTTTTTTCAGTTGGGTGAATTTTTCTAATAGGGAGTAAAAAAGTCTCATACGCTGCTTACGTGGTAGGCCACATGTACTAAAATATTATGTACAATTTTTGGAGCACTCATGCCTTATACAATAGGAAATACAGTAATCAAACAATAAAGCACAAAATAATTGATTGGGCTCTTGTTTTCTTCTCTTTAATTTCAACAGATTCTCCAATCCCCTATGCCAATGCGTTTCGTCGTAATAGGGAGTGACCCTACGACTTCCTCAGGGCTGGAAGTAATACAAAGTGCGAGGTTGTAATGTCGTTAACATATAAATTTACGTCATCCCATAAAGCCCAAACAGTTACACCCAGTGCAAAGGGCTATTCAAAACCATAAGTTGTGAGCAACGTGAGTACAGAATATAGTAACTCTTCAACACATTAGCAAGCAAATGTAACCAAAGTCACATTAAATGGCATACATATTCCAATCATGATATAACCTATGTACTTCAGTAATCAAAACATTATTCTTCATTAGTATCATTTATGAAGTCTCATATCATGCATATTAACATCCAGTTCCTATTAATAACGTGATATTGTGAGGACTTATGTTCAAATTATAACATCAATCACGGTGTAATTTTATATGTACGGAACCCTTGTGATCCAAAACTAAAATGTTATAGCTAATATAAGTACCTTGTGGTTTCTTTCAATATGACTCTGTCAAGCCAAGATTAAAAGGTTTTTATTAGTGCGAGGCAACGGTCTTTCAATGCATCTGTTTCGATCTCAAAAAGCCATATTTCTAGTCAATAATTCTTACCTCTAATAAAGGTTATCCACTGAGTTTTAATCCTCATCCCCTCGTAAAATCAAAATCCACATTTCTTTATGAAAAGTATTCAAAATCCTAGAAGGTAACATGATGTGTTACAATTCTACTATAATCTAAAATCAAAAATTAAAATCAAATTTCTTGCACTAGTATCAATCAACTTCCTTACCTCAAAATAATGTAGTTCTCCAAATTATACAAATGTCCAAAGTAATTCGCCGAATAATTCGTAAGTCCAAAAAAGCCTTTTATGTTTCCAACAGCAATAATAGTGTAATGTGTCGCTCCTACAAAGATTATAAAACGATATATAACACCACAAGCCGGCCATATTACATCCAAATAAAAGTACATCAATGCTAAGTTCTACTATTTTCATGTCTCTACCACACGCAGCATCCAACTATAAGCTTCACACGCCAAATTATTAAAACCGATAAGGAGAAATAAACCTTACTAAATCATACCGTGGCTTAGTTTAGCCGATGTATCCCACTGTACACGGCGTTCATTACCGTCGTGAATCGTATTTCAACCGTTAGGTCCCTCAAGTATCGGGCACCTAAAGCAAACAGTATAAAAGATATGCAGGCTTTAACATAATCCAACCTGCGTGCTAAGTGAATTTCAAATTATCAAATATTCTCAATCGGTACATACCTTCTCCTGCCGCAACTGCACCCGATTACAGGCGAAGTCACCGAGGCTTCCGGGTTCACCGTAATAGTAGCATGAAGCTAACAGTAAAAAGGACTAACCCGCGTTATGCCCGCAGCCCGCGCCATCTTGGTGTGGTGAATATTAGTATAAATCCCTATAAGTTTTCAATTTAAGCGTTCCAAGTCTGAAGAGTAATACCAGGCAATAAATAAGAATTTGCATGCGGCATTCAACTGTGAACTATATATAACAGATTGTGTGCAATAATGCTCGTGGTGTATGTTTCTCTGTTTCTGTATATGATCGCAACAATCCATCACTAATAGTTATCCAATTAGTCCAATATTAAGTATATGATATAGCACCACGGTTACAGTGCTATAATTATAATTTGGTCCCAGACCGTGCCACGATAATATCCATGATTCACCACTCTAATGATATCCTTATAGAGATACATTAGAAACTATGTAGATTCAAAATGAGTTTTATATCGTGTAATACTCATATGCTTTACATGAGATTCGCACCTAGAGGGTAAATACAGCATTAGTATGCTCACTCACGTAAATCTGTAGTCCCAAAATCTAATCAATGCATATTTGTGATGGCATCTTCTGTTGAGTTATATACTCAGTCACATAGAAAATATTGCAGTTCTTGATCAAAATTGAGGCCGTCCTCTACGGCCCTCAAACGCATGATCCACCTTGCCTCAGTCCTACGTAGTTTAAGCTCTCTGTTACCACCTCGTGGATCTAGTTTAACATGTTCAATACCAAAGAACTTGAAAGTTTTGTTTTGCCCTTGGGCTGTGCAGTTGTGTACGTGCTCTGCAATGGGGTATCTTAAATCATTCTGCTTTATTGCCCGTAAGTGTTCACTGACACGATCTTTCAGTGCTCTCACAGTACTCCCCACATAGATTTTGGTACATTTGCATTCAATAGTGTACTACATACTTAGTGCTACAGTTTATATTAGTAAGTATAGTATATGCTTTGCCATTATTGACCTGAAACTCTCTAGTCTTATCTTTAGCACATCTGCACATTCCACAATGTCCGCATTTGAAAAAACCCTTTGAGTGTTGAGTCAACCATGTCTCTGGTTGTTTATTCAATGGATAACTGGGACTCAACAAGGTACCAAGAGTTCTACCTCTCCGAAATGTGATTTGAGGTCGCTCCGTTAGATAACCCGCTAAGGCTCTATCCATTTTTAAGATGTGCCAATGTTTGCACATGCTTTTTCTTAACGTACTACTGATTGGTGTAAAATCAGTTATTATCCTAATAGGTGATGCTGCCTGTGCAGCGCCCTTCATTGGTTTTAAGGTGGACATGCGTTTGGTTTTTAATGCCCTATTCTTGGCAATGTGTATGTTGTGTTTGCAGTAGCCTCTCTGAATAAACCTTTTTTCCATATCGGAGATACATTTTTCAAACTGTGAGTCCTCGCTACAATTGCGCCTGGCTCTAATCATCTCTCCAAAAGGAATTGCTTTTACCTGATGCTGGGGATGAGCACTTTTCGCATGCAAAATGGCATTACAGGAAGTAGATTTACGATACATGTCACTCTGAATGCAATTTTTTTAACATATAACTTCACATCCAGGAATATCACATTCGTGGTACTGTAGTGTGTGGTGAATCTAATATTCATATAATTATCATTCAAATAGTCAAATAAATCCTGTAATAATAATTCAGTTCCTGTCCATATCATAAGGCAGTCGTCGATGAACCTTCCCCAATACAGGATGTGTTCATTCCAACGACTGCCTGCTGAGCCCCAGATAATCACCTCCTCCAGCCAACCCATGAAAAGATTGGCGTAGGCTGGTGAAAACCTGGAGCCCATGGCTACACCTTGGGTTTGTTTAAACCATTCATCTTTAAATAAAAAGAAATTATTAGACAGTATTAGCTCAGTCATGGCCAATAACATTTGCGTGTGTTCAAAGTGGCTAGCTGGTCTCTTTGATAAAAAGTGATTCAGTGCCTTAATGCCTAATTCATTCTTAATACTGGTGTAGAGGGAGACTACATCAAGAGTCACTAGTATCATCCCTGAGTCCCATGTAATGTCACCTAATATATTTAATACATGTCGTGTATCCTTAATATATGAAGGCAAATTGGTCACTATTGGTTGCAAGAATATATCCACAAATTGTGATAAGCGTTCTGTTGGTCCCCCAATCCCTGACACTATTGGCCTCCCCGGTGGAAAAGGGAGGTCCTTATGGATTTTTGGCAACGTGTACAAACAAGGGTATCTTGGACGATTTACTTTCAGATACATATACTCATCCTCATCAAGAAGACAACTGTCATGCCATATCTTTAAATACCCATTAATAGTATTAGCTAATGAGAACATAGGATTGTGAACAACTCGTTCATAGCATAGTGTGTCATTTAACTGAGAGTAAATCTCCTGTTCGTAATCGGCTCTGTTCATCAACACTATATTCCCTCCTTTATCCGCTTTCCGGATAGTCAGATCTGTGTCTTCCATTAATGTATTCAGAGCCTGCTTTTCTTGTATCGTCAGATTGTCTTTTAGATAGCCCCCTGGGGGTGTCCTTTTAGTGTTATTATCTTAGTCATTAATGACTAAATTATGAAATATTTCCACATTATTCCCACTAATTAAGTTGGGAGACCATCTAGACTTTAACTTTAGTCCACTGGATATTGTCAGATCTGGTCTGATATCTAGGTCTTCCAAAACTTTACCAATGGTCACAGGATCCTCCTCTAACTCAGTAATGGAGAGAAGGGTGACCGTGTCCTGAATATCCTCAATGGTTAATGAATTAGACACTGAATTATACATTTGAAATGTTGTCTCTTTATTTTGCTTGGGATTCAGTGCAAAATATTTTTTCAATTTTAGCCGTCTGATGAATCTGAACAAATCAATCTTTGTATCACATATGTCACCTTTATGATTAGGACAAAACCCTAAACCCTTCTTAAGCAAAGAGGTCATATCCTCAGAAAGTACACAGTCCGATAAGTTCACCACCTCCACCTCTTTATTGCTCTCTGAATTCATTCCTTCTTGTCCCAGGATCGTGTTTTCATACCCACCCTGTCTCCTCCTGCTGTCTCCCTTCTTTCCCCTTCTTGTTTTTTTGTAGTGCATGTTCTTTTTGCCTGCTCCCTGTTCCCCTTCCTTATGCGATTTACCTCTTGTAAAAAGGAGAAGTTCCCCAAAGGGTGTAATTGTCTAACGAGTGAGCCAGATGCGCCTTCCGTGTCACTGCCACTAGTCGGGATAATGCTCAAAGAGGTACTGCTCGAACTAGTAGATAAAGGTTCAGGCAGTTGCTTGGCTTTGTCTGTCTGAATAAGGTAATCATATCTTTTTGAGAAAGTAAACACTCTCCACTGTTATAATCAACCTCATCCCGCTTTAATTCATGAGCTTTTCTTTGTTTTATTTCATTTTGATGGTTAGATAAAACTCCTTTTAGGATTTCATCATTTTTAGCCGTAGGTTCCAGTAAATTAAGATCTGAAATCTCACTCTCTAACTGCGCAATCTCTATTTGTAACTTTGTCACTTTCCGATCAGCGTTTTCTATTAAGATCTCAATCAGTTTCATCGAGCTGGATGTTAGTTCTTTCTCCCATACATCTAGTAAATCCTCGTCAAGGTCGTCGTACGTAGGTATTATTTGCGAGCGGAGACCTCTTGGAATTCTATTAAGCTTAACATATTGCTTCAAGGTCGCTCCGTCCCACCATTTAGACATCTCGGAACATTTCAGTCTTTCTAACTTGACAAATTTATCTCGCAATCCCTCATTTTTTTGTTGGTTGCCACTCCTGACTGCTTCGGTGACAGTACTCCCTTTGCATAGGTTGTCAAATAGCTCCGCTGCCAGTCTGTCCCTGTCCAAATTGTCACTCATCTTGAATATCTAATCGTAAAGTGCCTATAGCGCTGCCTGCCCTAGTTCGAATTTCGCTAAATTGGGTGTAGAGGGTATATAGGCGCTCATATAGTGTTCACACTTATGTTTAGTGAGACTCAACAATGTACGGTGCATCCAAAAAGGGAGGGAAAACACCCTACCTCCCCAAAACTCAATCAAAGATTGATCAAACTATTCACAATTTTTGGAGCACTCATGCCTTATACAATAGGAAATACAGTAATCAAACAATAAAGCACAAAATAATTGATTGGGCTCTTGTTTTCTTCTCTTTAATTTCAACAGATCCTCCAATCCCTTATGCCAACGCGTTTTGTCGTAATAGGGAGTGACCCTACGACTTCCTCAGGGCTGGAAGTAATACAAAGTGCGAGGTTGTAATGTCGTTAACATATAAATTTACGTCATCCCATAAAGCCCAAACAGTTACACCCAGTGCAAAGGGCTATTCAAAACCATAAGTTGTGAGCAACGTGAGTACAGAATATAGTAACTCTTCAACACATTAGCAAGCAAATGTAACCAAATTCACATTAAATGGCATACATATTCCAATCATGATATAACCTATGTACTTCAGTAATCAAAACATTATTCTTCATTAGTATCATTTATGAAGTCTCATATCATGCATATTAACATCCAGTTCCTATTAATAACGTGATATTGTGAGGACTTATGTTCAAATTATAACATCAATCACGGTGTAATTTTATATGTACGGAACCCTTGTGATCCAAAACTAAAATGTTATAGCTAATATAAGTACCTTGTGGTTTCTTTCAATATGACTCTGTGAAGCCAAGATTAAAAGGTTTTTAGTAGTGCGAGGCAACGGTCTTTCAATGCATCTGTTTCGATCTCAAAAAGCCATATTTCTAGTCAATAATTCTTACCTCTAATAAAGGTTATCCACTGAGTTTTAATCTTCATCCCCTCGTAAAATCAAAATCCACATTTCTTTATGAAAAGTATTCAAAATCCTAGAAGGTAACATGATGTGTTACAATTCTACTATAATCTAAAATCAAAATCAAATTTCTTGCACTAGTATCAATCAACTTCCTTACCTCAAAATAATGTAGTTCTCCAAATTATACAAATGTCCAAAGTAATTCGCCGAATAATTCGTAAGTCCAAAAAAGCCTTTTATGTTTCCAACAGCAATAATAGTGTAATGTGTCGCTCCTACAAAGATTATAAAACGATATATAACACCACAAGCCGGCCATATTACATCCAAATAAAAGTACATCAATGCTAAGTTCTACTATTTTCATGTCTCTACCACACGCAGCAACCAACTATAAGCTTCACACGCCAAATTATTAAAACCGATAAGGAGAAATAAACCTTACTAAATCATACCCTGGCTTAGTTTAGCCGATGTATCCCACTGTACACGGCGTTCATTACCGTCGTGAATCGTATTTCAACCGTTAGGTCCCTCAAGTATCGGGCACCTAAAGCAAACAGTATAAAAGATATGCAGGCTTTAACATAATCCAACCTGCGTGCTAAGTGAATTTCAAATTATCAAATATTCTCAATCAGTACATACCTTCTCCTGCCGCAACTGCACCCGATTACAGGCGTTAAAAACCAAACGCATGTCCACCTTAAAACCAATGCAGGGCGCTGCACAGGCAGCATCACCTATTAGGATAATAACTGATTTTACACCAATCAGTAGTACGTTAAGAAAAAGCATGTGCAAACATTGGCACATCTTAAAAATGGATAGAGCCTTAGCGGGTTATCTAACGGAGCGACCTCAAATCACATTTCGGAGAGGTAGAACTCTTGGTACCTTGTTGAGTCCCAGTTATCCATTGAATAAACAACCAGAGACATGGTTGACTCAACACTCAAAGGGTTTTTTCAAATGCGGACATTGTGGAATGTGCAGATGTGCTAAAGATAAGACTAGAGAGTTTCAGGTCAATAATGGCAAAGCATATACTATACTTACTAATATAAACTGTAGCACTAAGTACGTAGTATACATTATTGAAGGCAAATGTACCAAAATCTATGTGGGGAGTACTGTGAGAGCACTGAAAGATCGTGTCAGTGAACACTTACGGGCAATAAAGCAGAATGATTTAAGATACCCCATTGCAGAGCACGTACACAACTGCACAGCCCAAGGGCAAAACAAAACTTTCAAGTTCTTTGGTATTAAACATGTTAAACTAGATCCACGAGGTGGTAACAGAGAGCTTAAACTGCGTAGGACTGAGGCAAGGTGGATCATGCGTTTGAGGGCCGTAGAGGACGGCCTCAATTTTGATCAAGAACTGCAATATTTTCTAGGTGACTGAGTATATAACTCAACAGAAGACGCCATCACAAATATGCATTGATTAGATTTTGGGACTACAGATTTACGTGAGTGAGCATACTAATGCTGTATTTACCCTCTCGGTGCGAATCTCATGTAAAGCATATGAGTATTACACGATATAAAACTAATTTTGAATCTACATAGTTTCTAATGTATCTCTATAAGGATATCATTAGAGTGGTGAATGATGGATATTATCGTGGCACGGTCTGGGACCTAATTATAATTATAGCACTGTAACCGTGGTGCTATATCATATACTTAATATTGGACTAATTGGATAACTATTAGTGATGGATTGTTGCGATCATATACAGAAACAGAGAAACATACACCACGAGCATTATTGCACACAATCTGTTATATATAGTTCACAGTTGAATGCCGCATGCAAATTCTTATTTATTGCCTGGTATTACTCTTCAGACTTGGAACGCTTAAATTGAAAACTTATAGGGATTTATACTAATATTCACCACACCAAGATGGCGCGGGCTGCGGGCATAACGCGGGTTAGTCCTTTTTTACTGTTAGCTTCATGCTACTATTACGGTGAACCCGGAAGCCTCGGTGACTTCGCCTGTAATCGGGTGCAGTTGCGGCAGGAGAAGGTATGTACCGATTGAGAATATTTGATAATTTGAAATTCACTTAGCACGCAGGTTGGATTATGTTAAAGCCTGCATATCTTTTATACTGTTTGCTTTAGGTGCCCGATACTTGAGGGACCTAACGGTTGAAATACGATTCACGACGGTAATGAACGCCGTGTACAGTGGGATACATCGGCTAAACTAAGCCACAGTATGATTTAGTAAGGTTTATTTCTCCTTATCGGTTTTAATAATTTGGCGTGTGAAGCTTATAGTTGGATGCTGCGTGTGGTAGAGACATGAAAATAGTAGAACTTAGCATTGATGTACTTTTATTTGGATGTAATATGGCCGGCTTGTGGTGTTATATATCGTTTTATAATCTTTGTAGGAGCGACACATTACACTATTATTGCTGTTGGAAACATAAAAGGCTTTTTTGGACTTACGAATTATTCGGCGAATTACTTTGGACATTTGTATAATTTGGAGAACTACATTATTTTGAGGTAAGGAAGTTGATTGATACTAGTGCAAGAAATTTGATTTAGATTTTTGATTTTAGATTATAGTAGAATTGTAACACATCATGTTACCTTCTAGGAGTTTGAATACTTTTCATAAAGAAATGTGGATTTTGATTTTACGAGGGGATGAAGATTAAAACTCAGTGGATAACCTTTATTAGAGGTAAGAATTATTGACTAGAAATATGGCTTTTTGAGATCGAAACAGATGCATTGAAAGACCGCTGCCTCGCACTACTAAAAACCTTTTAATCTTGGCTTCACAGAGTCATATTGAAAGAAACCACAAGGTACTTATATTAGCTATAACATTTTAGTTTTGGATCACAAGGGTTCCGTACATATAAAATTACACCGTGATTGATGTTATAATTTGAACATAAGTCCTCACAATATCACGTTATTAATAGGAACTGGATGTTAATATGCATGATATGAGACTTCATAAATGATACTAATGAAGAATAATGTTTTGATTACTGAAGTACATAGGTTATATCATGATTGGAATATGTAGGCCATTTAATGTGAATTTGGTTACACTCGCTTGCTAATGTGTTGAAGAGTTACTATATTCTGTACTCACGTTGCTCACAACTTATGGTTTTGCATAGCCCTTTGCACTGGGTGTAACTGTTTGGGCTCTATGGGATGACTTAAATTTATATGTTAATGACATTACAACCTCGCACTTTGTATTACTTCCAGCTCTGAGGAAGTCGTAGGGTCACTCCCTATTATGACGAAACGCGTTGGCATAAGGGATTGGAGGATCTGTTGAAATTAAAGAGAAGAAAACAAGAGCCCAATCAATTATTTTGTGCTTTATTGTTTGATTACTGTATTTCCTATTGTATAAGGTATGAGTGCTCCAAAAATTGTGAATAGTTTGATCAATCTTTGATTGAGTTTTGGGGAGTTAGGGTGTTTTCCCTCCCTTTTTGGATGCACCGTACATTGTTGAGTCTCACTAAACATAAGTGTGAACACTATATGAGCGCCTATATACCCTCTACACCCAATTTAGCGAATACTAAAATATTATGGTGAGGAAAAGTGTTCTTCTAATCGGTATCATTTGTACCAGGACTCCATTGTTTTTTCATTGCCATTTCGTGTCAAACACTTCCACACGACCCACCTGGTCGTTTCTGCTGATGCCTGAGGAAATTCTAACTAACACGACAAAAACCATCTTGCAGCCTGCATTTCTGCCGAGGAACTGTTGCACACCTAACCCCCCTGTTCTTTGCAGTTCGACAGAAAACCATGAGACACTCACGCCCTGTGTAAATGATTCGTTTCCCATCTCCTGTTCCCTGCCTGGTAAACATCCTTGACACCGTGATCAGGTTATCTGGACAATGGTCTGACTGCTGGGCCTTGATCAGGGTGATTGGACAATGGTTTGAATGACCGAGCTTTGATCAAGCTGATCGAACAATGACCTGAATGACCGTGCTTTGATCAAGCTGAGTGAACAATAATTTGAGTACCAAGCCTTGATCAGGTCACCAATTACAAACACCGTCTGGATCTGGTTATCAACTGCAAACACTGCCCTGATTGAACAATGGACTAACAGCCAAAAGACTGGAATGAAAAAGTATAAAAGGCTTGTAAGCTGCGGAGTAAAGCAGCAGCCTCCTCTGTCTTGTTTCTAACGAGCTTGGGACTCTGTTCCATAGCCCAGGCTATTTGAATAAATCTGGGTTCCTCCTGCAGACGAAGGCTCCTGTGTCTCCTTTTACTACGTATGAAGGGTATGGAAGACTTGGGCAATTCCCCCGCCGCCGAGACCCAGTGAGTGGGTTATTCCGGTTCTTCAAATGGCACCCGAATAGGGACTCCACGAGTACGAAGGTCAGGCCCGGTGGATGTGAGGAGGTGCACGGAGAGACTCCGACGGAGGCGCCCTACCCGAGGGATTCTTGCAATCCGGTAAGCCGAACGACTCGCCCGCTGTTCCTCCCCACCCGGTCTGGGCCACATGACCGCGTCCTCGCTGGAGTCCCCTAGCAAATAATTTCTGGAGCAGGACACAGCCCTACGTCTGCAGAAGAGAACTACCCCTGTAAGGTAAGGGTGGACTGATCACCCACCAAGTCTGTTTGATTCTGCTGTTATTGACCTTTGCAAAAGCCAAGCAGGCGAGGTGAATTTTAAAACCCGCCGGTGTCTGTTACCTATTTACAAGCATGCCAGTCAGTAGTAAGTTCAAGAAATTATGTTGTTGTATGTGTACGCAGGACTCCCAGCTGGAGGCGGCTTGTCCGCTTCCTCCAGAAGGGACCCCTGGCCATACGATGTATGTTAAACATGGCCCTTCTGCCATAATGTTTTCCTCATTCTGGGTAAAATATACAAAACAAAGTAACGCGGAATTACAGTGGCCACTTTTCGGCTCCTTTAATTCCCAAGTTCTCACCAACTTAGAGGAACAATTAATGAAAAGAAAAACGCGCCCGTCTATGTTTGAATCTGTCCGATTTTGGAGGAAAGAGATAGAGCAGAGAGCTAGAAAGCAGAAGGCTCAAGAAAGAAAACAGGAACGCATGTCAATGGCCGACCACGCCAGAGTAAATTTACAAAATCAAATGACAAAATCGGTAGAAATAGCCAACAGGGAGCATGGGGCCCGGGTACAAAAATGCTATCCAGCTCGTGAGGAGAAAAGAAAGGGCCATATGGATGGGGGAGAAGAAGGTGATTCCTTGCTTGATACCATGCTAGAAAGCCCTCCTGCATATGCCCCAATGTACCCTGCCCTGACGCCTCACACCCCACATGTCCCCCCGCCACCGCCCACTCCTGCCCCCACTGCCCCTCCTACTGTTCTTCCTGTCACACCAACCCTCCCGATTTTTCCTATGACACCGACCACGCCTGCTAACCCTGTCCTCACTGCGGGAATGACAACAAGTCTCCATCCGCCCAACCCCTGCGGCTTTACCCCTACCCGCCCTTTTCCTACTTCCCCGTGGTCTACAGTTAAGCAGGATTTATATAAAATGTTCAATTCCCCCGACTGGCCTCCTTGCGCTCTGCGGTCAGCTTTTCGTCCCTTCGAGAAAATGACCTACAGAAGCAACAGTGTGAATGTTGGATAAAGAACGGGAATATTTATGCCTTTAAAGACATATGGTCCACCTTTTCCCAGTGGACGATTATGGAACAGACCACCTGGGCTAAATACATGTGTATGCTGGTCATGCAAAAATTTGAGAATGCGCTTATGCAGATACCCACTGGATTAATGGACCTTAGGTCACAAATAAGAAGAGGCGATGTTCAGGGAGAGGGATGTTTGGTGCTGTGTCTGCTTTAATGGCTTACCGTGATATGACCGCTTTTTCCAACACCCCTCTAGAGACAGCTATGCCAATGAGAGAGGCGGCCCCTGTCTTTGTTAACGCACTTACCGATGCCCAAAATAATGGCCGAGGGGCTGTTGAGGCACACTGGCGCAGGCTTTGGGTTCATGTTCCTTGGAAAAGGTCAGAAGTAATGCAGTTAAAAGAACAATTACCAGATCCCCGGAAGAATCCGGCTGCCTTTTACAGAGAATTAGGTCAGATTATATCTGCAGGTACTCTCGTTCTTGAGGATATAGATTTACTTTTTGGTACGGTTGTTCCCACTGAAATTTGGGACAAGATTCGACATACTGATCATGAAGTGGCGTTGGGAGGTAAATGGGCTGACCTAGAGGCTATGGAAGAAGCAAGGGTAGGAGGGACTAAACCAGAAGCTGCCATCCTGACTTTGCCCGGTAAAATAATAACGTTTATGAAAACACTTTTGCCGGAAACTGTCATTAACTGGGATAAAATAAACGCCTGTAGGCAGCGAAAAGATGAGAATGTGGCGGACTTCTTTACCCGTTTTGAGACAGAATACAAGGGACATAGTGGTTTGGATCCCCAGACCCCAGGTTCTGGCCCAGTGTTTGTCGATAAGTTTGTCAGCAACTTGCTTCCTGAGATTTCCACCAGGCTTAAGAAAGTTGAAAGTACGTGGTCTGCCCAAACTATCACTGGTATCTTGGCTATGGCACAATATCATGAGAATAGGGAGAATGAAGATAGAGACAAGGAAAGTAAGAAGGTTAGGGATCTTAAGACTAAGGCACTTCTGCAGCAGGCTTACCCTCCCCGAGGTCCCGATGCCCGCGGGAATTTCAGACCTCAACCCCAACACCCTCCGAGGGCTCGCCAGTCTACCCCCTCCAGCCCTCAACATACGGGAGCCCTCCAAACAGATCAGTGTGCTTATTGTAAGGGGTACGGCCATTGGATAGACGAGTGTCCCGTGTTAGCTGAAAACATCCGAACAGGGAAGACTCGGCCTCGCGCTCCCAGGGAGGGAAGGCCGACTAGGGACCATGGCCCGCCCCATCCACAGGATAAAGAATGTAGGCCCAGGGATCACGTTCCCGTCCGGCCGCGCCCAGCCAATAGGTTTGATGGGTACGAAGCAACACGCACTTATTACAATGATGATTATGACGAAGTTGATGAGATAGGGTCCTACCAAGCATAGGACAGCCAGGAAAGGGGTATTACCAGAGTGCAAATTCCAGTGGATCAAAGGGGCCCGTATGTTCAAATGTCAGTTGTGGGGAACGATCAGAATTTTCTTTTGGATACTGGGGCCACCAGGTCTTCTATTGCACGTCTGTCAGTCCCGGAGGCACCCCTTTCTGGCAAAATAAATGTCTCCGTGGGTTTTGCAGGAACACCTGTGACGAGCCCTGTCTCTGAACCCCTCCCTCTCGATATTGGCCCTGCACATGTTGACGCTCCCTTGGTCCTTACTACAGGTTGCAGTGAAAACTTGTTAGGCATGGATTTACTGAAAGCTCTGTATGCGACCATATCATGTAGTCCCCAAGGTGTATCCCTAACAATTTCTCCCACCGCAGCTTCCTATATGTATCTGTCTGGTCCCCTCCCACCAGAATTGCAGTTTTTACCTTCCTCCCTCTGGGCATCATCAGACACTGATGTAGGGTGTCTCAACATATCCCCTCATGTGGTACGCATCCAGCCAGGTGCACTTCTCCCCCGCCTCCGGCAGTATCGACTACCCGCGGAAGGAGAAATGGCCCTTTTAACAATAATATCTGAATTAATGGACAAGGGCGTAGTGGAGGAAACACGTGGCAATATCTGTAACAGTCCCATTATTCCCGTTCTTAAAAAGACCAATGGAGATGCTCTCTCCCCTAAAATATACAGATTCGTGATTGACCTGAGAGCCCTTAACAAAATAACAATCTCCCAATATCCTGTTGTCCCCGACATTACAGCCCTCTTAACGATGGGCCCTTCTGACGCAACGCACTTTTCTGTCATAGACCTGAAGAATGCTTTTTCAGCATTCCTATACATCCTGACAGCAGACATTTTTTTGGTTTCTCCCTTGGTGGGCGAAGCTTTAGATTCTGCCGCGCCCCTCAAGGTTTCACCGAGAGCCCCAGTATCTATAGTCAAGCCCTCAAAAGTCAACTAGATTCCTTGGAACTCCCTGATAACTCCACACTATTACAATATGTAGATGACCTCCTCATTGCTGCAAATTCTGCCCCATCATGTAAAGAAGCTACTCTCTGTTTGTTACGCCACCTTGCCCTCCATAATCACAAAGTCTCTTTAAAAAGCTTCAGTTTTGTCAAGAGAAGGTGACCTATTTAGGTCATCTCCTCTCGAAGGAGGGAAGGCAGCTCACCGCTGATCGTGTAGCCATTATCAATGCTATGACGGCCCCACGAACACAAAAGCAGGTGCGAGCCTTCATAGGCCTAACCTCATACTGTAGACAATGGATTTCCAACTTTTCGGCCATGGTCAAACCTCTTCTTGCCCTCACCACTAAAGACATATCAGACAGTTCCTTTCCATGGACTAGAGAGCATGCGCAGGCCTTCCAAGATTTAAAGAGGGCTCTGTGTACTGCTCCAGTCCTCGGTACTCCTGATTATAGCAAGCAATTTTTCTTTTTGTACATGAGACAGACGGCTGTGCATGCGCTGTCTTGACCCAGATGTTCGGAGGTCACCATCGGCCATGTGCCTATTTTTCAGCCACCTTAGATCCTGTTGCAAGGGCTCTCCCAGGATGCCTACGGGCGACCGCTGCGGCCGCCCTCATGGTCCGTCAGAGTGCGGGGATCGTCATGAACTCCCCCTGACTCTGATGGTCCCCCATTCTGTAGATACCCTCCTTAATAACACCAAGACACAGTACCTCACTAGCGCACGACTCACAGGATATGAACTGACACTCTTTTCCAGCCACATTAACATCAAGAGATGCACTGTACTGAACCCCGCAACATTACTCCCACTGGATACTCAGGATGCCCGCTTAGACCCACATGACTGCATATTAAGGACAGAGGAGGAGACGAAGGGACGGGTTGACTTACAGGATACCCCGATAGCAGAACCAGAAGGTACACTATATGTGGACGGATCATGTCTCAGAGGGCCAGATGGTAACACCTCAGCCGCCTATGCCCTCACGACATTAGGACAAGTAGTAGAAACAGCTCAGATTCCGCAGTGCTCTGCTCAAGCAGCAGAATTAGTGGCCCTCACTAGAGCCTGTGAGTTAAGCAAAGGGATGACGGTAAATATTTATACTGACAGCCAATATTCCTTCGGGGTGGCCCACAACTTCGGGAGGTTATGGAAAGAAAGGAATTTCCTTACTTCCCATGGGACCAAGATTCAACATGGCCCCCTAATTCACCGATTGTTAGACTCCCTGACACTCCCCAGAAAGGTGGCCATTATAAAATGTAAGGCCCATAAGAAAGTGACAGATGATGTTGGGAAAGGCAATGCCCTGGCTGACCAGACGGCCAGACAAACAGCTCTTAGAAAAAGGGAAGGAATGTATGTAGGAGGTCCCGCTAGGTGGGTGGCAGACGAGGGCATGGTTGAAAACACAGTACAGAGTGTGATCGATATTCAGTCCCATACTACTCCTGAGGAACTACGGGTGTGGAAGGAGCAATTAGCAAAGGAGGGAATTGATGGTTGCTGGGTCCGCACGACTATGGAAAGACAATGGATGTTACCTGACAGTCATGTGCTACCAGTAGTTACGATGGCCCATGGTCCTGCTCACATTAGTGCAAAAGGGATATGTAAACTGTTGGAACCTACATGGTACAACTCTAAGATACCAACATATGCTGAAAAGCTGGTTAAAACATGCATGATTTGCCTAATGTATAACCCAGGAAAAGGCACAGTTACTCCTAAGGGAGGATTCTCTCCTCCTACCTTCCCTTTTGAAGTCCTCCAAATAGATTACATCCAGATGGACCGATGTAACAATTTAAAATATGTCCTAGTGGTGGTCTGTACCTTCAGCCGATGGGTGGAGGCCTACCCCGTCAAAGACTGCACCGCTATTACTACCGCCAAAATGCTATTAAAAGAGTACCTCCCACGATTCGGTTTGCCCCGCTTGGTCTGGAGTGACAACGGGACACACTTTACGGCTCAAATTATGGAATATATCTGTACAGCATTGGGTATAAAACAAAAATTTCATGCAGCTAACCACCCCCAGTCAGCAGGTCTAGTGGAGGTGTACAATGGCATCCTAAAAACTAAAATGGCCAAAATAGTAGCCGAGACAGGTGTCACTTGGGTTGATGCTCTGCCCTTGGCCCTATTGTCTACAAGAACAACAGCCCACACCAGGATAGGGCTATCCCCCCATGAGATTGTGTTCGGGAGGCCTGCCAATGTATGGGGTGTCCCGCGGCCTAAGAAACTGTCTGATGTTGAATACCCTGTATTAACTGATTATCTGTACAGTCTAACTAATACCTTTACGTACTCTTTATCACCAGGTGCATGAGGCCATACCTGACAAAAGCGAGGGCCCAGGACACGTTATCCAACCTGGTGATTGGGTCTTAGTAAGAAATTTTCAACGGACTAAGAGCCTTGAACCCAGCTGGACACAGCCCCGTCAGGTGTTGCTGGCCACCCGCACCGCCGTGAAAGTAGAAGGTCGGAAGAATTGGGTGCATTCGTCCCACTGTAGGCGTGTGCCTCTGCCCCTCCCCTACGATCAGTGGGTGAGGGAAGGACAAGGAGACTCAGAAACAGAAACAGTCCCGACGTTTGTCCCATTCAGCGATGCCAGACTGCAGTTTACATCTACGGAAGCAGAGAGTGACAGCATACTGAAAGGAAGGGTGGAACCCTCCCTTAACTCTGCTCAACGTCCAGAACAATTGTTTCCCGACCATACTGACCCTACTTCCGACCAATATAACTTGCGCCCCGAGGGAAGGCTTGCCTTTGACTTCGCCAAGTGCCTATAGGCTGTAGGGCTGTGATCTCCCCGGCCGAGAGTAGTGCTGGTGTGTCAGACTAAGGTACGCCATAGGGCTCTTGGCACCTGCGCCCAGTGAAGCAACCACCAATCACAGACAGCCACTAGAGGTCCCTGGCTTAGCACAATGGCTGCCGTCCAAAACACTCGAATCCAGAAACAATATGTCAGTCTCCGACATAGTAAATGCTTCATGGCCACCGTGGTGACGCTGTTTGTCTCCCTCATCCTGTCTATTCTTGGTTGGCTGTTACTAATCTACCATCCTGTTACCTCACCAACCCCTACCCCAACTCCTGCAGAGCACCAGTATTACACGCTACCAGCCCACGAGGTTACCCCGCCGTGCAGAATTCTTCAATAACACCTTCATCCAAATGTTGCATCATCATCAGCTGATCATGAACATTTCCAACTGCTGGGTTTGCGGACTGATGCCGCATTCCATGATACACCCTGTCCCATTCTTTCCCTACCCCTTTTCCATCTCTGGGTCTTGTCTTGCATGGTGGATGTTGATACAGGAGGCCTACACTGTCAATGGTACTGCCAATTCTGCCCTTGGAACATTTCAGGATGACTTCTGGCGGAACAGATCTGGCCATGCCAATGCTCCTTTTGCCCGACCAGCTCATCCACATCGCTACTATCACCAGATGAACTCGGTGAGATGGTAGTATTCAACTCAACCACTCGACGAACATTTTCCAGATTCCGCACAAGAAGGATACTGCCCGATGAACGAGACACTGTGAATGTCATAAATGTGCAAGGCCGTGTCTGCATCCATGGCCTAGGGACTAAGAAAGTTGGTACCAGTACTTGTAATATCACAAAATCTTTAAACTCTACATCTCCTCCGAAGCTGGTGGCATCCCCCAACACCTATTTTATCTGTGGCACTGCCGCCTACACTTGGCTCCCCGTAACTGGTCTGGTACCTGCTATCTGGCCTTCCTCCTTCCGCCAACGTATTCTACCCATGGGAGTTACCACCTGTTGATGAAGGGCGCTCTGCGTCGCTCACGTAGGGGCGTCATATCAGCCGAGGATACAGCAGGCCAGGAAACAGGGGACTTCCTTAAAGGTTTCCTTCCATTCTGGGGCCCCATGGCAAACAGTCGGGCTGTACGAGGACTGACCAGGGTCCTTGAAGCCACCATCACATAACAGCTGGTGCCCTCTCCAACATCACTGCAGAACTACAGGCGGACCGCCTTATAACACTGCAGAACCGCATGGTCCTAGACGTCCTCCTTGCTGATCGTGGTGGTGTGTGTAAATTAATCGGCTCCAGCTGCTGCGTGTACATCCCAGACAACGCACCTTCAGTGTACTATGCCATCCAACGTCTGCATCGCCTTTCTTCCGAAATTTATCTGGATAAAGGCAACTGGTCCCTCACAGGCTGGATCTGGCGCCTCCTTTCCCAGTGGGGGTGGAGGGTCCTCATCTTCCTTGCCTTGGGAATAACTGTCCTGGTCTCCTGCTGTTTGTGCTTCCAGTGCCTGCCAGTGCTCTGTACAATGTGTGTCCAGACCATCCAGCCTCCACCCTCCAACATTCGCAACACCAATATGATGATGATGCTCCAACAAGAAACCGATGGCCTTATGAACATTGACATTTCTTAAAGTATTTGCCACTCAATGGCAAAAGGAGGGTCTGAGGAAAAGTGTTCTTCTAATCGGTATCATTTGTACCAGGACTCCATTGTTTTTCATTGCCATTTCGTGTCAAACACTTCCACACGACCCACCTGGTCGTTTCTGCTGATGCCTGAGGAAATTCTAACTAACACGACAAAAACCATCTTGCAGCCTGCATTTCTGCCCAGGAACTGTCGCACACCCAACCCCCCTGTTCTTTGCAGTTCGACAGAAAACCATGAGACACTCACGCCCTGTGTAAATGATTTGTTTCCCATCTCCTGCTCCCTGCCTGGTAAACATCCTTGACACCGTGATCAGGTTATCTGGACAATGGTCTGACTGCTGGGCCTTGATCAGGGTGATTGGACAATGGTTTGAATGACCGAGCTTTGATCAAGCTGATCGAACAATGACCTGAATGACCGTGCTTTGATCAAGCTGAGTGAACAATAATTTGAGTACCAAGCCTTGATCAGGTCACCAATTACAAACACCGTCTGGATCTGGTTATCAACTGCAAACACTGCCCTGATTGAACAATGGACTAACAGCCAAAAGACTGGAATGAAAAAGTATATAAAGGCTTGTAAGCTGCGGAGTAAAGCAGCAGCCTCCTCTGTCTTGTTTCTAACGAGCTTGGGACTCTGTTCCATAGCCCGGGCTATTTGAATAAATCTGGGTTCCTCCTGCAGACGAAGGCTCCTGTGTCTCCTTTTACTACGTATGAAGGGTATGGAAGACTTGGGCAATTCCCCCGCCGCCGAGACCCAGTGAGTGGGTTATTCCGGTTCTTCAAAGGTAAGGTTATCAGTTAACCCCACACTATCAGAGGCACAGTAACCCAGTACAGATTTCTATTTCAACAACATCTACTAACCTGTAACAGGGCAATTGGAATTATGTGGCGGGGAGGACCAAATTATGTGGCAGGGTTGGCTAAATGATGCGGCAAGAAAAGGCAAACTATGTGGCCTAATGCCCGCCAGATTAGGAGTTTCCTCCTGTCTGGCGGGCTGGTTTTTGGCATTCCCACTGCGGTGCCTCAGAAAATGGGAACACCAAAAACAGTTCCTGCATGGCATGGACTGAAAAGTCCATGCCATGCAGGGAGTGGGGCATATGCACACGGGGGGCCCATGTTGTGCCCCCCTGTGTGCATTCCCATGCAGAAGAGGCCTTTGTTTCCTCCCTGCCACGGTGTTCATGAAGGCGGAACCTCCACTACACCGCCGGCAGAGAGGAAACTCGTAATATGCCTGGCGGGACCGCAGCGGTCCCACCAAGCATATTTTGGCCTCCTGAACACCGCCAGGGAAATAGTGGTTCCTTGGCGGCTGTGGTGGGGCTGTGGCAGTCTGCCCCACTGCCCGACACTGCCCGACTCGTAATAGGGCGGTCAGGAGACCGCCACCGCCGTGACCCCACGCACTGCTGTGCCCCCACGAGTCTGGCGGTTAATTGGGCGCTTAGTGTATTACTGGCATTTTTGCACATGTTAGCACTTTCTGAGCATAGATTTTACCTCAAAAGTACCACTTTGACAGCCAGATGCAGAAATACGCAACAGAAAGGTGACCAGTCAACGTTTGAGAAGGGCCTTCCACTGAGGGGCAACATGTGTTGCTGTGTTTTTAGTCATGTTGATCTGTTTGAGCTAGAAACATTTCTTTTGCTGAAATCTGCAGATTATGCAGCAAATGATAGATTATGTGGCAAATGCGGCAAACCCATATTTATGCAGAAAAAGCAGCAGCTGCAAAATCACATATTTCCAGTGGCCCTGCCTATAAATTGGTTCTTCTCCCAACATTCACTGTGATGTTAAATGAATGCTCAAAATTGACGCATGGCGGCCCTGGTGACATGGACCCAGCTTTATTAAAGTATTGAGTGTAAGGGAAGATTAGCAGTTCATCCTTGCCCCTTTCAAACTTTTATTCTGCCTAACCAAAAGTCAGAGGGTTTTCGTAAATCAGCGCTGGTAAACCCTTTTCACAAATTTAAAATGTGTCTAATGGGGTACAGATGAAAGCATATGTGTGAACCCAGGACACAATACTCCTCTCTCTATGTGTTCAGTTTCACCTAACAACCTTGCTATGGGCATGGATTCTTTAGCTTCCTAGATACTTTTTAGCTTCCTTTGGACACATTTTGATCATTTTCTCCGTCTATATATATTTCCAAACTTCAGTCCAGTGATCACAGAGTGTACCACACCACGCTCCATGTGTCTCTCAGAACATCAACTTTCAGAACCTTTTCCCATCTTCTCTTTGCCATCATTCGTGACTGTGGCCCACAGAGGATTGTGCAGTTAAGAGAATCGAAACACTCAGCAGTATTAATTCACATTCAGAAAAAAGGCACAACTTATCCAATTACTCACTATTTTTGGCTAACAAAAGATCTGTGACTGATGCTTTCATGCTGGATACCAAGCAGACAGAAAGTACACGGTGGCGCGACGGTTGCCAACTTTCTATTATCTCTTCACAGGACACTTTCCATGCACAGAGACATTTTGCACAAGCAGATACAAGTTGCGCGTAGTGCCACATCAGAAGAGGCTTGTAAGGGAGCAGGGGGAATTATGAGGTGCAGAACACATTTATCGGGTTTCTTTCCATAACCACCTCCTCTAAATCAGGCACCTTTAAAAGCTATCTTTTGGACCTCATGTGGTTGGACTACTGTGTTATACTGTGACAAGTTTACAAAATGAATAACTCCAAAATTCAAATGAAATTAAATAGCCTGAAGACCTGAAACAGCAATTGTAAAGAATAGTATTTGTTTATTTATATACTTCTTTAGTTGTATTTAGTATGAACATTATGAGGAGAGTTAGAGCGCTCTACACTGTTCAAGTTAGGAGGGGACAAAATGGATGAGCGGACTAATAACAGTGACAGTCTTTGTAATCCACAAAGTAGACACTTGAGTAACAATAGGTAAACTTATATACAATAGTAGAAAAAACTTCGAAATTAAAACCTACACAAATGTGTACCAAACTAGAACGCAAGTGTGGGCCATAAGCCTACTAGTAACACTTGAGTGAAAGTGGGAATTTGAAGCCAGAGAAAGTAGGAGAAAAGGCAGCAGTTTAAGAGGGGGTTGTAGAAAAATTAAAAAACATGATTAAATTTAGATAGAAATTAAGGGCCTCATTACGAGTGTGGCAGTCCACGGACCACCAGACTCGTGGGGGCGCGGCGGCAGTCTTCCGGCTGCCCTATTCCGACCAGGGCGTTCGGGCCACCCTGGGACTACCACAACCGCCCTGGCGGTGGCGCTGCGGCCCTGAGGCCGCAACTAGCCAGTTGCAATTTTCTGGTTAATGCATCAAACTACCTGTGTTGGTACAACACTTCCAGCTGGAATTCTAGCTTTCAACACAAAAAAAGAAATGTACCGCAACATCTGAAATCTATATACGCAAAGTCTAAAGAATATTAATTTAGGTTATATACCTTTAAACAACCTTTTACCAATATACAACGTGCTGCTGTAATGGGCTGCTGACCACATTACATGATTTGTCTCCCACAATGCTCCACAGGATACTGTCCTTAAGGGCACTATCATGACTTGTAAGTACAAAAAATGCTCAGAATATACATTCAAATGTATAGCTTTCAGTAGTAATGAATCAGAGTTAGTATACCCTCCTTGCTTAATCAAACATGACTCAAAATGCTTTTAGCATTCTAATTCAGAAATATTCATAGCAGATGCATCCTTAGCCTTCCATCTTGACTGAAAAAAATAACCTCATCTTCTTTTCTTGCGCCATACATACTTCGACTGCTGCATTATGTTGATATATTTTTATAATTTATCTTGTTACCATAGCCCAGTGGATGCTTCTTGAATCCCAGGAAAGCACCGATATGGATGAACTCACCAGCTTGAGCGATAAAAACAGACAGGCTGTAACCTACGCATCTCCCACAACTTAACTTAAACATACTAGTTATTGGGCATCAATCAGAACCTTCTAGAGATGGCCAGAAGTACATTTATTTATCTAGTGGGATGTTGGTACTCTTTTCAAGAACTCCAGGCTGTCATTTGTCACTGTATTTTTAAAAGGTGTTACTAAATATTATTGCCACGTTTTAGTTCAGAAAAAAATGTAAAAGCATAATTAAATAAATAAAAAGATTATTGTGATTAATATAAATGCACAGCTGGTAAATAATATGAAAATTGTCAGAATAATATGTGACATTCTTTGACAGAATCCCTTCTTTCCTAGTCCATCTAATGCCTCCATTATCACAAAATCTTGCCAAAAATAAGAGCTCCCCAGAGAGTGCACATTCATACCTGCTCATCTGTCGTATTTTTCCAGTGTGTGGCCTGCCTTTTGGTAAGCTTAGTCTTGTGTTTTGGGCTTATTATGAGTCCGGCGGTCCACGGACCGCCAGACTCGCGGGGGTGTAGTGGTCTTCTGACCACCCTATTATGACTAGGGCAGTCGGGCCTCCCTCGGACCACCGCAACTGCCAGGGATCAGAGATCCCTGGTGGTGGCGCAACAGTCTTCAAGCCGCAATATGCTTGGTGGGGCCACTGAGGCCACGGCAAGCATATTACGAGTTTCCTCATTTCACACTTCTCATGGCAATGCAACCGCCTTGAAAAGTATGGAGGTGAGGAAAGAAAGGGGGCCCTACAGTGCTCCCTGGTGCCTCTGCGCCATGGGGTGCATGCAGGGGGGCACATGTTGTGCCTCCTGTCTGCATGCACCCCCATGTTCCTGCATGGAACGAAATGCACAACATTGTGCATTTCTGTCCGTGCAGGAACATGTTTTGACGTTCCCATTGCAGTGCCTATTTTAAAATCACTACCATGGGAGCCCCAAAGAACTGCCCGCCAGTGACTTAAAAAGTCGTAATCTGGTGGGCGGTCTGTTTTGGCTTTGGCAGTGTGGGAGCGGAGCAGCAGCATGGCTGCCCCGCTGCCACACCGCCAAAGTCATAATAGGCCCCTTTGTTATGTCACTGTTCCCAAAAGAGCGAGATAGCAAGAAAGCATGATTGTGGCAGACTGCTTGTTGTAGGTATTCTTTCTGAAATGTCTGGAGCTCCACTTTGCTCAAGAGATTTGTGAACAGGCCTTATGTAATATTTTTCAACTTTATTTGACATGTGATGTAGAGTGAGAATACTAGCTTGCAAATTCTCCTGCAAATGTATACAAATTCACTGATCTTTTCTCTAAATGTCATGCTTCATGAATATGTCTCATGAGCTAGAAGAACACTGTCGAGGAATAATGAAACATTGTTTTACAGTAAATGCACATCAATGAAACAGAACATAGCGGTTCTGCATTGTGAAATATATGTGAAGCTTTATACAACGATGAGCCTAACAAGCAAATATATGTTATGAGGTGGGCTCAGAGGCAGAAATAAGGCAGAATGTATAAGAATGTGGCTTCTTCAACATCCCAAAGAGATCAAAGATCCCATACAAAAATAAAGTCTCAGTCGCAGGTAACTAAGAGCATACCAGGACTATGAAATGAGCATTAGCTTGTATGGCAATGACAAAGTCCTGCTGTAATCTAGGTTCTGATGTTCAAACAAAATAACGAAAATAAAATATCATCTGACAGAAATATCGAGTCTGAAATATCGTCACACAAAAATATAATGTGAAAGAATATCGTTGTCAAGAAAATCAATTTTAAGGTAATTAGTATCGATTTTAACAATATCAACATCATTAATATAGTTTACAAAAATATAGAAATCAATCATATAGTTTTCTAAAATATCGTTGTTAAGAAGATCATTTTTTAATTATTTTGATCTATTTTAGTATGTATTTTAATTGTAAATGTTATAAAATGTTTGTGTAATTGTTGTTATAGTTTTTTAATAACGTTTTTTAATTGTTGGCAGTTTTGAAATGTAATTTTATATATTTTTTTCATTTTTAGTACTGTTGCGGGTTGCGGGGTTGATAGGGGCACAGGGTGGGAGGTAAATTAATTATAATTATAATTAATTAGCAATTCATTTTTAATTAATATTTTTTATTTAATTGATCATTATTATTATTATTATTATTATTATTATTAGGAAGCTTATAGAGCGCAATGGTCACTCCAACCGGAGTGTCCCCGCGCTAGGACATAGCTGGACCCAAGCAACCCTCCCAAGCTGCCCCCCAGTGAACGCGGACATCCACACAAGATGGCACCTTACCACTTTAGCCCTCCCGGGGGGAGACGGAAGAGCCAAGTTTTCAATTTCTTGCGGAACAGAGACTCCGACTCAACTGTCCACTGGGAGCTCATTCCAAGCCTTAGCCGCCAAGAAACCAAAGGATCTTCCGCCTATCCGCGCCTTCCGCACCCTGGGCACAGTCAATCTTGCACTGCCCGATGATCTCAGATTACGAGCAGGCTGGTGGACTGTCAGGAGAGGCCGCAAGAAACGCGGCCCCCTTTCGCCAAGGATCCTGTGACTCAAACATAAAGCCTTAAAGGTAACTCTGGCCCGGATAGGGAGCCAATGCAGTTCCTTCAAAGCTTCTCCCACTGACGCCCGCCTAGGTACATTCAGGATAAGCCGGGCTGCGGCATTTTGGACCTTCTGCAAGATGTTAAGATTTTTGGCAGTCACCCCTAGATATAAGACATTGCAATAGTCAAGGCGAGTCGTGACCAACGCCTGAACAATAGTTCTTTTAGCATCCAGGGGGAGAAGGTCCAAGAACTTACGTATCAACTTCAGAATGCCAAAACAAGACCCAGCCACAGCCGATATTTGCGAGGAGAAGGAGAGATTTTCAACGAACCACACTCCCAGATTTTTCACCTTGGCTTTCGGCACTGGACTAGTTCCTAGAGCTTCTGGCCACCAATGCTGCGACCAGAGAGAGGGCCGTTTCCCAACCACCATCACCTCTGTCTTCCCTGCATTTAACTGGAGACAGCTCAGACTCATCCAGTCCATGAGTTCCCCCAGGCAGGTTCTGAAATCGGCAGCCCTTTCAGGTTCCTTCTGTTCCAGGGTCACAACAAGCTGAGTGTCATCAGCATATGACACCAGCTGAATTCCATGTTTCAGAACAATATCCGCAAGTGGGCGCATATATATGTTAAACAGTGTTGGGCTGAGAGCCGAACCCTGTGGCACCCCCTGGTTTAGAGGACAAGTTCTGGAACTGAAAGGATGTTGCAGGACCTGGAAGGATCTGTTTTCCAGAAAATTCTTCAACCAAATCCACGTGACACCTCCGACCCCGACTTCCCTTAGCCTCTCAAGTAGGAGGCCGTGGGACACCGTGTCGAACGCGGCGCTTAGGTCCAGCAGAATCAAGGCCGCAGTCCTATCTTCATCAGCCGCAGCCCTCAACACTTCGGCTTATTTATGTTAATGCATAATTATCATTTTTCTAATTAAGTTTGAGGTGCGTGTTGTGTGTTTTGTAGGGGTATAGGGTGGGAAGTTATAATTAATTAATAATTAATTGTTAATTAATTATTAATTATTTAATTGATAATTATTTGTGTAGTTTAATATATATATTTTTGTGTGTGTGTTGTTTTTGTATGGGCTAAAGGTGTGTAGGAAATTATTTATAATAATTAATTAATAATGTTAATTTAAAATAATTATTGAAATGATAAACAATTATTTAAAATATGTAATTAAGATATTCTTTTTGTTATATATTAAGTGTGAGTTGTGGCATTTGTAGGAGTAAAGGGTAAGAAGTTAGTGAAATATAATTAATTTTTTATAGTTAATTATTAATAATTGACAGTCAATTATGAAAATGATGCAAATAATATTTTTTCATTTATACCGTCATGAAAAGTGTGGTGGTGAGGAAACAAAGGGAGCCCTACAGGGCCCCCTTGTGCCTCTGCGGCATGGGGAACATGTTGTGCCACCTGTGTGCATGCATCCCATTACCTGCACGGCATGGACTGCAGCAGTCCATGGCGTACAGGTACTGATTTTGATGTTCCCATGGCGGTGCCTATTTCATGGGAACGCCAAAGAACCGCCCACCAGACAGGAGAAAACTCCTAATCTGGCGGACAGTTAAACCACGAACCAAGCAGAGTTATGGTCAAGGGCATTCGGTTCTGTTTACTTTTCAAGACATGTTGCAATTGTTGCTCTTTCTCTTAGTAAAGACAGACATCCTTACTTACAGTTAAGTTCACTTTGACAGGAAGAAGTACGGACACCAAGATATACATAGCTTAATTGAAATAAATTGAGGCGAAGAAAATCTTCTCTAGGATATAATACAGGATGCTTATTCAGATGGTGTAATTTCTTTATTCATATACTTTTGGTAACGTTCCTTTCAAACTACATTTACTTATTCTTTTCAAAGAATGTTAATACTTTTCTTTTTGCAGTCCAAATAATACACAGATTTTATTAAACTTATTATTAGTTCAAATGTTCTTAAAATAAGTTATGTATGGAGAGATGCACAGTATTACAGGAAGTAGCTTAGTTAGACTTACAGGAGGGTGGTAGCAGAAGATTCACAAAAAAAGTGCAGGAAGCTCTATTACTGTCAAAAGTGGTATGACTACTGATTAAGAGTTGTACCGATCAGTGATCATTCCTGTGTGGGAACTCAGGGCCTGATTTAGAGTTCGGTTGGCTGCGGACAGGTGACTCCGTCACAAACAACCCCTAAAGTACAGGTCCCCCTCATCAGGAAAGTGTCCTGGGGAGGGAGACGTCTGGTCCACAATGCAGCTAATCTATGGAACCAAATGCCCTGGAACCTGAGAACACAAGTCAATCATCTTGCTTTCAGGAAACTATTGAAGACCTGGCTCTTCACTCTCCCATCATAGTCTTCTGCCACTGCCTCCTTGAGAAAGTCAGCGCCAACCCGCCTAAGGGCATATGCCGCGCTCTATAAAATTTAAATCAAATCAAACGTGACAGATATTCTGTCCGCCATATTACAAATGCATTGCATTCAATGACACTTGTAATAGCGCAGCCAGAATATCCTTCACGTTTGTGATGGAGTATTCCATCCACCGAACTCTAAATCAGGCCATTAGACAAGTCATATTCATTTTCTCTGAGAAGCTACAGTAAATATGCTAAAAATATGATGTGTCTAAGAAAAGTTAGTAGGGAAGTTTAACCACCTCTGTGACACCATGCATTAATTGTTAATGTTCAAAACAAAATTGGTCCAAATCATTCAGCATAAAATTTTAAATAGAATGAGGCGCATTGCCAATTTGCCCCACACAAATATTTGCAGTCATTATTTAACAATTTAAATAGCAGTTTTGTTGAAATGGAAACATAAGTAAATTTGCAATGTTTAATAAATAGAGTGCATTTCAATATTTCAGAAATAGAAAACAAGTTTAAACGCAGTTGATCGAATATGATATATTCATTAGCCCAAGGTAACTACACAACCTAAAAAAAACAGATATCAAAGAGTTGATTTTGAGTTTGACACTTTTTAATTTTACAGACATTCATATTCATTTTTGGTAGTTCTAGTTTAAAGTTGATATTTTGGTCATGAATACAAAAGATATCATGGGCATTCTTCAGTACATCATGATTAATGGCAATCATGTTACAAAATAACTAAACTAAAATTATTTGGTGACTGGTAGGCAGAATTACTTGCAATTTCCATCAGGAGTGCATCACAAAAGTGACACAGAGCGGTGCAAACAGTGTTGCTTTGCATTTCTTTGCACCAGTGGCGTCACGTTGGTGGTACAAGGGAATTATTATGCAACCACCCATTGGTTTTGACGCAAAGCTGTATGTACTAAAAACTGCAGACAGTGCTTTGTGCCACAAAATAATGCCTTTTTTGAGGGATGCATTAAAATAGAGAAAGATTTTCGTTTCAATTTCCAACAGTGCATGTGTGCTTTACTGCACAGCACACAAGCAATGTGTAAGTTTTAAAGCATGTCTAAGCATAATATTTTGTACTGGAAGAGCATCCTTCCAGTGCAATACCCAGGCTAGATATAACATGCAAACTCACTGTAGTGCAAGGGTGTGTGCATGGCCAAAGGCAGGATAGAAGAGCACTGGCGTGTGTGGAGAGAGAAACAGCACTGTATTTTGGCAGATATGACATTCTTCTTCTCTCTTCCTTACGCACAACACAGCACAGCAAAGGTTGCTGTGCTACATTGCATGAAATTTTAGCAAATCTGCCCCTAACAATTTTGAAATAAATCCATTACTATTCAGATGTTAGTGAATATTAAAATTCAATAAAAAGAAATCTGAAAGTAAAAAAACAACTGTGTGGCAGATGGGTAGGAAGAGCTGGCACCGCGGTCTGCCTATAAATATTCTTTAGGAACGCAATAGGTGCTAATCCAGTCAAATGCAACAGTTGCTTCAGAAGACAAAAATATGGTGGGTAAAAACCACAATTATATTCAAATTTGATACATTTTTGTACTGCAGATGATAAAACGAATGATAAGTTCCTGTTTTTCTAGTATTTCATACTCCATACACTGAATTCAAGTCACACAAATATTCCTAGCCTATGCCGGAGGTGAGGAAGAAGGTAGGGGTATTGATACACATCTGGTGTAAATACTGAGTTAAGCAAATCTTTGGGCCATAGGAACACCATGGGGCATATTCACAAGGACCTACCGCCGATTTATCTCCACCTTAACCCATCAAAAGTGGAGATAGATTTAACACCCCATTCACAAGCGGGTGCAAACTGCAGATATCTCCAGTATTCCCGCGACAACTGCCCCAAAATTTATCTCCACGGTGGACACCACCAACTAACCCTAATGAGATGCAGAGTAGGCGTTCCTGTGCAAAAACACACGAAAAAACCACAACACCACTTTCACAATGAACTGCCAGATCTGCGATGCAAACCAAAAACAGGCGATAAGCCGCGGTAGCACCAGTGATTTAACACCTGCCTTTTGCTGGTGTTAAGCAGGACGACTACCTGCAGCATGAAAGGGAGCCCAGCCAAGAGCCACACCTGAAGACCCACAGATGCCATGGAGACAATGATCATGCAGCTCGGATACCCATGAGGGCCACAACACCCACCACCCCAAGCACCCCCCCAAAACCCCCCCTCCGGACATACACATACCGTGCACGACACAAGAGCCACAAAAAGCGCATGATGACGCACGTTGTCAAAAAATAACACACATGTGTGGCCAGAAGAACGAGAAACAGTCACACAGCACTGAAGTAACAACCAAAAACTTTATTGAAATACAACACAAAACACCAATGCGGAAGACTCCTGTCCGGTCCGTCCGGGACAATCTCGACGTCACAGCCTGGAAAATAAAGCACAAAATCAGAACGTGTGCCATGCGCACATCAAAGAAGCGAGACACAGAGAAACAGAGAATGAAAGAAAGGCAGAGAGAGAAAGAGAGAGAAGGAAAGGAAGGGAGAGAGAGAGTGAGAGAGAGGGAAGGAAAGGAGAGAGAGTGAGAGAGGGGAAAGGAAAGGAGAGAGAGTGAGAGGGAGAGAGAGTGAGAGTGAGAGAGAGGGAAGGAAAGGAGAGGGAGTGAGAGGGAGAGAAGGAAAGGAAGGGAGAGAGAGAGGGAAGGAAAGGAGAGAGAGTGAGAGTGAGAGAGAGGGAAGGAAAGGAGAGGGAGTGAGAGGGAGAGAAGGAAAGGAAGGGAGAGAGAGAGAGAGTGAGAGAGAGGGAAGGAAAGGAGAGAGAGTGAGAGAGGGGGAAGGAAAGGAGAGAGAGTGAGTGAGGGGGAAGGAAAGGAGAGAGAGTGAGAGAGAGGGAAGGAAAGGAAAGGAGTGAGAGTGAGAGAGGGGGAAGGAAAGGAGAGAGAGTGAGAGAGAGGGAAGGAAAGAAGAGAGAGTGAGAGAGAGAGGGAAGGAAGAGAGAGAGAGAGACACCGCCGCCCCTGCACACCCAGGCCCCACTGTTCACCTGCTGCCACCGGTGTGTCTCCAACCACGTGCCGGGATACACTGCAAGCCACCAGGTCTGCAATCTGTAATCGATGCCAGAGTCAATCATGGCAGAGTCCATCACACAGCACACAGCAACAACGCCTGTACGTCCCTGCGCACGCATGCAGCCGCACCCTACCCCCTTACGCCGGCCAGCGCTGGCTGTCCGCACTTGCACACCCCGGGCCCACGGCTCACCTGCCACCAACGGTGTGTCCACCAGTGGGCACACCACGTGCCCGTGCAAGCTCCAGGCCCCGGTCCCGCCACCATGGCATGGTCCACATCATGCGGACACGCCCCGCAGCCCAGCAGGTCCCACACATGACGCTGAGTCCTGAGGCATCAATGGCAGAGACCACATCAGTGCACACGTCATCATCGCAGTCTGCACACCCGCTCAGCTATTTCGGTGCCACTAACCCTGTGCAACCCCAGTCAGCACCACGTGGGGGTCGGCCCGTGATGGGCGCAAGGCTTCGGGTGCCACTAACCCTGTGCAACCCCAGTCAGCGCCACGTGGTGGTAGGCCCGTGACGGGCGCAAGGCTTCGGGTGCGACCAACCCTGTGCGCAACAACTCATGGGCCCTTTATGATTGAGAACCGTGGAGCGTCCGTCATCCAGTCACCACCAGCAGTGGGGAATGTGACGTTGTCGGACCCTTATATTGGCGGGGTCACATGGCCTGTGACGCCTGTGCCGGAGGGGTGTGGTGTATGTGCAAACCTGCCCTCAGGGAGTGGCCGTGACATGCTGACAACTAGACCAGTGACCTGCATACCACCAGCGTGTACGCCTGCGACATGTAGCTATGTGGGCCCCTCCTCGGAGCGTTAGCAGAGTGGTCTGGCCTGGCGTACGCCGGACCAGCGCAGGGCTTGCAACAATGACTCGGGGGCTCTGGGCATGGTTCAGTCCATGTCCGGACAAGGAAGTGACTAATGCGTGTGTCCCTGTTGTAGTGTCCAGGGCAACCGGAACACAATAGGCAATGTAGCACACTGTGACTGGCATCCAACTAGATGAGCATCATTGACGTAAGGGAAATCACTGTCCCTACATTCATCCACATATTCATACATGAATGATGAAAGACATGACACAGCAGTGCGTTTCTGGATGTTTATTGCACATCCAGTGGAGTTTTGCAGCTGGAGCGGTACAGGGCCATGCCAAGCACACTACACAATATGGGCCCGTGGAGGGCCAGCCAGAGTCCATCCGGGGATGACAAGTACTGCGGAAGAGGAAGGGTACAGTCCGCAGTCTGGTCGCCGTGTCATTGGTCATCAAACAGGATATGGCAGTCCATGTCGCGGTCCAAGGTGAGTGCAGCGGAGTGTATCGGGGGTCAGTGGAAGGTCATGGGGCCATGTGCGGCACCAAGCAGAAACAGGCCAGGTGGCGGAAATGAATGCTAGTGCCTCCTTCTGAACTCAATCCCATCCACGTCCTCATCCTCGGATGTGTGCTCAGCCCCACCTGTGGGTGTTGCAGTACCCGCTGCGGCACTGTGTGCCACTGACACATCAGGTGCCGGAGGAGGATTGTCTGCCTCACTGTGTGGCAGTGACACATCAGGTGCCGGAGTGGATACGCCTGCCGCACTGTGAGGCACTGACACAGCAGGGGGCGGAGATGTGGATGGTGTGGGGGCAGCAGCATTCATCTGCGCCACGCCTTGTGGCAGCAATGCCATGATGAGGATCTGCAGGGCATGGTAGATCCCAGCTACATTTCGCTGATGTGCAGCGGTGGCTGCTATCCTTTCCGCCTCCATCCGCACCATGTCCTCCATGAGCCTCCGCATGTGTGCCAGCTCACGGCTGGGATCGCTGGAGCCACTCTGAGCAGACAGGTGTTCTTGTCTCCGAGTCATGACTCCAGCGATGTCAGTCAGGGCTCGTTGGAGACCATGGAGCGGGCCGTGGGTGTCCGTTAGGGACTAGAGCTGGTCCCTGATGGGACCTAGACACCCATGGATGGCGTCCAGTTTGGTAGCCATGAGGTCGAACCCCACCCGCACCTGCTCAGCCGTCTCCCTCTGGCCCTCCAGCACACGGCGTTGGAAGGCCATGTGTTGTTCCTGGGGGTCTTGAGAGACTGCCGGGGCTGTGGGTGCCTCCTGCTGGGTGGTTTGGGTAGTGGGTGGGGTCTCCTCGATGCAGCTGGGCTGCACTGATCCTGGAGGTGAGTTGCGGATGAGTTCAATGATGTCTTGGAGGGCTTGGGTGTTGCTGCTGGGGTGTCATCCTCGTCATCAGTGAAGAGTGGCTGGGACTGCTCTGCAGGAGGTGTTGACGGTGCCCCTGCAATGTGAAGGGGAGATGGTGTATTACAATGTGTCCGCATGTATGTAGCTGCATGGTACAGGTCACATTCAGACAGCATGGCATTGTACATTCTGACAGTCTGTGGATCAGGGCCATGATACAGAGTCATTGTGGGTGTGCACTGTGCTCTGCTTGATTGTGCATGTGTGCCATTGTGGCCATCTCCACCCATCACCCCAGTACCTGGTGGTCACTCACCCTGTTGCGGTTGTGTTGTGTCCTGTCGAGCAGTGTCCAGTCCCCCGACTCCTGCCACAGTCTCCACACTGATGACTGTCGACACCAGCTCCTCCATGTCATCCAGCTCCAGCTGTGGTGCTGGGCTCCCACCTCCAGTCTGCATTGCTGCCTTCTGGTTGGCTGCGAGTTTCTCCTTGGTCTTGCGCTTGATGTCAATCCATCGCCTCTTGACCTTGTCCATTGACCTCTTGTGCTCTCCGACGGCATTCACCTTGTCCACGATGTCCCGCCATATTCCATTTTTGGTGCCCAATGACACGTTGGAGGTGACGAACAGTTGTTGATGGTGTTCCATCACCTCCATGACCAAGATCCTATTCTCCTGCGGACTGAACTTCGTCTTCCTCTTCTTCTTGTCCTTGCCCTTCCCTGTCCCCGAGGTCCCATGCTGGTCGTCCGGGGTGCTTGTGGGGTTGCGCTCGTCCTCTGCGCCTGCTCCGGCTGCCTCCATGGTGCTTGGGTGTTGGTCATTTTGTGTTTGTGTGTTTTTTCAACTTTTATAGTGGTTTTTCCCGCCTGCCATGTGTGTATTGCAGGCCTGGCGCTGCTTATCGCTGATTTCCTCATCGCGCTTTGGCCCATCACATGTTTTTTCGCGTTGAGGTTTGTGTTTTTATCACGGTCGAGGTTGTTGTATCGCGGACATTGCCCGCGTTTTCTGGGGACTATCGCATGGTACCGCCGTGTTGTGAATTCCACGTTAACACGGGGTTATTTTCCCGCGATGGGCTGCGATGTGTAAAGTTGCGTTAACATTTTTTGGAGTTGTTTAGCACACGTTCTTGTGAATATACCCCCATGTCTTTCAATTCAATGCGCTCCTTTGTAATGTATTTACTTTAAATTGGAGTAGTGAACAAAACAGAAATCTAAGACTTAGCCAGCTGATGAACTTTTTCAATAGATTTTTTTATCAAGAAGTTTTTTTTTTTTTTTTTTAAGTTATTTTATATCATTCAAGGTGTCTGAATGTCCCACTGAATGGAAGCAAGACTTTAGAACCAAGACTGACCCACAAGCACAACAGTCTTAACTATACCTAAAAGAAAGGTTAGAATCGTTACACTTTTATCCAAATGTTCAAAATAATGTTAGGCAAACGCACTGATAAAGCTCCTAGGATTTAAAGAAAGTTGGTTTGTAGCCATATGCTCAAAGGTAAATTTGCACATCATAAATCTTAAAAGCAGAAGGGCAAGGGATCTGACAGAGAAACCTAGTGTTTCAGCATAAAAAGAACATTCTTTTATCTGTGCAATAAAAGTATTTACAAAATAAATTAAATCTGTTTTAGGGGTATATGCTGTTCTTCTCTAACAACAAAGCAGCAAAGTGGGATTTCGGTCTGATCCCTTGACACCATGACCTGCTCCCAAAAGAGCATGGAATCTTGGCCTTTCCTCAGCCACTCCTGTGAGGTTGCTCTTTGGGTGAGGAACTGACTGGCTGCTGTCCCAATATCCTTTGAATAATCTGCAATGTGATATAAACTGCAGCAGGAATGTTATTGGGTGATCTGCCGATTTTGATGGCTATTTCTTATACAGGATGGGGGCATCAGTCTTCAGATGCTGAGAATCAGGCAAGACGTTCCACATTGAGTCACTTCACATGAATGTTCTCATCTCTCGCTTGAAAGTCAAGATGTAGCTCTTGCGCGGGTGCGACTGTCATGTTTAGGTGTTGAATAGCAGGTAGAGTCTCAATAGAAATACTTTCTTTAGTGGCCATGAGAAGATCATATGGTGAGAGCAGCACAAACTAGAAAACCTATAACTCGAAAAAACTCTGTGAGGAGAAACATATCTCCTATAAACAATATTCTCGACCTCAAAATGGACAGAGCATATTATCTTCATACCTGCGTCTTAGCATGGTGTAATGACAGACGGCAGTAGGTATCTGCAGTTTGCTGAAGTAAATTTTTCTTTATTGTTCAAATTGTGAGCAACACACTGATGCATCTCAACCTCTTCATGCCCATACAAGTCAGGAGGCATTGGTGCATGTTAATATTTGAGGATTCAGTGTAATTATTCGTTGATAAGTTAAAAATATCATATGTACATAGTCATTCTTCCTTTGAAGAATCTCGATTGGGTATGAGGTATCTTAGGTTGAGCTGCATGGTGCATAACCTAGGTGTGTTGTGCAGAGGCGATAGGTGACTTGGCTTTTGAACTTGCACCCAGGGTCATGTGTAGCAGAAGGTTGAACACGTTGAGTGATTTTATGAACTCCTGCAGGTCTCATCCATCACTGTAGGAATCTCTACTATGGCATAGGCCATGCAATTCCGCATTGCCGGTGGAGCAAGTTACCCTAACAAGAGCTACCATCTCTGTGTGTGCCCTCTCTGGTGGGGTACTTCTTTCTTTCTATTGATATTCTCCAGGTGGTTACAATAGTAAGTGAAACTATACCCAACAGAACAGTTCTCACTTGTCATTGGAAAACCAGGTAGGATGAAGGAAAGGTTGATGGAATGCAAGCAAGAGGAGATGACAGGAGAGGAGTTTACCTTTTCAGGTGCAGTCTGGGAGAGACCAGCTACAGAGCTTACAAGTCAAAATATTGTGTGGAGGAGGTTGTTGTAGCACTGGGAGTACCAAGGGAGACAGGAGTGGAGTGTCTTTCTTTGAGTACAGTCCTGGGTAGATCTAATGTTGCGAAGGAATAAGATATCACTTGCATTTCCCTGTTCACGTTGAGAGACGTTGTAGGTTATTATATTAGGATCAGATTTTTAATAGTCAATCAGATTTGGTAATAATCAATTTAAACTTTAAAAAAATTCCAGTGTCATATTTCTCTGTCTCACACCAGTACAGTCCAGAGTCTTCCATTTTAAGATTAGTCATGGTCACTTTGTATGTGCCAGATTATGGTTGCGCTTCAGAGAGAATCGCCCCGATGTCGTCTCATCCTCTGATCCTGAGCTCTCTATACCTTTCGAGCAGTAGTCCCACAGTTTTTGCTTGCATCAGTAATGGCTATACCCTACAAGATATCTTAAATATGTACAAATGACAATCATTGAGCCTCCCATAATCCCAGACACCTCTTTGACTCTAGCTGCGCAGAAAGGTCCTGGAAAGAGGGCCAAGATCTAGACCCCAACAGTCATCATTGTGCTCTCTCAGAGGATCCCTTATTTACTTCCACCAATTTTTCCCAAGTGTCTCACAATCACTCTCTCCACTGATTCTCGATCTTTATGACAGGAGGCTCGTTATTTCCAGTTTATTGGTGTGTTTTTACTTATTCTGGCCATTTGATGTCTGAATATCTGTATTTACAGGAAAACAAGACTCAGACTGACCAGTTCAGAAGCCACACAGTCGTCTGTTATCTCCTGTTTAACTTCTCAACTACTTCTCATTAAAATCCCCAAAAGATTTTTAACTAGAGTGCAGGCTCTACAAACAAAACCCAAAGGTTTTCCGTCATATAAATGCTATGGAGGAGCAGCCTGTTAGGAAGAGGGGCACATCTTCCAATTTCCAGCAGATTCCTCTCTGCACAGTCCTAAATGACCCCGTTTGCCACTTGATGTGCTATAAAAGAGACCTGCACTGACCCCTTGCAGGAGTTTGATGTAGCTTTCTGTTCTCTCTTCCTGCAGTTTCTTAAAACTGTTTGCTGGTGACAACAGTGTTCCTGATTTCTGATGTAAAGAGCTCCAGGAAACAGTGTCCTTTGTTCTGAGTAGCGAACCTACACAACTGCAGTGCTCACTAATGCAGTATCTGCTGCTTACTGTCCTGTGGGCATCTCCTGGACTCCTGGGGGCAGATTTACAAGCCCCCTGCGCCACCAGTACGTCACTTTTCGTGACGTACTGGTGGCGCAGGAGCTCCTCGATATTTACAAGGAGAGGAAAAGCCACCATGCGTGACTTTTCCTCTCCTTGTAAATACCGTCCCCTTCACACGCAGCACTTTGCGGTGAAGGGGCGTTCCATGGGTGTTGCTGTGGGTGTTCCCACGCAGCACCCATGGAACAAGACACATCTCCAGAATTACAGAAATCGTAACTCTGGAGATGCGTCTGAAGCTACGCCACCCTAGAGGTGGCGTAGCGAGGCACACCGAGGAGAAATGTTTTCATTTCTCCTCGTTTTCCTCTTTCAATGCGTGCTGCATTCTGCAGCACGCATTGAAAGAGAAAAAGCCTGTGTACTGATTGTTTTTGTGCAGAAAGGTGCCCCTTCCTGCACAGAAACAATCTCCCCATGGCGCAGGCATCCTTGCATCATGGTGCAAGGGTGCCTGCGCCGGCGCTGGCAGCTGTTTGTGCGCCAGCGCAGGGAGAGCACAGGAATGCGACATATTCTTGTAAATATGTCGCATTCCTGTGCTCTGAAAGTGCCGCAGCGTGGCGCAGCCAAAGGGCTTGCAGCGCCACGCTGTGGCACTTTCTTGTAGATCTGCCCCCTGATGTTTTTCCCTTGTTTTTCGTTGGTGTAGCTCCCAGGCGTTGCTGTTCCAAACACTGAACACTCCCGATGCTAAAATGAAAGTAAATAGCTGCGTTAGTGCACAAAGGCCAGTTTAGCACATGTAACTGCTTATTTGGTTGCTTTATGTTTTTTTCCAGAATCCCTGTCGGTTTCAAATACCTACCCTCCTGATTTCAGGCTAATTTTGGCTGCCTTTACTGGGGTTCTGCATTCCTTGTTATGTCTCTTATTAATCTCTGTGCTTAGCTCCAAGTGTCAGTTTACTTTACTCTTCATGCTGGTCTCCTTCAACGTTGATGTCTGTATTCAGTGGGTTCTATAGTTATATTTCTTCTATACCCGCTGTTCTGGTGGCATTTTTGCATGTCTGGTATGTTCACTGGTGGTGAGTGGACCCCTCAGAGTTGTTCCTGTAACTAATTGCTCAGGCATTCTGAAATATGTTCTACGGCACAAAGAAGGGTGATTAATTTAGGCAACCAAAATTAGGCTTTACCAGAATGTTATTGTCCTACAATTATTGGTGTGGATATAAAATTGGAAACAATTAACCCTTTCACTGCTGGAGATTTTTTTAAAGACCTGCCGGATGTCTCCCATGCTTCTGGGCTCAATTCAATTTGGGAAGTTAAAACATTCTTGTGGCAAATGCATTATGGGAATATGCTTCTTTTCTGTGATATATATACACCTCCATAGCATCGAAAGACAGAGCGTGTAGCCTAAAATCTTTTACTCTCGATGGTGCCCCATATGTTCAAAGGTAAATTTGCATAAAACAACAACAACACGGCAGGGGACCTGACAAAACAGAACAACGATTCAGCAAAAAAGGTAAGGAAACTTTGATGACTGACGAAAGCATTCGTAAAATAAAATATTTTTTAAGGGATTTGTGATGTTTGGCTCACACAAGCAGGATGCAGGATGTCGGGTGAGTACTTGACACGAGTTAAAGAAAAACAAGCATTGGCATAGCCAATAGGTCTCGCCTTTGGGACCTTATAAGTGTTTAGCCATGCAACAGTTGATGTTGTTGCACCAAGGATATTGTGCTGGATAACTAAACACTTATAAGGTCCCAAAGGCAAGACCTATTGGCTATGCCAATGCTTGTTTACAGTGTGTCTATGTTTGACGTTAAAATCGTTCATACGTGACATGTTATAGAGAGAGAGAGAGTGTGTGTGTTTGTTTTTTTTGTGTGTGTTTGTGTTTTTGGACTCAGGCAGTGCAAGCGCTCTTCTCACCAATGTTTAAAAGCAGTTACAGTCCATATCATTAGCTGGGGAGTTTTTGAAGCTCCTCCTGCCTTGCCTCTCCCACTTCCAAAGAGAGCAGCGCTGGGGATTTGGTGTGCGCGCTCGTGTGTTACCTCACTCACAAAAACTGAAGTGACTTCCATATGCTGAGGATTGTAACCTGACTTTCAGTCATGTTGAACAGCAGCTGTGCTGCTATTCAGCATGGCTAAAAGACAGTAACATTGACAACGGCAGTAGCTCTCAGATTGCCGAGACCTGTTGGCTTTGCCAATGCTTATTTTATATTTGAGGCACTGTGAGGATACGTGATTTTCCCAGAATCTCAGGATGCGTTAGCCGAGTGGGGAATCGAATATGGTACCCAGTCGAAACATGGTCTCTCAGTTCCAAAGTCCAGAGGGCTAGCTATCAGGCAACATCCCTTCCATTTACATGCCAAATCTTTCATGGGCCTGGCTTTGCTGTAAATCGGCTCGCTAGATGTATTTGTTGGCTTCTCTTCTGTTAGTTAAAACTGAAACTACAAATCCCAGAATGCAAAGTGCTACTGGCTAGAACTGGCGAACCAGGGTAACATCTTGCTAGCACTAAGAACTTGGGCCATCCTTGATAAAAATAATTTCATAGAGTTCCGGGAGACTTGGACTGCCTGCTTCATCTAGAGGGGCAGAGCTCTCCAGGGTAGGGGGCAGGGGAGGGAGGGGTGTGGGCGCTGAAGGGGGCTCGTCTCCCACAGTGACTCCCGTGCAGTGTGTGATGAAGCAAGCAATTGCAGCCGCGCACTCCACTGGCCCTCTGGGTTCATGCATGCCTGCTGCTTGGCGTTCCATTAATCATCAGACCAGCGTTCCCAGAGTACAGTGTGAATAAATGTATGTGCCGTATATAGTAGAAAGCATTATCCGCAGGGCAGTTTGGGCGTGATAAAAGACGAACTGAAACATCGCAAGTAAAAACAAGCGCGAGCGCACCTCGCGCTAAAGGGGTGGGGGCGTGGAGGAGTGCGGCCGAGAGCAACCAAGCGTTTCCCTTGCGGGAGCGAGCCAGGGGCACCATGTGTTTGCGATAATTACTAACACATGGCGCCGCTCGCTCCCGCAAGGGAATCGCCAGACGTGCACGCGTTGCCATTTAAAGCAATGCAACGCGTGCACGTTTTTGAAAGCAAACCTGGAGCGCTTTCTAAAGGTCTCTTTCCTATGCAGCGCATGCGCGCTGCGTAGGCGAGACCTAAAAAAAAGCCACAATCTCTGCCCTCTCCTCCGTCCAGCACCGTGCAGATGCTCGATAGGCCAGCGACTCTCAATTGGGTTCGATTTATATTCTCATGACATGCTAGGCGTGAATCTCGTTTCCCACTCAGGCCATGTTAGGGCAATGTTCTGCTCTGCAACATAATTTCAGATTTTTTAACCCTTCATTGGTTAAGCTCACATTTTCGACCTATGTGACATTCACTAACTTTTTCTCAGACCACGTTTGGGAGATCATCAAAAGTGGCTTGCAAGGTAAGGTAAATTACCACAGAGATATTAAGGGTGGGGAGTGAAGCTGCTGATGACTTTTTCTTAAACATTATGGGGTACCCTAATCTTTTCACCTGGCTGAGCTTCAGTAAATATGCCTCAATTGTTTTCCGTGCATGTGAAGTTGCTGCCCTTAAGAAAATAGTTTCCCCTCAAACATCACTTGTAAAACCACTGCAGCTTCCTCCTTAAATATGAATATAGCATTATCTTAGAACCAGACCATGCTGCCTCCCTCTCTTGTTGCAATCACAGAAGGTAATTGGTGGAGGAGATTGGTTCTTTGTTTCTACAAGTATGAGCAAGGAACAAGGGGCCAGATGTATGACCTGCCAAATAGCACCTCGCAAATTGCGTCGCATTTGCGACTCGCAATTTGCGTGGCGCTATTTGGCAAGTACAACAGTGTGTTTAACACTGTTTGCAATTCCCAATGGGGTCGCAAATTGCGAGGCTCATAAATATTAATGAGCCTCTCGCAATTTGCGAGCCCATTGGGAATGACAGGCCCTCCCATGGATGGTGGCCTGCTGGGCTCAGCAGACCACCATGTCTGGGACTGCTTTTAAATAAAGCAGCTTTTTTTTATTTTTTATTTGCAGCCCGTTTTCCTTAAAGGAAAACGGGATGCATTTAAAAAAAAAAAATGAAACGTTTTCGTTTAATTTTTTAAGGGCAGGCAGTGGTCCCAGGGACCACTGCCTGCCCTTAAAAAATAATTTTGCATGCATTTGCAAAGGGAAGGGGTCCCCTGGGGACCCCTTCTTGTTTGCGAATGCATTACCACCTACTTGAAGTAGGTGGTAATTTGCGAGAGTTTTGCGACCGCAATTGCGGTTGGAAAACATTGGTACATAGCTTTGCGGTCGCTATTAGGAAGGGAACGCCCTTTCCTAATTGCGAGTCGCAAAACAGTATTTTGCGAGTCGCAATTTATTTGCGAGTCGCAAAATACTGTTTGTACATGGGCCCATGCTTTTTAGCGTGCGCAAACAGGTCTAAGACCCGTTTTGCACGCTAAAAAGCGTCGTACATCTGGACCAAGGCCTGGGCGTAATTTAATTGCGCCAGAGTAATCAGAGTAATTTCAGTTATTCCGCATTACTCTTTGACACTGAATTACTGATAATAACATGATTATACCTGCTTCCGTAACTAAGAGTAATTTGGAGGAAAAAATCCTGCAGCGAGAGCACAGTTCTTGAGCGCAAGTGGCCGCTCACCCTGCTGTTCATGTTCTGTTGCCTTAGAGCTATTTTCTTAGCACACGCTGCATCCTTGCTTCCATTTTGGATGGGAGTGTTCATTTTGCACTAAGAATCTAGCGCTAAATGCTGGGAGCAAACTGGGGGGAAATTTAGCGACCACAACCGGCTGCTTATTCAGCTTTTTCTGTTCAGTCACATTTAGAGCTATTTCTTAGAGCACGATGCATCCTCACATCGATTTTGGCACAAGGGGGCATTTTTGAGCTAAGAAAATAGCACTAAATGGAGAATTACTCTTCTCGCCTAATTCCACTGAATCTGGCAGAATTTCTAGCTAATTCCACTTGATTATGCTACATGGAATTACGTGAGTTATGCCCACCCATACAAGAGGCTTGGAGTCTGATTTAGAGTTTGGCGGACAGGATAGTGTGTAACAAACAACGGAGTACCCTGCTCACCAAACTCTCAGTCCACCCACCTTATTTAGAGACAAGTGGACCATAACCTTTCCATCAGCCGAGCACCCGCTGGTAACGTAGATAAAAAGCTTACTCCAATGGTCCATGGGCTGTGGGAGAAAGGCCATCACACTACTCTATTCTATTTTCAGCAGAAGGTGTGTTTTTTGTTTTTCTGTCTGTCACCACAGGAAAACCGTGGTGGTGAGGGACAGAAAACAACAATAACGACCCTCATACCCTAAAAGAAAACTCCCAGGGCAAGGGGGTCATTACTTTTTTGTCTTTCAGAAGACAACAAATTCCTGCCATCCTGACGGATGCCACTCTGTCTATCAAACAATAAATCAGGCCCATAATTGCCTCAAACTCTTGTGACCCATACAAGATGGGGTGAATATTGTTAGATTGTTTCGATGCTGACCATTAATTAGCTGGTTAATACCATCAAACATAGTCAATTTTCCTTAGTAGCACCACCCCAGTGTCTGCTGTGTCTTCATCTTCATTGGACATTGTGTATCCTTTCTATACAGTGCTTGAGTTGCTGTGATCCTTGACTTGTGAATACAAACTTCTGAGCCTCTGACCAGCCTCATGTACTGAAGAATCTTAGACATGTTCTGTCATTGAATGAACATGGTTGGTTTGGCCCACGGCTGCAGGAATCGCCACTGAGGCACAGATCGTGGTGTTCAACACTTTCTTTGGAGGCTGGCTACCCAAACGGGTACCTCATTGCTCAGTGCACACTCTCCTCCCAAGGGGCTCTTTCTGTTCCTCGTTATTCAGTTGTGAGTGGAATTATACTAATCAGGGTAGCAGCTTTCACCTGCCAATGGACACCAGATAAGATGCGGGAGAAGTTGGGAGAGCACAGGTAGCACAAAGGGTAACACGAGTGAAGATTCTCTCTTCAAGTGTAGTCTGAAGAGAGAAGCTGATGCTTCCATTGCTGATGTTTCAATTGCAGAGGAAATGACTCTCTTTCATGGTGCTGGACATTTTAGGTTTGTTTGATTTAAGGACAAGTGAAGAAGTTGTCATGTCAGGATTTGCTTTATCAGTCCCACACCAATAGACTCCTGAATCTTCCTCTCTAAGAGCCATCATGTTTACTGTGAATATGTGAGCACACTGAGTGCCTTAGATGAGTGAACTTTCATCATCCTTGGCCACCTCCTCTGGGCATGTGATCTGTGCAACAATTGTGCAAGTGACTTGCTCAGCATCTTTGCATCTGTTATGCCCTTAACCTATGAGTTGTCATGAACAATAACAACATACAGTGAGTGACTGTCCCTTGGTTCTAGATTCCTCTTGATCTCATAAAGCCCAATAAACATCTGGAAAAGGAGGCAAGGACCCAGACTGGCAGTGCTCACTGTGCTGACTCTGGCCAGTGGTGTGGCCCCTTCTTCTAGACTCTTCTTAGTAGACACTTCTCTAACATTCTCCTTCCAGTGGATCAGGAATTATGGTCTCAGCTGATGGCAGTCTTCTGCCTTGGTTGTATGTATGTTTTTGACAATAAACAACGCAAAGAGACCAGTTCTGATGGATATTTTTTGTCAAACCTTTTATGACAAATTTTTCACGTATAATGGCTTTCACAATTGAAAAGAATAAACTAGTGAATGTCCTTCTTGGCAAGAAATTCTTTGTCCGGGTTATTTTTCCATACTTCTCCTGTTTTAAGGGGGTCCACAACAATGTTTTAGCCCCATTCTACTTCTTCCCCCTCTTTTTAAGAGGGGAGTTTCCCTTCCCTTACTCCCTGCTCCCTTTTCTCCCTCTATTTTCCTCTTCATTTTAATTTTCCTTTTTGCAAGTCAACTTCCCTTCCCCTTGTTCTTTCCTTTTTGCCCCCATCCCTGGAAGGTGGTGAGGCCTTTTCCTTTACCACAAATTGTCTTTGTCCTCCTAGCACCCACCATTCTCCTTTTTCTATGTACCTTTGCTTCTGCCGCTTCTCTTTATTTTTATGTTGCTCCTTTCCTTCTAGGTCAAAGTAGACATAATAAAATGATTGCTGTCGCCCATTTTTCCCTTTTTCAGCCTCTTTTTCTTTTCTTCCCTATTTCTTTTTGCAATTACTATTTCTTTTAGAAATGATAGGAAGTGTAAAAAAAAACATATAGCAAATCCAGAAATTGATTTCCTGATCTGGTATATTTCTCATGAAAATCACTCTATTTTCAATGGAAAGTTAGGTGGTCATTATAACTATTCCCAATATGGAATTTGTTTATCTCGATTTTGTCAGGAAGACATTCTCCAATTTAGGGTTTCGATTTAATGAGGGAATAACTTCTGCTTCACCTCACAGGGTCTTCTGCAGATCCATCAGCTAAAGCGCCTTCTCTGGGTGTCTCACTTGGGTAGGCAGGGGATGGTGGGTATTGTAAGTCTCTGAAGTTCTGACACTCTCTCACTGTGCGATGCCTTTTATCAAAATTTAAAGAAGTTACTCGTTTATCTTCTGGGGTGGGTCACTATCAAACTTCTCGCAAAAGCACGCTGCAGTCACACCACTTCCTGAGCTGCTATTTAGATGTTCACTTCCTGTTTAAAAGACAACCGACCACATCTCAGAGTAAAATAAGTAATTTTGAATAAAATCTATAGATGATGATGAGAAAGCTTGGGCCCACTTAAGCATTTATCCTTGTTGCTGCATGAGAGGTAAGAGGGAGAACTCGATCACAATTTATATTTTTTCAATATAGATTAACCAAATGTGATCACTCAATAATCCAATCCACAACTGAATGTAAGAGTAGTAAGGTTTAATTATAAGTTCAAAAATAGGTTTACGTAAACCAATCTTAGCATAATGGTGTAGAGATACAGAACAATTAAAACGTGTCCAAATCTCTTAAAGAAATGTACCCTATACAACAGAAAAGGTATGACTAGTTCAATTATAATTATGTAAGCAATGAGGAAAAAGAACTGAGAATTAAATTGCATCAATTGATTTTCAAAAGTAAGTATTAGTTAGCCCTGTCTTTCTCTACTTTAACAGGACCACCTCCACTAAAAGCATCAGAGATTTGGAAATATAGTAGAAAGGTGTCAGCTGTCACAGTCTGTAGTAGAAGGCACTCCAAACATGGGACATGTAGCATGAAGCCACACAAAGCAGAAGCATAGGTCTGCCCCCTGTGAAGTCTTAAGATGTCTCTCTTTGACCCTCACTAAGTTACAGCAAAAGATATCAGTTGCATTTAAGGTGGACAATCCCATGTGACTTTCTCCAGAACTTTTCCATGATTCCGGCACAAATTGGATACTTGTACCACCTTTCCCACATTGATAAGTTGCAACTTTATTCGTCCTTGATCATTCTTCTCCTGCTCCATGAGAACTCGCCTCCTTGTTCGTTACCATGTTTCTCCTTGCCAAACTTCGTCTTCTCATACTTTGCAATCTAATGAAAATAAAACCCTTCTATACTGACTAATGAGGCTTTGTCCACACCCGCAGTGGAACCAAAATGCAAACGAAAACATTCCACATTGAAGGTTAAACACAAATCAAATGTTAACTGCAACGTTAACTTGCATTGAAATTATATACAGGCATCAAAATTAAGTCAACTTAACAGGGCACTGGGTTACAAATACATGCACAATTGTAAATGTATAACAAATTAATTTTCTTAACATATTAGTAATGCAAAAGGCTACTAGGAAATATCAATTTAAATACACTCAAGTGAATATAATGTCATGTTACCCATGAACCTCTAAACATTAGTTTCACATACATTATGTCTCATTAACCTCGTAATAAATCGCGCCAGGAACTTAGATTTTCCTCTATAGTATTAATAAATAAGTACTTCTAACTCCTTTATTGGTCACATTTCTTAAACACACAATTTATAATATTGTATCCGTTTCACGTGGAGCCCTTTAACTATACAGTACTCCATCTTCTTTAAGTAACATTGATCACACAAACTATTTTCGAGTGCTGACTTCTCATGTTTATGTCACACTCCTACGGTACTTTAGGAAGGATTCAAAATGACTCTGCTCCATTGAATATGCAATGGCATAACAGAAAATGATGCCTCCCCTTGCAGCATGTCAAGAGGCGCCCATTAGTGTCATATATCTTACAGATATTCATTGCTCTTGTACTAAATGGCCCACCTGAAGGCTTTAGGCGCTCTGAAGTGTTGGAGGACACCTGCACCGCAGGGGCTGCAGCAGCCTGCGTTACGCTCCTGTGAATATGTTATGTCTTCTGTCACTGTCTTCTCTGAACACAAAATGTAACATAAAAAGAGTTAAATGCCAATGTGAACGATAAAATCAAGTACACCTAATAAAATACTCTACAATAAAGAATTCACACTTGAATAGTTTTGCACATTTGGCCCCATTGTCTTTGTGCAAAACATTCAAAACAAATGAATCACTTTTATTTTATGTATGGTTCTAAAATTGGTGTTGGCCATCAAGGAATGATAAATTAGGAAAAATAAATAAACGGACATCTACATGCTGCACTACGGTACAAGTATCATAAAGCAGGCAAACCTACTCAGGCCAACATAATCTACTGCACCATCTAGGAACAATAAATAAAAACTTTATTAAAAAAACAAAATGGTGGCTACATGCTGCGCAGCAAGGTAAAAGCTTGCCCTAAATGAGTCGTCCATTGGAGTCTCTGGAGATTTCTTGGACCACCTCGTAGATGAGCGGGACCCGGGGAAGATAAGAAATGTAAGGAGAGATTGGTGGACAACTTTGCACATACACGTGAAGAACATGGTACCCGCCCAGTGCTGAAGTGGCAGGCTTGGTCCTGAAGAGGCAGGACCGTGCAGCTCTGGTCTATAGAATAAGAAGGACTAAGCTAAAATGCTCGGGTTGTGGATGAAGATCGGAGACCGGCCTGACACAGCACAACCTGGGGGCAACAAGATGAGCTGTGGAGGCACAATTCCCAGGGTAGCGGCTACAGGGAGCCTGCTCATAATACCTGACATAAGGACATGTCCTGCTGCGGCTGCTCACTGAGTATGGTGCCAGGCACAGAGAGGATGCAGTGAGGAGTCTGGAGTCGGGTGAGAGAGTTGGGACCCCACCTTGTATGGTCGGTGTGGTAATGAGGTGCGGCCTTGTGAAACTGATGCCTCATGCCCCTATATAGTAGCACATGATGAAATAAATTCAGCCCTGGATCACTAATGGGGCCCAGTGGTTCACTGAAAACTAAATGCTGGCCTATTCGACATATGCTGATATGCTGCCTAATTGCTTGAGACATGAAAGACTGATGTACGATTTTTTGATGGACTATACTTTTCAGCCAGAATGAGGAGCTGGGAGACATATTTAGGCTTTCCATTTACTGGGGAGCTATTATACTGTTATGTACTGTGTTACTGCAGAGTTTCTGAAAGGCTTATTCTGCCACCTCTGTACCAATAGGCACTAGAACTGAATTGTTCAACCAGAACTTTTTCTGGTACATGCACACTGGGGTGGTGACATTTGGCTGGGTGACTGTGGGCTGGGGTGTCACAAGAGACCCAATTAGTGATACCCCGGTGAGCAGGAAATACTAGGGCATATTTACAAGGATTTAACATCACTGTGTTGTGAATTTTTTGATGCTACGATGGCTTTTTTTTATCGTTGTATTTACAAGTTGCTGCTAACTTGGGTTAGCAGCATTTTTCTAGCGTAAACATGAGTTTTCAACATCGCCACTTCTGTTTGCGTGACTTACCAAAAATGAGATGCAAGGTAGGCGTTCCCTCGTAAAAACTAAAGCAAAACACACAACGCGACATTTACAAGAATTCCCTTGTAGGTCACAAAACCCAAAAAACTGCTGCAAAGTCCAAATAGCGGCAGTTTTCTAACGTCAATACTTACCCGGTCTTAAAAATGGTGCAAACACACCTGTATTTAAGGACGAAATTCCCAGATCATCATTGGCAAACTCATCGACGCCATGGAGCTTCTGCTACTGCAACTCGGAGCACCAAGAAGAAAACCACAGAGGCAGCGCCGCAGAAGAGAGCGGGTCTACCGCCAGAGGATTACCCTCATTCACCTCCAGCCAGAGGAGGTCATAGCCCATTACAGGCTAAAAAGGGCTCCATTTTCTGCCTCCTCACCCAGATTGCGCCAAGCATGCAGGCCACATCCCAGCACAGCACAAACATCACACCACAGACAAAGCTACTTGCTGTGTTGCACTTGCTGGCCTCAGGCACTTTTCAGCTGACCACCGCCAGAGTGGCCGGAGTTTCCCAGGCATCCTTTTCCAGATTCCTCCCCACTGTCCTGGATGCCATCATCAGCCTGACGCCGCAGTATTTCCACTTCCCCAATACTGTGCAAGAACAACTCGCCAACAAGCAAGGCTTTTATGCCATTACTGGTTTGCCGCATGTGTTGGGGCAATGGACTGCACCCATGTGCAATTTGTACCTCCTGCAGACACTGCACAAATCTACAGAAACAAGAAGCACACCTACTCCATGAATGAGCAGGCAATAGTTGACCATCTTGGTGTGTTCCTGAATGTCGTGGCCAAGTACCCTGGCAGTGTCCATGATTCTTTTATCTTCCGGCAATCTGTCATCAACCAGCGGTTCCAGAATGGCATCTATGGAAATGGGCTGCTTGTCTTTAAGTACAACTTGAACACACCACACACCTCAAGCCACTCAATCAAGTAGGTCAACTAATTTAAATTGCACATGTAGGAAATTGCATTGTGCATATATTGTTTCTGGCTCAACTGTAATACACAATCACATAATGTCAAAGCACAACATATAGGTCACTAGTTCCACCAAGGGAGTAGCCTGGAAATTTACTTACAACCCACTTTGTCACTAAAGGAAAACATATCTTGCAAAAATCATTGGTCTACATTTACAAGCTATTAATGCAGCACAGTACCGCAAGCCATTTGGCTGCACCGTGCTGCGTTAATTCCAAAACAGAGGGATACGTCAAATGTACAACAATATGACGGATCCTTCTGCTCTCCCCAGCACTGGCATCCAATTTCCTGCCATGCACCAAAGCAGACACCCTTGTACCATGGTGCAAGGGTGCCTTCGTCAAGGGGGAGGATTGATTTTGTGCATGACGGGACACCTTCCTGCACAAAAACAATCACAAGAGTTGATTTCCTCTTCCTATATGTTTATGCAGAATGCAGCACATATAGAAAGAGGGAAAAAATGCAGACATTTGAAAAGATATATCCTTGTTGTGCCTCCCTATGCCTCGCCTGGTGAGGAGTATCATTCTGAATTATTTCCAGGCTTACAATTTCTCTTAAATCTGGAAATGTGGCAGGAGACATGTGTGTTGCCCAGCACAAAAGTTTCGCGTGTAAAGGTGCCATATTCACAAGGACATGAAAAGCCATGCAGGTTAGCTTTACATGTCCTTGTAAGTATGGGGCAGCAGGTTGCCCCACCGGTGCGTCACCAATAGTCATGCACCTGTGGCGTAAGGGGCTTGTAAGTAAGCCCCATTAAGTCCAACATTAGCCATTCAAGTGCTTGTGGTATTAGCTCCCCCTAGTCCAATGCTTCACAATGATGGATAATGCAGATGTACATTTTAAGTAATGTGCTAAAAGTGCACATTCAGCAGTGACATTTGCTCACTGCATACCTCACCTATTTTAAATATGGATGTCCTAACAACATTTGATTCATTTCCTCAAATAACAAGTGCATCATAATATTTTTCAAGGCATACCTCACTTTGGTGCATTCCCTCAACATAGTGTTCACCTTCTACCTTTCGGCATTGCTCATTGTCCACGTTCCAAATTTCTTAAGCTGCTTTACAATTTGTCACTGTTTTCCTCTTCGTCTTGTCCGGTCTGATAATCTACCTCCAGCCCTTCCTTCGTCCCTTCTTACCTTCTTCCATCAATTTTTGTTTTCCTTCCATTCATCCAATCTTACTTTGCCTACGTTCGTCCCCTTGCCCTTCCACCCATCACTCAGTTCCATGCTAAATCTGATTGGTCTGCTTTCCAAATTACTCAGTCCAATAAGTTTGGTAATCACATAAAATCATAATTGCACTAAGATGTGTATTACCTAAACCCTTTTCAACATTTCAGACTTTACATCCCTCACACTCCTAGTATGTTGCATGTGCACTTAAGGCCTGTCCTGCTTCAATTACCTTACCTTTCACACTCATTTTCAGTCTCTCATACTTTTGTCCTGCTGTTGCCATGGCTTTGTAACTAACAAAAGGTTATCCATCAAGTGTCCATAATTCCTTTTTTGTGGGTCACAGATCCTCAACCCTCTGATTCACAATCGTAGCCTAAGATAAAATGTTGCCACTGTTGTTACGTCCATTTGCCCTTACAATGCTAGTCCTGCCACAGATGACATTTAAGAATGGGATGCCAAACACATCTGTCACAATCTCCCATGCTCAATCATGTATAGCGTTGCTACCCTAAGCCCTGATCTTGGTCATGTTGACATTCAATAAGACATTGTGGGCCACAGAAATCTGTCTCATGGGATGAGTGACTGTCATCTAGCATGATGTTATAGTAGAAGACATGGTCATTGTCCCACTACCTGGTCATGTGAAGAAATAATGCTGAGCGTTTCAAATACCAATAGGTAATCAGTAAGGCAACCCACTAGAAAGGACATCACACACTCTGCAAATGGCAACATTGTCTTCCATGGACATTTTGTTAGCCCGCAACGCTCAAGAGATCGTGAAACCACAACCTCAGCATACCCCTTCAATGTAGTGCATCCAGTTCACTGTGTTTAAGTGGTGTGCAATCCTCCAGAATCCCAACTGAGGACACAGCATAGGGGTCATCCTCATATACACAATGAATAGTCCCTATAACCTGTATCAAATAATGTAAGAGGGAGTAACTCAGCTCACATTTCAAGGTTTGTGACATATGCATTACTTAACCTAATGTGAGCTCCACAAAACAAGATAACACCCACAATGCGCAAATGGTGTCAACTCAGTAATGCAAATACGTCATTGACAAATTTTGTTTGAGCATGAACTACATGGATGTTGTGTATGTCAAACTAAAGCATACACCAACACTTTGCTCGGCATTTAGGTTAGCTCAGCCCTCTTCACAATCACCAATGTACAGTGGCACACCAAATATCATGATGAAGCATGTGCACCTCCAGATATTGTCCCAGACATTTATGTAAGCACACTTCATATTGAACAGCAACAACTAGTCAATGGGAAAGCAATTCATCCCTGCTGTGAACTCAGTGGCCCAGAAGGTGTTCCCATTGAGTAAGCAAATGATTCATAGACACTAGTACTGCATTAGTCATGCTAGACAATGCTGCTTAACAGAACACAACTAATGAAATATATAGCAGACAATGTCAACAGCCGAAACTATTTGTAAGAAACTACATCACCCTAGCTCTCATCCAAGGGACCAGACTGCAGCAAGTGCACATCACATTGCATACACACAACATATCTCCTATCACAACTAATAACTACGTCTACAAGGGCATTTCGTGTGTGTCACAGTGTTAAACAGCACTGCAGGCAACAGCGTAAACACACAATTTATAGATAACAAACATTGTCAAAGATATGGTATACACTTGCACCAAGGTGCCTTGCCTTGCAGTGTATTCAGTATACTTGTGCCAATGTCAATGTCGAACCTCCATACACACATAGTAAAGAATGTATGTTCTTCAAAAAATGGCCAGTTAGCACTAACATGTGAAGATCAAAACTCACAGGGTCAAAAACATCTGCTTTCATGTCCATGCCTAACACATTGTAACTTTTACATCCAGAATCTTTAATGTAAAAACATTTTTGTACTGATGGAAGTAACTCCTAGTGCCATTGCCATGTGTCATGTGAGAGTAAGGATGATGAGTGGCATATTTGTGTAAAGCTCGCATATATCCTGGCAATTACACTATGGAGGTATTACAGAGGACCAGGCCAATGGCATTTTAGTGTTGTGTATGCTGTAAACAATAGGCAAGTTAATGGCATAGATGCAGGTTATTTGTCTGTAGCATACCATGTGGAATGTGAATGCAGAATGCTGCACACTGGACACAAAGTATAAAAAGGTTATCCGCTAACAAATCACGATAATAGACTTATGTACCTTTTCTTCTTATTCTTTTTCAGCTGACCAAGGCTATGTACTATTGCCATGGGTGATGATACCCATCAAAGTGTCACACGCACAGGCACAGAGAGACTACAATGTGGCACTGGGCCGCACAAGGGCCATAGTAGAAAGAACATTTGGAGTCCTCAAATCAAGTTTTGGTGCCTGGACATTTCAGGTGGAAGGCCCCTTTATAGCCGGGCCTTGGTCTGCAAGATTATACTTTTTTGTTGTATATTACACAACATTTGTGTAAGGACAAATACACCTCTGCCTGAAGACCAAGAAGAGATGGAAAATTCTGAGGATGGACAGGAGGAAGAAGTGGATCCGAGACAAACTTCCACTTTTGCATCTGCAACATTGAGGAGGTATGCCATCATCAACAACTTCTTCACCAAATGTCACCTCACCGTTATATTGCTTATGTATAGCTTGGCACCTATAGTATAATAAACAATCACTTCACCAAAATATTGTATGCTTTCTTTGTGACTTCAGAAGGTGAACAATCTGGAAAAGTTACGTGCTACAACCAATAGTGTCCCACAGAGCAATCACCTAGCAGGGTATATGACACCAACTAAACCATAACCTGGATTGCTAAAATGTGTAGTGCATCGGAAGGACAGAATGGATATGGCCCATCATTGTGATATACAATGTGCTTGTTGTGTTGTGCACTAAGCACCATTAGGTCTATCTTCTCCTAAGAGTTTAGGAGTCAAGATAATGTGTGTATATTGCATCAATGTAGCTGGGGCCACACTGCTCAAATCTATTCCAAACTATAGACCAAAAATTCCTCGGTGTAACCTGTGCCAATGGAAAAATGTTTTCTGACAAAACTCACAAAGATACATGACAGGATCAACTTGACGGTTATGAGGCTGAAGAATCAAAGGATAGTTGAGCCAGACTAACGGATAATTCAATCAATCAGTAACTTTATTCAATACTTTTCAGTAACATAAAAGTATACCACAAAATAGATAAAAAGCTTAAAATGGGGGGCGTGGCCGGGCAAGATGGCCGAGCGGACGTAGCTCGTCTCGGCTCCCGGTCCACGCGCTGATCCGGCCCGGTTCTAGGCGGCTACATGGCTTCTTCTTGGCTGACACTGCTCCCTCCCTGAAGCGGAGTGTCTGGGGCATCTGCGGAGCAACTTTGGCCGTCCCTGGGACCGGGGAGACGCCTGCTATCCTCGGCGGCGCGCAAAATGGTGGCCGGAGTCGTTCGGGAGACGCCGTGGACTGAGGCAGCCCCCGGGAGGTAGGACTGCTGCCGTGCTGCTGCATCGCGGGGCCCCTCGCTGACTCTTCTGGTCTGGGGAGCACAGGACTTAATCCTACTTTGGTGGAGGGCCCCCACCCTCGCGACAAGGCATTGGACAAGTGCCTGGCCTTAAGATGGCGGCCGTCAGCGCTCTCCGGACGGCGATTGGCGCCACACTCGGCTCATCCTGACCTGGCCCAGCTCCCTGCACAGATTGCTGTCTTCCCCCACATCGCCAGCCTGCCTCCTGGTCACCCTCCGGTCTGGGGCTGCTCACCCCGCCGAATTGCCCCTCAAGGCCCTGCAACATCAACCTGATTAGCCTATGAGTCTGACCCGACCCCGGCAGCACAGATGGCGCTAAGGTGATTACGCCCTGGGAGATCTCAGCCTCTCCACACCACGATGCCGGTGGCTGTCGGCGCCTGAAGGCCGGACCTAGCCTACGTCTACGATGCTGGGTGGACAGGTGTAAAACTCAGGCACGAACGGTCGGGCCACAGTCTACGGCACCCCTCCCTGGTCCTTAATCGCAGGTTGCATCTCAACAGGCCTTGCTGGCGCCAACTAGCTATGACCTAAGCTACGGGAGGCACTTCGGACTGAGGGATCGTGCTCCCCTCACAGAACCCTCGCCTGGGACCTTGGCAGCCCTCCCTCTACCTCAATTCTCCATTTCAGTCACCGGTACTTGGGAGCGCGGCGGCTTCAGCTTCGTCCCCTCGGACAGCTACTCGGGACCTGCCTGGTCCGTGCCCTATGCCGCCAAAGAAGGTTCCGAGGAAGACGACGAGTAAGCAGCCGGGCAAGTCTCAGACTTTTTCCTTCCCTCGGACACGCGCCCGACGCTGCGAGGAGACGCAGGAACCACTACGATGGCTCTCACGAAGGCAGACATGGCGGATATGTTTAAGGATTTCAAAGCGGACCTCCGCAAGGACCTGAGCCAGGATATTACCACCTCCATAGACCAACTGCGGGCAGATCTAACGGACCGGCTGACCTCCCTACAACAAGATGTAGACTCCGTGGGCACTAGGGTCCTTGACCTGGAGACACATTCTCAGGAGCAAGAGCGACTAACCTCAGAGCTGAGGGGGGATGTCCGCCAACTTCAGGAACAGCTCCACCAATCTTTACTCAAGACGGAGGACCTTGAAAATCGGTCTCGGAGAGAGAATGTACGCATTAGAGACCTTGAGGAGGGCGCGGAGGGGCCTGATCTGGCGGCTTTCGTGGAGGGCCTGTTCGCAGAGATTTTGGCTCCCCAAACACTTAAAATTAAACTGGACAGGGTACACCGTGTGGGCATCACACAGCCTGGTGAGAAGAGAAGACCACGCGATGTCTTAGCAAAATTTCATTCTTTCAAAGTGAAGGAAGCAGTCCTCCAGGCGGCCAGGGCAAGGAGCTCCATTGCATTTCAAAATTTTCCGTGCTCCATCTACCAAGATTTAGCTCTGGCAACGCTGGCACGGAGACAATTGTTTAGAGGCATTACTACTAAGCTACGCGAGGACCACATTCGGTACAGGTGGACTTATCCATTTGGACTAAGCTTCGATTATAAGAACAAATGCCACCACATCACCGACTTGAAGAAGGGTCAGGAGCTCTTGGGTCTCTCGCTGGATGAATCGGACGCCACATCAGATAAAAATGGAGCTCCATCACGAGGAACGTCAACGGCTTTTGGATGGTCGGCAGGCACGCGCAGGGGCCGACGATGACTGGTTTAGGCTCTCCTCTGGATCAAGGGTCTGCCGTTCTCCTGAACTCACCGGGGGTCCTGGCCCTCTGCGCTTCTTGCTGTTAAATGGTTAATCTCCCCGGCGTTGGCCGAGGGCTGGGACGGATCACAGCCTTCAACGACACTCCCAGGTTACATGCCATGATCGCCTACACCAGGATTTCCAGGGGTCTGGCCTTATTGGAGGCCCCGATTGTCTGGGGAGGGACTCGAACGATTACGGACTGCCACCTCCTCTAAGTAGGAACTATGCCTCTGGGTTGGGGGTTCTTTCCCTTTTCTGCCACACTTGCTCAGAGCGAAAGTTGGCGCTCTCTAGGAGTGATCTCCCTTGCAGTTATCGGGGTTGACACCACCAGGGTGGGCTACATTCCTTAACGCGCCTTGTCCTCCTTTGCTGATGACCTATGCGGACTCTCATTGTGGGAGGGATATGCATGTCACTGTTTTTCTAGTCATCACTAGACAATGTTAAGTTTTCCTTTTATGATCATGTAGCCGGGGTGGGCGTGGACGGGGACCTCGGACCCGTTGTTCCCCCTGGTTTCCGTGGGAGACATGTGCTCCCGGCGGAACTTTGTTATTCAATCTTGGAAACGTATTTCTAATTATGTTTGTTTTTTTTGGGTGGGGGTTTGGGGTGGGGACTTGGTGGCGGCTTTTTATCATGTAGTTCTGGTGGGTCCTGGGGTACATGTACTCCTACGGTTGAGATGAATGAGCAACACACCTTTCTTAGGGAGCAGGCGTCGTCGCAGTACACTCAGGGGTCTTTTACAGAGTTTGCACATCCACTACTGACACTATGTCAGTTACAATAGGAACCTGGAATGTCAAAGGGCTTAACTCCCCTCAAAAACGCCAGAAAGTTTGGAAGTATATTATAGATCACCATCTAGATGTAGTGGGGCTCCAGGAGACACATCTCGCTAGAACCGAAGACACGCGTTTCAGACACAAACAATACCCCTTGATCTACCGTTCTTCGGCACTTACTAAGCATAGGGGAGTAGCAATACTGTTCCGCTCCTCCATACAATTTCAACCCCTAGATGTTCTTAGCGATAGGAAGGGCCGCTGGGTCATGGTGAAGGGCCGTCTCAGAGGGAAGATGTGCACCTTTGTAGCATTATACGCGCCCAACTCTGGTCAGACATTGTTCCTACATTCACTGCTGGGGAAAATGCTGGACTTTGCGGAAGGACAGATAGTCCTCATGGGAGACTTCAATTTGACTTGGCATAAGGGAATGGACAGCACACACTCACAGCGCTCTGAACTGGGCTCTTTTTCCGCTGACACTCAACAACGAATCCAGGACTTAGGCTTACTAGACTCCTGGCGTACTATGTATCCACAAACACGGGATTATACCTTTTATTCTCAGGTACATCGCACGTACTCCAGGATCGATTACGTTTTTATTAGTCAGTCCCTCCTGGGTTCCCTTCAAGACGCCAAAATCTTCCCTCTTTCCGTGTCCGATCATAGTTTGTTCTCCATTTGTCTGTCCTGGCGCGGGGACGCACCGGATGCGCCCAGGTGGTACTTTCCGGCATCATTAACAAGAGATAAAGACTCATGTGCTCAACTTAGAGACACTATTAAATATTTTTATGCGGTTAACAAACCAGAGGATACATCGGAGTTTATTACCTGGGACGCACTCAAAGCAGTCTTCCGAGGGAAGTGTATTGCGCTTAACGCGGCACTAAACAAGCAACGCACTAGGGAAAGAGAGCAACTAGAGCGGGAGCTGTCCTCTGCTGAAAATGCCCACAAACTGAACCCCACTCGACAGACTCTCCGGCATCTGACAGCTCTCCGCGGTAAGCTTTGCGCCATTTATAACAATAGAGCTGAGTTTACACTCCTTAAACTTCGCCACTTATCTTACTCCCAAAGCAATAAAATCGGTAAACATTTAGCCAGGCAACTTCGAGATAAACGGGAGAAAGAATACATAGGAGGCATGGTGGGGCCTGATGGGGTTGCCACGCACAAGGAGGAAGACAAAGCCGAACTCTTTGGCTCCTTCTATGATGCTCTATATACGGGGGAGGAACTAGATGTTGCCACCCAACAGGATTATCTCCGCGAGTTGCCCCTACCTCAGGTTTCCAACGAATGGAACGAGCTACTCTCTGCTCCCTTCACCTATGAAGAAGTCAATGTAGCGATTAAAGCCCTTAAGCCCCACAAGGCCCCAGGTCCGGATGGGTACACCGCTCTTTTCTATAAGACCTTTGCCCCAGACATCTGCCCCTACCTTACGCGTCTCTATAACAAGATGGCCGAAGCCGGGGAACCTACTGTATCTATGACTGAGGCCATGATCTCCGTGATACCAAAACCCGGAAAAGACCCCCAATATTGTACCTCCTATCGCCCTATTGCTCTTCTTAATCTAGATGCCAAATTGTATTCCTCCATCTTAGCTAAACGATTGAATGATCTTATGCCTGACCTTATCCACCCGGATCAGTCCGGATTCATCAAGGGCCGCCAAACCCACAATAACACCCGTAGAGTTATACATCTCATTGAAAAGGCCAATAGGCGCAAGATCCCTGCTGTTTTAGTGGGTCTAGACGCTGAGAAAGCCTTCGATCGTGTTAATTGGGAGTTCCTGTTTCACACCCTCCAGGCATTCGGATTTTCAACTAAATTTTTAACTATGATCCAAGCCAATTACCGACAACCTCGCTCCAGAGTGATAGTCAACGGGGTCAGCTCAGCTTCCTTTTTCCATTCCAGAGGCACCAGACAGGGGTGTCCCCTCTCACCTTTACTCTTCGCCCTCAGCATTGAGCCCCTGGCAATGGCACTTAGAGGTAATCCCAGTATCCGGGGTATTCCATTCGCTGGGGAAACTCATAAAATCTCCCTGTTCGCAGACGATGTTCTCCTGTCACTTTCCGAACCGGACATCTCTCTCCCAGCCCTGCAGACTGAATTGGAGCGTTACGAATTAGTTGCAGGCTTTAAAATAAATTTTAGTAAATCCTATATCCTTAACCTCACTTTGCCACCAACTGAGGTCCACAGGCTCCAACCCCTTACCCCCCTTGCATGGGCATCCTCCTCCATACAGTATCTAGGGGTTCAACTGACGCCGAGGATCGAGCGGTTATATGAGGCCAACTTTCCGCCCATCCTCAACCGCATCCAAGCGGAACTCACAAAGTGGAGGCCCCTCTTCCTATCCTGGCTGGGCCGGATTCACGCAGTAAAAATGTCACTCCTCCCTAAGCTTCTCTATCTATTCCAGGTCCTACCTATAGAGCTAGACAGGGACTTCTTCCAACGAGTTAAGACTATGGTCTTGCGGTTTATATGGCAAGGGGGGCGTGCCCGCTTCTCCTTTTCCATGCTACGTCGCCCTCGTTCGGAGGGGGGAGTAGGCCTCCCTGACATCCAGTTGTATTACAAGGCTGCGCAGCTAAGAGTCTTGGTCGAGTGGTCGAAGGGGGAATCCGATAAACACTGGCTGCACATGGATCGTAGTGTGACTGGGAGAACCATCTGGGACTTGATCTGGTGCCCTAAGAGAGATAGACCCCCTAACACCTACATTGCTACGCGCACCACTCTGAAAATATGGGATACACTGGCAGGAGACGACAGATGGACCTCTTTCCCTTCCCCGTTTACACCGCTACACTTTAATCCAGCATTCCCACCGGGTACCCAGGAGGGGCCTTTCACTACCTGGAGAGAGGGGGGCTGTCTTGCTTTAACTCACCTTTTCCATAACTATGACCCGCTCACCTTTGACAATTGCCAGCGGGACTATAACTTGGGAAACAGAGAACGATATCACTATAACCAACTGATGCACTGGGCCCTCACGCCGCAAATACGCGACGCAGCTACCCCACCCCTCACTAAATAAATTCCAATCCTTCCTTACTAAGACCACGACTATGAAGGGAGTGATTTCCTTCATATACAAATTTCTTCTCACCACTACAGTTTCTCCACGACCGCGCTACATGTCCATGTGGGACGACCTTATACAGCGTCCTATCTCGGATATTGAATGGGGACACCTGTGGATAGACATTACACGGTTCAATCACTCCTCTGACTTACGGGAAGCCCACCTAAAAACCATGATGGACTGGTACCTCCATCCCTCTAGGCTTAAGCGAATCTTTCCCAACACTTCTGACAGATGCTGGAGAGGGTGTGGGTTATTGGGAGATTTTAAACATATCTGGTGGGATTGCCCGACTATTCGGCCCTTCTGGGAGGAAATACTTGCGCACATTAAGGAGATCCTGGGGTACCCTATTCCAACCACTATGGAGGGGGTCCTTTTAGGTCTTCGCGATCCTGCACTAGAACATCAGATACGAGCAGACAAAACGATCTTGTGGCTTTGTATAGGCGCAGCGAAAGTTACCCTAGCGGCCGCCTGGAAAAAGAGGGAAGCACCAGCGATATCCCTGTGGCACTCTAGATTGTGGAAACTTCTCAGCCTGGAACGCATGTCTGAAATCTTTCGAGATGACTTTAAAAATTTTGAATTCAAATGGGGTCCTTTGGTGGCCTTCCTTTCCCGAGGCCTACCGTCTGCTGTTTGCCCATCGTCTATCAGAGCTCTGCATCTTTTTCAACTATGATCTGCCCTACATGGTCATAGTCAGACTAGAGGGTTGTACTTCGTCGCCACCAATGTCGGGGAGGGGGGAGGGAGGGAGGGGTTTTTTATTTCCTTTTTCTTTCCTTTTTTGTGTTGGCTATTTTCGTTTCACCCCTGGTTGGGGAATGTTGAAACACAAATGAGAATTGTTCGGTTGCCTATTGCAGTAGGTTTCAATGTTTTTCCCATCGCAAAAGAAAGATGGGACACATACGGACACTCTGCCTATCACTTATAGTTCCTAGAGGCCTCACCCACACCCCGTCAATACAAGGAACTGTATCGTTTTACTAGCAACCCAGTAATACCGGGGTTGGGTGGGTATAGAATGTTAAGTGTTATTTGCCGCTTACAGTCTCAAGGCACTTGAGGACCCCCTGTGAGGGGTGATTTGATAGTTCTGTTGTATGATGTAATTTGTACAAAAAAACATAACTACTAAAAATATGTTTGAAAAACAAAGAAAAAAAGCTTAAAATGTTAAAATGTCTCTTCATATATATAATACGATTATTAACATTCAAGAAAGTAGACAATTAAAACAAAGTACCAATTTCATCACCTCAGGTGACTCTTTAAAAAAGCGGATAATTCAATACAGAGCAGGGACTGCATCTTACACCAATCATACACATATATTCTGCACTTGCAAGTGATACTACCGCCATAGCTGACACACGTGTCACTGTAATGACAAATTTGGAAATGTTTTGCATCACAAACACTGTGTATGATTCATCTTTCAACACTGCAATGACCTTACATTGATATCATTTAAGTAGCACAAACACTGACAATTAGGTTAGCCATGGGACAACTGTGAAAACATCAGCATTCACTAATGTGTACGTAGGCCAATTGTGATGGCAATGCAATAACAATAATGTGTGGATGTCCCATGTCCACCAACATGAGTGTGGCATGGCAATTAATGGTGAGAACTGCCATTATCCTCATCCTATCACACTTACTGTGTGTTGACAACCCCCCAAAAAAAGCTGACAGACACATGAGTAAAGTGCCTCAGGGATACCAACAAGTATGTCCAAAACATGCAAGTAACATACAACGAATCACAGCATCAAATGCTAAATATTTGTGCAAGATGTACCCCAAAAAACATGGTTGCACAATGAAGTGGTATCACCTCCCTCTGGAATACCACTACGACATTTAAAATGCAGATGGCAGGATGCATGAAATCTATGTATTTATTACAGCTGCACATGTCAAAATATCTCTACATTTGCAAGCACAGCTAAACACAAATAAAACAATACATCAAATTTGAAATGGTCATGTCCCATATGGTTGTATTGCTTCAGGAATGGACACAATACTCATGAAAACACACCAAAATTTTACATGTGTGCCACATCATCCTAACCCTCCATCTGCTCACACACTGCCGCAGACTCATAGTGGGACATAAGCCAAAAATAGCTAAAGCATGCTGGACACTAATCTAAATCCTATCACATGCAAAGGGTCAGGTATAACATGTGTCTAAAACAATCCGGGCAACATTTTCCAGTGAAAAGTGACATTAAGCAAACCAAAGTGACAAAATGTTCAAATCAACAATAGGCACATGCACATGCTCCACTTAGCATGGAAGGGGGATGCAAAGTGTGTTGCAGTGGCTCTTGCACTGCAACATACTTTGCATGATGATGCTGAAGCAGATGTAGTCATCTGAGACTGTACCCAAATATAAAATGGCTCAGATAAGCAGTCTTGAGAATGGAGATACAATACAAAATACATAGCATTCACCTTTCAGTATGCTAAGAAAATGGTGAATGCATGTTGCTGCACACATTGACACATCATCTCAAGATTAAACTTTGTTAGGGGCAAGCTATGAGGAAGGGTCTGAATCAGGTGTTGTGTAACATTCATTCACATATTGCTTTACCTTGTCTTAACAAACAGGGATGCGGCATGTGTACCAAAGATATATGGGGCTGGCATGTGTATGCCCTGGTGGTGGTGTCTACCATGTTACGGCACATGTGTGCCATCTACAAAGGGTGAATGGTCTGCCTTTTAAAGTTTTAGTTTGCATTGAGGGACCCCTTCCAGCACAATATTATGATGAAAGTAGATTTTCCAGATCCATGTGTGATGCATAATGCAGCACACATGGAAATCTATGTAGATCACAAAGAAACATTACATGTCAATTCAATTGTTGAATTGACACAGCCTTCAAAGTCCACACAGCGGGGGCGTGGTCTGGCCACGCGACAAGATGGCCGCTTGACCTCGGAGCTCCGCGCTGTGGGGAGCCCCGAACGTAGATGGTGGACGCCTCAGCACACAAGAAGCAACCTATGTCCTGCCAATTGACTGCAGAGCAAATGGAGAGTCTGGCACGATATTTTGTTTCCACTTAATGTTTCTTTTTCATTCACGGAGAACTGAATGAAGAGTGAGATGGTGACGCACGAAGTACTGCAGCGCTGCTGAGGAGAATTAACCAGCTTTGAATTCCATTACTGGGAAGCGTCGGACGAACTCGCAACATTGTATTTCTGTCTTTCTCCTTGGGCAGCCTGGTAACTTTTTTATTCGTATCACCCCTCCAGTAAAATAAACTAAATCTGCACTTCCCTCATGCTCTTAGAGCGCGCGGCTCTCACGAGAAAAGGAATGCTTCTGGCAGTGTGACCTTCTCATGAACTGTGTCTGTTAGTTTCTTTGTTGCGAGAAGGCACCTGCTTCTTCAGATAACACAGTGATTCTGGGCTGATTATTCCTGTCAGAGGAATGATTTAACAATACTGAAGGAGACTGTTTTCACGTGTTGAATTGCAGTTTAATTAAATACGTCCTTTATTCATTTGTGAGGAAAATATGTGTCACCTGTGAACAGACTGTAACATTGTATACCAAGGCTTGTGCTTGTATGCAGTGAAGGCTTGTGCTTGTATGCAGTGAAGGCTTGTGCTTGTATGCAGTGAAGAGCCTCGGTGTCTTTCACTACGTTGAACAGCTCCAGCTGGGATATAATTGAGGTTGGGAACTGCTCAAGCTAAGCTATAATTAAGATGTGGAGTCCATGTAGCATTTGGAAGGTGGCCTTATGAAGGTGTGCTGTCCTGTCGATTTGTACACTGCTCAATTGAATAAGTGTTTCAATCAACTCTGAGGAAAGCACTTGACTGTTCTCCTGAGCACCTGGTATATCACGTCTCTAATGTTGAGCGTGGCGCTCTCACAGTTGTTTGGACTAGCTGAGCTTGCACCTATTTTAAATATACTGCTTAACATTGGTATTTCTGATGCCAGAGAAGACAAGGCGCCTCTCTTTTCCGAACGCAACACTTCAGATCTTGACAAGGCAGCTATCTGGATTTGTACCTTCTGAAATGCAGTCCTGGCGCCTCCGAAAAATGTGGTGAGTGGCTCCTCGATTTTAGAAACTTCATCAGAAACTCTGTAATTACTGCTACCGGCTCTATAGGACAAGGATTAATTAATTCTTAATTGCTGAGGAACACAGCTGATGTCAAAACGCTTCGTTTTCCATTATGTACGATGCGTGCTTCCTTATTCATAATTAATGAGGCAACCTGAGGAGAATAAACTGTCATTAAAAACAGGACTGCAGTTTTTTCAAGCGTTGAAACAAGATTCTACAATTAACTCCTTTTTCCCTGATATTTTGTGCACACTTTCTGATAAAACACCTGAGGGGATTTTTCTTACTAAAGTGGTTGGCTCTTTCAAGTGATGCAATGTGCCAATGTAGTACGTTCAGTCTTTATTCACTTGAAGAGGTTTTACTTTACAAATAGCACAGCTGATACCTCAAAGCTCCATTCTTCCACTGTGTATGATGCGCACCTATTAATTAATAATGACACCGCCTGAGGAGAATATACTATAATTATAAACACGGCTGCAGTGTCCAGACATTGAGACACGACTCTGCAATAAGCTTCTTCTTCCCCTGATATGTTGTGCACCTCCTGACTGCTAAAACGTCTAAGGAGATTTTGTTACTAAAATGGTTGGCTCTTCTAAGTGATGAGATATGCTAATGTATGTTACTGCCATACATTTGAAATACCTGAGGTGACTTTGAGCTACTATATGTTATAGTTCTATAACAAGAGGAGTGTTGACTCATACTGCAATATATTACTCAGTACTGCCTAGAGTTATACTAAGAAAATACGCTTTCAACTGAGGGGACCTATTCCTAGTACACCTATCAGTACTTCTTCTCAGCAACTATACCTTGATCTCATGCTTCTTTGAAATAACTATTCCACTACGTCAGCAAGTGTGTCTGAGCTGTTGGTGTTCTTAACAAGTCAAAACTTTGTTTCATTTTTGGTTAAACGACATATGCCAATTGAGGAAGGGAATTAAGAAACCTATTTACCTATATAGTGAGGAAAAAGGAAAGAACCATAAGAGATGACATCTGGCAAAGCGAACAATAAATCCATAAAGCAGCCCCTGTATTCTGGGACTTTTCACCTCAGAAACCTCAAAAATATTCCCTTCAGCTCAACAACTACCTAATTCCAGTATGGCAACCGCTCCAGACCCAACTATGGACCGCATACTTCAAGAAATATCAGCAATAGGACAACGCCTTGAGGGCATGGAGACGTCAATTTTTGCCCTAGCAACTGATACCAACTCCATACGTGCGGATATTGCTGGATTTCAAAATCGTCTTGAAGGTCTAACTGAACGAGTTGTCATTGTAGAGAACCGTCTTAACAACATACCGGATCGAGATCAAGAACTTCTTTTCCTCCGAAGCAAAATTATAGATTTGGAAGACAGAAACCGCAAAGACAATGTGCGTTTCTTTGGTTTCCCAGAATGAATAGAAGGTTCAGACGCTAAATCCTTTCTCAAAACAATTCTTCCAAAAATTACAGGCCTCAACTTTGACCCACCATTGGAGATGCAGAGGGCTCCCCGCATTGGCCCACTCCAAGGAGGAAAAAATATACGACCTCGCACTCTCATTGTTTGTTTTTTACGGCATGAGCAGGCTCGCCAATTGATCACTGCCGCCCGTATCCATGGACCATATACATTTGAAGGTCATGAAATCCGTGTAGCAGCAGACTTCTCAAAGGAAACGAATGATCGCCGTAAAGCTTTTCTCTCCTTTCGACCTCGCCTGCGACAATTAGAAATTAAATATGGACTCTTTGAACCGGCACGTCTACGAATCACCAAAGACGGCATTTCTAAAGAATTCTTTAACCCGGATGATCTTCAACAATTCTTAGAGAACTTTGTTCCTCAAAACATGGATTGTGCTGTGTCTACACCAGAGTTTAAATCTCAGCCTCCTTCATTAAACTCCAAGACGTCTTCTGGCGGAACTCGACGTAATCCAGGTCGTTCCAATAGTAGAGGAAGAGACCCAGATCGTCTTGTGCGTTCCATTGGCGACCGCTCACAAGCTCTTCAAGCAGTGGCAGCTCTTACGCAGGATAGAGATAGAGACAAGTCACGTTCTCCTTTGAAATCTCCTTCATCCACTGAGGAGGGTATACGCTGAATCCTGATTTAATGTTTAATTATTTCATATTAAAGTTATGATAAGAATCTATTTATAGTTTTCCATTATAGCAACCAATTAGAAATATTACGAATTTAGAGTTAGTATATATAAGTATTAAATACTAAACACAATTCAATGAAGTTGCGATCTGATGAAGCAGTTAGAAGTCACTTACTTAGTTAACTACTGATACTCTGATTTGATTAGATGTTTCCTTAACTATACCCAATGGACTGTTTTCCTGCATTCACGAATGTATGGAAATTAATCTATTCAAATTCACAGTAGTAAATGCTTAGATAAATATCAGATGACTGCTTTGACACATCTTGAACATTGTCTCTCCCCAACACATGGTTTATACTGATTCCTTCTCTGAGGTACATTTTTCATTTTCCACAACAACAATCAAAAGATCTTTGACGTCTAGGGTAACTTAGACTGTTTATGTAACAGAAGAAAGGACTTAGATAGAAATGTATGCTCGTTTAGGATTCAACCCTGATTTAATATTTTATTACTCCATATTAATTTTGTTATGATGTTAGCTCTATATTAATAACTCTTCGATATGATAATTAGCTTAACATCTTTCTTCCTTCTTTCATGACTTGTCTGTCCCTGTCTACTGTTATAGCCAGATTTATTCACATTCATCTATTATTCTCATGCATTCCCTTTTTATGACATTATTATATTTCCTTTTTCCTTGCTTCTTTTCCTCTTTATTCTTTAATCTTTTCAGTCTTTTCTCTTATTATGAATTATAATTGTTACCTGAATGTTCTTTCTCTTCTAAATCTCCTTCATTTATTGAGGAGGATGTACCTTGAATTCTGACTTAATATTCTATTGCTTCATATTAAAGATGTTATGATGATAGCTCTCTATTAATAATTCTCTGATATAACAACTAGTTTAACATCTTTCTCTTTTTCTTCCTTCATGGTTTATCTGTCTTTGTCGCCTGTTCTTGTTCGATCTATTCCAATTCGTCTATTGTTATTTTATGCACACTTTCTTTTACTATCTTTGGTAAAATAGTATATTTGTTGACACTATCTTTCCTTACTTCTTTTCCTCTTTGAACTTTATTATTTGTTTTTCTACTTTTTCTTCTCAAATTTCACTAATATTTTCTATTTGAACCTTTTAAATCTTCCCAGTCTTTTTTCCTGTCATGAATTATAATTACTATTTGTATATTTTTTCTCTTCTAATTTCTTTTATACTTCTTCTTTAATTAATTAATCAATTAATACGTTGTTAATTAATTGTTTTAATGTTTAATATTCAATTGTTCTGTTATTTACTTACGATAAAAAAATTGGGAATATTTATGATATGCTAGTTCCTTGACATAGTAATATTTAAATATTATGTTTTTTCATATTCTTCACTATAGATAAGAGGAGTATTGCTATATTAATATACGACTACCTTTTTGACCCAAGCAAGTTACTTTATTGTTGCTTTATCTACTTATTTCTTACACTGTTTACATATAAGATAATATTATTCCAGTGAATATTCTATAATACTGTTATATTTTGTCTGGTTTACCTTATTATGTCATTCATATGCCTTATATCTTATTTTCTCCTACACTGTATTCCCATGATACTCGTTTCCTTTTCTTTCTTCATTTCGACCTCTAAATTCCAAAGAATATGTTGGAATGCATTTTATATTATTTAGTAGATGTCTCCCTTACCATTGATGGTCCCATCGGATGGGGCTCCCCCAGCGCGAGTAGCCCACAAGTCTAGACTCGCAGCTAAAAGATCCACTTTGTTGCTATCATCTACGTATTTTAATCACACTCCTTTTCCAAAACTTATTACATCTACAAACTTCTTATTCTAACATTTCAACCATCCTCTGTTCTACTGCTTATATATATACCTGTTAAAAACCAAGGGTTCCCTTTCTCCCCCCCTTTTTTTTTTCTCCTCTTCACTCTCCTCTCCCCTTATATTTATTTTTCAATTTTTATTATTTCAGTACGTTTTTCTGACTTAAAATTTTATAAGCATACTTTTACAGTTTCTCTCAACCTCATCTGTACTCTTTAGACATGTCTACCACGGCAACAACACACCCTCTTTCTGTCTTAAAATGGAATGTCCATGGTCTCACTCATTACATCAAACGGAAAAAAGTGTTGTCATATCTTCAATCTAAAAAGACAGATGTGGCATTACTCGAAGAGATGCATCTAGATGCATTGGAGTCCGAGAAATTGTGTAGAGATTGGGTGGGTAAAGTGATCCATAGTAGTATACAGAAAGGTGATCCGGCACATGCAGGTCCCACTCGCAAATGTGGAGTCGCGATCCTCATCCGCAAATCTCTCCAAGTTAAGATTTCAAAGACATGGACAGATCCTGAAGGTCGTTATGCATTTGCCAAGATACGTATCGGAGATACATGTATTTGTGTAGGTTCAGTCTATGCCCCAACCGGAACCAAAAAATCATTCTTTCTCCATCTGAACCGCTTATTAACAGAGATTGGTGCATCACAGTATCTCATGGGTGGGGATTGGAATATCGTGAGAGACCCAGTTCTAGACAAAACCGGTCCATTAGAATGCAGCGGATAGAACATTAATGGATGACGTACTAGCAGATCATGGCTTAATTGACCACTGGCGTCTCTCTCATCCATCAGATACTGAATATACATTCTTCTCCCCAACTCATGGCACCTTGTCTCGTTTGGATTATTTTTTAGTATCTCAAGGATTGATTCAATCGATTCAAGACTCCTGTATCTTTGAAGCAGCATTATCTGATCACTCCCGGTTTTCTTGGCTCTGGAAGTTGATCTACCCAGACCAGGATGCAAACCTTGGCGCATGAATATACACCGACACAAATCTCCCACGGGTAAAACCCAACTACAAACTTACTTTCAAGATTATCTCTCCACCAACCAGGGCTCTGAGGCTTCAAGCAGAATGATGTGGGCTGCGGCTAAAGCTACTTTTAGAGGCCAACTAATGCGTGAAGCAGCACTGGCTAATAAACAGAATGCTGCACGACAAACGGAATTAGAGCAAGAAATACTATTATACACCCGCCTATATACCAAAACCCCAACTTTACACAATCGTAAATCTTTAGAACAAGCTCGAATGGCATTAAATGGACTCTTTACCTCTAAGGCAGAATTTGCTCTCCAAAGAATGAAAACGAGACATTACGAACAAGGAGAGAAGGCAGGCAGATTGCTAGTGGCACAATTAAGACAAAGAGAGGCAGCCATAACCATCACAGCTATCAAATCATCCCAGGTAGCATTCTTACTAGGCCACAAGATATAGTAAATGAATTTGCTTCTTTTTATAAATCTCTCTACACACCTGAGAAGCAAATAGACACGGAAGGATTGACTAACTTTCTTTCAAAGGTAGATCTTCCCCGTCTTTCTGATGAGGGTGGGGCCCTTCTTGAGGGAGAGATTAGCAAGGATGAGATTGGGAAAGCCATATCCAATTTATCATATCATAAAGCTCCTGGAGAGGATGGATTTCCAGCTGAATTTTATCGTTGGTCTGGGTATAATGTGGTTGATTCATTACATGCTGCGTTCCAGGAGTCTGAACGAGAACATTCCTTGGGTCCCATCTCTAACAAAGCAATAATTGCAGTACTTCCTAAACCTGGAAAGGACCCTCTACTTTGTGCCAGCTATCGCCCTATTTCACTTTTGAATTGTGATATAAAAATTCTTGCCAGTATTCTGGCCTCTCGTCTTAAGAAGGTATTGCCTTCATTTATTCACCCAACCCAAGTGGGATTTGTTCCAGGGCGTTCCTCTAGGAATCACATACGTACATTGACACATACATTATGGTGTGCCAAGAACCTCCCACAAGATGCATTAGCTTTATCACTAGATGCCGAAAAGGGCTTTGACCGCATAGAGTGGGAATATCTTTTCAAAGTGCTGGAACGCTTCGGCTTAGGGAATCAGTTTATCCAAAAAATACATCTCTTATATGATAATCCTTCTGCACAAGTAAATTGTGGGGGTTTTTTGTCAGACCCATTTCCAATCCTTTTTCTTTTGCCATTAGAACCCTTGGCAGCCGCTATTCGTCAATCAGAGGAAGTTATAGGCATAAATCTCCCCATAGGTAAATCCAAAATGTATTTATATGCAGATGACATCTTACTTACTCTCACGGATCTTCCTCGCTCCCTGACATCTTTACTCCAAATCATAGACAACTTTTCATCCTTCTCAGGTTATAAAATAAATTGGGACAAAGCGAAGCTTTACCAATTTCTGATGGTACCACAAAAGCGGCTATTCATGGTTTCCCTTTCCATTGGCAATCCTCACACCTTAAGTATTTAGGTATATTAGTAAATAAAGGTATGAAATGTATGGTTTCAGACAATCTTAATCCATTGATTACTCAAATGCAACGTGATTTTGATAAATGGAAAATTCTAAATCTTTCCATGTGGGGAAGAGTGCAAGCTGTTAAAATGGTTACTTTACCACGTTTTTATATACCTTAGGCATGCTTCCTCTTCACATTCCCTTATCTACGCTGAGACTTATAGATTCTAAAATAAAATCTTTTATATGGGGTACCACAAAACCTCGTTTAGCTATAACTAAATTAAAAGCACACCATACTTATGGAGGAATGAGTCTCCCTTCAATTGAACATTATAACCTGGCATTACAAATTTCGCAACTATCATACATGCTACCGGGAATTTCTGACGTTCCTCAATGGGTTCATATAGAACGGCATCTTTTAGTTACTGATCCAGGCATTTCTGCATTATATGGTATTAAAATCACTCGTCAGCAATCTAAAAATCCAATTTTATCAGCAATGCTTAAGTCCTGGCAAAGAGCACACCGATTATTAGATCTAAATCCAAACATTCATGAAAAAGCACCTATTTGGAACAATACCAGTATTCGTATAAATCGGAAAGTGCTATCATGGCCATTATGGCATGTAGCAGGTATTCAAACACTAGATCAGCTTTTCCACAATGGTGATTTTAAATCCTTCACACAACTTAGAGCAGAATTTGGTCTTCCACTACATCAATCTTCGAAGTATACTCAACTTCAACAATGTTTGAAAAAGCACCTCCCTCTATCTTCTTCCATGCTTCAAACTTCACACATAGTCACATATTTAAACATTTGGAGTAAACATAAAGGAGTAATATCTGGTCTCTACAAAATTTTTACAATGCACCTTCACTCTCAACCCCTGTCACAGACGCTACAACTCAAATGGCAGAATCGGCTTTCAGTATCTTACACTGATGAGGAATGGGAGGAAATACTGGAAAATTTAGACAAAGGCACCCGTGAAGCTAGACTAAAATTCTGCCTTTTCAAAATCCTTCATGAGTGGCATTGGTCCCCTGCAAAACTACAGAAGGCTGGTTTACTCTCACATGCTAACTGCTGGAGGTGCCCTAATACCAATTGTGACTCCACACACATTATATGTGACTGCCCAATGATACAACCTTACGGGACTTATGTAGGTAGAATCTTACGATCTACAATGCCTTTATCTCTTCCGCTTACGTCTGCTAATATACTTCTTCATGATCTCCGTCTCTCCCCAAAACTTTCCAAACCCCAACGTCGTCTTTTTCATACAGCACTGGCCACCGCAAAAATTTGTATCTTACGTCATTGGAAATCCACATTTCCTCCTTCACAAGAAGAATGGCTGACAACTATGATACACACAGCATCACACGAAAAAGTGATTTACAACCTCCAGAATCAAACTGACATATTCCTTCAGGTTTGGTCACCTTTCTTGAATATGAATAGTGGTATTGATATTGATGTTAATACCTCCAATGCTACTATTTCTCTACCTTAGTCCAATTATATTCTTCCCCTTTTTATCCTTTACTCTTTCCCACCTCTGGTTATCCCATCCTATCTTATCTTATTCTATCTGATCCTATCTTATATTATCTTATCCTATTTTATCTCATCTTATCTTCCCTTATCTCACGTCATATTATACTATTTGATATCTAACTTCTTTCCTGTACCTGTCCACATTATCTATTAACTCAAAGCCCCCCCTTTTTTATTTTTTTATTATTTTTTTTAAAATTATTTTTCATTCTTATATTTATTTAGTTCTTTATTTACGTGTTTATTCACATATATATCCTATTTTTTAACAAATAGTACTTATCTCCTATATATATTTCTACTTATAATGTATTCATTTCTCTACTATGAATTGTTACATGTTGAATGCTATTATCATTATTGTTCCTGTGATTAATTTTTACAAAAATGCTAATAAAAAAAAATTACAAAACAAAGTCCACACAGCCCCAGAGGTATCATTCTGGACAAGCCTCAAAAGTTCTGAAAGTTGTGCTGAACTGTCCTAATCCACACCTATGTCACAACCAGTTACTGTATTTCAGTGGTGTGGCACGGATACCATGGACCATGTGGCGTTAAGCCACGTTGAGTGCCTTTGCACAAAACAGTGTAAATGTGCACGACATTGCCTCCACCTAAGCAAATACTCCAATGAGAATCTATAGTCAACATTCACACTGTATGCATTATCATAAATCCTCAATACAAGTTGTGAATGCTTATTGTGCAAGTTAGTGTGTGTTGCAAGGTCATTACAATGGTACACACCTTACAGCAATGTGCTAATTAACAGCCTCATATATAGCCACACTTACAAACTATGGTCATCCGTATGAATACCACTGAAGCATGCATTAACTATCAAACATTATAATATATGGACATGCATAAATGTGAGGAAGGAGTTCATGTTGACAGCTCAGAATTTCTGATATCAAAACATATCAGAGTAAATAAAGTCACCTACATAACACAGATCACATGCCATAGCCACATGGTGTTGTTAGGCATGCAATATCCTGCAATATGGTACATTTGCTGATCACCTAGCACTTAGCAGCAATTGTTTTGACGCTTTTCACGTAGCATTAATTTTTCCCTTCCCGCTATGGAAAGCACTTGCAAAGTACCTGTGTTGACAATGGAAAATTCCCACTAACACGTTTGCGGCAAAAAGTTTCAAGCTGACTCCAAAAACGGGCTGCAAACGGCCAGGAAGTAATTTCAGCATGCATCCTGTTTCATGGAGGAGTGCTGTACACTTTTACTTTCACTTTTAATCACACTGTTAGTGTCTATTGAGATTTGTGGAGGTGTTTGGAGGTGTCTGCTGATTTTGTGGTGTGAGAGAGTAGTTTGGTGTCTAGTCTGCTGTCCATGCTGTCCCTGCCAAGTCCTTTGCCGCTGCCTTTCCGTGTTATTTGCGTTTTAGTGATTATCTTGTTGGGTGTTTGTCTACGGGGTATCTTTATTATATATAGAGTTGATGTTTATTGAATTGGGTTTTTCTTTTAATAGTGGGGTTAGTTGTGTTGCGGGAGATGTTGGATGAGGGGAGGGATGTCAGGGTGTCAGAGGAGGCAGTTGAGGCTTTCCTCAGGCTGGTAAGATTTTTATTGCCAAGAATGGTGGAGAGTGGGGGAAGTTGAGGTGGAAGCGCATCTGCCACCACATGCTGTGGACCTTCAGAGTGGACAAGACTGTCGACCAGTGGAAACACAGATGGCAGGATTGTGTTGGCTGTGAGGGAGACCTGTTGGATAACCTGGGAATAATTGTTGGCAGGCAGGGTGATAAGTACATGACAAATGTTGACTGCTATCCCACTGTGTATTCCATGGTAACAACTGTGTTCATTGACACAATGTAATTTACACACCAGGATGATGCCATAGACTTTGTTAAAAATGAACCTGCCTAGCATCGACGCAGGCACTCTAGCAACATTGTGCAAGGGTCCCTGCGTTGAAGGGAATGATTGTTCATGTGCAGGAATGTGTTCCTTCCTGCACATAAACAATCAGAAATGCAATTGAAAAACCTCTATGTGTGCTGCTTAATGCAGTATACATAGAATTCACAAAAAGTACATTTTGAAAGATTTTTTTATCTGCAGGAAGGCACACCTTCCTGTACATAAGCAATCAATGGTGCTTTGCTGTTTCTATGTGTGCTGCGCAGCGCAGCACACATGGAAAGAGCCAAAACAGGATGGAATTAATCTTCTATCCTCGTAGCGCAAGGGTAAAAGCAGATTTTCACTGGGCTTAATTTATGCGCTGGCCCACATTTACACCACCCGTGTAAATATAGGCCTGCGTCAAAAACAATGGGTGTTGTGGTGGAACGCCCACCACAGAACCCATTGCCCACCCCTTCAAAGGGTGCCTTATTTACAAGGCAGCGTTAAGCCACATCAAGTGACTTAACGCAGCCTTGTGAATAAGGCGAAGCCCCTATCGCCACCACAACTTCAAGAAAAGTGACGCTGGGGTTGTGATGGGGCCATGTGAGTATGTCCTTCAATTTGTAGTCACAATATAATCATGTATTATTGCAAGATCGTTTCGTGCTCCACAATCCTGCATTGGGCATGTGTTGTGTGTCAGACAGTCAATTTGCATCCCTTCATGTATGCAACGTGAACCAAGACATGTATGTAATAGTTTCAAATTTGTATGTAGCTGACTTCAATAGTGAACATGACACATGTGACACCTCATGACTGATAAATACTCTTTTTTCTTGTGTCACAGCTGGATGACTATTATTCACTCATGGTGACATTGATGCCTTCAGGGACCCTGGTGAGTGCCTTAGTCCATGTAAGTTGCTTTACAAATAAAGATTGATTGTGATGACTGGTCCGGTATGTTGTGGAACACAGTCTGGGTGTGCATGACATGGATATCACCTCTACCATGATGAGGCAGTATCATGAGAAGATTTTGGGCCATAATTATGATGAAATGATGGAGCACAGCATTAGCCTTCTTGGCTTTATGCGCGCATCCCCAGTTTGGAAATGCACCCCTGCATCGTACTTACAACAATATGGCTCAGTTCAGTTTTTTGCCCTGTGCTGTTGCACATTTGTCTGTCTCCTAACAATGTACTCTTGCACCATTGTGTAAGTGTTCCTGCATTGATGGTAGGCAGCAAACTATGGCACTTTTGTATTTCAAAACTGCTGGGTGCCCCTTAATATGGCACATTCCTTGCATCCTGGCATTTTCTACATATTGGAGCAGATTGTCAACCAATTTTAAATGACACTACCCTACGTCACTCTCCTCAAAGGGTGCCCCCGTACATTCTTTTCATTCGAAGTTCCGTCCTATGGTATCCATTGAGTCCATCCTTCAACTTTGCAATTGATGATGTGACCTGTTGGTGCTTCTAGAGACCTTAATACTGTGTGAAGTTTTTACACCATGTACCTGCAATGTGCGTATCGTTGTGAAGTCAACTGCAACTTCTTATTCACCTCCTTAAGGAAATATGCCTTCTTGGTAGTGTAGCATGTGTACATGGCAGCATTAGTACACGTTGTATGGCATCAGAAAAAAAAATGGGGTAGGCTCTAGTGACTCAGTGAGTATGTAAATCTTGTGAAGTTCCTGTAGCACTTTCACCCTGTCCATATGTGCAAATTGTGTATGTTATTTCAGCCGATGCAGCTGTGTTTGACAGTATACATACAGACAATAAAATGTTGGAGGGATGTTGGTGATGTGTATGACCAGACATGGAATCCATGTACACACTGGAATGATGTAGCAGTCACTGAGGATCAGAGCATTGGAGCAACACTTGTCAGTGACAATTATCATTCCAATGAGGCCGTCTCATACACAAGATGGGATCTGGTGTCCATGCAATGTTGGATGAGTGGTCTAACCCAGACCTACAACTGGCTGGAATGAGAAAAATACAAGGTTGATACATTGTGATGTGCACAACAACACTTTCAACCATTGTTCCCTGTCTTACTTCCAATTGTCTAAATATATGACATGTTGGGGCATTTTTACAAGCCCCTATCACCACCACAACGTCCCTTTTCTTGACGTTAAGGTGGCGATAGGGGCTTCGCCTTATTTGCAAGGCAGCATTCAGCCACTTAACGTGTCTTAACGCTGCCTTGTAAATAAGAAACCCTTTCAAGCTAAACTTAGCATGAAAGGGGAGGGCAATGGGTGTTGCGGTGGATGTTCCACCACAACACCCATTGATTTGATGACGCTGCCTCATATTTACAAGGGTGGCATCAATAAGGTGCAGTGCCAAAATTAAAACCACGGAAAACCTGGTCTTACCCTGGAGAAACGAGGAGAAATGTTTAATATCCCCTCGTTTTTGCTGTTTCCATGTATGCCTCATTGAGCAGCACACATAGAAGTTACAAAACACCATTTAAAGATTGTGTATGTGCAGGAATGGACACCTTCCGGCACATAAACAATCTTACCCTACAATGCAGGCACCCTTGCACTATGGTAAAAGGGTGCCTGCGTTGGCGCTTGGCAGCTAAATTTAGTGCCAGCTCATGGGGAAACGCAGGGCTGCACCATATTGTTGTAAATATGGTGCAGCCCTGTGTTTCAGAAGTAAGCGGAGCACGGCGTTAAGCCAAGAAGTCTAACGCCGCGCTCCGTCACTTCCATTGTAAATATGCCCTGTTGTTTTTCAAATATTTGAATTGTTACATACGAGTAGTCAGATGCTTCATGAATCCTGGATGTGTAGCTGTGGAGACACATCCAACTATGTAGTGGTTGGATGATTTGTGATTTGGGTGACAGTTGTATAAGAGTAACACTTTGGTGCTTAGTGGTCTCCCACTGTTACAACCGGTGCATCCTATGTCATTGGGTAAATGTCATGCCCTGGGTCTGCAAAGGGCCTGTAACTCAGTCTCCTTGGGTACATTCCCCTGGTAGACTCTGTCTGAGTTTGTGTCAACGTCATCATTCAACTCAGCTAACCTTCCACTCCACACATCAGACAAATGCATTTATTAACATGTGCCAAGTAGAAATTGTCACACTGGACCCTTTTTTTGGACAACAAGCCCCAAATTGTGTACATAGCCAGGAGATGGGCAGACAGAGTCCTTGTGGGGGAACACATCATGAGACATGTAGAGGAATCAGGAATCTTCAGTCAGGAGGATGATTACAGGGTCATTGAGGATCAATGGCCAGATTGACAGTCCATAAAATGCTCAAGGTGAGCGTATCATGGTCAGTATGAGGACAGTGACAGGTGATGTTCTGAGGCATGATGGTAAGCCCAGGACTAAGCTGAAACTGGCTATTTGATACAGATGAATGATACCGCTGGGTTCTCCTTATGAGAGATGTTTCATCCACATCTTCCTCCTCTGATGTGTGTGGTGTCTCCTGTGAGGGTGATGTAGGATCAACGACAGCCCAGGGAGACACAGCCCAGGGAGACACAGACACATCAGGGGCAGAAGATGTGGATGCTGTAGGTGCAGCAGCATTCATCTGTGCCAACAGATGAGGCATCACTGCAGCGAGAATGAGCTGCATAGCTTGCAGGACTCCAGCAATGTCACGTTGGTAGGCAGCCATGGCAGCCAAGTGGGAATCCTGCTTCCGCTCCATGTTCTCCAAGATGTTCCTCATTGTCCCCAACTCTTTGGCCACATCGCTGTTGCCACTTTGGCAGGACAGTTGTTGTTGCCTCTGCTTTATGATACCAGCGATGTCAGCCAGGGACTGCTGGAGGCCAAGGAGAGGACTGTAGGTGACTCTGATGGCAGCTGAGTGGTCCCTATTGAGACTGAGGCACCCACAGATCCCCTTGAGTTTGGCTGACAGGGTCTCCAACCCTGCCTGCACCTGGTCTGCCATCTCACGCTGGACTCCTACCGCACTACATTGAAATTGTGTCTGTGGATCCTCAGAGTCCAGGTTTATAGCTGTGGTGGTAGGTGGTGCCTACTGGATGTTTGGTGGGGCATGTGGAGATGCAATGACGCAGCTGGATCTCACGGGGTCCGGAGATGGGCTGCCTATGGAGTCGAGCAGCAGTTGGAGGGTGTCATGGTCGATGGTTGTGAGTTCTTCCTCCACATCATCGTTGAAGAGTGGGACATGCTGCTGAACAGGAAGTGAGGTTTCATCCTCTGCAATGTAAAGGGCAGATACTGTTGTATGTGTCTGTTACATGTTACCATGCATTTTTGCATTTGACAATCAGAGTGCATGACACTTTCCATTCTCCTGTATTACATGGTACACCTGTGACACGCAGTTTTGTGTATCAATGTACAAAGTCCATGATTGCTACATTTAGGTTGTTCATTGATTTGAACTATTGCCCTGTATGCCAACAGTGAGGGCCATATTTATAAGCCCCTATTGCCACTGTTACATCATCTATTCAGACCTTCCTGTGGTGCTGGTTGCTTCACCTTATTTACTATGCAGCATTAAGCTACTTCATATGGATTAACATCGCATTGGGGATGCAGCACCCTTCCATACTCCAGTTTGCATATAGGTGTTGGTCACTGAGTTTTGAGGATGGACATTCCACTGAACTCCCCATTGATGTTGCCACTGCCACCTATTTACAAGTGTGGCATAAGGAGGAGGCCATTCATGCACTTGAGGCCAGGATTACAGTGATTTTCACATTGAAAAGACAAGGAGATTTGTTCAGATTATCCTAATCTTAGATGTATCTATGTGTTTTAATGTGTGCAGCACACATCGAACAGGTCAATCCCTTGAAGGGATGTTTGTGTGCAGGAAGGAACACCTTCCTATTCATTGACAAGCATTCCCTCTACCTAGACACCCTTGCACTTTGGTGCAAGGGTGCCTTTGTTGATGCAAGGTAGATTCGATACCCACAGGTACAAATGCAAATGCAGGGGTGCAGCTTAAAGAGGAAAATCGACACAACCCTGATTTTTCAGTATGGTGAAGGATGATGTTAGTAATTGCAACTTAAACTCATACTTTGCCTTTCTGTGGTTAACCTACTAAAAGTGTCTACATCCTAACCTATGTTTCAAATGGTAATCAATGACATCCTTTGTATTGAATATTTATTCATATAGGTGTTATGCAGGATGTGAGTCACCATAGGTATGTCTTCTGAACACGTGTATGTGTGCGCTGATCCCTCTGTGTGTTTAAGACTGAGATCAGGACAAACAACTGACTGTCACACAGTTATGTGACCATGTTGACAAGTGCTTTATAATGTGGCTACTACTCTTGCGTATTTTGTGGCTTGCCGCAACAGGAAGATGTTGCAATCTATTAGAAGGTGAGATGTATTATGCAGCACACCAGGGAATGCCTTTCTTGGGTTGATGGTGTGATTTCACTACATATACCCCTTAGACCAGATTTTTAATAGACATGGTGCCACAACAACTTAAAGTGTTCAAGCCAGCATGTGTCTACAGACACGGGACTGGGCCAGAGTAAAGATGAGCGTGCCCTCCCCTTGTGTTTCCCACAGCAGTGACAATGATGAATTGATGCAAGCAGGTGGATACAGGACTTTGAGGCATGTTTCAAGGATTGGTGCATTGTTGCAAAGCATTCCTTTGCTGAACAGCACAAGGGTGAGCACATGAATGATACATACTGTAGTGTACATAGTCCTTCGATGCATTTGTTACTGTATGAATGTTTACAGACATCAGTAGCTATGCATTTTATCCCAGCTACGTTTGACTTTACCTAAGGCCCATGTTCCACACATGTCTATATGTGTCATTGACCACCAAACCCTGGACCATGAATACAATTACATACTGCCAACGGAACATCACATTAAGCAACTTTCATGTGGATAGATGCATTTTGAGGAATAGCAAGGCAGCGTGTAGCCAAATAAGGTGCATTATTGCAACATTGTGAATGAGGCCCCTTCTCACCCTTCACTTACCATGATAGGAATGGGAAATGTTTGGTTCAATGAGCATTGCATACACAACAGGCATGTAGATATTTAAATGAACCCATTCCTACAATGCTGAGGCAGTAAACAATACTTAAAAATGCAGAACATGTGTGCAAACATTGAAAGCACCTTACACCTCCAGTATGCAATTTATAATCATTATGTAATGTGCCCATCAGCAACGCAAGGTGCTTGCACGAGATGTGCGGCTTTTCATGAGGACAACAAGGGTGAGTCAACTTCAAATAGTTATATCCGATAGTTTTAGATGTGGTTATGTGTGCTGGATTCACCTGCACATATCAAACCAACAGTTAAGCAATTACTATTGCTTGTGGTATATTTCAAAGCCACTATCACCACAGGACGATCACTCTTTTGAACTTTACTGTGTGAAACCGTGCTTCGCAATATTTACTAATGCAAAAACAACAGTTGATGGACAGAATGCAGAACAATGTCATACATTCACCCCAGTACAGAGATCTGGGCCTAAATCCATCGTTTTTTGCTCACCATGCCATTCCAGTTTGAACCCAGCCATATGCAAATCAGTCTTGACCCTGTGCCTCATGGGAACAGTCCAGCCCGAACTGCCAAGCCAGGTCCTCCCTGGACTGGAAACAAGCATCCTAGGACCGGTTTCGGGGTTTCACCCCTCTTCAGCCAGGATAGCTTGATTCCAGTGGCATGGAGAGCACGGGACCCACGTCTGGGCATACCCGTCCCACTCGGGGTGACAAATGCAAAAACAACAGTTGATGGACAGAATGCAGAACAATGTCATACATTCACCCCAGTACAGAGATCTGGGCCTAAATCCATCGTTTTTTGCTCACCATGCCATTCCAGTTTGAACCCAGCCATATGCAAATCAGTCTTGACCCTGTGCCTCATGGGAACAGTCCAGCCCGAACTGCCAAGCCAGGTCCTCCCTGGACTGGAAACAAGCATCCTAGGACCGGTTTCGGGGTATCACCCCTCTTCAGCCAGGATAGCTTGATTCCAGTGGCATGGAGAGCACGGGACCCACGTCTGGGCATACCCGTCCCACTCGGGTGACAAATGCAAAAACAACAGTTGGTGGACAGAATGCAGAACAATGTCATACATTCACCCCAGTACAGAGATCTGGGCCTAAATCCATCGTTTTTTTGCTCACCATGCCATTCCAGTTTGAACCCAGCCATATGCAAATCAGTCTTGACCCTGTGCCTCATGGGAACAGTCCAGCCCGAACTGCCAAGCCAGGTCCTCCCTGGACTGGAAACAAGCATCCTAGGACCGGTTTCGGGGTTTCACCCCTCTTCAGCCAGGATAGCTTGATTCCAGTGGCATGGAGAGCACGGGACCTACGTCTGGGCATACCCGTCCCACTCGGGGTGACAAATGCAAAAACAACAGTTGATGGACAGAATGCAGAACAATGTCATACATTCACCCCAGTACAGAGATCTGGGCCTAAATCCATCGTTTTTTGCTCACCATGCCATTCCAGTTTGAACCCAGCCATATGCAAATCAGTCTTGACCCTGTGCCTCATGGGAACAGTCCAGCCCGAACTGCCAAGCCAGGTCCTCCCTGGACTGGAAACAAGCATCCTAGGACCGGTTTCGGGGTTTCACCCCTCTTCAGCCAGGATAGCTTGATTCCAGTGGCATGGAGAGCACGGGACCCACGTCTGGGCATACCCGTCCCACTCGGGGTGACAAATGCAAAAACAACAGTTGATGGACAGAATGCAGAACAATGTCATACATTCACCCCAGTACAGAGATCTGGGCCTAAATCCATCGTTTTTTGCTCACCATGCCATTCCAGTTTGAACCCAGCCATATGCAAATCAGTCTTGACCCTGTGCCTCATGGGAACAGTCCAGCCCGAACTGCCAAGCCAGGTCCTCCCTGGACTGGAAACAAGCATCCTAGGACCGGTTTCGGGGTTTCACCCCTCTTCAGCCAGGATAGCTTGATTCCAGTGGCATGGAGAGCACGGGACCCACGTCTGGGCATACCCGTCCCACTCGGGGTGACAAATGCAAAAACAACAGTTGATGGACAGAATGCAGAACAATGTCATACATTCACCCCAGTACAGAGATCTGGGCCTAAATCCATCGTTTTTTGCTCACCATGCCATTCCAGTTTGAACCCAGCCATATGCAAATCAGTCTTGACCCTGTGCCTCATGGGAACAGTCCAGCCCGAACTGCCAAGCCAGGTCCTCCCTGGACTGGAAACAAGCATCCTAGGACCGGTTTCGGGGTTTCACCCCTCTTCAGCCAGGATAGCTTGATTCCAGTGGCATGGAGAGCACGGGACCCACGTCTGGGCATACACGTCCCACTCGGGGTGACAAATGCAAAAACAACAGTTGATGGACAGAATGCAGAACAATGTCATACATTCACCCCAGTACAGAGATCTGGGCCTAAATCCATCGTTTTTTTGCTCACCATGCCATTCCAGTTTGAACCCAGCCATATGCAAATCAGTCTTGACCCTGTGCCTCATGGGAACAGTCCAGCCCGAACTGCCAAGCTAGGTCCTCCCTGGACTGGAAACAAGCATCCTAGGACCGGTTTCGGGGTTTCACCCCTCTTCAGCCAGGATAGCTTGATTCCAGTGGCATGGAGAGCACGGGACCCACGTCTGGGCATACCCGTCCCACTCGGGGTGACAAATGCAAAAACAACAGTTGATGGACAGAATGCAGAACAATGTCATACATTCACCCCAGTACAGAGATCTGGGCCTAAATCCATCGTTTTTTTGCTCACCATGCCATTCCAGTTTGAACCCAGCCATATGCAAATCAGTCTTGACCCTGTGCCTCATGGGAACAGTCCAGCCCGAACTGCCAAGCCAGGTCCTCCCTGGACTGGAAACAAGCATCCTAGGACCGGTTTCGGGGTTTCACCCCTCTTCAGCCAGGATAGCTTGATTCCAGTGGCATGGAGAGCACGGGACCCACGTCTGGGCATACCCGTCCCACTCGGGGTGACAAATGCAAAAACAACAGTTGATGGACAGAATGCAGAACAATGTCATACATTCACCCCAGTACAGAGATCTGGGCCTAAATCCATTGTTTTTTTGCTCACCATGCCATTCCAGTTTGAACCCAGCCATATGCAAATCAGTCTTGACCCTGTGCCTCATGGGAACAGTCCAGCCCGAACTGCCAAGCCAGGTCCTCCCTGGACTGGAAACAAGCATCCTAGGACCGGTTTCGGGGTTTCACCCCTCTTCAGCCAGGATAGCTTGATTCCAGTGGCATGGAGAGCACGGGACCCACGTCTGGGCATACCCGTCCCACTCGGGGTGACAAATGCAAAAACAACAGTTGATGGACAGAATGCAGAACAATGTCATACATTCACCCCAGTACAGAGATCTGGGCCTAAATCCATCGTTTTTGCTCACCATGCCATTCCAGTTTGAACCCAGCCATATGCAAATCAGTCTTGACCCTGTGCCTCATGGGAACAGTCCAGCCCGAACTGCCAAGCCAGGTCCTCCCTGGACTGGAAACAAGCATCCTAGGACCGGTTTCGGGGTTTCACCCCTCTTCAGCCAGGATAGCTTGATTCCAGTGGCATGGAGAGCACGGGACCCACGTCTGGGCATACACGTCCCACTCGGGGTGACAAATGCAAAAACAACAGTTGATGGACAGAATGCAGAACAATGTCATACATTCACCCCAGTACAGAGATCTGGGCCTAAATCCATCGTTTTTGCTCACCATGCCATTCAGTTTGAACCCAGCCATATGCAAATCAGTCTTGACCCTGTGCCTCATGGGAACAGTCCAGCCCGAACTGCCAAGCCAGGTCCTCCCTGGACTGGAAACAAGCATCCTAGGACCGGTTTCGGGTTTCACCCCTCTTCAGCCAGGATAGCTTGATTCCAGTGGCATGGAGAGCACGGGACCCACGTCTGGGCATACCCGTCCCACTCGGGGTGACAAATGCAAAAAAACAGTTGATGGACAGAATGCAGAACAATGTCATACATTCACCCCAGTACAGAGATCTGGGCCTAAATCCATCGTTTTTGCTCACCATGCCATTCCAGTTTGAACCCAGCCATATGCAAATCAGTCTTGACCCTGTGCCTCATGGGAACAGTCCAGCCCGAACTGCCAAGCCAGGTCCTCCCTGGACTGGAAACAAGCATCCTAGGACCGGTTTCGGGGTTTCACCCCTCTTCAGCCAGGATAGCTTAATTCCAGTGGCATGGAGAGCACAGGACCCACGTCTGGGCATACCCGTCCCACTCGGGGTGACAAATGCAAAAACAACAGTTGATGGACAGAATGCAGAACAATGTCATACATTCACCCCAGTACAGAGATCTGGGCCTAAATCCATCGTTTTTTGCTCACCATGCCATTCCAGTTTGAACCCAGCCATATGCAAATCAGTCTTGACCCTGTGCCTCATGGGAACAGTCCAGCCCGAACTGCCAAGCCAGGTCCTCCCTGGACTGGAAACAAGCATCCTAGGACCGGTTTCGGGGTTTCACCCCTCTTCAGCCAGGATAGCTTGATTCCAGTGGCATGGAGAGCACGGGACCCACGTCTGGGCATACCCGTCCCACTCGGGGTGACAAATGCAAAAACAACAGTTGATGGACAGAATGCAGAACAATGTCATACATTCACCCCAGTACAGAGATCTGGGCCTAAATCCATCGTTTTTTTGCTCACCATGCCATTCCAGTTTGAACCCAGCCATATGCAAATCAGTCTTGACCCTGTGCCTCATGGGAACAGTCCAGCCCGAACTGCCAAGCCAGGTCCTCCCTGGACTGGAAACAAGCATCCTAGGACCGGTTTCGGGGTTGGATGGATTGGATGGATTAAACCCAGATCAGTTGACTGGGGGTGAGTGTTTGATTGGCTCAAGCGTTCCGTCCATCATCCCCTTTTGTATCGCTTTGTTCGCCCTAAGTTGGCGGGGGTATGCCCAGACGTGGGTCCCTTGCTCACTTTGCCACTGGATTCAAGCAAGCCTGGCTGATGACGGCTGGAATGCCAGAAACCGGTCCTAGGATGCTTGCTTCCGGTCCAGGGAAGACATGGCTTGGCAGTTCGGGCTGGACTGTTCCCATGAGGCACAGGGTCAGACTGATTTGCATATGGCCATGTCTGAACTGGGGTGGTGGAGTGAGCTAAAGAATGATGATGGATTAAACCCAGATCAGTTGACTGGGGGTGAGTGTTTGATTGGCTCAGCGTTCCGTCCATCATCCCCTTTTGTATCGCTTTGTTCGCCCTAAGTTGGCGGGGGTATGCCCAGACGTGGGTCCCTTGCTCACTTTGCCACTGGATTCAAGCAAGCCTGGCTGATGATGGCTGGAATGCCAGAAACCGGTCCTAGGATGCTTGTTTCCGGTCCAGGGAAGACATGGCTTGGCAGTTCGGGCTGGACTGTTCCCATGAGGCACAGGGTCAGACTGATTTGCATATGGCCATGTCTGAACTGGGGTGGTGGAGTGAGCTAAAGAATGATGATGGATTAAACCCAGATCAGTTGACTGGGGGTGAGTGTTTGATTGGCTCAAGCGTTCCGTCCATCATCCCCTTTTGTATCGCTTTGTTCGCCCTAAGTTGGCGGGGGTATGCCCAGACGTGGGTCCCTTGCTCACTTTGCCACTGGATTCAAGCAAGCCTGGCTGATGACGGCTGGAATGCCAGAAACCGGTCCTAGGATGCTTGTTTCCGGTCCAGGGAAGACATGGCTTGGCAGTTCGGGCTGGACTGTTCTCATGAGGCACAGGGTCAGACTGATTTGCATATGGCCATGTCTGAACTGGGGTGGTGGAGTGAGCTAAAGAATGATGATGGATTAAACCCAGATCAGTTGACTGGGGGTGAGTGTTTGATTGGCTCAAGCGTTCCGTCCATCATCCCCTTTTGTATCGCAATATTTACTAGGCAGTGTTGACCCACTTGATGTGGCTTGGCAACACCTTGTAAATGTGGCACACTTTCACACTGTACTTGGGGTCATATGTACAAGGCTGTGACAGACCACAGCGTTAGCCTTCTTGGCTGAACACCACACTCAGCAACTTCTGAAACGCAGGTCTGAAGCATATTTACAACAATACGGTACACCATGGCATTTCACCTTGCGCTGGCTGAAATGTAGCTGCCTAGGGCAAACGCACCATTGTGCGAGAGTGTCTGTGTTGGAGCTGGGTAGCTACATATATATCGCCAGTGTAGGGTGAAACACTGGACTGGGCTGTATTGTTGTACATACGTCACAACACTGCGTTTCAGGAGTGGCGGAACCCTGCGTTAAGCCAAGGAGAGTAACGCCGCACTCCGTCACTTTTATTGTAAATATGCCCCAGAGTTATAAGATACATGACTGGTCAGTTGACATTGTATGTATGCTTGTGTGCTTGATTACTAGGCCCTTACACCACAGTTATTTGACTTTCAATGTATTTGTAAATGATACCAACAGCTAAAGGGACATGTGACTGTATCCTCGAGTACCTATGTAGCTAGCATTTGATCTGCACACAGTGTGGGTGGGTAATGAGACATTAGTAGGAGGACGTAAACAACATTACTCACACCCCCCATGTCCCTGGTTGTTATTTAACCTATTGCTGATGTAGTTGGTCATATTCAATACTATCCTGTCCCTCTACTCCAACCATCGACTCCTCACAGATAACAGCGGACACCTGTTCCACCAAGGCATCAAGTTCCTCTGTGGCGTTGGACTCCCACCTCCGGTCTGCAGTACTGCCTGTCGATTGCTGGCCAGTTTCTGCTTGGTCTTGCGCTTGGCATCATGCCAGCGCTCTTTACAGTTGGTCACCGTCCTCTTGACTTCAGCTACGGAGTTCACCTTGATGACAATGGACTACCAAATGGCATTCTTGGCCCCAAATGACACCTTGGAGCTGACGAATAGCTGGTGTGTATTCTCCGTCACCTCTGCAATCAGAATCTCATTTTCCTCCTGACCGAATCTGGTTTTCCTTTTCCTCTTCCCCTAAGACTCTGGCTGGTCATCCTGGCTGTTGGGGGGGGGGGGGGGAGTAGGGGGGTTGTTGTCTGGTGATGTACTGGTTCCAGTGAACTGTGCCCAAGCTGCTTTGCTCCACAGCCCATGCTCCCTGCGCCACACTTGGATGGCTTCACAATTCAGACATAGCCTGTCATCTAAACCAATTCTGATGCTGCTTTCATACTGCTTGTATAAGTGAACAGTACACAACACAACCAATTGGTTAGAGCGGGCAGAGACAACGCTCACAGGGAGACCTGTAGGCTGCGTCTATATTCCCCGGGCTCACTGACACAGTGCTAGTTGCAAGAGCTGAAGTACGCATGTCTGATTGGCTGTGGTTAAAAAAACGGTCAGACTGACATGCACACTTCATCTCACAGGGACAGGCAGGTTGACTGCCAATCATCATGCCTGGGGAGCAGCCCACTTCTCCACCCCGGGTACAGTTATGGGCGGAATAGACAGAAAACTTTACTTGACCCTTATGTGACAGCTCACTCGCATATAGTGGGTCAATGCCCCAGGCTTTCCTTGAAATGCATCAACACCTGAGGGGAGGTATCATCACACGGGCAAACCAGAATACACTTTGGGTCAAACTGTCCCAACGGAAAGCAAAGATTACTTTTGATCGACCCTAGGTGAAATTTGGTTAAAAGTGACCGTTCCCAAACATTTCTCACCTGAGAGAGATGGGGTTCAGCCCCCACACATGTTTTGAGCACATTAATTCTCTCAAGGAGGATTTTTCAAATTCTCTGCCCTCTCTGGTGACGTGTGCAATTTGCAAAAATAGCTCTTTGACCCTTTTTCTCTCCCCTTTGTCAAACTGTTGGTGAGTGAATGATACATACTGTAGTGTACATAGTCCTTCGATGCATTTGTTACTGTATGAATGTTTACAAACATCAGTAGCTCTGCATATATAGCTCAGGGTTGCCCAACGCATCAGCAGCGCTTCAAATATAACTCAACCATGGAATCTTATAACCAGAGTCACAGGCTAAACAGTCAGTGATAATATCACAATTGAATGTAGTATGTTGGTTCCACCATAACTTGATCCAAATGAGAAAAGTAGGTTTAATACAATCTTCCATATAGGTTAGGTCTAGTTCCTCATGGAGAAAGAAATAAGAGCTACTCAAACCTACTCCTAGAAGTCTCCTGCAAAAACATTTTGTTTCTTGCTTGCAAACTAGAACAATCCCATACTCCCATATGGCATCCCCAAAAGTCAGAACTGGTAACCATTTAAGCTTAAAAACTTCCAAAAGTGGCAGAATCGGCTTACTGCCAACTCTGGTAGGAAGTCCAAACAGGATCCCCACCGAGTGATTATACTGGATACATTAGTTAGAAATGCAGGGTAACCAACTTCCATATGAATCGAAAGTTACCCCTCAAATAGGAGAACTCCCTGGCCCTTGTTATATTTTGCCCTTAACAGAAATAGGCCAAATTTTACTGTGCTTCTTCCCACACACTATGCGTCTTTGTGATGTTAATTTCCAAATCCAAATTATTCAGAAACATAACAAATGCATCTATGAAACCGCGAAGGCCATTAGTTGTGCGGCAGAGCAAGACCACATCATCGGCGTAAAGCAAAGCAGGGACAAATCTGGATTTCACTCATGGTAAGTCTTTCCACTGGGAATTTAAAAAGAGTACAAACCATTAATATGTAAAAGAAATACAATGGGGGCAAGGGTGCAACTTTGGCATACACCCCGGGACAGGTCAAAAGGTTCACCTTCACCTTCATTTCCATACTTGACTGAAGCACTGAGCCCCAGATGCAGAACACAGAGAAATTATACCAATGGGCAGGGCAGGCCTATCTTCGATAAAATGCTCCACATTTTACAGCGTATTTTTCTGTCAAAGGCACCACTAAGATCTATAAAAGCCAAGTAAAGTGAACTTTTCTTGGCAATCGTATAGTTCCCTATTTAGATGTACGTTTAGGCACTGTTCCTGGGTTCCTAGGCCTTCTTTGAATCCATATTGCACAGGGATAAGTATGTCATTTTGCTGCACCCAATCCTCAATCTTATGCAAAATAATATGCCCCACAATCCTAATCACAGAGTCCAATAATTATATAGGTCTATAGCCTTTCTTAAAAACTAGGACAAAGCAGGCAGTTTGGCAGTAGGGAGGGATTTTTTGGGAAACTGCAGCATTTAAGACATTAGTTATTGTAGGTGCCCATAAGGAATATTCACCTTATAGAGGTTCATAGGGACCCTGTCGGGGCCTGGCGCTTTATTAGATGGACTGGCGATTTTTGCAGCAACAACCTCCTCAAAACCAAACCTAATCCCCAGGGGAACTTCACGACTTCCTCCATACCATTATCCACAGGGTCTTTCCAGGAAGAATAAATCTGCCGGGTGTGGTCAAGCCATCTATATGGGCTAATATTGAACCTTAGCTCCTCTGTTGTCGTGGAAGTGATATCCCTGCCATTCACTATGCTCCAAAAACCCCTAGTGTCTTATCTTTGCAGGATTTAACTAAGCTCCCCCAAGTTTCTTCCTTAATAGCTAATTTTCTTATCTTAATGGCTCGTTTGTAGTTTAATCTCACATCAACAATTAACAGCTGATTTCTAGTGTTACTATTAAGAGCTAAACGTAAACTTCTGTTTGCCTCTCTGCAGCGACGATCAAAGTTCCCAGGTTGGGGACTTTTCACAGGCTAATAATGGCTTGTAAAGAGATGTCTAATACAAATATTTAGTTCCCCAAAGGATAGTAAGATGTTCGATGGTCGAGGATGAATTATTAATAAGCGCTCAACTATAAGGTCATGATTTGACTTGACAAAGTAGTCAGCAATTTAGGAATATAAACAGCCCTCCAGCTTATCCTAACCCCTTTGTCTTTTGGGCCAAGGTTTGTTACACCCCAGGCTTAGGAGGCTGGGTACTAATGGATAGACTAAGCACCAACTCAATGGAAGTATGATCACTGTGACCTCTTTCAATCACCCCTCCCAGAATGAACATACCTGTCCAAATCCTTAGAAATAAAGATGCAATCGATAACTATGCCCTAACCCCAACCAACACAGGTGGGAGTCTGTTTAAATAAATCGCTCACGATTTTTGCTGCATTATATAAACCAAAATTAAATAAAGCATGTAATAATTTCAGACGTCTATGATCTGTGCCCTGCGGTAACAAAATATTATCCCTATCTACAAAGGGGTCATACATTGTCATACTAGTGCCCAGCTTAGCATTAAAATCTCCCCCTACGATCACCTGAAATTCATTAAACAGACTCGCTGACCTGACTTTCAAAACCAAAAGTTTATAAAATAAAATATCGATCTGACATCCCAAATCAGAAACTGAATTATAAAAATGAGTAAGGAAAAAATACTAATGAATTTGCAGAAACAACAAATAAAATCTGAATTCCTCGATGATTACATATAATTGTAACAACCTTAAAAAACTTTGTAATATGAATTAAAGTTATTAACCCCCCACCCGCGCTCTGCACCCAGGTGATGCATTTGCTAGAACAGAGAAACTTTGAAAACCATCTCAAGTAATATCCTCCAATAACCACGTTTCATGCATCACTAGGATGTCAAATTTAGAAAAGTGTTTAACCCACTTCTGGTCCAACAACTTAGAGCGATAACCCACAATGTTCCAGGTAACCAGACGAATCAAAGAATCCTTGCAGTGAGCCAGTTCCAGATGTGATAACTTTAAAAGATCATCACAGGCCTTTAGCGTCTCTGATCCACTCTTAGGCAAGATGGTATCAAATAACTGTCAGTCCGTACCGTCTAAATCCGAAAAGGGGGAAAATCTGTTGGCAGTTATAAAAGGCAATCAAACAATCCCTGCCCCAGTGGGTGGGGGAAATCGCTGAGGCACAGACTCCAATCTGGGTTGCAGAGGTTTATAAGAAAACCCCAGTGGTGCAAAATGTAATGCTAATTGGCTTATATTCTTGTAAACTGTTGCATAGAATCAATCGGTGGGCTAAACTTGGGCACCTGCAGTTAATGATAATACAGCCCTCAAGATGCTTAGTCGAAGGACCAATCCATGCTACCCTCCTTACCAACAAAACATCATTCATTTCAGAAATCTGAAAATTTGAGTGTAGAGAAGTTGCAGGATGGATTCAACAACAGTTTGTGGTAATGTGGGAACATTGGTCAGGACAGCCACATATAGACAGCACTTGGGAAGGAGTTTTAAATGTGGCTGATCTGACCAATAAGGGCAGAATCTAGTTACATGCTCATGACCAAAGGAGTTATGCTGATCCTCGATTCTCCACTTAGGTTGATTTCCTATATTCTGAGGCTTCTAAAGTTTGGAGGAACTGTTACTACAGCAAGCTGCAAAATTGTAATTAATGGGTCTTGTCGGTAAAATCGAGGCGGTGCCATCCGAAGTTACATTTGCTGGTCCTGCTGCCACAACATCAGCAGCAACCATTGGCCCCTCACTACGTGCCCTAATTAGTTCCTGAACGGAGAATTCTAAAGCCATCACTTTCTCAATCAAGGGAGTAACCTCAACAATAACCTTGGTTTGCTCCAGTAGCTGACCCCAATTAAGAAAGATGTTTCCATTAACTGGGTTCTCAGGGGATTCATGCAATTCAGTAACCAAGGAAGTATTACCTGGGCACTTAGTAACTTTTTTTGCATTACCGACCAGCTTTGATTGTCTTTTCCTTTTTGCCGCAGGTCTCCCTTCACTAACTTCTGTGAAGACCAAATTGTTTAGACGCATTTCCACAGACAGTTGATTTTGTGCCACTACATCCTTGGAAAATCCACTGCAGGTGGCCGGGAGCTCCACTGTCACAGCTGGTGACAAACCAACTACAGATAATGTACTTGGATCTTCACATAAGTCCAGGGAGAGATGCCTTTCAGCAAGGTCAATTTCCTTGAAGATGACCCCAACGGCTCTAGCCTCAAAAGAGTCCAGTGTAGTACCACAGGAAACCCCGATAGGTTTCTCTTTATCCCTATCCTCCTGACATTTTCTTTTTTTCCCATTCCTCCCTTCCAAGTTAGATGGATTAAGTGTTTTCATGGTTAATCAGTTATAATAAAAATATAAACACACCGCACCAAATGGACAGTCAAAGGGGTAAACATCAAAGTCAGTTACAGGGACACCTAAAGCATGACGAGAATATTGCTCACCTCTAGAGGTGCTGTTCCTAAAATCTGAAGCCAAGGGAGGTGGCCCAGCCCAGCCTTGTCCGGCAGTGGACGGGAGCAGGTGGGCCTGCTCTTGGCAAGGTCTTGGCCCGGGCACGTGCCTGGGTATGTCACATGCGCATTCCGTGCTGCAGGTTGTTTGCCACCATTTTGTAGGTCCAAGCCCTGCCTCCTGGAGCAGTGCAGCAGTATGAGCTTAGAAGTCCTGCCCATCCAAAGTGCGATGTGCCTCTGAGTGCGTCCCACGCCACGGGCTGTTTGCCACCAATTTGTAGGCCTCAGCCCCGCCTGCTAGAGCAGTGCTGAAGTATGGGCCTGGAAGTCCTGCCCAGCCAAAGTGCGATATGCCTCTGAGAGCGTCCCGCGGGCTGTTTGCCACCAATTTGTAGGCATGGACCCGCCTCCTGGAGCAGTGCGGCTGTATGTGCTTTGAAGTCCTCCCCAACCAAAGTGCAATGTGCCTCTGAACGTGTCCACAAATTAAGCACTTTTTTCTAACTCTAAAGCGCAATGGAAATAAATATTTTAATAGGATCAAATCATATCAAGATACTTTACTTTGTGATGTACAAATTGCACATTTTCACTGAAACCAAATTTCCACACATTATCGTTTGTGCGCTACATGGTTTTATCAGTAAAAATGTTGTCAGTGCAAATTTAGTGGCCATTTTAATGGAAAATGTGCTCTGTGTTACTGACAGTGGCTGCCACACCATGCTTTAGTAATATAGTTGTGACAGTGTGCTCCTAAATGCAACACCAGCTACCTATTACACAGTTACTGCTCTCCTGCTAAATGGGCATGGCAAATTTGTCATACTTTGCGAAATGCTTGGATTTTTCAGAATCCCTATGAGTTCAGTGCCTACTAAGGCCACAGGAGATCTTATAGCACTGGGAGCTTGCTGTTAACTCCATCCGATTCCCACAGGTGCAGGAGTCAGACTCCGAGCAGCAGAATCTACTGAAGCACCTGTGGGGGCACTGCAAAGGCCTCATTGCACGAGTACTGAATGGCTAAGCAGTGTGCATGCTCACTTTTGTAAATGCAGACTGTCCTATTTAACCTTGGCTACCTGATGCAAGCAAAGTTTAAATAAAAAAGTTATGCCCATGCTGCTGGGTGGACTCTGGAGACAAGACAGTCACAGTAATCATGTATTCAACGTGATGGGTGGAGGGAAAACGATGGCAGTTAGTAACAGAACATAGACTTATTTAGGACAGAGTACTGGAACTGAAAAAATGACTGATTTGAGTGTTGTTTATTTTTTTTTATGCAAACAAATGCACAGGTAATTTAAAAACAACTTCTTGGTGTCGCTAATGTACAATTCTTTATGTGAGATCTAGAGGGAGGGGAACTAGAGTAACTGTTAGACACAGCACTGTACTAGAAATGCGCCCGGCAACAAATTAACAGGGAGAGCTGAGCCAAGGGTTTGTCTTGGCTCTAAGAGCCCATGCACAAGATGAGCAATGGAAACATTTGGCATGGAAATCATACAACAGATATTATATACAAATATGATAAAGTTGAAAAAAAGATATATTTAATTGACAGTATTTCACCTTAGTGCATCAGACTGTATCACTGCATTGAGTGGCTTTTACTAACGTGATAGTTTTTAGACATGAACTAAGATACATTCATGAACTAAGAAACAATCATGCCTCACCCCTCACTCCGATAACAATACCACTAGTGAGCTAAGAAGTAAGTTAGTTGTCATGTGCACCCTTTAAATGGGCTATATTCTTCATTTACACGGAGCAACATTACAGTTCATTAAGTCGAACTCAAGAGATTTTTGTACAGCACACATCCTCACATTTTTCAACGTTTTCTAAAATGCAGTAATGAGAAAAATAGGAGGCATGATAAAATAAAATAATTACCTAGGATGAAACAATGTAATCATGTGGCCACGCCAGGACTGATGAAACACACAAAAGGTGATGGGATGCTGCTTGCAATAAGTCTAACCACTGGCAATAACTCGGGGTAGCACTCCAACCCATCATTCTTTTTCTCACCATGCCATCTCAGTTTGGACCTAGTCATAATCAAATCAGTCTTGATCCTGCTTCTCATGGGAACAGTTCAGTCTGGGAACAGTTCAGCTCTGCCTGAGCACACTCACAAAGGGTTTGACACTAGTCTATTGTGACCCGACACAACCTGGGGGCAGGGCAGGGAGGCAGGAAATTCCAAGCACCTTTGGGGGTGGAAACCTCCAGAACATTCTCCTACTTCAAAGTGGGCACCAAGTACAGATAATAGACCCTCATACCCAACACTTCAGTACACCTCTGGACCTGTGGAAGACTCAGAAGGACTGCTGTGCTGCTCTGCTACAAGAAGGACTGTTATTCTGCTGCCCTTCTGCTCTGCTGTTCAGTGAAAAGACTTGGGCCTGCATCTTGAGCCCAGGACCACCATAGTGACTCCAAGGGCTAGTTGGCTGGCCTCCTGACCAGAGCCTCCGGTACAGAAAAGGCTTCAACCACATCAAACCCAGCACCTAGACTCTGACTGCTGTGAGCCTTACCCCTCAAGTGATGCCATCCCTCTCCTAGTGGGCCTAAAGGGGCTCTGCCAGCCCAGTTGTGCTCCTGTGGTCAGTACCGACACAGCGCAACCCAAGTCATCACATCTACTTCAGAATCACAACAGCGTGACGCATTCCCGATGCAAACAATGCATCGCAGCCCGCAGTGTCCTCGGAACCGCCGCTGTGCAAATCATACTCAACATAGGCCTTCGCCTCACAAGTCCCTTGTCAACCGTATCCTCTACGATGGCGCAGGACTCCGCATGGCAGCCCCACCACTTCTTCGTGACCACCGGTGTGAGATGCATCTTCGACGCAGGACTTCGAATCGCAAGCCTCTCGTTGACGATTTCCTCAGCAATGTAGGGCGCTGCATCACAGCCTCGCAGCTCCTCAGAACTGCTGCTACACGACTCATTGTCAATGTGTTCTCTCGCAATGCTCCGCAAACCAGGATTTAAGGTATTTTGTTGGGTGAGCCTAACTTAGGGGCCTATTACGATGGCGGGCGGTGGCGGAAAATGCCATTTTCCGCACGCCAGCGGCGGTTCCCACGGCCGCCATATTACAATGGTCAAACATAGCCCATTTCCCGTCCGCCGCGGTGTGACGTGAACCGCCATAAAAATGCTCCCGCCACCGCGGCGGCGTGAGCCAATAGAGACCCACCACCATGCGGAATGACGTCCCGACCGCCGTACAAATCACGATGCCCCAAACAGCCCCTCACCCCGCAGCAGAGAAACCTCCTAACCAGAGACGGCGGAAGCGTGGCAGCGGAGCGCGAAACCAGACTCCCGGTCCCCTCCACCCGGTCCCGACCGCAATGGATCCAGCTCTACAAGCCTTTCCGGTGCTGTACCTGATACACTACCAGCAAGTAGTGCACCGTCGCGGACAACGCCGCAGGTACGCAAACACACAACTCCACACACAACCACAACACGCAACTCCTGGGATGATAAACGGTTCCTGTCCACACCAGACACTCTGGTGGGGACAGGAACACATCCACAAGTGTACCCACACATGTCCTACCTGTCACAAATACACCCTTCCGCATCCAGCTCACCCATCAACCGCCAAATCAATGCAATCTCCCGGTCACGGCACCGCAGCGCTGCAGACGCGGGAAAACAGGAGCACAATGTAGTAGGCAGGGCCAGCGCTAGGTATGGGCAGTCCACAAAGATTCACAGGGCCCCATCTCCAGCCTTCACACACTAGGCCCCCCACACCCATCAGGGGACATGCTGTGTGCCCCTCCTGTGCCCCCCCCCTGCACAATCGACCAGCTTGGTGAACCCAGACCGTGCACAACACACACCAAACAACCAGGGAGCCAGTCCCAGCATGTGGGGCTGAAGAGGAACACCCAGCACAGACGACCAGGGCCAGGGCAACCCTCCTACCCAACCCCACACTCCACTCATGTCAAGCAAACTGAGTACAATCACTAAATGAACACTCACACAGAATATGAGCAATCACTCAACTGGACACACTGCCTGTCAAGTCACCTAGACACACCCCACACTGACACACAGCCACATACACATACCACATGTCAGCAGCAATGGAGAACAAGAAATGGGCAACACAAAAGTGAGGTGGACACTGATGGAAAGCCAAGGAGCTAGCCACAAAGCATGTGTACATCACATGCAAGAGAAGGAACATATCACAAGACCCTTAGGCCATCAAATCACAAATGGATGTCCCAGTTAGTCAAAGTAAAGCACAGTGACCACTGTGCAACAAGTCTGGGAGACAGCAAGGCAAGCCATGCATAGGCACAGGGATGATAGGAAGTGTCTGAAGTCAAATAGTGATCAGCCACACATCTGTCACAAATTACTTGACATGTGTATGTCAGCAGCACAACACACAGGGCACACCGTCACACTCCCTGGCTGTCAAACACAAGTTGGATCCTTCACACATACCCCCCCTACACCCACCTCACACATGCACCACTCAACAGCAGTGACAAATACACAGAATGGTGCAAATAATATCCTGTCAGTACACTGACAAACAATCACACTTCCTGGGGTGCATACACAAACATCACACACACACTCAGGGATGCCTGACCCAATGCTGGCACAAAAACAATAGCCAAACACAAACCTCACAAACAACATACACAGAAGTCAAACAAGCCCAGACATGTGCAGACAAACAGTGGAAAGGCAATGGGACCCCAGACAGAACAGGAGGACACAACATCATCACTCAGGACCAATGCACAGACACCATACCCCAACACAGACAAGAAGTGCATCACCTAAAACAATCATGGACACAAACTGGGATCAATGGGACAATAAGAAAACACAGACAGACATACCACAACAGCCATCAAGTCAACATCGTGTCATACCGTACCACATGCATGCACATGCACAATCCTGACAAGTGACAGCTCAAAGATAGGAGGAGAAACCACCAAGGTGCACACATAACAAGCACAGGAACAAGAATACTCCCAAGTGCATGTGACAGACACACAAGTAATGCACACTACACTTGCAACACACATCTGAATGTCTCACAATGCACAAACAACTCACACACAATGACATGCAAATAGAACATCGCACACACAGCATCTGTCAGCTGAAAGAGCCAACACAGGCCAAACACTGCACACATCCACATCAAACACACAACAGATGCTCATGCCAATACATCAGATTACAAACACAGCTGGACATCAGGGGATGCACACCAGGCAAGTACAAGGCAACATACAACCACAGCACTGCATGCACAACAAGCAGTGTGTGCACACCAACCAAACCAGTAGCACACATATCAGAGTGCCACAACATCAACACCCACAACACAAATCATCACAGCACACAGAGAACACAACACTCAGGAAGGGTAGCAGTACCTCAGTAAACACACATACAGCTAACCCAACACTCACAGATGCACAACTCTGGGACACACAGGTGCAAACAACATGACCAGAGGACTGTGTAGCACTAACTGTTGCACTGCACATGAGCAACCCTGACTGCAAACAAGTACAAGAACATCACACATAACTAATTGGGAAACTGGCCAGAGTGGCACATTGGTCCTGTGCACAGATCAGCACCACAAAGCATAGTGTAACAAATGAAGTGGTGGGGAGGCACACACACTGGCAACCCAAGGGGATAGCTCACATGAGAGTGAAGTGGTGTGTACGTCAGTAGTGGACAGGTCAGGAGTGCACCATACACAAATAGATGGAGTAGTCACTCACAATGGGTAGACATCAGAAGCACAGATAGGGGATTGGATAACTCCATATCACACATGCCATACTGGAGCCAAAAATGGCTCAAGTGACAGCAATGCATGAGAAAACACACCCACAATGTCAGTGTGGCTGAGCAGGTCTGCACAGTGACCACAAACAGTATCAACACACATGGCTGATCAACAAAACACTACACTGACTTGCCAGTCACACACTCTGCATACTCACAACTGGCAGCAACAACAGGTAGGTTTCCCCCAGGAGTGCAAGGACACACCAACAGACTGCACAGTGCACAACCTACAACTCCCACATGTGCACACAAGCACAGGACTGACAAATCAAACTAACAGGCACCCAACTCCTGGCTGACACATGTGTGCAGTTGCCATTACAGGGGCACACACACATCAACACTACTGACAAAGTCACCCCTTTACACTGCACAACTCATGACCACCCAAGTGCACACATTTAAATGTACCCATGTGACTAAGATGACTGGCCATCACAAGATGACCATATACCAACACTGCTGTTCACACATGAAGAAAGATCACACAGACATGATGGACCCTGGCCAGCCTGCCTGTAATCCTGTGGGTAGAATTCCCCTCTGTGCTGGTAGTGCATCCTAACATGACATGTGTACAATTTAGAAAACCTGACCATAGAATCATTAGGATAACAGTAGATCATCACAAACAACCATCAGTGCACCCCCAAGCCTCAGATTCAAGAAGAACTGAAGTGCCTCTCACCTCAGCCAAACTCTGAAAAAGTGAAACTAGCATTTGGCAACGTTAAAGTGGCATACAGAGCATGTGTCACATTAAACCATACCCACACAGAAAACCCTTTATTTAGCAAGGAGACTGACAAAGCAAACAACAGGAGTAACTGTCTTTATTACAAATTACACAGATAGGCATCAAAAGTAGACAAGAGCAATGCCAGTGGCCAGTCCAAACTGCAGAGTAGGTACATGAGAAGCTGCACAGGGAATGGGCAAACACAGCAATGTACAGCAAGGCCAGTGGCCAGTCCAAACTGCAGAGTAGCTACATGAGAAGCTGCACAGGGAATGGGCAAACACAGCAATGTACAGCAAGGCCAGTGGCCAGTCCAAACTGCAGAGTAGCTACATGAGAAGCTGCACAGGGAATGGGCAAACACAGCAATGTACAGCAAGGCCAGTGGCCAGTCCAAACTGCAGAGTAGCTACATGAGAAGCTGCACAGGGAATGGGCAAACACAGCAGTGTACAGCAAGGCCAGTGGCCAGTCCAAACTGCAGAGTAGCTACATGAGAAGCTGCACAGGGAATGGGCAAACACAGCAGTGTACAGCAAGGCCAGTGGCCAGTCCAAACTGCAGAGTAGCTACATGAGAAGCTGCACAGGGAATGGGCAAACACTGCAGTGTACAGCAAGGCCAGTGGCCAGTCCAAACTGCAGAGTAGCTACATGAGAAGCTGCACAGGGAATGGGCAAACACAGCAATGTACAGCAAGGCCAGTGGCCAGTCCAAACTGCAGAGTAGGTACATGAGAAGCTGCACAGGGAATGTGTGAGACTGTACACAGTCATGGTCAGCAACACAGCTAGGGGGATAACAATGGGCAGTACAGGCACCGCTGTGGGAGAGACAGGTGTGTGAGGGGGATTTAGTCTCAGACTTGTCTGTCAGTCTGACTGGGAGCTGGCTGAGTGCCGGGGCCAGTTGGAAGACTGGACCTGGGAGAGAGCGGACCAGCTGAGCTTGAGGCATCAGTGGCTTTGGGAGCCGGAGGGCTGCTTGGACCAGGTGGTGTGGTGGCCCATGGAGGCTGCCATGAGACATGCTGCCATGAGACACAGTGTGGGAGGGAGAATGTTGAGGGGTACCTTTCCACTTCTTGGGGATTCGATATGGAAGTGTGGTCTTGGTAGGAGTGGGAGGTGGGGCGGCCACAACAGGCACACTCACCACCAAAGCTGCATCAGGTGCAGCCGGTGGCCCTCCCTCTGGGGACCTGCTGGATCCTGCGTTACGCTTGGCCTGGCCTGGCCTTGTCCCCTCCATCCCCTGTTGACCAGGTGAACCCCCTAGAGTGCCCTCCTTACCATGCTTCACAGGGGTGTGGATGGGAGTTGAGGTTGTTGGTGAATGTGACTTAGAGGGCTTTTTCTGTGGACCCTTAGCTGGCACCAGCTTCACAGCAGGCACGGGAACTGACTGCTTTTTCTTTGCGAGACGCTTTTGGGACAGGAGAGTCCGTGGCTGGGGATGCCTCTGAGGCATGTGAGCCTGAGGCCTGCTTTTTGGCTTTATGCCCCTGATTGTCGCCTGAAGGGCTTTTGCCCTTGCGCTCTGGGATGGCTTTGGTTTTTTGGGTGGATGGTGTCTGCGCTCTGGCCCGCTTGGGCTGCTGCTGTTGTGTGCTGCGTGTGCTCTATCTTGAGCCTGAGGTCTGTGGTGTGTGGTCACCATCGTCAGATGTAGCCACTGGCAGGGGGGTGGCCAAAGGGACTGGAGCTGGACTCTGAGACTGTGCCAGCTGAATGGCTGCCATCACTGCGGAGGACAAAGACTGGACAGTCCGGTGTAGCCCACCCACGTCTGAATGCATGCCCTCCATGAAAGCAACTACCTGTGCCAACTTTTTGTCGTGGTCTAGGAAGGCGTTGAGAGTTGTCTTGCCCACACACAGCTGGCGCAAAAGGTCCACACACTCAACACTGATGGCAGCAGGGGAGACAGGGGCAGGGGCAGCGGTGCCTTGGGTGAAAGACACTCTCCCCTTCTTACTGGTGCGAACACGGGCAGCACTAGTGGAAGCAGCTGGGAGGGTGAGCACTGGACGCTGTGTGGTGGAAGAGGAGGCAGAGTTCCCGCTCCCTGTGCCCGCCAACATAGATGTGTCACTGCTGGCGTCAGATGATGTAGAGGTAGGTGTCTCTGGCTGTGATTCCTCAAGCAGACTCCTGTCCCCCTCCGAGGCGCTGGTCACATCAGTGTCAGTGTGCTCGTGTGTAGCAGTCGTGCTTGATGCCTCACCACTGGTGTCAGTCCCCTGCCCTTCTGTGTCCATGGTAGATGCTGCAATAGACAGAGACGTAGGGTCAGTTCTGTGTTATTAACACAACCATCATATGCAAGCAAAGCACAAAACAAGATGATGACATCCCCATGTTGCACACCACCCTGTGCAGTAACACTCACACTCAGATGATGCACACTGCCGTTCCCTTTCCTGGGATGTCCCTGACTACCCCGATGCAGATGATGCCAGAAGGCCACAACTCAGAATGCAATGTCAAGGGACATTACTCCTATGACATGAGAAAGTACAGGTAGTGAAAATGCATGACAGCGGCACCCAACGCAGAGGCCACTTACAAGCCATTGCATCACACTAGCAGCATCACGGAGCCCAGCACTGGCCCAGGCTTGGAACACATGCAGCCACTCACAACCAAAGTCACCCTTCACAGAATACTCCCCCCCAGCTTGCTGCTGATGGTCCTTCAAACGTGCATCCAGCTCAGGCTGTGTCACAGCTAAGATGCGGGCCATTAGTGGTGTCATGCTCCTGCGCGCCAACCTGCCAGTCCGAGGGAGCAGCCCCATCGTCATCTCTGCCACGTTTTTGCTCAGCCGGCAGATGTCATCCCACCTCTTATGACAGTGTGTGTGTCGTCGGTTGGAGACACCCAGAGCCCGCACCTTGCTTGCAATGGCCCTCCATATGGCCTTACGCTGGTGGACTTTGAGCTGCAGGCATGGGAGACAAGAGTGGGAAAAATCAGTGACACAGGGTCATGTACCACTATCTCTCAGTACAGGAGCATGATACAAACTCTGCACAACTTCACAGATATGTCTAACAGAGACAATACAGCATCTCACATAGTACATTTGCATGGGAGAATCATACGAAAATGCATGCAGGTATGAGTGTGGACACAGTACCTGCCTATCTCATACACATGCAGGATGCCAGCACAGAAAGATATGTGTAGGGTGCCCACATCTACTATCCAGTTTGTGTGTGAGCAAGACATACATCACATTGGTAAATATGTTTTGGGGCAGACTCACTGTGTCCAACACTGCGCAGCCCTCAATGTCCTTGCCCTGTGAATGGCTCACTGTGTCATGGAGGCCACATTTTGGGACATGAGCTCACAATCTCACACCCTTCTCACAAGGCCTGTCGTGTGCAATCTACAGGTCTGAGATGGCTCTGTGATGGATAGTCTAGCAGACAAACCATATGTTTCACTCTGTACATTCAGTGATGTGTCCTTGTCAGATTGGGCAGTGACTGTGCAGGCCAGGTGGGCTCACACTGAGGTCCAATGTGGGGCATCTGAAATTTCACATGAAGGGACAAATGGAGAGTGTAAACAGTGCCTACACATGCGAGTCAGTACACATGCTGGTGGAAAGGGAAGGGGCTCTGTACAAAAGTACAACAATCTGCTGTGTTATAGGTGACTTACCACCAAGAGTGTCACCCTCTGGCATTTCAGTCCTGAGCATAGTGCTGAACTGTACATGATATGAATTTTGAGTCAGACACACTTCCATCAGTACCCTCAGGACGTAAACCCTTGGTAAGGCCACAGATGAGCCTGTGAATGGCATCAGGGACCCACACATCCATTCATACAGGCAATTTCTGTCCTGACTCCTGCATAACCAACTTTCTGCGTCACTGCATGGCTGACAAAACAATACTTGTCCCTCCAATTTGGATGTGCAGGCAGGGAAACGTGTGAAATTGGCTACACACCCCTTTCACCTGGAGACAGCATGCTAGGCAGTGAATGACACAATCCCACACTCTCAGGCACATACTGCAGCAGATAAACTTCATGTGTGCACTCCCTGCACTCTCACTTCCACTCTGAAACACTTACCATGACATCAGGAGCACCATATAGCCTCCCATACTGTGTGAGCACCTCGTCCACCAGGGCCTCCAGCTCCTCGGTGGTGAAGGGACGGGCCCTGATCTTCTCAATCCTCGACATCACTGGGTCCAGGAGACAGGAGCAGCAGCAGTTGGTGGTCAGGGGTGTCAGGCACCAGGCTCTGGAGACAGGAGCAGCAGCAGTTGGTGGTCAGGGGTGTCAGGCAGCAGGCTCTGGAGACAGGAGCAGCAGCAGTTGGTGGTCAGGGGTGTCAGGCAGCAGGCTCTGGAGACAGGAGCAGCAGCAGTTGGTGGTCAGGGGTGTCAGGCAGCAGGCTCAGGAAGCAGTGCAAAAAAGTGAGGCTCTCTCCCACACATATATAGCCCCCAGGGGTAGTTTCAGTGGTTCTGAGCTACTGCAATTGGTCTTCCAGGTCAGCTTTTTTCAAATGCATCCAATGACCATCTCCGCGGTGGCGGAGCACGCCTACCGCGATATTCAAACTTGCATCATGCTACCGCGATTGCGGTCCCCATTGGCTGTAAGGGCTTGGGCATTGGCGGTGACACACCGCAGGGGCCAGGCGGTCGCTAACGCGGTCATGCATCTTTCAATTGTATCCAATGACTGGCCCCGCGGTGGCGGAGCACGCCTACCACGATATTCACAAATGCATCAGGCCACCGCTATCGCAGTTCCCATTGGCTGTAAGGGCTTGGGCATTGGTGGTGACACACCGCAGGGGCCAGGCGGTCGCTACCGCGATATGGCTGCTATACATAGATGCCAATGACCGGGATTGTGTTGGCGGAGCACACCAACCGCCATTTCATAACATGTATTTCACTATAGCAAAAAGAAGGGAAAGGGCCAATAAATCGCCTCTTTGCATCTATGCTCTGCGTATACCTTCCTGGATGTTAGACTGTCAATACAGCATCTTTATTTTTATGTGTCTTCTATGGACAGCTTGTATGTATCTCTTCCGCAAGATAGCGGTATCATATGGGGTAGACCTCCGGCGTCCAAGGAGGCATTTTATTGGCCCTTTCCCTTCTTTTTGCTATAATCCTAGAAGTATCAGGATTGGAAAGTAGAATGATCCTGGGATTTTAGAGTGATGCCCAATTGAGAGATTTATATATCCTCTGAAATGGGCTTATAAGGTTTTGTTGCCTGCGGTCCATTTGGATGTATTTAATACTACCATAACAGATTGTAAACTCCTTGTGGGAGATACTATTTCTTGTCCTGAGGAAGGTGGTGTTTTAAACAGTGATACCCACCGAAACGCGTCAACGCAAGAGAAAGAAGGCGTACTGTAGATTGTGGAGACGTTTTGTTATTTTCATGGATTGAGTTTTTTTCATATATAAATGTTTTTGTATATAACAAACGATCTGGATCTAGTGTATGTGCCTTCAGTATTGATAAGAAACTATTTTTCTTGCAGGTTCTTCCCACCACAAAATGTATATGTCTGTATTTTTTAATCTTTTTTATATGCTTGATAATTTTCTGTATTTGATCTACTGAATAATTCATTGTATTTGATTAGCCTACGGGTTTTTTAGATAAAAATAAAAACATTTTAATATTCTGAACACTTGGCCTTTGAAGGTGGGTGTGTTTTGTTCTGGTGATAGATTGTTGAGGATGTGAAGGTTTGCCTGGTGAGATTTAGCTGCCCAAAGGGGATTTTTTATTGGAACTACGGTTTAATTGGTGCCCTACTCCTTTGGTGGTCAAGGGGCCCCTCTCCTTCTATTTTTTGTGTTTTTTGCCATACATTGGAGCCAGTGTCCGTGATTTGGGTGGCGGAGCATGCCAACCGCCATTTGCCTGTATATATATGTCTATCAGTGCCGCGAGTGTGTTTTAACCATTGGCGGTGAGACACTGCAGGTGCCAGGCGGTTGCTTCCGCGATATGGCTGCCATACATTGGAGCCAGTGTCCGTGATTTGGGTGGCGGAGCATGCCAACCGCCATTTGCCTATACATATATGTCTATCAGTGCCGCGAGTGTGTTTTAACCATTGGCGGTGAGACACCGCAGGTGCCATGCGGTTGCTTCCGCGATATGGCTGCCATACATTGGAGCCAGTGTCCGTGATTTGGGTGGCGGAGCATGCCAACTGCCATTTGCCTATACATATATGTCTATCAGTGCCGCAAGTGTGTTTTATCCATTGGTGGTGAGACACCGCAGGTGCCAGGCGGTTGCTTCCGTGATATGGCTGCCATACATTGGAGCCAGTGTCCGTGATTTGGGTGACGGAGCACTTTCACAGCATCTATGGACACATCATGCTGTGTGAATGGCCAATGGCCAGTTCTCAACAGTGCACAGTGGACACATGATTCATGGCACAAGATTGTGCACACAATGCCAATGTAACATTTAGCCCACTGCTGACTACACATGCCATGTTGGTGAGTATGATTGGAAACATTGGCATGTACTCCCTCACAAGTCACTTGTGATGTTGCTGGGCATGTACACAGAACAGTGTTGTGATGGACTCTCCAATGGGTACACATGTCAATGTGTGATAGGGCTGAGCAACTCACAGTGATGAATGTCTGACTACACATTGTGCATATTTGCATGTCTACTTTTCTTTGCTCATGCACATACTTGTTGTTTATGCACAGACTGTGCTCATTGTGTTGGTGATGTGTGCCCTGTTCGACTTACGCAAGGAGGTGTGGCAGGTACAGCAGCTAGGTAGGAGACAGTAGTGTTGCAGTTTTACACATATGCTGTATGAACTACTCTCAGGGCTGCTCATGCAAGATGTGGCCATATCCCTTTGGGCATTCACATGCTCAGATTTTGTTTTTGGAGGTGCTAGCTGTGTGAAAAGTGGACAGGTGTACGACTGGTGTAGCTGAAGGTGTCCCTACATGTAAGTTGGGCTGTGAGCTTAACTGTGATGACAGTCATTGTTGGCGTTGTGTCAGTCAATACGTGAGATGTCGGACACATCTCATGGTGGATTGCATTGACATGTGTCCCCTTTCATCTCACCTAGGAGGAGACCAAATGTGCATCGTCCCTTCACAGTACTGGCAGACATGGAGGATGAGGAGGTCATATGGAAATTCCGCCTGGATCGACCCACCCTACAAGACCTATGTGCTATGTTGAAGCCCCACCTGCGGCCTCGCAGAACATATCCGACAGCTTTCACACCAACGTCTATGGCGGCCCTGCATTTTTTTGCAACTGGATCTTTCCAGTTCACGGTGTCCAGCGCAGGTGGGATGTCGCAACCTATGTTCAGCATGGTGCTACGTGATGTCCTGTCCGCTATGATGGTCTACAAGGACAGATATATCCATTTCCCCAGGATACATGAATTGGCGGGTGTGAAGGGTGTTTCTTTTGCCCTTGGCCACATCCCCAATGTTGTTGGTGCCATTGACTGCACACGTCGGACTTGTACCACCACAGGCACGTGAGCACATCTACAGGAATAGGAAACATTTCCATTCCATCAATGTGCAAGTGGTGTGCCAGGCGGATATGATCATCTCACACGTCTGTGCCAAATTCCCTGGCTTGGCCCATGACTCGTACATCCTGCGTAACAGCATTGTGCCACAGCTGATGGCTAATCTGCTTCCGGAGTGTGCATGGATTGTGGGTGAGTACGCAGAGTGAAGTAGCGTGCTGTGTGTGTGACATGCTGTCCTCTGCCACAGTTATATTACAAAGTTGGTCTGTGTATCTCACACCTAGGTGATTCAGCATATCCCAACCGTCCTTGGTTGTTGAGCCCACTGCGGAATCCCAGGACCCCAAGTGAAGTCCGGTACAATGATGCCCATGGGAGGACACGTTGTGTGGTGGAGCGTACTTTCGGTCTCCTGAAGTCACGTTTCCGTTGCCTGGACAAGACCGGAGGTGCACTGATGTAGTCGCCCAAAAAAGGTGTGTCAGATTGTGGTTGCATGCTCCACAACTTGGCCTTGCGCAAGGAGATCCCCCTGCTCCTGGATGCTGATGAACAGCCGAGGCCCCCGCCTGCAAACCAAGCCATGTCCAGTGACGAGGATAGTGGAGAGGAGGAAGGTGTCGACCTGCGTCAACAGCTCATCAACCGCTACTTCACTTGAAGTGAGTGACAATGTACAACGGGGCCATTCTCTGCTGACGTCGTTGTTGGTGAAAAGGTCTATGTGAGCTTTGTGACTGCAGCCTGTTGTTGACTCAGTGCTGGCTGCCAATGTTTCTGGTACAGGCTAGTTTGGCACAGCTACAGGATGTCTATGTCGGTGCTGTTGCTACTTGTAATGTGTGCAGATTGTAGTACCTTGATGACAAGTGTTGTGTGATGGCTGTGATGCCATCGCCTGACTAGTGATTATTGTTCTGTTGTGTTTTCCTAGGTCCCTTCAGCCTCTCCTTGCCTACGAACAATCTGTGGTCCTGGTACATTGTAATCATGGTGTACATTGCACATACTGACATAAACACGGAGCAGACACAACGACATAGGTGTGTAAGGAGTGTTTATTTACAATGGGTACATGTGACAGGGGAGTGAATATTTACATGAAGGTGAATTGTGAAGCAATGAGTTGTCAGTGATGGTAGATGAGACAATCGAGTAGTGACCACATCGATGTGGTGACCCAGTCCAACAGACGGATGCCATTAACAAGGCAGTGTGGGGAAGGACAGTCAACAAAGTCAATGGCAAGGTGAAGAGGGTTGCCATCATGGCTGGCTCCTAGACTGGCGTTTGGCAGGTGCTTTGCCACGGGTTCCTCCCTTGGATTTCTTTGGACAGACCCTTGGTCGTTTGGCCGGGGGGGGCCCCTGCTGCAGGGCCAGTGGGGTCTGAGGAGTCCCCCCTCTCCGTGGCTGCAGGGGAGGATGTGGATCTGTCATCCTGCAGGCCACCGGAGGGAGGTGGAGGTGTTGGTTGTGCCGCAGGCCTGTCCCTCAGAACCGCCACTAGCTGGCCCAAGAGGTCCACGATTTGGCCCATTCAGGTGTCTATGGACCTCAGCAGCAGGCAGAGCTCACGGGCATCTTCCTGAGCCTGGCCCGTTTGTCCCTGGGCCCGTTCATAGGCCCCAAGGACTCTGGAGATGTTGTCCAGGGCTTCGGTCCCAGTGTCCTGTTGGCTTCGACTCCCCCTTGCCCTCCCACCTGCCCTGCTGTCACGGACCTGTTGCCTCACCACTGTAAGCCCCCGCCTACTCTCCCTGCCCTCCTCAGTTGGTGGGGTGGTCATCCTCAGGGGCAGGGAGAGTGTTGCAGGCAGCACTGGTGGTGGTGGTGGATGCCGCACAGGTCGTTCCAGCAGGGGTCAGCGTCGTTGTTGTGGTTGTTGCTGATGTGGTGGTGGGGGGGGACAGTGGGGTCCTGGGACCTGTTGCACCCTGGCATACCAGATGGCCCGGCTTCTTGCTCCGCATCCTCAAATCCAGGGAGTCCTCAGAGAGTCCATGTTCCAGGGTTGGAGACTGGCTCTGCAGGTTGATGTTCTCGGCCTCTGCAGTCAGTTGTTGATCACCTGTGGGACAGAGGGTGAATGGTCATTGATGTGCACCCCTCAAGCTTGGTGTTGGATGTATCTTATTTACAGGTTATGCAACACACAGTTAAATATTTTGCACATTGTATCTCTGCAGGGTACTGTGCATCATGACATGATGTGGAGGCACATACATTATTTTTCCATGGTGTGACATGTCGATGGATACCATGCCCCACGTGAAGGTTTTGTGATTACGATGAAAGGTTGTCATCTGACAACTTGCGTCAATGCTACTTGATGTGAAGCATCTTTGCTGATTACTCTGCCTGGCAGGCGTTGCATCTGCGCATGAACTATCCATTGTCGTCTCATGCATACCTTTGTCATGTCCTGTGCTTTGATTTATTTGTTTGACAGACCATGCTTGTTTAGTTTTCATATGGTCCTTCAAACTCAGCCCCCATGGAAGTTACTGATAGCATTCAGTGCTGTGCATGTTTGTGCCCTGATTTGCATCAACATGGGATTTTGTGAGTCACACTTCTGTTTCTGTGACAGTTACATACGCTTAGCTGTCTGCACACTGTAAATTGTTATTGTAACTGTGTCAATTTTGGTGGGATGTGAGGGCTTGTTTTGTCATATGGCTCCATGTTTTTTGAGTGGAATGATGGGGTGCATGCACTGTCTACTTACCTGTGCTGTTGTCACATTGGGGTTGACTTTCTGGCACATGTTTCTGGGTGGGAGGGAGTGCTCCATCCTGCTCAGGGGTGGGTCAGGGGGCCTGGTGGGAGTTTTAGTGCTGGCTCCCACACACAAACACCCCTCCCTGTGAAGATGGCTACCTACCTGTAAGTTTGGTTGTTGTAATACAATGGCTGCCACATGATTCGGGGGGGGAGTGCTCCATCCTGGTCAGGGGTGGGACAAGTGTGTCTGCTGGGAGTTGTAGTGCAGGTCTCCCACCCCCAAACAGCCCTCCCTGGGAAGATGGCTACCTACCTGTTAGGTAAAGGTGAACAATGCAATGGCTGCCAGATGCTTCTGGGTGTGGGGAGTGCTCTGTCCTGCTCAGGGGTGGGAGAGGGGGCCCTGGTGGGAGTTGTGGTACAGGCCTCCCACCCCCACATAGCCCTCCCTGTGAAGATGGCTGCCTACCTGTTAGGTAAAGGTGGACAATGCAATGGCTGCCAGATGCTTCTGTGTGTGGGGAGTGCTCCATCCTGCTCAGGGGTGGGAGAGGGGGCCCTGGTGGGAGTTGTGGTGCAGGCCTCCCACCCCCTGAAGCCCTCCCTGTAAAGATGGCTACCTACCTGTTAGGTAAAGGTGAACAATGCAATGGCTGCCAGATGCTTCTGGGTGTGGGGAGTGCTCTATCCTGCTAAGGGGTGGGAGAGGGGGCCCTGGTGGGAGTTGTGGTACAGGCCTCCCACCCCCACACAGCCCTCCCTGTGAAGATGGCTGCCTACCTGTTAGGTAAAGGTGGACAATGCAATGGCTGCCAGATGCTTCTGGGTGTGGGGAGTGCTCCATCCTGCTCAGGGGTGGGAGAGGGGGCCCTGGTGGGAGTTGTGGTGCAGGCCTCCCACCCCCACACAGCCCTCCCTGTGAAGATGGCTATCTACCTGTTAGGTAAAGGTGAACAATGCAATGGCTACCAGATGCTTCTGGGTGTGGTGAGTGCTCCATCCTGCTCAGGGGTAGGAGAGGTGGCCCTGGTGGGAGTTGTGGTGCAGGCCTCCCACCCCCACACAGCTCTCCCTGTGAAGATGGCTACCTACCTGTTAGGTAAAGATGGACAATGCAATGGCTGCCAGATGCTTCTGGGTATGGGGAGTGCTCCATCCTGGTCAGGAGTGGGACAAGGGTGTCTGCTGGGAGTTGTAGTGCAGGTCTCCCACCCCCAAACAGCCCTCCCTGGGAAGATGGCTACCTACCTGTTAGGTGAGGGTGGACCATACAATGGCTGGCACATGCTTCTGGGTGGGGGTAGAGTGCTAAATCCTGCTCAGGGGTGGGAGAGGGGGCCCTGGTGGGAGTTGTGATGCAGGCCTCCCACCCCCACACAGCCCTCCCTGTGAAGATGGCTGCCTACCTGTTAGGTAAAGGTGAACAATGCAATGGCTGCCAGATGCTTCTGGGTGTGGGGAGTGCTCCATCCTGCTCAGGGGTGGGAGAGGGGGCCCTGGTGGGAGTTGTGGTGCAGGCCTCCCACCCCCACACAGCCCTCCCTGTGAAGATGGCTACCTACCTGTTAGGTAAAGGTGAACAATGCAATGGCTGCCAGATGCTTCTGGGTGTGGGGAGTGTTCCATCTTGCTCAGGGGTGGGAGAGGGGGCCCTGGTGGGAGTTGTGGTGCAGGCCTCCCACCCTCACACACCCCTCCCTGTGATGATGGCTACCTACTTGTTAGGTAAAGGTGGACAATGCAATGGCTGCCAGATGCTTCTGGGTGTGGGGAGTGCTCCATCCTGGTCAGGGGTGGGACAAGGGTGTCTGCTGGGAGTTGTAGTGCAGGTCTCCCACCCCCAAACAGCCCTCCCTGGGAAGATGGCTACCTACCTGTTAGGTGAGGGTGAACCATACAATGGCTGGCACATGCTTCTGGGTGGGGGTAGAGTGCTACATCCTGCTCAGGAGTGGGAGAGGGGGCCCTGGTGGGAGTTGTGGTGCAGGCCTCCCACCCCCACACTGCCCTCCCTGTGAAGATGGCTGCCTACCTGTTAGGTAAAGGTGAACAATGCAATGGCTGCCAGATGCTTCTGGGTGTGGGGAGTGCCCCATCCTGCTCAGGGGTGGGAGAGGGGGCCCTGGTGGGAGTTGTGGTGCAGGCCTCCCACCCCCACACAGCCCTCCCTGGGAAGATGGCTACCTGACTTTTAGGTGAGGGTGAACCATACAATGGCTGCCACATGCTTCTAGCTGGGAGGGAGTGCTCCATCCTGCTTAGGGGTAGCACAGGGTGGCTGGTGGGAGTTGTGGTGCTGGTTGCCTGTACACATGCAAACCTGGAAATGTTGCTGGCTACCTTTGGGGTGCTTCAGATGGAATGAATGTTACATCTGTGAGACCTGCTGCGGGTATTGTGGTGCAGATGAGTGGAATTGGGCCTAGGAGGTGTAGCTTTGTAGTTGTGCAAGACAGTACATAGCATTGTAATGGTAGACACTTGTTGTTACTTACCAGCCTCCACTCCCCCGGGTATTCCTGTGAGACTCTCTGGATGCAGTATGGCAAGCACCTTCTCCTCCCATGCAGTGAATGCTCTTGGTGGAATGGGAGGGCCACCGCCAGTCATCTGAGCCAGCTGACGGTTCTTGTTGTTCCTCTCTTTCACCTTGCTTTTGAGGTCATGCCACCGCCGCATGATCTCCTTCTTGCTGCGCGGGGTGGACCCTACTGCATTGACCTTGTTGACTATCCTTTCCCACATTTGTGCTCTGGTGGCTAATGGTGTCTGTTGGACCAGGGTACCAAACAAATGTGGCTCTACTCTGATTATCTCATCTACCATGACTGACAACTCATTGTCATTGAATTTGGGCATTTTCTTCTGTGCCATCATGTGTGATGTGCAAAGGGGTTGAAAGTGCAGGTTTGAGAGTGGTGGTGGTGATGTGAGTGGTGTGTGTGTGTGTAGTTGTGCTGGTGAATTGTGTGGTGGTTTGCCTCTCCTTAGTGCTGTAGGGTTGGTTCCTTCAGTGGTGGAGTGTTGCAAAGGGTTGTGGTGAGGGAAGGGGCTGGTTTTATACTCAGCTGTGTGGGTGTGTCAAAAAGGGGTATTGCTGTCAGGTGTGTTGTGTGGGTTGTTCTGGCATTTGTATTTTAGAAGTTGCCATGGGGGTGTGTCATCGGGGTGTGTTAGGTGTTTTTGGGGGCAGGGCTAGTTTGCTGTGTGCACTTGGTGGGCTAGTTTGGTGGGGGTTTTTTTCGACCGCCATATTTGTCACGGAGCGTCCGTGGCGGTGGCTATGCAACCGCCCTTCCGCCGGCTCTCCCATTCATCACTAATTGCGACCGCGGTGGTCAGAAACAGCGGAACGTCCCGCTGCCACATCGGGGGAATCCTAATTTTACGTGCGGTCACTCCGCTGGCCTTGCGGCGGTTTTGTGTGTTTCCGCGGCGAATCGGACCACCGCGGTCGGATTTTCACCAACTCCGCCCGCTACCGGTGGTCTTTCGTGGCCTCGTTCCGCCGCGGTCATAGATTTTTGGCGGTTGATTCTAATCGGACCGCCAGTTTTGCCGGGGATCCGGCAGACGGTTGATTTCCGCTACCATGGCGGTCGGGGAGGTTTTCCGACCGCCATCCTAATCGACCCCTTAGTCCCTGCATCCAGCCCACGCTCAATCATGGTTGGCCTAAACTTGTGATTTTGTCCTGGTCCGGCGCGACCAGATGACCACAGTTGGTGCTTTGTACTTCTAGCCACTAGTTTTCCTTAAACCTTTGAAATTGCATAACTCCAGTTCTACTGATTGAATGTTTGTTGTTTTGGTCTCAAATAATTTAATAAATATTATTCTATTTTTCTAAATTGGTGTGGGATTTTTCTTGTGTTGTGTTTTCACTTTATTACTGTTTGAAATGCTGCATACAAACTTTACACATTCCTTTGAAGTTAAGCCTGACAGCTTTGTGCCAAGCTACTAAAGATTTAATCACAAGTTAATTAGGGGTTTGCTTTCTTTTTACTCTGACAGAGATTGTGTGTTGTTGTCTGAGTAGGGTTTACCTCCCTCAACCAGTAACCAAATGTTCAACACATTGGCTTTGATAAAGCTTTTTAGGGATATGGGTTTGACTTGCAAAAATACAGTGCAGATAGTTCAAATACAATAGTGTGTGTATGAGATGGGTAGTGAGTTTTGATATGGCAGATGCAGACTCTGTCAAAGGAGGTTGATGAGTGTCTGGGGCAGCTGTCATCCTAATGAGGGGGCCAAGCTACTTTGCTTGTACTAGGGCTCATGGCAACCTAGCTACGCCAATGTGTGAGGGCCTGTTTTATGGTCTTCTGGGCCAATTCTTACTGTTGATTTTCCCGCAAATTAAAAAGACATTGGTAGCAACAAGCACAAATGAATGCAGTCTTCCATGCCTAGAAAATACTTATTCAGCATATGTTTACAAGTTCAAAACTGCCCCAGTTTGCCAACATGGGCACCTTCTTTGGTTATCTACTTCACCAATGAAGGCCGCTGTTACTGTAGTGCCAAGGCCAATTTTGTGTCCCAGTCCGACCCTGCAAATATGTTATTGTTTTCAGTAACTTAACATCATCAAATCGCTCAAACCTTACGCAAGTCTATGGTGGCTCTCTCATAGGCATTTTCTCGAACATTGTGGTAGCAAACAATTTTAATACTGATTCATATGTCAAATTTCGGAACCGATTTCTATCAGGGACCTTTTAAACACTAAAGGTGGGCGAGCAACTAAAGCTCGAATCAGGCTCGAACCAGAGGCTTGGCTCTGGCTCAGCTCAAGGTCATCTTGGACCCCCAAGCCCAAAACGAGCCGAGCTTTCATGCGACTACTGCCTGCCACCCACAGTGTAACGTCCTGCACCAAGAATGAAAGACAAAGCATTTATCTACAATTTAAAACAGGTAAATGTATTTAAGTTCAAGTTTTAAAACTATTGCTTTCAGTGATGGCCCGAAACAGAAAAATATTGGCAGGACGGGTGGAGGGGACACAGGGGGGGGGGGGGGGAAGCGGGCCAGCGGGAAGCACACGGGGGAGTGCACGGCAGGGGGGTTAATGATAAAAACAAAAATAAAAAACACATACCTGTTGCTGTCAGCCGCCTTGCCTCTGCTGCAGTTCCTGGCCAGCATCACGACTCCAATCCAATCCCCATGCTGCTCTCAAACATGGGCAAAAAGAACAATCGATGAACAGAATGCAGAACAATGTCATACATTCACCCCAGTACAGAGATCTGGGCCCAAATTAATTATTTTTTTGCTCCCCATGCCATTTCAGTTTGAACCGAGCAATATGCAAATCAGTCTTGACCCTGCGCCCAATGGGAACAGTCCAGCCCGAACTGCCAGGCCAGGTCCTTCCTGGACTGGAAACAAGCATCCTAGGACCGGTTTTGGGGTTTCACCCCTCATCAGCCAGGATAGCTTGACTCCAGTGGCATGGAGAGCACGGGACCCACGTCTGGGCATACCCGTCCCACTCGGGGTGACAAATGCAAAAAGAACAGTTGATGAACAGAATGCAGAACAATGTCATACATTCACCCCAGTACAGAGGTCTGGGCCTAAATCCATTGTTTTTTTGCTCTCCATGCCATTCCAGTTTGAACCCAGCAATATGCAAATCAGTCTTGATCCTGCGCCCAATGGGAGCAGTCCTGCCCTAACTGCAAGGCCAGGTCCTCCCTGGACTGGAACCAAGTATCCTAGGACCGGTTTCGGGGTTTCACACCTCATCAGCCAGGTAGCTTGACTCCAGTATCATGGAGAGCACGGGACCCACGTCTGGGCATACTCGTCCCACTCGGGGTGACAAATGCAAAAAGAACAAATGATGAACAGAATGCAGAACAATGTCATACATTCGCCCCAGTACAGAGATCTGAGCCTAAATTCATAGTCTCAAACATGGGAGCACCGTGGGGATTGGCCTGAGCTGGCTGAAAAGACGCTCGCTCAGGGACAGAGAGTCTGTGCTGTTTCTCCAACCCGGCTGTACAATACAGCTGGGTTTGAGAAACCTAAGTGCGCAAGTCAGTTTGGCTGGCCTGAGACGGCCGGCCAAACTGACATGCGCACTTAAAAGTGCTCTAACCAGTCCTACTCCCACTCCTTGGCCCAGTCCTGCCCCTCCCTGCACACGCTGGCTCAGAGCCAGCAGCTAAAAAAAGTAAACAATAGTAAGATATTGTTTAATTTTTCAGCTGCTGGCTCTAAGCCAGTGGGACGATGCTCCTCCGCCATTGCAGAGGGGCCACCGCTGATTTTTTTTAATAAATACCCCAAATACAGTGTGACATAAACTGAAGTACTAAAGTGAAACATTCCTTCATGTTACAGAAGTATTTATTTGTAAATGTTCAAGTTATTTAATCATAATTTGGTGTTTGTTGCATGATTTACAAGGCAAACATTTTCAGGTCACGGCTCGTGCACCAGCTCTAAGAACCGAGCCAGACCCTTGGCTCGGCACTCTCTGATCATTTGTTCGCTCGCCCACCTCTATTAAAACATCTCACTATAATATATACAGTATCTGTGTGACCAATGAAGGGCCACAGGACTTTTTAAATCAAGATTTCCATCGGCACCCCACCCATTTAATCAAACTTAAAACAAAGACCATCCAAACGTGCTTATCCAAATTTCCAGGTCAGAGTTTGACATGTTCACAATTCTCGTAGGATGCAAAAAAAGTCATTTTATAGCCATGTATCAAATACATTTACAAATAAATTATTGTATAAGTAACTTTAAATGTAACACGGTACGGAGTCTGATAAAGCAACACAGTGCTGAAGCTAAAAACAAAATAAAACAAGCATTTGCAATGCAATAGGTCTCGCATTAACGAGAGTTTAAGCTATTGGCAATGCAATAGCTTAAACACTCACAAATGTGAGTTCTATTACATTGCAAATATTTGTTTTTTTATACCGCCCATGCGGCGCTTTCCCATTCATGAAGGCTGCACCCCTTTCTTTAGACAAGCCGCGTCTAAAGAAAGGAGCGTGTCCGACATTAAAGTGAAACCACGGCATGGGGGCTTTGCCAAAAAAAAGCATCTGTTTGTCAAGTTGACAAACAGATGTTTTTTTGGGGGGTAAAAGCGCCCATGCCGCGCTTTCACTTTAATGTTGGCCACGTGCCTTTCTTTAAACGCGGTTTGTGTAAAGAAAGGGGCACGGCCTCTATGAATGTGAAAGCGCCGCATGGGCGCTAGTAAATAATTAAATAAGTGCAGCAGCTATACTAAATGGGAACCGCGCTGCTAAAATAAATTTAAAAACGTGGCCGCTATAGTTAAAGCGGACCGCCATTAGTAAAAATTTAAATAAAAGCGGGCGGCGTGCTGCGAGGTAGTGGGTGGAATAGGGGCAAAGCATTAAATAAAATAGTGCTCAGAGCCAAGACAAAGTAGACCGTGTAACAAGATAAGTAAAATGTCCAGACGATATGGGAGGTAACAAATGCAGACAAAGCTGTACTAAGGAGGGACTAACAAGCCTAATAATAAATCGGAAGCCAGCGTTTACGAAGGCCAATGACACAAGCCAATTACAAATATGGGCGGAGAGTGGGTGGGGCTTCAAGTCCATACTCCACTACTGTATGCCTCGCAGCAGCGCATGCGCTCCCCAGACTCGAACTAAAAAAATCCTTCATCTGTGTGAACAAAGTATTGCTAATATTGAAAAAAGTACTGTATCTGCTCTCATATACAAACTACAAGGGGGCCGATTCTGATCTCGCTCGGAAGGGCTCCGAATGCGATCCGGCCGGAAAAAGTAAGAGCCGTACGCGTGTTTTCCGACCGACTCGTACAGCTGTACGAGCGAGCAAGTACAATGAGAGAAACGCGAAATCGCCGACCGAATCGTTTCCGGGTCCGAACCGCTCCGTACGTCTCGTCCGTAAGCAAACCGTGCCGTGCAATGGAGGCGATTTCCGACCGAGCCAGTACGATGCACGATTCGGACAGCCGGATCAAGTTGGAGCCTCCGACACGTAAATGCTCCGGGAAGCGGACTTCGGAGGTCCGCGCCAGACCCCCCTTCACCCGTAGACGTACGAGTCGATCACAGGGGGGGACCCAAGGGTCCCCCCTACACATGCATGTACGGTGCGGGTGGCACAGATGCATCCCCACTACAGGGGGCGCCCTTGTGCGCAACGTACCTTTTTCGTCAATGGGAGCCTATGTACGCGTCGTACAACAGGCTCCCATTGACTTCAATGGCGCTCCGAGCGACCCGTGTCCGTCAGCGCTTGTTCGCATCGTACTCGGGCGCTCGGAGCCCCGGAGCATGAGTCTGTCGAAAAGCCCTCCAGATCCGTGTCGGACGGAGCCTTCTCCCAGCGAGATAGGAATCGGCTCCAAGGTAGGGCGTTGGGGCATGTAATCCAAGAGGGGTGGGGGCTACCCTTGGTGCAGCAGTGGAACTGTTGCCCAGAGTGGCCCATTGAACCCTGATTATTGCTTATTTACGACCACAACAGCATTGAAGGGGATAATTTTCATTGCTTGCAACAGGACCCATGTCATCCTTGCTACCCTACAGTATTCCATGTCTGACTTTCCCAGAAAAGAGCCAGGATCTTTAACCTCTGCCAGTGCCATAACGTAAAATGAGTGGGTCCCCCTGCAAAATGTGAAGAGGGGCCCCTGAAGCTCCTATATCTCACAGATATTTCTTGGCCTTGGGGCAGATAGTGGCCCCTTGATGGATTTTGGGCCCCTGAAGTGTTGGGGAGGCCCCTATATGTCGCAGAGGCTGCAGTGGCTTGAATTACGCCCCTGCCTCCGCTCAGCCACACGGAGGAGCAGCATTTTTTAGGTAGGCGACTCCTAGCTCGTTTACATTTTTACGCCTATGAGATGGTGGACAAGAATCTCCTTTGTGTCAGCCATGATAGGATAATGGGATAATGTTCTGTGCTGCATGGAACATCATTTTACATTATTTAACCCTTTATCAGGCTAGGTCGCCGTCACTAGCTCTGTGGCTGCTGTCATGAGATCATAAAAAGGCTCCAAATTAATGCAACCAACAGGGAGGATGTTATTGATACAGGGTGAGGTGGTTCATGAATTCTTCCAGTACAGATCGAGATGCACCAGGTTCTTCACTCTGCCTAGATTCTCTAAACATGCCTCAACATGTAGATGATCACACATGTGGACTTTCCCTTCCTGCAGGGAAGGCGCCTTCTTAGGTGTCCGGTGGTTGGTGATGTCCCATTCGCCGCTTGCTGTGAGCAGATAAGGCGGTGACAGCAAGAAACAGGCTAAAGAACGCTCATGCTTCTGAAACATGACAATATTGATATGTTACCACCAGTCTAGGCCAACGCTTTCCTTGCTGTGATCACAGATACTGGTAGTGTATAGATGTGATAGGTTGGGTTTTGCAGGGAAAAAAAAAAGTGTGAGCTGGTGAAAAGCATCTCAAGTTCTACATGTTCATTCAAGCTGGAGAGCTTGGGCACATTTTTGTTCAAACGTGGTGGCCATCGGTTGACTAGGAAATTAAAAAATAAATGATCATCATCCTTGGGGCTTCACTCCAGGTTATGAGGTACTTCGGCCACGTGGTCCGTGTCCTTTCTTTTTAGAGAAGGGGTTGCTAGAGAATTTCTACCCCGGGTCATGGACTGCAGATGCTTGAACATGTTCAGTCATGGTATAAATGACGCAGGGACTTATCCACAGCTCCAGGAATCTCCACTGTCTCGCACATTGTGCTCTGCTTCCTGTCCAGATGAGGTAGGTCTCCCAAATGGATACACCCATCGCTCGTCACACCTTCCCTCCGCAGGGACTTGGTTCTCTTCCTTGAAGTCATCCAGCTGATTACAAACCCCTCCCAGGAGGCGAGTTGTCCTCCCCTGCTTTAAACTGCGTCCATATTACCCTTCAAATCACACCACTAACAACGTGCTTTGGTGCCTTAAAAGGTCGCAGTTTATTCAACATAACATGGTTACACATTTTGCAAAACTCATGGTCATTCCAATTGTCATCTTAATATTCATGTTAACACATTTCATTGTCTTTGCAATTACCTTCGTACGTTTTGGTCATTATGTGGTCCCAGCCAACTCAATTTCTAGGGAGGGGGGGCCCACCTGTCTGGGCCTCCGCTTCACGGGTTTAGGCTTAAACTTGCTACCGACTTGGAGGGTGTCCGTCAGGACCCACCCGGGCTGCAAGTGCTGTCCTGCTTGCCCAGGCCCCCTTCCTGGGCCCTCCCTGCACCCAGGGGTCCCTGCCATGTGGCATCCCAAGGACCTTGTTTGAGCATCTACTCTATCCTGCCTGAGGCTAAGTCCTTACATCACGCTCCCTCTGTACCCCTGCCATGAGGCATCCCAAGGGCCCTGCTGGAGCATCAAATCTACTCTTTCTATGGCGGTATGCCACCCTTCGCTCCCTCAGTGCCCCTACCGTGAGGCATCCCAAGGGCACTGTGTGAGCCTTCCCTCTACCTTTAGTAATTTATCTCTTTTTTCTACCTTTCTTGTGTTCCTTCCGCTTCACCTCTACCCCTGCGGCTGCGACGCCCGCTTCTTTCCGGTGTGGGTGGGTGGGATTCTCTTCGTTCTTCTGCGAGGGGGGGTTTGTGCCCTTCTCGGGCCTGGTGCCCCTACTTATCCCCCCTCGCTGCTCGTCCGCTCATCCCTGGATTGGAGGGGGCCCGAGCTTGCCCTGGGGTGACCAATCCTGGTCACCCCCTATTGCGGGCTATGCAAATGGGGGGGCTTCCGGCCTCCGGATGGCGTTTGTACCGGGGCCCTATTGGGTCCGGCTTTGCCTTCCCCACCCCGGGCTCTTTCGTGAGTGAAATTAAGCACACCTTGGCTTGCCCCTGGAGAAGCAGGTAAAATGTGGGAGAGGTTGATGCTTGACTGGTGGGAGAGGAACGTCTGTCTTCAGTTGAAATCTGAGGGAAATCTGATGCTATGATGGAGGAGGAGTAAGGTGGCCCCACCAGAGGTGCTTTGAAGGTGGCAGACGCTGTCAGTTTGTTAGAATTGGGTTCAGATGCAGAATCGTTCACCTGAAATCGGCTAATAGAAATAGGATCAAACACCTTCGTCTCTCACTACTACAGCCTCGATTCCTCTCTCAGATCCCTACAGGTCATCAAAAATGAGCATTTTTTTTATTGCTTTAGATTGAAATTCGTTCATCTTTCACCTTTTCATCGGAGCTCAGGAACAGTGAATCGCCGCAGCAGTCAGGCCACTTATGGCAATAAAACCTGTGGCATAGAAATCGTGTTGCATATGGACAGTGTACCATCAGTGACCCTCCTGCGGTTCAAAATACCTCTTGGATAATGTCTCCGGCAGCCCTGACTGCCACAGTGTGTAATTGGTAAAAATACATAAGTGCCCTGGCCCTCGTGAGGAGACCATTGCATCTTACAGCACCCATTGCCCCTGCCAGTGCTGCCAATGAAAGTACCAACACAATTACTAACCATCATGCTCCTACTATTCCTAGCCCCAAAAGCTATAAGAATGGTTTGGGAGTCAGGAATTAGTCATTTTTTACGACTATTGATTTTTTAAATAACTGTTACTGTGGTCGTCTCTAATTAAACACTCAACACCACCATGTGGCAAGCTATCATTAACTTCAGGTGTTCACAATTAAGTGTTGGTGCGGAGCACCGGAAACCACCGGCTTAAATTAAGCAGTGCCTCATTTTCCTGTTTCTGGTCAGTTCTTCTTCCCTCTGGCCTGCCCTGGGAGTTCTTTTCTCCGACAGCCTGTTTTTAGTGGATCAGGCCTCAGGCTCTGGCCTGTAAGGCTTACACATGCCGCAGGCCTGTAAAGCTGTAAGACTTACAGGCCTGAGGCTGTAAGGCTCTGTCCACTGCAGCCTCCTGTCTTATCTCTCCAGATTCTTTCGTAGATCCACCTTCAGCTCCCCAGTGAAACGCCCTCTCGTGATAACCGTGCCAGATGCGGGTGAGGGAGGGGGGGTGGGGTCCACTGGTCCTTGCACATCTCTGAAGCTCTGATGCTCTCTCATTGCGTGCCTCCTGTTTCTCACCCTTTGTGGTACCTCATCACTTCCTTCCTGTTCTAGTGATCCAGCGGGTTACTAGCAACAAGCATTTATACACAAAATACTCACTTGGGCCCATACATTCATACTACGCTAGCAATTTCCGCTGGTGGGTCAGTTGTACTCTTTATCAAAATCCCTGCTACCAATTACTTTTCTGATTGAAGAGTAATGACTTACCAATGGACCCTTTGCTAATTGGGAAGTTTAAAATGAGTAACATTCAATACAATTCATAATTCCTGAAATAATCACTGAGTCAGGAAGTTTTAAAATGTTTATCTAAAGATTTAGCAGAGTAAAATACAGAACCACATGATACTTAAATCGTATATCAAGGATGAAGCATAATAATCAATTATCGATCAATGACAGTCCCTCAGAAAAGGAGAAGATAGAGACAGCAGCGCAACTAAGGTGTTGCATTTATATTTACCTAAAAGTGCGAGAACCAAACCCCTTGGCCAAGGAGTTGGAAAGGTAGGACCCAGGAAGGATGAAGAGCAAAGACCTCCTCCAGGTTCAGGACAGGACCGGTGACCTCTCTATCAACGACGCCTGCGTCGTTCCCCTCTCTGATACTTCGCTTCTCCTCGATTTCTCCCGTGTCTTCCTTCTAATGTACTCCGCCGCCCCCACCTCAGGACCTCTCTGGACAGCGGTTCAGTCTGCAATCGATCAGCTCGTCATGGATCTCGAACCTCGAACTCTCTACGCTTGAGCATCCTAAATGCTAACGCCCGTTCACTGAGCTCCTCTGCATCTCCTCTGCATCTAACTAACTAATTCTATTTCTATTATACCCTTCTATACCCATGTACCTCCCATTAATGTTGCAAAAATATGGGTCCACTACTTCTGATTGGACGGGGACAGGGGGTTGATCCTCACACCATATTGATTTAATTCAATTTCTTTAGGCCCATTGTTTTAAAATACCGACCATCACAATTAATACATTTGCTTTATTTCCCACCCGTCTCATGACAAAGTTTATTACAATGTTTATATAATTTGTTTCTTTCCGTAGGGACATCGTGGGTACAATAATGTTGGCCATCAGGTCATGGCCTTGGACGACGTCCAGGTTGACTTCATCCTCTCTTCTGGGCTGCCTCGCAGGGCGCATGCGCAGAACCATTGTCTTTCGAGTTTTCAGTTCAACCAACCCCAGGCCCATTTACAAACTAATAAAAGTCAAAGAAGAAAATATTAAAATCACAAATAAATGGTTTCACTGTATACCCACTCTTTCTACTCTATTCCCATTTAATTATAAATTCTATCCCGCATTAATAGCGTTAGGATATCACAGTTTAATTGCAACATGTAAGCAAGCTGTAGCACGTGAAAACATTAAGCAGCCATTTTAATACACACTGCGCAGAAGCAAGGATTTCCCTCCAAGCAAAGAAAAGACGTCACACCACGTGATATGGTTGACACATGCGCAAATAGGTTTCCCGCGCTTTAGCGGCCATTTTAGATTAGACAAGCGTTAATTGTTAGTTTAAACACATAGGCAAGCTTCCTTCTCCTTGTATTTGTGTGTGCAGTGGTTAGTACGAACTTTACAAAGATTAATAAATTAATACTGTGAGAAGATTGCTTCCGAGCAAGTCTCATTTGTGAGTTCTTGCTCCATCAATCCCCTCTCTGATGGCGTTTCTGAGCCATCAAAATACTACCCACAACCAGATGCCAACGTTTAGCATAAACTTGTCTCAGCTTCATTTTTACACTTTCTATTTTTCACATCTCCTTTCAGTTTCTTGTATAATTCACTTCTCAAATCTTCTAGTTCAATTTCGTCAAACTTTCTCTTCTTTCCTTTTCCTGTCACATTATACGATTAATTCTTTCTACAACATTTGCACCATATTATTATTGACAGTACTATTATTGCTATCCCTGCTAAGGGTACTAATATTTGACCTATAAGTCCTTTCCCTACATTAGCAAACCAGGTACCAATTGACGTAATGCTATTTGTCAATCTTTCCCATACACTATCAACTTCCAGTGGTTTTAGTTCCTTCTCAAGTTTAGTTATATTCTGTATATATGTTCCAATTTCTGCACTTTTATCAGGTATGTAAGTGCAACAGTGTTATGTCTTCAATTTACAGACTCCGCCCTCTTTTGCTAATAGTATATCAAGAGCAAGTCGATTTTGCATAACCATAGATCTAATCGCAACCATCTCCGCATTAATCATTAGAAATCCTCCAGCAGTGTCAGTTGATAAACGATCAACCACTGTAGATAATTTACATATCTTCCTTGAGTTCAGAATTATTCCCACTGAAGGTATTAATGCACCAAATATATCACCTACAATTTCAGAAAAACTAGCTCTTTTGCTACGTGTTAATTCACTATTATTTTCATTGCTCCCAGTGTTCCTTTTTACATGGTATATTTTTGGAAATACTATTCCAAAATAACAACTTCCATACCACCGTGCAGGAAGCCTAAAGTAAGCCTTATTCACACACACATAATAGATTCCAGGAAAAACTGAATCCGTTCCTCTTTTTAATCCCCAACCTCCAAGAATTAAGAAATTGTGTTCACATTCACTGGTACCGATGAAAATATTGTTATAATCAGTCTTTAACCTATGTAGACAAATTTTCCCTGTCTTCACAAAATCCAGAGCCATAGCAGCTTGAGCCTTGCCAGGTGTGTAACTATCCTCTTTCTCAGCCCAAGGTGGCAGATGAGCCTTATGCTCAGAAGCTTTCTTTGGAAATCTTGTCTTCTATTCTCCACTAAATTAAAAAATATCTTTTCTTCTTCATGTAATGAACATGTTAGATTGCTTCTATGTGCATGTGTTATGTCTATTGATTTCATTGTTAAGAAAAATTCTCCCATAAACTGTGCATCTTTACTACTAAGCACTGGATTCATATTCTTTTGAATCGGAACCTCAGAAAATATCACATCTATATTTGAATAATAATACTGAAGTCGCCCTGTTCTATAAAATAAACTAGCCAATACACTACATGATATGCCATAAGTTAATGGCAAGTGATGATATGTTAACCCTTCTGCTACTGATTCAGGTAATTTCATACAGACATAACAATTACTAACTTCCATGGTATCTACATATTGAAACAATAATTTTGTGAAAACATTCAGACTAGTGTCATTATCTGTTACTTCATGATGAAATTCTGGTTCATCTTCTGCCTTTAGTTCTACTCTATTACTTTTCAAGTTATCTGTCCTTTCCTTCGTTTCGTTGTTAATCTTTTTATCTATTATCATAAGGTAAGGAATTGCTACGATCACAACTAACCATACTATAAGCACCACTACCAGATTACATATGCATATAGCACAGCATCTTTTACAACCTTTCTGCTTTGGTCTCCCAGAAACTCTATCGTCAGGCATTTTTGACAAGGAAGATTTCTCTTCTTATCGTTATTTCAAGTCTCTTTACGTTATCACGGTGGTTTTATTTCTTTCTCATAAGTCACTTCCGCACTTGTTCCTTCGTCACCACATTCACTTGACTCTGAGCTCTCGTAGTCTTCAAGGATGATATAAGTCCAATCGGGACCTTTAAATTTGTTGTTCACAAGTTTCAGTCTTTTGCTTTTTCGTTTTTCTATTCCACTTGTTTGTCCCGTTAGGCTTGTCACTTCACTTGCTTGTTCTGGATCTTCACTTCTGGTTGTTATGTGGTATTTTACTCTTTTAATAACACTAGGCCAATGATCACCTTTTCTGACCTTCTTTGTTTGCACTGTCTCTTTGCCTTTTATTTCTTCTTCAGAAATTCTTTTATTTTCGGGTTGTGGCACAGTTTTGTTTTCTTCAATTTCTGTTTCCTCTATTTGTTCTTTTTCAGGTCTTATTGGTTTCTTTTCAGCTGCTCCACTGTTAGTTTTCAATAACTGACCTTGTTCAGAATCTACGTCTTCATGTTCGAGATTCTCGAGATCTTCTGTTTGAATGTATTTTCCTAGATCTAACTGATTCTGATAACGGGCTTATTGCACTTTGTACTTCTGCAGCAAGGATGAAGCATAATAATCAATTATCGATCAATGACAGTCCCTCAGAAAAGGAGAAGATAGAGACAGCAGCGCAACTAAGGTGTGCATTTATATTTACTTAAAAGTGCGAGAACCAAACCCCTTGGCCAAGGAGTTGGAAAGGTAGGACCCAGGAAGGATGAAGAGCAAAGACCTCCTCCAGGTTCAGGACAGGACCGGTGACCTCTCTATCAACGACGCCTGCGTCGTTCCCCTCTCTGATACTTCGCTTCTCCTCGATTTCTCCTGTGTCTTCCTTCTAATGTACTCCGCCGCCCCCACCTCAGAACCTCTCTGGACAGCGGTTCAGTCTGCAATCGATCAGCTCGTCATGGATCTCGAACCTCGAACTCTCTCCGCTTGAGCGTCCTAATGCTAACGCCCGTTCACTGAGCTCCTCTGCATCTAATTAACTAATTCTATATCTATTATACTCTTCTATACCCATGTACCTCCCATTAATGTTGCAAAAATATGGGTCCACTACTTCTGATTGGACGGGGACAGGGGGTTGATCCTCACACCATATTGATTTAATTCAATTTCTTTAGGCCCACTGTTTTAAAATACCGCCCATCACAATTAATACATTTGCTTTATTTCCCACCCGTCTCATGACAAAGTTTATTACAATGTTTATATAATTTGTTTCTTTCCATAGGGACATCGAGGGTACAATAATGTTGGCCATCAGGTCATGGCCTTGGACGACGTCCAGGTTGACTTCATCCTCTCTTCTGGGCAGCCTCGCAGGGCGCATGCGCAGAACCATTGTCTTTCGAGTTTTCAGTTCAACCAACCCCAGGCCCATTTACGAACTAATAAAAGTCAAAGAAGAAAATATTAAAATCACAAATAAATGGTTTCACTGTATACCCACTCTTTCTACTCTATTCCCATTTAATTATAAATTCTATCCCGCATTAATAGCGTTAGGATATCACAGTTTAATTGCAACATGTAAGCAAGCTGTAGCACGTGAAAACATTAAGCAGCCATTTTAATAAACACTGCGCAGAAGCAAGGATTTTCCTCCAAGCAAAGAAAAGACGTCACACCACGTGATATGGTTGACACATGCGCAAATAGGTTTCCCGCGTTTTAGCGGCCATTTTAGATTAGACAAGCATTAATTGTTAGTTTAAACACATAGGCAAGCTTCCTTCTCCTTGTATTTGTGTGTGCAGTGGTTAGTACGAACTTTACAAAGATTAATAAATTAATACTGTGAGAAGATTGCTTCCGAGCAAGTCTCATTTGTGAGTTCTTGCTCCATCACTAGGACATGTTTGTAGTGTTTTTTTGACCACGGCTGCTGTCGGTGACGGTATCTAAGGAACTTTACAGCATACGAGCCACCAGCGAGGCCACAGAGCTCACTGCCATTTCCTGTTTAAACGCTCGACCACCTCTCGGAAAAATCAAGTATTTTTGCTTACTTTATAGTTGATGAGCATGTAATATGAAGCGATGCTTTATTTTACACAAAATGTAATACTGAAATAAGAAAATACAATTGGGAAACATAAAATGTAATCTGTTTAACGAAATCATGAACTTTACATTCATTAAATTTTAATGTCAATCATTCCCCGTTGTAGTGTTTGTGACCAGATAACGTTTTGAAGTGATTGTAATGTTCTCGTACTTTTTTAAATGTGGGGCGTCCATTTTTTTCCCGAGGGACTAAATATGTAATTTACATCAATAGTGTGATTTTTTCCAACCAAATTAGGTGTGTGAAAATGTATCTACAATTTAAACATGCATATTTTCTTTGTCACCCAATATGTCTTCGTAGGTGGAAGCTCATGTGCATGAAAACATATTTTTTCACTTTAAAGCCCTCTCGACTCAGATCAGGCTGCAATTTTGTGGTACAGCATTCAAAATATGTCATTGTTAATGTCCTAGATCTTGGCGTATCAGAGGGGCAGTGCGGTTGAAAGCTGGAATAACCCATGACTACCAATAATGAAGGACTTTTACTAAGTCAGTCCAGGCCACATACAATTTAAAAGATATCCAGTGACCTGCTGCCAAAATTGTAGATGTGGAACTGGAGCAGTATACCCTTGCGTTTCCTTTCCCCCAACAACTGAGGCGAGGACAGGAATCGCGGTGCCCTGCCTCGAGTATTCCACTGGCAGGTTTCTTCTCATAGGCTTTTCACTACTCAGTCAGTTTGTAACCTTTAGCCCCACTGCTCCCCACTGCTAATCAGACGGAATTTTCTGCGTTGATCCTTCTTGTTCTTCTCAGGCCACCGTCCTTTAATGATTATTCATCGCCTCATATTTGTTACAATTCATTCCAGTAGCGCATAGGGGTCCGGCTTATTGCTTTTTCTGGACCGTTGCCTGAATGGACTTGATTCTCTGAAATCCCTATCAGTTATCAGTGATATTCAACAAAAAGCAGACACATACACTACATGTTCAATAACGCATTCTTCTGACCCACTGGACTATCCGGAACTGGTACCTGGGGCTCAATCTGTGATGCTGGAAACCATGATGCAAGATACTACACCTCCCACAATACAGTATTCAAAACTACCACCAAAATGCATTGTAGTATGACATAGTATATTCAAAGATTGTCATAACATAGCTGAGGTTGTACCTAACCAGACCGAGTGCCAGAGGAAGTGGTTCTGACATAAAACACAAGAAAACAGTTGCTCTAAAACGGCCCATTACAGGGACCAAGCAGGGGCCTGTGCTTGAAAGCAATGCTCGGACTTTGTCACAGGGATCTATCTTGAATGCAGCTCTACTCCCAAAACAAAACCATCTCTTCCAAACTCCAAACAATTCGAAAACATCTCTTTATATGGTCTAAAGTATTAGCCTTACACCATCAACTTCAAAATGTTTTTCACAGCCAAAGTTGGCGAGGCTGAGAAATCCAAAGAACCCGATATTGTGGAGGAGGTGGGTGAAGGGGAAGAAGGAAGTACTGTTCTACCAATAGTTGTGTCTTTGTAGCCAAAAATGTTCCATTGAACAAAAAAATATTTTATTCTCCAACCCACCAGCAGTTATTGGCATGCATTTGGGGTTTACTATTGAGGTTGAGGAAATTGTCGCAGAGATTTCTCTTTGACTGCAGATGAGGCAGGCATTTCTGGATGAAAGATTTTCTTGTTGTGTAAGGTTGGAAAGGTTGGACTATCACTTTTCTCCTCAGCTAATTTCTGTAGTGGTTCATTTAGCAAGGGAATAAACAACCTTTCTTCCAAAAATGGGAGACCACTGATCAATCATCTTTGCCTTGGATCCAATTTTCACAATTTCCTCCATAAAAGTCTCCCTTCATCAACTGAAGCCCCTGATGAAGTTACTGATCACCACAGGAAACACATGGATATATTTCATTAAAACTGTTTTATTAAATTAGGTCCATATTCCACAAAACTATGGAAGGACCTTTGCTTTCCTGGAGACAATCAAACAACATCTGAAAGCCTTTTAGCAATGTCTGTGCGACATAGACTGCATATGTGGCAGATCTCAAAGAAAAATTAGATGCTGTGTAGACCCTCTTAAGTGAGCCTTCCACCTTCCTAACAGATGCATCCAGCAGAGGAAAAAATCCAGAGGCTTGAGAAAAACTTGGGGGGCATATCATCAACGAGGCGATAAACAATTATCGCCGCTTTTGCGTCCGTTTTCGGACGAAAAGCGGCGATAATTTTATCGCCTACTCAGCAAGGTCACGCTATCGCGTGAATCCTTGCATTATCGCCCTTTCCCCAACGCCCATCTTTGCATCTCTAATGAGATGCAAAGTAGGCGTTACTGGGCGTACCCCGGATGGACTACGTTGCAAATATCGCTGATGTTCACATCACGATATTTACAAGGCAGCCCACATGATTTTAGCAGAGGTTAGATTTTGGCGAAAACGACAGTTTTCGCCAAAATCTAACGTCTGCTAAAATCCTGACTTAGCCATCCCTAACATAGGGGGTGGATTCTGCTGATACGACAACAGGGTCGTATCAGCAAGGTTATCAACGTTTTGCAGGGAACATCGCTGGAAAACCAGCGATGTTCCCTGCAAAACGGCGATAACCTCGCTATCTCTGGAATTTTTATCGCCCTGGAGAAACGCGTTGATAATAACGCGCTACCAGGGCGATAAATTCCAGAGATAGCCTGCGATAGGGAATTCGTCGCTAAGCACGGCCAGCGATAATTATCGCTGGCCGTTGATAATATGCCGCCATGATGTCATATTTGCAAGAATCAAATTCACTTTTGACATTCGAGAGAAATTTCCATAAAATGTTCCAACAGATATCTCTTAAACAGGAAATATGAAAAACTTGAATTCTCTATATTCTTCCGTCTTTTAAAATCATGTTTTTAATGACATCCAAAGATCATCAACTGGAGGAGAGTCATATTGTGGAAAAAATTGGCTTGTGAAATATCCTTGCATAGAATGTGCTTTAACAACCTTTGGATATGGGAATCTTGTTTATATTCCTCTTAGTACTTTTTTCCTGATCTACCTCATCTTCTTGACTCAATTTCTGCTTCTTTGCAGCCAGTTCTGCATTCACAGTCTCGTTAATTATGGCTTGAGTACCACAGTTGTCACTGTAGCTATTTCTTCCTTCTTTGGCTGTTCTTCGCTGGAGGTAACTTTGTTTTTTCTGATGTCCTCCTCAGCTCCATTAAATGAAGAAAACTGCGCAACGGCTGCGGTTCTTGATCTTATACAGTTTCTTAGCAACCATTTGTTCATTTTGTGAGATGCAGACTGCTGCAAAACAAAGCTCCATGCATTTTCACTCTTGTGCATGCACCCAATCGGGCACCACAACAGAGTGGAAAGGCCTTTACGTCAGCTTTTTATCTAGCTTAGACAGGTAGCCTGCAACTCCCTACCCCAGCTGTGGCACCTAAGTGGGGAGAACACTCCCACCGAAATAACCCCTAAAGTGGGCCATTAAAAGCCTTACACAGGAGTGGCTCCTCCGTTAAGGTGGAGGAGCATCTTCCTACTAGCTAAATTGCCCTGAGGGATGGAAAAATAAAATGGTAATAAAGTCAATTTTTACCATTTTATTTTTCCAAACCCCATCCCGAACCAAGCGTCAGTACTGGGGACGGAGCTTTCTGCTGCTGCCAGTCAGACAGCAGCAAAAAACAGTGATGGGCAGAGCACTTTAAGTTTAAAGTATGCATGTCTCTTTGGCCTGCCGTCTTGCGACGGCCAGTCAGACATGCGCATTTTCAACCTCTCTAACCCAGCTGTCTAAGACAGCTGGGTTAGAGACATCATGGGGCTCCAGTGTCCTCAGGAGCATCGAAGGAGGACGCTCCATATAATCCTGGCACTTCTTTCATGCTGAATGAGAGCAGCACCAGGATTGGTTAATGCAGTTTCCTGGTCCCGCGTTGGAGCCTGCCTTCCTGAAGAAGACCCGTGCAAGGAGGACGTTGCGCCAGGAAGGTAAGTGTAATTATTTTTTTAGTTATTTATTTACTTTTATTTTTATCCGACCCCCCACCACCCTTCGTCCATGTCAGCCGCCACTGGCATTGCCTTTTTTGTCTTGACACGCAGTGATTCCGTTATGAGACAGGAACAAGCTGCATTCATGGGAGAGTGGGAGTTGTTTTAAAGGAATAGAATCAAAAGAAACATTTAGGTTTATTTTATAATATGTTTAAATAATGGTTTCTGTTTGGAGGTTGGGCAGTCTCAATAGTAATTACTGTGACCAAGAGGACTGACGTGAGGGTAACAGCTGCTGCACTTACAGAGTGTCATGGAGGCAGCTCATCGATACTTTGAGATTTTTCATTATTTTTAAATTTGTGTAGCTCCATCACTAGAGGATACATTCATATTCTTAAAACTGCTTTTTCCTGATGCCATGCTGTATCCTCCTTCCTGCACCTACTTAAAAAAAAAAATTATATGGCATCATCACCTCCCAAGGGGGAGCCGAGTCAGAGGCCATTCAGTAGGAAGCACTCAACAAGCTCTTTATTGTGCCTGGTCTTCTACTTTCTGGGCCTGGGGTGCTGTGCCCTGACTCTGGGAGCAAGAGACTCACATTGGGATGCCCGAGGTCCTTGCAGCTGCTTTTTCGGTTGCGAAGAGCTCAGCAACCAATGCCACAAGCTTTGGGTCAAGATAGCAGACACGCCCGAGCCTGACCCCGAACTGGAGCCCGAGAGCTTTCCAGCTGTCACTTGAGCCAGATGATATGGGCTGGCATTAGAATCCCATGGCACAGGAGGAGCCCGGAGGCACCCCTCTCATGCTGCCCTGATTGCCCCTACTGAGCCAAGCTTGTGGAACCCCTACAGGTATGGGGGATGGCCTACTGATCTAGGTGAGGGAGATGGCTAGGCCCTGACACACCACTCCTTCCTTCACCCCCACTCAATATTTGGCACACTGCTTTGCCAGAGTAGAATGAGAGTCCCCTGCTGACACTCTCTGGGGGTGAGAACCACCAAGGAGCGGTGGCGGATATTGGCTGTGCCTTGTACCTCTCCCCTGTGGACTTCCTGTGGGACAGAGTGTGAGTGTCCCACATACCCGCCTGCGAGGGGCTTGAGCGGGACATGGCACTGTGAAAGGGAGGAATCCTTCTCCATTTCCTCCATATCCCCTCCTCTGTCCTCTTATCCACCTGGACTACCACCTCCTCAGAAGACCCTGAGGCTCCCTGCTTGTATCTATGAACCTTGAGTCTGCAGAGGCATTATCATCTAGGCCATATGCTCAATGGGCCCAACACTGCAACTCCTCTGCCAGGCCACCCTATATGGACCATCATCTCTGGATAACTGCCTGACCAGGAAACCCTACTTGCTACTGACTCCTGCACCATCTGCATCGAGCAATGGGACGCATGACTCATCCGAAGGAGGACTCCTCTCCACCGCCTACAACAGGTTGTTTCCTACCCATCAGACCTCATCTGTGGTGACTGGATCGGATCTAGATGCAAGAGAAAAATTTGATGCCATCCTGGCACCCATCAGTTCCACCAGAGAAGCCATAGAAAGCATATTTGATTCCATAGTGGTGGACCTCAGCCACCTCAGGGATGACCATCTCAAAATGACTGATTGGAGTCACACGGTTGAAACCAGTGTCTGACTTGGGGCCACTCACAATGGAACACACCTCCCAACGTACTGATATACCTGACCACTTCAAGGTCCTAGGGGCCAAAATTGAGGACTAGGAAGGTAGGGCTCAATGTATCAACATCAGGGTTGTGGGTGTACCAGAGAACATTGAGGGAGAGTCCATGGTCACCTTTTTGGAAGACTGGCTGCAGGATGTGGTCGCCCCTGAGGGCCTTTCCAAATTCTACTAGCTTGCCCCCCAGCACCCCTCGTATCCAGTGGTGGCCAACCTCATTCCTTTCCGGGACTACCTGCTTCACCAAGCACGCACCACAGTTCCCTGACAGTTGGAGAATGCAAGGCTTTCCATTTCTCCTGATTACACCACAGATGTTCAACATAATAGGGTGTCCTTCCTCACTGTGAAGAAACGGCTACTCAAATTATCCATTCTCTATTCCCTACTCTTCCCAGCAAGATTCTGCATACAACTTGATGGACAAGCCACATTTTTTGATTCCCCACTTAGGCCTGGACTTTGCTTGACAATTATGATACCCACGTCCATCCAGAGCCCTTGCAGGACACTTCTGTGATGATGCAACGCAAACAGCCCTACCCGAAGAGCTGCAGTGGAGCTCACTCAATTATCCGTCAGGTCCATGTTAGCAGAGAATGAGCTCACACTATGGTGACACTAGTGAGGCTCCCTATTGGAGGCGGAGCACCTGGAGCTTCCTCCACCGAGTAATCTGTCTCTGGTTTGTAGCATGGCCATGGCTGTAGCATCATACTCCCTCGTGTCACACCCAGAACTGATGATGACATTATATAAAGTCTTACCTGTTGCTTTGTCTACTGTGCCTGGACTTCAGCAGCATTTGACAAGCATGACCCTAGCACCACTTCTCCTTTAAAGTATATGCTGTTTTCGCTGGGGGACCCCAGGGCAGGAAGGCTCAATTTCTGCGCTGACCTTGAGTGTTGGTCTTCCATGTCCCCATAAAGGTGTGTTTCCTTATGGTTAGACTTGGTTTGGAAGGGGCGCCATGGCTCGACTGTTCTTGGAGGGGGAGGGGGTAGTTGGGGTGTTGTTTTGTTGTTCGCCCTGCAAAAGGGACTGTTGTTTATGTTTTTCGCTGGGGTACACTTTTACTGCATGCTGAAACTCTCATGTTGGGTGGGATAATTGGGGGGAAGGGAGACTCCCCATTCTGGCCTTCCTCCTTGCTTCCATGGTGGGCACAAACACTACTCTGTAGGGAATCACCTAGAATGTACACAGATTCAATTCCCAGAATAAACATTATCGAATCCAAGCCTTTCTTAAAAGGCACAAGGCCCAGGATGTGTTATGTGCCTGAGTTAGGCCCATGTAACGAAGCTGCACTTTTTCTTACGTTGTCCTCTTTTCTGCACAAAAACATTATTGCTGTGACCTTTTGCACATATTTGTGTGCGTGACAATGTTAGATTTGTTTCTCTGAAACTACTTCTGTTTACACATCTGGCTTCACACAACATTATCACAATGCCTCGAATACCGAGTACAAGGCCTTTACGCATGATGTAGAAATGTCGTTCTATCTTCATCCATGGGGTGACAGGGCTATCTTCATATCCATAGCATTGCTAATCTATACCTACATCGCAAAGATGCTTTTTTTAATAAATAATAAGCATCTCAGAGGATTAGTAGAGGAGGCACTTCACCTGGCACCAAGGGTCTCTGTATGCTGAGACTTCACCACGCAGTGGTCTGACATCTCCGTGAGGGGTGTCCAGTTCATGACCAGGACAGGGTCCTACATTCTCTTCTGCCAGGTAATGGGGTTGGATCATCCCGGGGGGGGGGGGATTCTTGGCTCTACACCTACACACACTCTAGACATACATAGCATACGGATTGCATATAAGGAGTTCGCCTGATTACTCCTTGTTCTAAATGCCTGCATATACACTGTCTTAGCACCATGGTGGAACTATAACTGCTATTTGCTCTTTTGGTGCTTGTATTCACTTTCATCTGCTTCTGTCTACTGATTATCGCAGCACATGTATTTAATACAAGAATAACGTTGGTTCAATAAATATGTCGAAAACGTCCCACTGTGTATTCTCTGTATATTCCGCTGAGAACATGTAAGCATGAGTGACTGACCGGAAAGGTTCTGATCTGTTACCACGATCCCTTAAGGGTCAGGGTTGTCATGTTCAGTGTTTGCTAGAATTCATTTGCTCCCTGTTCGGGTTAGGGGGGCTAGTGGTGGCACTGTGAGCTAGCTGGTCTCTAGGTCAACACATCCTGCGGGGGTGCTTGGAGTCAGTCTAAGCACCTCACCCAAAGTTTATGCTGTCCAACAAGCATGCAGATCCTATGAATTAGTGGGAACTACACAAGAATTGCACTTCTCCATAAGATTCACCTCTCAAAATAAGAAGGGCAAGCACTTCATAAACACTGGAGGGGCAAGGTCTATGCCGCTACCTATTCATCATTCGTAAGGGGTAGTGCTGATTTGGATACTTTCTTGTTTTTCCTTCCTTGCCCAGCTCAAGATCATTGATCTGAAGAGGTCATATGTGGTGGTGGCAGGCTAACTAGATGGAAAAGATATAGTGTTAATTAATGTGTATGCCCCGAAGACTGACCAACCAGTCTTCCTTTCTTTCATTGCGCCCCACATTTCCTCTGTCTCACACTATCTTTTCCTGGTGACCAGGGACTTCAATTGTGTAGCTGATGTCAACCAGGAGAGATCACATCCTCCCCGCCCTTCATTCCCACTACACAAGAGTGCTCGATTCTTCCCTTCCTGGATGGCCAAGTGGGGACTTATTGACTCCTTGAAGGCTCACAACCAGAGGGGCACTGTAGGAAAGTGCCCTTTTTGTATGGTCACCCCCCTACACACACACACCTTTTGCTTCGATGCTGATGGTTATGACTCTGAAAGTGCACTATAGCTTGCTTCCCAGGCCCTAGTGCCAGTGCTCTCTCCCCAAAACTGATATGTGTGATTTGCTACCCCCAATAGGCAAGGATTTTAACCCCTTATAAGTTCCTAGTATATGGTACCAGTGGTACCCAGGGCATGGGTGTTAAATGGGGCACCAGGGCCTGAAGCACTGTTTGCGCCATCCTGAGTGACCTAAGTAAACTACTGACAGAGGCCTGCCATTGCAGACAGCAGGAGCAGTGCAAACTGCTCAAACTTGACTTCGCCCTCACCATGTGTGCAAAGTCAATGCACTATTTTTAATATCTGTCAGTCAGCCCTAATGAAGGCCTCCTAAGCCCAGGAGGCAGGGTGCATTATACTAAAGGTATGGTCATCTAAGGTGCAAGCTTATATGTCCCTATAGTGGCCTTTACCATTAAAGCCTACTATAAGTGATAGACGGTCCATAGGATAACATAGGCTGGCACCCACCTGGACAAACCCGAGGTTGTTGGCTCCATTATGCTATAGCCTAAATATGTTGTGTTTGCTATCAAACAACGTGCCTCATCACTCCTGACACGAATCTCAAGTTGAGGATAATGTGGAATGCACCCAAGTGGATATCTTAGAGGTTGCCCACCTGGTTGTCCCAGCCTTTCTTGTGCTCGGGATGCCAGGCGGCAGTTGCTGCTGCCATGACAGTAATCTGCCCCCCTGCCAGGAGGTGTGAACTCTCCCAGGAGTCAGAAACAATGACCGGGACAGGAATGAGGTCACACCTCCCTCCACTACAGGATGACTAGTGAAGTGGCATATCAAGGCTGCCCCTCCTGTGATATGAAATCTGTCTGCCTCCCAAAGGAGGAAACAGCCTTCCCGTGCCCCCAGGCAAATTTGCACCTGGCCAGGTGGGAAAATTAGGTTTTCAGGAGGTGTACACCCACAGAAGGCTAGCCACACCCCTAGGGTGGACTACCTGGTCTGTACAGCTAAGGAAGACTTCTGTCATTTTTAAAAGTGGTAGAGTAAAGGGTTCTGGGTAGAAAAGGTGATGTACACCCCCGGGTGTGATCACTTTAGGGGCAGATTAGGCACTAGGGCTAGTAGCCAATTGGCCACTTGCACCACTCCCCTAACACCTCTTAATCTAGGATTTAAGGACTACCCCTGACACAAGAGTTTTAGTTCTGATCTGACTTGCAACAAGGAGGAGACCCGTGTCTGCGACAACAGGATCTGCACAAAGCACAGGAGTTATACTCTGCATCTGTGGCAACTTTCCTGGAACTGCATGACTTCGATTCACCCTGGGCCAAAGTTCAGTTTCCCCAGACAGTGGACCCCCTTTGACAGCCTCTGAACTTATGGCACTAGTCCCCTGCACACCCCAAGTAAAAACAAAGTGCTGGAACCAAAGAATCGCTGGCCGTTGGGTCCTCCGAGGGATCGCCCAGAAGTAGATGGTCCAGTGCATTGTGGGAAATGTAGTCCTGGCCTCCAAGAAGTTTCAGGCATCTACCATGTTCCCTCAGACTTCTGGGTGTCAAAATAACTTTCTACTGTGCTTACCCTGACCAAAGCTTGTTGGTGGCCGGTCTGGCATCCAACTCCTTTTCTCGATGCTGCACCTTCGGGGAACGCTGCAAAACCTTCATCTGACATCAGCAGTGGCTTCGTTGTTGACTTTTTGCACCCTGGTCCCCACCAGCATCATGTAAGGGGTTAATCCAGCTCCCCTGTGGCTCCTGCTTCAGCAGCATGGACAACCAGGACAACTCTGCACCCGGGCTTCTCGAGCCAGATAAAATCAAACTGACTGTTGTGGCTTGGTCCTGGGACCCGCATCAACTTTACCCTCCTTGGGTTTCACGCAACTCGACCTGCAAGTGGCCGATTGTCACGAGTGCTATTGATCATTGATTGCAATGATAAAGTTTTGCAGTACTGTTTTGCACCGATTTCATTTTGCTTCTAAAATCTATAGCTCCGGTTTTACTTATCTGATTTACTTCATTTTGGTGTCTAAATTTATATAAAAATCTGCTTTATTTTTATAAATTGCTGTCTGGTTTCTTTTGAATTGTGTCAATTACTTATCGCCCATGTTGGTACTCTGATGCTTAGCACATGTTTCTCTACTAAAGCATGACTGCTCTTTGCCACTGTACTAGGACTGAGCTAAGGATTTATTATTGTGTATCCAAGAACCATCTGTGGGGTATGGTGAGAGCACTGTATCGTGAACCCTAACCAGCATCACCACATAATACTCCACCTTCCTACAGGCACAGCATACTCTTATTACTCTGGTATGCACAAACTATCTGTCCACTTAGATGTTTTTCTATGCACCACCACATATCAGGACCGGATACTCCAAGTTGAATACCTCGCAAAAGCCACTACAACCACAATCCACTTTTATTAACCTGTGCCTGGAACTCACCCAGGCCAAACATACTGAAATGGATACTGAATGCTGCCGCACTGGATGACCCGGTCTTCTGCTCAGAGCTTGGGGAACCGATTCGTAATTACTTCACTGAGAACAATGGCATGGCATTCTCTACATTGGTGGAATGAAAGGCATTCGAGTCAGTCATTGATAGTCACTAAGTCGGCTGAGATCAGGGCCTGACTGCATGCTGATATCATTCAACAGGAAAATCCCTTGGCGGAACTAGACCCATCCAAACCAACTGCGTCAGAAGAGGGAAACCCTCCTTGTACTGATTGAATGGCTCAAGATATATGACTACCATGCTTACATTGTTAAGGCACACAATGACCATGACAAAATTAGCAAGCTGTTAGCGCGGCTGGCCAACCCTAACCGATGAAGCTCCCATATCCTACAGTTGCTTGATGCAACTGACAAACTGGTGTTCCCCCAAACAGACTTCAATGGAATTTTCCATGCCTATCATACCTACCTGTATGTGCGTCAGGGGAAACACTGCGCCCAACCAATCCATGACTATGTCTTATGAGGCGGTTCCAAAAGGCTCCCTGTCACGGTGGCGGCATCCCTGGGGAATTGCAATAACTATCCAGGAAGTTAAAGGCCATTAAGGCGCAGGCTGGGGCAAGTCTCCTGGAACAGATGGCTTGCCCATCAAATTGTACTCAATATATGCTGATACCCTTGTTCCCATATTAACAAAATTGTTTAACTAGGCAGAGTCCACTGGCTGTCTCCCACCAACGCTACGTGAAGCGTTGTTGGTCACCATCCCAAAGAAAGACAAGGCCATTGATTTGGTATCTACTTATAGACCCTTCTCTATCCTTAATGTTGATTATAACATACTGAGTAAGGTCTTGGTTAACAGATTACTTCCCCATAGGTGACCTCATCCATGAGGATCAATAGGGTTTTATCCATAACCACAGCACCGAACGGAACATCCAACAACTGATCCACATCTTACAAACTTCACTGACTGCCTACCCAAAAGCCCTAGTCATTGTATTTGATATCGAGAAAACCTTTGATTCTTTATGTTGGGATTACTTCTACATCACAGTGGCGAGTATAGGCTGTGGGTTCCTTAACTGGACGCGCTTGCTTTATATGAGTCTGGTGGCTCGTGTGAAGACTGGTACTGCTATTTATGCACCATGCCAAACAGAGATGAGTATTGTCAGTGCTGCCCCATCTTACCATTACAATGGTGATGGAACCATTGGCCCTGATGCTATGTACTGGTCTTCATTTCCATGGTTTCAGATTAGTGTCTTTGCCCTTTACATGTCATTGTACGCAGATGACCTCCTCCTTTACATGCAGGGAGAACGCTCAGATGTATCGGGCTTCCTCGGAGCACTAGAGCGCTTTGGTACATGCTCAGGATTTTGAGTCAACTGGAATAAGTTCAATGCTTTCTCACTGCATGTTCCGCCCTCTTAAATCCCTCCCCCTGAAATAGATCAGACTCTATGTTTTGAGGGTAACATTAGAGCGAAGTTGGCTTCCCTACACCATTCTGTGCATTTCTGGCTATCCCTCCTACTATCTGTGATGGACAGGGCTGCCTTATCCAGAATGATATTTATCCCCCGCCTCCTTTATTACTTGGCTGCCCTCCCAATCCGTCTCCCTAAGTCCCTCTTCAATTAACTGAATGGCCTACTGGCTCAGCTCATTTGAGGAGCAGAACATCACCAGATCGCTCTGAATAAACTGCGGCTGCAGATGCAGGGGGCCTTGCGGTCCCAGATATTGAGCTCTGCTACCTTGCTTCATAGTTAAAATAGGTGGCATTCTGGAGGGACAGGCACTAGAGTGGAGCGGCAGATGGGCTGAGATTTATTCCCACTTGTGCCACCCTACTAGACTTATTGCTTTAACTACAACCCCAACAACATACAGGATTTGAGGGCCCACTGCTCTCTACCCTATGGTTTGCATGGACCCTAGCACTCCAGAACACAGGGTCAAAGCTCCTGTATGCAAGGGACTTGCCTTTGATAGCCCTGCTGCATTTCCACACAAGGATGACTGGTCTAGCTTGCATGACTGGGAACGATGAGATATGCACTTTGCTGTCTGTGGATGTCCTGTCGCATCCCATGCTCCCATAGACCAATAAACCCCTGTAAATAGTTACCGCTCGCAGAGTTTGAATGGCCTCTCAAGCTGTCTCAGGCCAACTGGGTGTTTCCTTCTTCTCCCTCCATTCAATGCTCCCTTTCTCTAACATTCTCCCTAAAGGATCAGTAATGCAGGTCTCTGCTAATGTCAGCCTCCAGCGTCACTGCAGGTTTTTTTGCAGCTCTACCTTCTGATCTTGGGTGAAACACCTGCTCTGGTTGTCAATTTGGGTGGACTTTGATGACTGGGGTTGCCAGGAGCCTTGACGTTTGAACTGGTACCTGAGCTTATGAACTACAAAAGCCTGAACAGATTAGTCTTGTATAAATGGGGAATGGGTCCAACCCATGGATGCAGGAGTCTCCATTGTCCCAGGGAATAGGTGTTACAACATACAGGAATTATATCAATCAGGCCAACTCTCACCTTCAGATGGAGAAGCAGTAAGGCGAGGGAGAGGTTGTTGGAGAACTGGTAGCACTGGGAGAGAGAGGAGTTGAGGTTCTCTCTTAAATGCAGTCTGGGGTATACTATATGCTTTGATGCATCATGAATAAAATACTTCTGGGAGAACTGCTTTCATCTTTATACACTGTGCATGCGTTAGAATTAGGATCAGATGAAGAGACAGTTACTTCAAGTAAGTACATGTGATGTCTTTCAAACCTCCCAGTTTCACACCGGTACAGTCCAAAGTCCTCTCCACGATCCCTCACAATCATGGAGAAAGAGCAAGTGTTGTGATTGCCTTTGATGGAAATCCACCCCTCCTCACCTCCACCTTCACCCCAATCTCTGGACAACAGTAGTCCCTGAATCATACACAATGTATCAAATATATACAGATCACAGTGAGAAAGTCTGCCACTGCCAATGTATCCCGTGAACAGTGTCTACCCCCGGGAAGAGGACCAACCTCTAGACTGTAGCAGTCCTCATTGTGCTAGTTTGGGTCAGCTGTCCGGTCTCTTCCTCTGATCTTTCCAGGTAACTGTCTATTGGACTGGCGGTCTCTTTCAAGTAGTTCAGGCAGCCTCTTGCCACATCTCTCCCGCAGTTTCTGCAGACATCTGTTGACACATGAAGCCTTTTCTCTGGAGCTCTGTAATGGATGAGTTTGTTATGATGGATCTTGTAACTCTCTGAAGATGTGACTAATTATATCCATTGCTTGCCTGGTATATCTTGTCAGCAGCTCTTCATTTGGCTCTTTTCCTACGACATGTTTTTGCTTATTTTACCTTTCTCTGGTGGATGGCTGTATCTGTATAGCTTTACAGGTGACAACGTCGTACTCACACTACTTGTCTACCTAAAGATCTGTACATGAATCTTTAACTGATACTCTGATGCTGGATACCATGCAAGCAACTGCATCAGTCACCTTATACTGCTCTAGTCTGCAAGAATTTGTGGAATCTCATCTTGCCAAGCTTCTAGGCAGTGTAATCATGCAGCCACAAACTATAACCTCCAGAACGATTTGCTATGAGCTGCTAGTAACTATGGAACTGCTACCTGTACATTTAGCCTCCTGCATGCTGGAATGATGTAGAAAAAAACTCAGCCCTCATATTGCATTGTACTCAGAAATCCGTATTTACACTGACTGCCATAGCTAGGCTGAGACAACTATGACTCGGGCAAATAGCTGGAGGAGTAAGCTCCTGTCTCTGGGCTGAGGACACGTGCTCTCATTGGCATATTAGTATGCATTAAGCTACTGTGATTATTTATAATAATTGTTCAGAGTTTGTCCTACATATTTGCTGTAAATGCAGACCTGTGCTGATCTCCTGGAGGAGTCTGGTGTAGCTTTCTGTTCTCTGTTCTACAACATCTTTGAAGGACTTTGATTGGGACACAAATTTGTGTGATTGGTGGTCAAAACAACTTTAGGCAACAGTTTCCGACAGTGAAAGAAAATAACTCTTATACAGTATTCACTTGTGCAGCCTGTGGTGGCTGTTTTTGCTACCGTCTTTATCTTCTTAGCATGCCCCACATGCATCTTTTGCAGATATGGAGATTTTGGTGTTGCTTTGGTTCAGCTACAGTATAAGAGGATGCACTTTCCTGCTCTTGAAAAGGCACTGGTTATTTGTCCCTGAAACTGTGCATTCTGTTGCTGTGGTCTTTAGTCAGCAACAAACAACAGTTGGTAGAAGGAATGCTTGAACTAATCTCTGCCAATGGCAATCGCCAAAGGCTCCATTCCAGTTCATCAATTTTTGCCCACTGTACCAACTGTAGACAGAAACCTGCCACATGAAAATCAGTCTTGGTCCTGCTCCATTAATAACAATATGACACAAACTGCCAGACCAGGTCCCCTTCAGACAGTAACACAACCAACCCCACACTTATTTTGGCCTACTTAGGCCTCGTCAGTGAGGTATAGCTTCAGTCTTGTGCCACAGCAAGCACATGACACACACCTGGGCATACTCTTATACTTAGGGCATCTTCTGCGGCACAGAACAAAGTAATGGAAGGAATGCTTGAATTAATCACATTCCAGTCCATTGTTTTTGCTCTCTATGCCACTCTAGACAGCACCAGCCACAGGTAAACCACTAGGGGCCAGATGTACGACAGTTTTTTGCGGTCACAAACAGGAAATTGGCCCGTTTGTTACCGCAAAATAGGTCTGCCCTATGTACAAACCATATTTTGCGAGTCGGTAACCTATTACCGACTCCCAAATTAGGGTTTGCGACTCGTTATTAGGAAGGAGCATGCCAGGAATTGGAACAAGATCTCTAGCGACCAACTCGCCGCCTCCCTCAGCAGCTCCGCTCCCACCGCCACAGACGACGACCCTTCCACTGCCGCCCGTACCCTACACAACTGGATCACCGACTGCATGAACATCATCGCCCCCCTCAAGAAAACATCCAACCCACACGCCAAGAAAGCCAGCTGGTTCTAACTTGAACTCCGAGAATCTAGACAAACCTGCAGACGCCTCTATGGAAGTACTCCAAAACCCCAGCAGACCAAGACAACTTCAGAGCAGCCATCACCGCCCACCACAAACTCATCAGACACTAGAGGAAGAAAGCTCTCCCGGACAGACTCTCCACCTATGCACACAACAACAAGGAACTGAAATAGGAACATGTCATTTTTCATTTTTAAATGCATACCATTTTCCTTTAAGGAAAACGGGCTACATTTAAAAAAAATCCAGCTGCATTTAAAAAGCAGTCACACACATGGTGGTCTGCTGACCCCAGCAGGCCACCATCCCCTGGAGTGCTAGCCATTCCCAATGGGGTCACAAATTGCACCTGCCTCATGAATATTAATGAGGCAGGCAGTTTGGGAACCCATTAGGAATCGCAAACAGTGTCTGAGACACTGTTGTAAATTCCAATTTGCAAGTCACAAATTGCAAGTCGCAAAAAGACGCAATTTGCGACTCACAAATCGGAAGGATCGTACATCTGGTCCTAGGTCCATGGTTTCCAGCCAACACCCCCGCACCACCACTGAGCAAGAGAGTTAGGGCACGTGCTTCTTCAAAAACCAGTCAGCACGTTACTTGCTACCTTGTGCACCTTAACCCTTTAGGCCAATGATCAAATCGATGTTAGGTAACCATGTTCACAAAGCTGATGGGTTCAAATAAAGTACGTTAATACTCATATGTTTGAAGCTAATTTTAAAGATAAGTTATTATTTCATGCATCTTAAAAGTACTGTGGCAAGGAATATGACTAGCAACAAAACTTTTTGGCTCAAAAAGGAAAATAATCCGTCACTGTGGCAAAAACAGTCTTAAACAAGCACAGGCAAAGCGAGTATTCGTGGCATTCACTTCCAACCTCTTGGTAGTGTCAATCCTTGTTTTGTCATAGTTTTGCAAAACTTTATTGTTGGGGAAGCTGTTGGGTCTTATCAATCTAAAATAACTACTGACTAAAACCTAAAACATGTTTGGTCTCAAAAAGCACACATTGTCGTTGTAGTCTCTGGCACTCAAGTGATCGACTTTGTGTGTTCATGTTCTCCTTGTAAAATTGCGGAATGACGACATTGCCCTTTAAAGGTTTTCATAACCTCCTCTTTGTCTCAATCCCTGTTCATGGCCTACAGATGGTGCTGGGGTATTGTCATGTGGACTGTGTTGTCAAGGGGAGTGAACACCTGTTATTTATCTGTTGGTCTACCGAGAGACCTGACATTGGTATCTGTAACTGATGCTGTGATGCTAGATTCCAGGTAGCCGAAAACTTTATCACACACAATCCACCGCTCTTAACCTTTAATCACACAACACACTGATCAGAGCGCCTGGAAAATTAAAAATCCTTCTATTTCCAACCACTTAAATATTGTAATTATGCATGAAGAAACTGCTGTTCACCGGATGTATCAAATGGCGAACTAGAGACCATGATACTAGAACTTGCCCTCTTCAACATTCCTGATACCATAATTATGCAGCTAGAAATTACAGCTCCCAGGATGTATTGTACTGAGAAAGCCATATTTCCAGTGACTACCAGAGCCAGCTTGAATTATCACCCAATCAGACCCAGGACAGGAGGAGTGGTCCTGTCAGTAAGTGGCTTTCATTTTTCCACGTGAAGCTAGTGCCAGAATTTAAAAGCAAGGTCATGACATAGATTTGAGGTAAGCGCAGACCAGTAGTGATCCCCTGTGCTAGCTTGATAGACCTTTCTCTTGTCCATTATAGTAGATCCTTACAAGAGTTTGTTTGTGACAAGGGGCATGCGAAATCTCATCTACGCCGGCATAATATCACATAATTCCCGGCATTTCACATCAGGCTTGTAGCTCAAAATACTCAAGATTATACCATTACGCCACATCTTATGATTTAGATTCAATTGGGGTAAAAATCCTCTTGCAGAAGCATGGGAACACTACGAATGAACAGAGCGCGAGTGGCTGTTCTTCCTGTCATGCAAAATGTTATGCTATTGTTTTTTTCAGAAAATGCATCCTTGCATCACACGACGCGAGATATCTCTAAAATAGATGCAAGGACAGTATTGGCTTCTCCGCTAAGGTGGAAGAGCACCGCCTCACTTCTTGAACTGCAAGCTGAATACAAAAAAATAAAAGGATAATAACGTTTGTTATTATCATTTTGTTTTCTGTATTCCGCTTGCAGCTGAAGCCAGGTGGGCGGGGCTGGGCTCCTCGCGTCACAGGGAGAGGAATGGTGACAGCACCTAAAGTGCGCATGATGGTTTGGCCGGCCGTCTCGGGCCGTTCAAACCGTCATGCGCACTCTGCATGTTCTCCACGCAGACTGAAATACAGTCTGCGTGGAGAACGTGCACAGCTTGCTAGCCCCTGTCTGAGCGTCAAACCACAGCGCTCAGACCAATCACAACGCTGCTAAGGCTGTGTGCTTCCTGTGGAAGAAGGACGGAGGAAGAAGAGGTGGCAGCCGGTGGTCGGCGGTATAGGTAAGTGCTTACTTTTTTATTATTTCCCACCCCCTCCCTCCGTTACCCCTCCCCCCGCCACCCACACTTTTTCGGTAGCAGCCGCTACTGTGCAAGGATGCATTTCACAATACAAAATAGCACAAAATGATGGGCCGGCATTTTGCAAACTTCTGCACAATTTCACATATTGTTTTGGGAAATTTCAATGAGGCCTACCTGTGACATCAATGTCTGATTCCTGATGGAAATATCTCCAGAAAAAAGTATCCTTTGTTCCAACTTGGTGAAACTGAATAAAAGTATTATTCACTCCCAGCATGTTCCAATGCCTTGGTTTCTTGGATTATTGCTTGCTTTTGACTTGATGTAGCTCCCATCATAAAAGGTGGTTTGATTCTGATGTTGAACTGACCCTTGTGTAACTGAGTTTCGTAAAACTCCATTTTCAGTTGTTGCGGTTCTCTGTGAGGAATTCCTGTTGGTCTGTTGCACCTTCCTTCCTGGTCTTCTTTTCAATGCTTAATTTGTGCCAGTGTTTGCTGATGCTCAGCACTGGCACTTATTTCTTCAAATCAGCACTTGTTTATGACAGTCCACCACAATGTGGCATGGCCTGACTATTATTAGCACAGGCACATCAGCAGATGGTTTATCAATTCAATATACAGTAAAAAAAATCTAAGATACCATTGAGTCCAAATTGTCACACATGAAGGAGTATGATGGCATTAGTCAGCGTTGGCAGGTGCAGTGGGTGGGGAAGCCGTAGTGTCCTCCTGAGAAATACCTTAGGCTCTGACACTTAGAGCCTTATTTAGATCTTGGTGGACGGGTTACTCCGTCACAACAGTGACAGAGATCCTGTCCGCTGAAATCTAAATTCAATAGATGTAATGGGATTTATATTTGGGCGGACGGGATATCCATCACCGATGTGATGTAGTAACCCGTCCGCCGAGATCTAAATCAGGCCCTTAGTCTTCTACATATTAAGCACTACTTCTTTTAGTTCTTCAGTTTTAGGTCAGCCGTGATCAGTAAGTACGTTCACTCAAGTTGCAGCCCAATGTACTTTCCTGAAAGCTCAAGTTAGCACTAGGCTGTATGGATAGCTTTTATTTGCTCAGACATTTCAGCTGCTAAAAGGAGGCATAATATGCTGGAGAAAAGCCCGTAAATTAAGCTATCCATGGTACTGATACTTCCCGGTGCAGGAATGCCATTTTTGGCCTTGCATAGACCATTGTTTCTGCTTCTATTAATATAGAGCAACATAGGACCATGTGCTTCTTCACAAGTGCAACAAATGTAATACTATAATCGAATATAACGTTATTAACTGTTATCTGGACACCATTTTCTATGGTTTATTTCTACAAAACAGTATTTAAATTGGTTTAATTGATGGGGGCTAGTCCTCCAACTCTCAAAATGCTTTGAAATATTGAATGAATGCCCACAGCTGGAAAATTGAATCACTGTAGAATGATTATATGTGCTAGATATGTCTATGATTGAAAAGTGGCCCACATAAATATAAAAACAACTCTTCCATGTTTTTCAATGACTTTGTCCGAACACTGCACCCGCTCCAGGAACTCATTACAGTAGATAAACTGATGGCATTGGAGGCTCTGGAAGCTTAGTCTAATGAAGAGTAGAAAGAAAGATTAGTCATTCACCCCTTGTTCCTTTCCAAACTTTTATTCTGCTAAACAAAAATCAGAGGTGTTTACTAAAGCAACCAAGGGAAATCTTTTTGTCACTCAAAATATATCTATCTAAAAATGTATCTGATGGAACACATCCTAAAACATTTGATGTGGGGACATGACACAATACATCTACCACCCTGTTTTTATTTCTTCCCAACATCTTAATCAAGGGCAGGAATCCTGTATACACTGTCTTTGGCTGTCTATGATGCTGCTTCCTTTGCTGGTTCTGCACATCACGGTTATTTTTTGATCATTTCGTCCACTTTTATGTTCATGGTTAAGTACCCAATTTTTTTAGCTGCTTGATCAGGGAGAATGGACCACACCATGGTCCTTGTGTTGTTACGTCGCTTTCCTTCAAAGGTTTTCATCACCTTCTCTATTTTATGATACTGGCTAGGGGCACACAGTGGGCGCCAGTGTATTGTGGTCAGTCAAGGGAAGCGAAGACATATCAGTTATCCTGATGTCCTGCTAAAGACCAGATTCATTCATTATCTTGACCAAACATCAATTCTGAGCAAGTGCTAAAATATGAGTTTGTTTTTGTTGCACAATTAAGAAGCGTATACCTCGAATTCAAACCTCTAAAATATGGTTTTTAACTTGGCAGGTTTTCTTGCGCTGCTTTGCATACATTGTTTTCTAAATTTGTATATATTGTTTTCTGAAAACTCAGGGCCCGATTCACAGAACTAACTTAAGACAAAATCCAAACTTACTACCATTTTGGTATTCATGAAGGCACTTACTATTTGGTATTCACAGAAGGCACTTACTTACTCATTTTGAGTAACTTACTCATTTGGTATTCACAGAAGGCACCTACTCATCAATGAGTAAGTGCCTTCTGTGAATACCAAAATGAGTAAGTTACTCAAAATGTGTAAGTTACTCAAAATGAGTAAGTAAGTGCCTTCTGTGAATACCAAAATGAGTAAGTGCCTTCTGTGAATACCAAAATGGTAGTAAGTTTAGGATTTTGTCTTAAGTTAGTTCTGTGAATCGGGTCCTCAAATATTAACATGCACCATACATGGAGAGCATTGCGGGTTTACATATATTTCCTTTCAAACTAAACTCATTTTATTGAAATTACATTATGATGAATGAAAATCTATCTGTATGGGAATGATCTTTGTTATATTGAAAGGAATGATAACATTTGTTTAAAAAAAAAAACCATAGTAAACTCTGGCCTTTCACATCAATGTGCGTTCTCCCATGTTTTGTTTTCCTTTGGAGAGATGAGCAAAATTGTGGACAGATGTCGAATTTCAAGAATAAGTATTTAGCAAACAAGATATATATTTTTTTGCCTAAAAAAACTTGCTTGGTAAAAGGTTATTCTTCCAATTCGACATCTATGGGAATATAAACACCCAATTTTACCATTCCAAGTCAGTGTCTCCCACCGAATGACCATAGAAATATAGGGGCATATTATCAAGGGCTTTATCGCCGCTTTAGCGGCACTTTTTGCCGCTAAAGCGGCGATAATTTTATCGCCCTATTAGCAAGCTGTCGCTAACAGGCGTTAGCAACAGCTTTCAGGCGTTAGAGGCCGCGTTTTTCATCGGCTTGCATGTCAGCGATAATTATCGCTAATGACATGCAAGGAAGGCGTTCCCTACTAAAAGCGACAGAATACAGTCGCTAACACCACTACCCCCTATTAGCAAGGCAGGCGAAGCGATAAAATAATTTGCGCTAAGCGCGTTTATCGCTAGATTTTAACACCTGCTAGTGAGGATGACTTACCTGTTTGAAGTATAGGAGGTGGATTCTACTGCTGAATCCACCTTAGCGTTAATGCGAGAATATCGCTGGTTTTCCAGCGATATTCTCGCATTATGCCGCTATCGCTGGAATAATAATTGCCGTAGCGCTAATTGTTGCTAATACAGCGTTAGCGTGGCGATATATTCCAGCGATAGCTGGCGATAAAATATTTCGCGCTAAGCGCGCTCTGCGATATTTATCGCATTTTGTTGCTAATATGGCCCATATATTGTTAAAATTCGTAAATGTGGAGGTAAGAATAGCATAGGTATAGGTGATTATTTTAACCTTTATATTCTGATACACAATCCCCGATGGCCAAGGTATATTTAACTTTCTACACCTGCTTCTCCAAATATATGCAAATCAATGCTAGGGAAGAATGTTTACAATAGAGGTAGAGTGCAAAGAAAGTAAGTTTATGTCCATATTTTCAAGCGTAATTTTACAAAATATATAATGATTTTACAAATCTCAACAGCAGCTTGGCAAGAAACGTGGTAAAGCAGCACAGCACGTGAAAACAGAAAAAAACTCCTCTGTATTGAAAAATATTCTTAAATTAAAAAAGACGTTTTAGAGATATGTGCTGTCCAGTTCTCAAATGCAGGCTGCAATGTGTAATGTCAGGCACCGAGTAATCCACATGCGGACCATTGTAAAAAAGACCCAAAACTTTGCCTCTCTACGATGACAGCTCTGTGGGGATGCTTATGGGGCAAGTGACTCTCAGTTGGGTTAAAATGTTTATATTTATTAAATGTTCGTTTAGAATCCTATTTCTGAGTCAGGCCATGCAGGGGAAATGTAACTGTCTGCAAGGAACACCATTTTATGTCATTTCACCTTTTGTAAATCGAGCTCAAAATTCCCATCCTTTCTGCATTTACAAAAAGGGAAAATGTTGTAAAGTTATCAAAAAAGTTGGAACCTAATAGAAAAGGACAGCAGCGATATTGTCAATTAGGAGTGAAGATGTTGATGTCATGTCTGAAACAGGACAGGGATACGCCAGGAACTCCACCCTGCTTTAGTTATCGTTATAATTGGTCACTTAATTCTGATGGCGCTGGTAATACAAACAGCTGAAATCTTTGGGTAAAAGTTTGGGCAAAAATGAAGAATTGCCAGTGGAACTGGTCCCAGAATTACGGATTCTCCGGGTGATTTCTTATTTGTTAGTTGACCTTCGAGGTCCAATCACAGTTGACCACATATTCCCCACCCAGTGAGGACTTCCGAGGTGCAAGATTCTGTAAAGATCTTTCATATTAAATTTAACCATGGGCTTATGCTCGAGAGTGAGGGATTGTTCTTGTCCTGCTGATGAAAACTATTTTTCTTAGATGTAGCACAACCAGTGATGCCTCTAAGGAAACACTTTCAACACTTGATGCAAGCAGATCACGAGTGATGGCTGGAAAGGTCCCATGTACAATAACTCTGACAGGACACCTGTCTTTAAACCTACTACCCCCACTTGGAACATGAAGGGAACAAATTATCTTCGTACCAAATTAGGTTGCCTTCACCTTTGTTATGGCTGAAGGAAGCAAGCATTTGTATTATAGAGAGGAATTAGGTTTTTTCTGTTTAGCAGTTGTGGGTAGCAGAATGTGTGCAATGCTACACATTCTTGAATGTCCATATGAGCTTGAGGACTCACCATTTTCAGAAGTTCCAAAATTAAAATTTAAAAGACTGTAGATTGGTCAGTTAATAATATCTTACATATATAGTTCTCTTTTGAGGGTATGAAGCGTTTTCAGCGTGTAGGCTTACTGTGTCTTGCTGGGATTGCTGAGCCTTGGCTTCTGCACCCAAGTTTCTTGACTTTTACCTGGGCTCATAGACCTTAGAAGCTTGAACATGTCTGGTCATAGTATGAAGGAAGCGGGATCTGATCCATAGCTACAAGAGAACACCCTGTCCCACAGAGCAGGACTTGCAACATGCCGTGTGGAGGCAGTTTACCCAAATGAAATCACTCATCGCTCTGGGTGCCCTCCCCACCCAGAGACGTATTTCTCATCTTTGATATTATCCAAGTGATTACGCCTGTAAGTGTAATTACACCAATTAAGACAGCTTTCACTTTCCACTGGAGAACCAGGTAAAATGAGGCAGAGTTTGTTGCAGTGTGGATAGCACCAGGGGTGACAGATGTGGTATTTACTTCTTCAAACACAGAATTTTGGAGAACTGATGGCGTATTGGCTGAGACCGAAGCTGTGACTAGCAGACCATTTATTGTGGTTGATGGCTTTTCAGTTTGACTAAATTCAGGATCAGATTTGGAAACAGTTACATTAACTTGGTAAATGTTATCAATACCTGTTCGCTCTGTCCCGCACCAGTACAAACCCAAGTCCTCCTCTTCAAGATCTGTGATGGTCACTGTGAATATTTGAGTTGTGTGATTGTCTTTAAGGGAAAACCGTCCCTTTCTCACCTCCTTCTGGGATCCTGTGCTTTGTAAAACAATGGAACAGTAGTACCAAAAAGCTCCTTTGCACCAGTAATGCGGATACTGTACAAGCTCCCCTTCATATCGACAAGCCATAGTGAGAGACCCTCCCGAGACACCCTTCACCTCTTCAACGTAGCTTCCTGAGTCTCCAAACACATCTGAACATAGTATCAATGCCAACACTGTGGCAATCCTTGTTATGCTGCCTCGATTCAGCAGTGCACTCCCATTTCTCTGATATCTCATGGGGGCGTCTCTTGTCTGACACTCTCTCTTCAGTGGATCAGGGCTGGAGGTCTCTGCTCAGGACAATCTTCTGCTTTATCTCTTCAGGTTCCTTCAGTTCTTCCTTTTCATCTCCTTTGAAGCTCCTTCAGCGCAATCCCAGATCTCATCCTCTGCGACAGCTCCTTATATCCTTCTGCTTCGTTCCTTAGTTAAGTGTCTCTTCTGACACTAAAGAAGAGCTATTAGTTTTCTGGAACCTTGACCTATAACAAGAGGGAAGTGTAATTTCCTGTGCATCTGCAGCACCTTTATTTAGAGGAAATGCAGGTCTATTTTGAGTCTGTCCCTGGTTGACACATATTGTTGTTCTGCTTTTAAATATAAATGTAATGCACAATATTTTTCATTTTGTTGTCGAATGAAAGGGTTTTGAAGTTTCTTTCTCACATAAGATCCTATTTTTCTAACACAAGTAACGCATTTTTTCAAAGCAATTGTTTTGTCATTTGTATACTTCAAGGCGTTTGGTTCTGTGCGGGTCATGCCTTGGTATTAGTCCAGAGACACATTACTTACAGCCTGTGCTTAAGTTATGAAAGTATAAGTGTTGTATGTACGCGCACAAGGTATTTAGCGCGGACTGGGTGTGTCTTGCGGCACTTGCTGCCTCTGGTGAGTCCCACCTCGAGACACACCACTCTCCATGATTATATTTAACTGTTGTCAATCCATGTTGTTATTCAAGTGTTGCTAAGTTCCTTAGCCCGTGGATGCATTAGCCGGTAGGCAGGTTTGACGGTTGTAGAGTCAGTTGACTCTGCAGCTCCTGCTGACCGGTGGCCATCTGTTGTGGGCAAAGACTGTTTCAAATAAATTTCATCCTTTTCATCAAAGCCTCCTTAAATAATCCTTACTTCATTTTGACGACGAGGATGAGATACGAACCCAAGCGTGCAAAGCACAATGTATTTTTCTTTCACTAACTCAGCCTCTTCTGATTCAGCCATCAATTTTCTTGAGCACGTTTTTTTCTATAGAGGGTTCTCCTGGGTCCATGGTTGCCGACAACGGGACACATTTTTTATCTGATCAGATGCAGCAATTTCTGGCTAAACGTGACATCAAGCACTTACGAGTAGCTCTTTATTCACCATTGTTCAATGGCCTGGTTGAAAGAGGGAATAAAGTAATTAAAGAAGGTATACAAACAGCCATTTCTGCAGGTTTAAATGTCAGATCATTTCTCAAGAAAACAATCTGGGAATATAATTGTTATCCACATTGCGCCACAAGGGTTACCCCATTTTTTATGCTAAGAGGAAGGAAACCTCATTCTGGCTTATTTCCTAATTGGGTAAAAGACCAGTTAGGAGTCAAAGAACCTGGAGAATCCTCCACCAAGGAATCTGTCTCTGGTTCATAGAGTTGCCATGGCTGCAGCATCATACTCCCTCTGGTCACACCCAGTACTGCTGATGACATTATATAAAGTCATAGATGTTGCTTTGTCTAACCTACCCGGACTTCAACAGCATTTGACGAGCATAGTCCAGACACCACTTCTACTTTGAAGTATTTGCTATTTTCGCTGGGGACCCCAGGGCGGGAAGGCTCAATTTCTTCACTGACCTTGAGTATTGGTCTTCCATGGCCCCACTAAACATGTGCTTCCTTATGGTTAGACTTGGTTTGGATTGAGTTTTGTGGTGCAACTGTCATTGGGAGGTGTAGTTGGGGAGTTGTTTTGTTGTTCACCCTGCAAAAGGGATTGTTGTTTATGTTTTTTGTAGAGGGGAATCTTTTACTGCATGCTGAAACTTTCATGCTGGGTGAGATAATTGGAGGGAAGGCGGACTCTCCGCTCGGGCCTTCCTCCTTGCTTCCATGGTGGGTGCTGCCCCTACTCTGAGGGTAATCACTTGGAATGTACACAAGTTCAATTCCCAGAATAAACATTATCGAATCCAAGCCTTTCTTAAAAGGCACCAGGCCCAGGTTGCACTCCTCCACGAGATTCACTTAAAAAAATTAGAAGGGCTAGCACTTCAAAAACACTGGAGGGGCAAGGTCTATGCCACTACCTATTCATCATTCGTGAGGGGGAGTGCTGATTTGGATACTTCCTTGGACTTCCATCCTTGCCCAGCTCAAGATCATCGATCTGAAGAGGTGATATGTGGTGCTGCCAGGCAAACTCGATGGCAAAGATATAACGTTACTTAATGTGTATGCCCCTAACACTGACCAACCAGCCTTCCTTTCTTTCATTGCGCTCCACATTACTTCTGTCTCACACTATCCTCGCCTGATGACCACGGACTTCAATTGTGTAGCTGATGTCAAACAGGATAGATCACGTCCTCCCCACCCTTCATTCCTACTAGCAAGAGCGCTCGATTCTTCCACTACTGGATGGCAAAGTGGGGATTCATTGACTCATTGAAGGCTCACAACAAGAGGGGCACTGTAGGAAAGTGCCCTCTTTGTATGGTCACCCCCCACACTTTTGCTCCAATGCTGATGGTTATGACTCTGAAAGTGCACTGCAGCCTGCTTCCCAGGCCCCAGTGCTATCTCCCTAAAACTCATATGTGTGAATTGGTACCCCCAATTGGCAAGGACTTTAACCCCCTTATAAGTTCCTAGTCTATGGTACCAGTGGTATCCAGGGCATGGGTGTTAAAGGGGGCACCAGGGCCTGAAGCACTGTTTTTGCCATCCTGAGTGACCTAAGTAAACTACTGACAGAGGCCTGCAATTGAAGACAGCAGGAGCAGCGCAAACTGCTCGTACTCGACTTTGCCCTCACCATGTGTGCAAAGTCTATGCACTATTTTTAATATTTGCCAGTCAGCCCTAATGAAATCCTCCTAAGCCCAGGAGGCAGGGTGCATTATATTAAAGGTGTGGCCATCTAAGGTGCAAGCTCCCTATAGTGGCCGTTTACTATTAAAGTTTCCTAAAAGTGATACACAGTCCGTAGGATAACATGGGTTGGCACCCACCCGGGCAAACCCGAGGTTGGCAGCTATATTATGCTACTGCCTAAATATTTCGTGTTTGATATCAAACAACATGCCTCATCATCCCTGACATGAATCTCATGTTGAGCACGATGTGGCATGAACCTAGGTGGATACCTTAGAGGTTTCCCACCTGGTTGTTCCAGCCTTTCCTGTGTTCTGGCTGCCAGCCCGCAGCTGCTGCCGACAAGACAGGAATCTGACCCCCTGCCAGGAGGTGTGACCTCTCCTAGGAGTCAGAAACAATGGCCTGGATGGGAAGGAGGTCATACCTTCCTCCCTGAGAGACTGACTAGTGAAGTGGCATATCAAGGCGGTGAGCTTCAAAGACTGCCCTGCCTGTGATATGCAACCAGACTGCCTCCCAAAGGGGGAAACAGCCTTCTCCCTGCCCCCAGGTGGGAAAATTAGGTGTGCACCCCCAGAAGGCTAACCACACCTCCAGGGTGGGCTGCCTGGTCTGTACAGCTGAGGAAGACTTCTGCCATTTTTTAAAGTGGTAAAATAAAGGGTTCTGGGTAGAAAAGGTGACGTACACCCCCGGGTGTGATCACTTCAGGGGCGGATTATCCACTGGGGCTAGTAGACCATTGGCCACTTGCACCCACAACCCTAACACCCCTTTTTATCATTGATGGTAATCATAAAGTTTTGCAGTACTGTTTTGCGCCGATTTAATTTTGCTTCTAAAATCCATATCTATGGTTTTATTTATCTGATTTACTTCATTTTGGTGTCTAAATTTATATAAAAATCTGTTTTGTTTTTATAAATTGGTGTCAGATTTCTTTCGAGTCATGTAAATTACTTATCGTCCATGTTGGTACTCTGAAATGCTTAACATGTTTCACTACTAAAGCCTGACTGCTCTTTGCCACTCTACCAGGACTGAGGTAAGGAGATATTATTGTGAATCCAAAGGACAATCTTTGGGGTATTGTGAGAGCATTGGATGGTGAAACCTAACCAGCATCACCACATAATACTCCACCTTTCTACAGGCACAGCATACTCTTATTACTCTGGCATGCACAAACTATCTGCCCACTTAGACGTTTTTCTATGCACCACCACATATCAAGACAGGGTACTCCAAGTTAAATACCTCGAAAAACCCACTACAACCACAACCCACTTTTTATTAACCTGGGCCTGGAGCTCACTCAGGCCACTCATACTGACATGGAAACTGAATGTCGCCGCCCTGGATGACCCGGTCTTCTGCTTAGATCTTGGAGAAGCGATTCGTAATTACTTCACTGAGAATGATGATATGGCATCCTCTCCATTGGTAGAAAGAGAGGCATTCGAGTCAGTCATTCAGAGTGACTAAGTCAGCTGAGATCAGGGCCCAATTGCGTGCTGAGATTATTCAACAGGAAAACCGCTTGGTGGAACTAGAGTTCCCGCACACCGGCGGCACGACCCATCCAAACCGACTGCGTCAGGAGAGGGAAACCCTCCTTGTACTGACTGAATGGCTCAAGATATATGACTACCGTGCCTACATCATAAAGGCACATAATGACCATGACAAGACTGGGAGGCTGTTAGCGTGGCTGGTGAACCCTAAACAATGAAGCTCCCATATCCTACATTGCGTGATGTCACTGACGAACTAGTGTACCCCCAAACGGACATCAATGGCATTTTCCATGCCTATTATACCAACTTGTATGCGCGTCAGGGGGACCACTACACCCAACCCATCCATGACTATGCCTTAAGCGGTGGTTCCAAAAGGCTTCCTGTCACAGTGGTGGCATCCCTGGGGAATGGCAATAACAATACAGGAAGTTAGAGGCCATTAAGACGCTGGCCCGGGCAAGACTCCTGGAAGAGATGGCTTGCCCATCAAATTGTACTCAATGTATGCTGATACCCTTGTTCCCATATTAATCAAAATGTTTAACAAGGCTGAGTCCACTGGCTGTCTCCCACCAATGCTACGTGAAGCATTGTTGGTCCTCCTCCCAAAGAAAGATAAGGCCATTGATATTGTATCTTCTTATAGACCCTTCTCTATCCTTAATGTTGATTTTAAAATACTGAGTAAGGTCTTGGTTAACAGATTGCTTCCCATCTAGGTGACATCGTCCATGAGGATCAATAGGGTTTTATCCATACCCCTAGCACCGTACTGAACATCCAACAAACTCTGCTGACTGACTACCCAAAAGCCCTAGTCATTGTAGTTCATATCGAAAAAACCTTTGATTTTTTATGTTGGGATTACTTTTACGTCACAATGGCGAGCATGGGCTGTGAGTCCCTTAACTGGACGCGCTTGCTTTATATGAGTCTAGTGGCTCGTTTAAAAACTGGTACTGCTATTTCTGCACCATGGCAAATAGAGAGGGATACTCGTCAGTTTACACTTCACCATTAGAATGGTGATGGAACCATTGGCCCTGGCGCTCTGTACGGCTCTTCACTTCCCTTGGTTACAGATTGGTGTCTCTGCCCTTTATGTCTCATTATACGCAGCTGACCTCTTCCTTTACATGCAGGGAGAACGCTCAGAAGTAGAAGTCTCCTTCGGAGCAATAGAGCTCTTTTGTACCTGCTCAGGTTTTCAATTCAACTGGAATAATACTCCCTTACTATTCCAGCGAGTCAAGAGCTATGCATCAAAATAGCTAAATTCTTTTTTGATAAGGTTAATGCTATCTTTTTAACTTTTTCCGACTCTTCAAACAGAATGACCAGCAACCCAATAACTGGGTCGAAGGGAGACAAAAAAGATACCCCTAGATTGGATAGTTTCGTCCCGTTAATGGAATCGGAAACCTCCAACCTTCTTGCGAATATGAAGTCAGGCTCCCGTATGACTCATGCACGATAGCCATAGTAAAACTAGCTGTGGAGCCAGTGTCACGTAAACTGACATCCATTATAAATACAATGTATTTGGAAGGATATTTCCCTAGAGACTGGAAACAGGCCTCCATTCTACCCCTGCTGAAGAAACCCAGTTTAGACGCCAAAGATCCGAATAATTTCAGACCTATATCCAGACTACCTCTCCCGCGAAAATCATAGAGAGAAACATGAATGTCCAACTCAACCAGTTTCTGCAACAATCTCAGGCGCTGAACCTAACTCAGTATGGTTTCAGAGAGGGTCACAGCACAGAAACCGCGCTCCTCAAGTCCACAGAAGAGATTAGGACCATTCGCTGACCGGGGAGGTAGGGCTGCACTGATCATGTTGGATCTCTCAGCGACATTTGATACGGTCCATCATGCCCTGCTGATGGACCGATTGGACGAGATAGGAGTCAAGGGCACGGCCTGGAAACTGCTTAAATTCTTTCTATCTGACAGAACTCAAACGGTTATCCTGGACAAATTCGAGGCAAAAGCATTCTCTCTGCCTTGTGGAGTCCCACAGGGGTCTTCATTGAGTCCGACGCTCTTTAACATTTATGTGTCCTCACTGGCGCCCCTAATTGAATCTTTTCGCTTTAGTCTAACGTCCTACGCGGATGACACCCAAATTGTGGTGGCAATACGGCCAGATGTATTCCAGGATACTGCATCCAGGTTGCAGGACTGCATGAATGTTGTGGGGGTATGGCTGGCCGAAAATTGCCTAAAACTCAACTCCGGCAAAACGGAGGTTGTGCTGTTCGGTAACAACCCCAATTTCTGGACCCCCGATTGTTGGCTGAATGCATTAGGTCCGCTCCCCACTCCTACTAGGAAGGTGAAGAACCTGGGAGTGTGGATTGATGATACACTTAGCTTCAGGGACCAGGTGAACACCGTGGCGTCATCAACATCGTATATCCTCAGATCCTGCAAAAAAATAATGCCACTACTACCTAAAGATGCACAACAAATGGTTGTCACCGCGTTAATAATGTCTAGACTGGACTATTGTAACAGTCTTTACCTCAAGCTTCAGGAAGGATCGATGAACAAATTACAGATCCTGCAGAATGCAGCGGCCAGACTCCTTACGGGCACATCTAAGTCTGCATCGGTCACAGCCGAGATAAAAAAACTGCACTGGTTGCCGGTCAGGAAGCGCACTCAATTCAAGGCTCTATGTTTGGTCTTTAAAGCTCTTCAGGGAGCCGGCCCAGACTTTTTAAAACAACGTCTCAGCTGGTATATACCAAAAAGAGCACTGCGGTCATCAGATGCTAAATTGGTAATAGTGCCCTTTGTGAAAAAAGCCAACTGGGGTGGCAGAAGTTTCATAGCCAATGCGGCTAAGGCTTGGAACGCCCTCCCAATACACCTGAGATGCATGACCAATCTATTGGCCTTTAGGAAGGCATTGAAAACTTGGCTTTTCATAAACTAAGTTGGTCAATACCCACACTATTTGAGCCCTCAGCAGGTCTTCACATAGCGCCAGGACACCTTCGGGTAACAGTTTGCGCTCTACAAATGTAACTAACATAACATAACATAACATAATAAGTTCAGTGCTTTCCCACTGCACGTCCCATCCTATTAAGCCCCTCCCCATGAAGTAGATCAGACTCTGTGTTGGGAGCGGATCACATTCCTGAATCTCGGAATCAATGCATAACATACGGAGATGGAGTTAATAGAGGGTAACATTAGAGTGATGTTGGCCACCCTACACCTTTCTGTGCATTTCTGGCTATCCCTCCTACTATCTGTGATGGGCAGGGCTGCTTTACCCAGAATAATATTTCTCCCTCGCCTCCTTTATCACTTTGCTGCCCTCCCAATCTGTCTCCTTAAGTCCCTCTTCAATTAAGTGAATGGCCCATTGACTCAGCTCAATTGGGGAGCATAACGTCACCGGATTGCCCTAAATACACTGTGGCTGCAGATTCAGGGGGCCTTGCCGTCCCAGATCTTGAGCTCTGCTATCTTGCTGCATAGTTAAAATGGGTGGCCTTTTGGAGGGACAAACACTAGAGTGGAGCGGCAGATGGATTGAGATTTATTCCCACTCGTTCCACCCTACTAGATCTATTGCTTTCACCGTGACCCCAGCAACATACAGGATTTGAGGGCCCACTGCTCTCTATCCTATGGTTTGCATGGACCTGATCACTCCAGAACACAGGGTCAAAGCTCCTGTATGCAAAGGACTTGCCTTTAATAGCCCTGCTGAAATTGCCACACAAGGATGACTGGTCTGACCGCATGACTGAAAACAATGAGATGGACACGTTGCTGTCAGTAGCTGTCCTGCTACTTCCCATGCTCCCATAGACCAATAAACCCCTGTAAATAGTACCAGCTCCCAGAGTTTGAATGGCCCCTTGTGCTGTCTCACGTCAACTGGGTGTTTCTTTCTTCTCCCACCATTCAATGCTCCTGTTCTCTAACAGTCTCCCCAATGGATCAGTACTGCAGGTATCTGCTCATGGCAGCCTCCCACATCACTGCAGGTTCTTCTGCAGCTCTACCTTCTGATCTAGGATGAAACACCTACTCTGGTTGTCAATTTGGGTGGACTTGGACAGCTGGGGTTGCCAGGAGCCTTGACTTTTGAACTGGTACCTGGGCTTATGAATTGCAGAAGCCTGGACACGTTTAGTCTTGTATGAATGGGGAAGGGGTCCAACTCATGGATACAGGAGTCTCCATTGTCCCAGGGAATAGGTATTACAACATACAGGTATTATATCAATCATAAGAAGCAGTAAGGTGTGGGAGAGGTTGTTGGAGAACTGGCAGCACTGGGAGGGAGAGGAGTTGAGGTTCTCTCTTAGATGCAGTCTTGGGGAGACCGGATGCTTTGATGCGGTTGTATGACGTTACAACACATGCTTTTACCCCGCATGCCATTACAACACAAGTTTTTACAATGACTTGCTGTCGGGGGTGCGCTGGAGTTTGGAATAGTATAATTTACTATTCCAACTCCAGTATGTGCAACAGTAGGGAAGGTGTTGGAATTAAATCCAACACCTTATGCCCCCTACAGCAAGTCATTTCATTGTAATGGCATGCGGGGTAAAAGCATGCGTTGTAAAAAATGCGTTGTAAAGGTTGTTACCCCTTTGATGCATCAGGAACAAAATACTTCTCGGCGACCTGCGTTTATCTTTATACACTGTGCATGTGTTAGAATTAGGATCAGATGAAGAAACAGTAACTTCAAGTAAGTACATTTGATGCCTTCCAAACCCCTCAGTTTCACACCGGTACAGTCCAAAGTCCTCTCCAGGATCCCTCACAATCATGGAGAAAGAGCAAGTGTTGTGATTGCCTTTGATGGAAATCCACCCCTTTTCACCTCCACCTTCACCCCATGCTCTGGACTACAGTAGTCCCTGAACCATACACGATGTATCGAATAGATAAAGATTACAGTGAGAAAGCCTACCACTGCCAATGTATCCTGTGAACAGTGTCTACTCCTGGAAAGAGGACCTACACCCAGACTGTAACTGTCCTCATTGTGCTGGTTTGGGTCAGCTGTCTGGTCTCTTCCTCTGATCTTTCGAGGTAACTCTCTATCAGACTGACAGTCTCTTTCTAGTAGTTCAGGCAGCCTCCTGCCATATCTCTCCAGCTGTTTCTGCAGACATCTGTTGACAGGTGAAGCCTTTTCTCTGGAGCTCTTTAATGGATGAGTTTGTTATGATGGATCTTGTAACTCTCTAAAGATCTGATTAATTTTAACCATTGCTTGCCTGGTATATCTTGTCAGCAGCTCTTCATTTGGCTCTTTTCCTACGACATGTTTTTGCTTATTTTAACTTCCTCTGGTGGATGGCTGTTGTTATATTCTCTTTTCATTGACATTCATGTTATGTTTTGAATGTGTCTCACTGTTGCTAGGCACTGTTTAGAACATGGAATGCTTTTAGGTTAGTTTTCTACTGCAAGGCTTGAAGGCAAGACATGTGATGCTGTGCTGCCATTAAAGACACATATTTTCTACATTTGAGTTTGAAGATTGATTCCAACAATTGGCGACGAGTTGGAGTCCAGCGGCACATCTGTCTTCTATTGATGCAGCACAGGAACAGATTCTGCTTCTGGACAAGGATTTGAAAAGAACCTGATTTTACAAAATTTGGAGTCTGAATATTTCTTCTCACGTGTGGAAACGGAGAACCTTCACAAGAGGGAAAGTCTGTTTGCTTTGGCAAGTATCAGCGCAGTGATTGCTGTTAGGGTCACGCGCTGTCACTAGCGTTCATTTTCTTACCTGCATCTTATGAATCGGCGACATTCCAAGCTGCGCGCTCACTCAGAGCATTCTGTATCTCCGCCGACTGCGAGCACGGAGGCGTTCCAGGCTGTGCACTGCCTCGCGGCATCTGCTGACTACGAGCACGTAGCTGGACAGCGCGCGTGTGAGATCCGATGCGTGATTTGTGACGCATAGCAGCTGATCAGCAACGTGCTGCTATTGGCTTTCGCGTCCCCGTTTGATTGGAGGATACAAGCTAGATTTTCATTGGCCGCATCAGAAGAGCTTATCGACCGCACCGAAGGCACTTAATAACTTAAAAGTACTTCCTAGAATAAACGTGAGGAGCAATTGTGGTAACAAGAATACAACAAACCTATTTGGAAGATTCCTGGTACTGTCGGTATAATTTTACTTTGCTTTGCTATATTTTGTTGAGCTTATTTTTCTCATTAATATTTACAAGTCTATCTAGTCAAACTATGCAGTTTGATCCTCCAGGAAAATTTTTACCTAACAAAGGAGAACCGGCTATGCCTTGGGTAAGGTGGAAAGAAGAGTTCATAACCACATGACTGCTATAGTTGGTCAGAGAATGGGAGCTGAAAGGAAAAAAAGGATACTACTACACTGTCTAGGATCGGACGGCCAAGTTGTTTTAGGAGCTTACCACAAGTAGAACAAGAGGATTTGGATGTGTACAAGGAAGCATTGCTTAGGATGGAACTCAGGTTCAAACCCTCGACCAGCATTGCGCTCAATAGGTTCAAGTTTTACACCAGGGCGCAAAAGGAGAATGAATCCTTTGATGAGTTCCTGACAGCATTACGAGGACTTTCTATGTCATGTAATTTTGGACAAATGACAGATGAAATGATTCGTGATCAAATTGTAGTTCATGTAAAGAGAAAGAAAATACAGGAGAAATTATGGGTTATAGGGGATCCTAAATTTCAAGATGCTATTGCTATTGCTAAGGCGTTGGAGCAGTCAGAGAAATGGGTGTCTGTAGTGAGTAAGAAGGATCCCAATAGTGAGGATGTATGCTCTGTCAATACTACAAAAGCAAATCTTTGTAGTGTAACCAATGAAGGTGAGTGTAAAAAAAGGGATGATGGGAGAACTACAACATGTTACAGGTGTGGAATCATTAACCATATTGCTTCTTTTGCTCATTGTCCTGCAATTGGAAAAGAATGTGCGAATTGCGGACGAACAGGACATTTTGCTCGTGTTTGTAGAGATATTAAAAAAAGAAACAATAATAGTGTCACTCAAAGAAGTAAAATATCTTCCCTTAGTGAAACAGGAAGACATGACATTAACTGTGAGTGTGGTAAGGTGGATGATCGAGCTAAAGGAGTTGTCCTGTCTATTAAAAGTGGTAAGGGTGAGGAAGTAGGGGTCTAAGGTCCACCCAAATGTATTGTTAGTGTGTTGGGCAAGCACTTAGAACTCATGGCTGATTCAGGTTCTCCATGGACAATAATTACTAAAAAGTACTTCATGGAGAAGTTGGGAGGGCATCTGGACATTGACAAATAAAAACCTGACATCGTGGCAGAGAGTTTTGATGCTACTGCTGTTGATGTTGTTGGTTACAATCTTGTCAAATTGGAATTTAAAGGTAGGAAGGCTGAAGTTAAGTTGTATGTGACAGTAAAAGGTGTAAATGTACTTGGGTGGAGGGACCATTGGAAACTAGGAATTATACTAAATCCCAGGAGTAGTGAACCTGTTCTCATTATAGCAGACAAGTGTGATGAGAAGATCATTACTTGCCAATTTCCTAAGGTTTTTTCTGACAAGTTAGGTAAGTTAACAGGATTTTCTCATGAGATTAAAATAAAAAATGGGACTGTTCCTGTGAGACAAAAACTAAGGAATGTTCCAATTAACATTAGAAAGGAATTGAAAGTGATGTTGGAGGACATAATCAAAGAAGATATAATTGAACAAGTAGAACCTTCAGAATGGGTTTCTCCCATAGTTTTGGCGAGAAAAGGGGATCAATCTTTGAGGCTGTGTGTGTACTTAAGAGCTTTAAATGCTAATGTAATAGCTGATTGCCATCCCCTTCCCAATATAAATGAGGTTGTAAGTATGTTGGAAGGAGCTGCTGTGTTCTCTACTCTGGATCTAAGATCCGCCTATCACCAAATAGAATTGACAGAGGTTTCTAGGCACTACACTGCATTTATTACGCCATTGGGGCTCTACCAATTCAAGAGAATGCCCTTTGGTTTAGTTTCAGCAGCATCAGTGTTTCAAAGGGCTATGTACCACATATTTAAAGACTGTGACTCATTTGTAAAGTGTTTCCAAGATGATATACTTATATTTTCTAAGGAGCATCAAGAGCACTTAGCTCATCTGGGGGAGGTGTGCAAGATATTGGAGGATCATGGCTTGATGTTAAAAAAAACTAAATGTAAGTTATTTCTCACCTCTGTAGAATACTTGGGTCACACTTTGTCTGGGGAAGGAGTTGTTCCTAAGAAATCTGTGGTGGATGCCATAGTGAAGGCTCCTGCACCAGACACCAGAGAAAAGCTACTATCGTTTGCAGGAATGTGTGAATACTATAGTAAATTCATTAAGAACTTTGAAACAAAGATGGAGCCTTTACGTGTTTTGACCAGAAAAGATGCGAGATTTGAATGGTCTGACAAGCAAGAATGTGCATTTCAACAAGTCAAAAAGGACATTTTGGAGGCACCCACCCTCAAAACATTTTGTGTGGGTAAAGAATGTGTAATTACTGAGGATGTTAGTATGTATGGTTTAGGAGGGGTGTTGTCCCAGAGGTGTGGAAAAGAGGAGTGGAATGTGGCGTTTGCATCTAGGACATTGAACGAAACTGAGAGAAAGTATGCAGTAATTGAGAAAGAATTACTTGGTTGTGTGTGGGCCATTGAGCACTTCCGCAATTATGTGTGGGGAAGTCATTTTTTACTCAGAACAGACCACAAGCCGCTTGTCCATATTTTGTCACCTGGGGGTGGTAGAAATGCCACTGCTCGCATTGCTAGGTTGATGTCCAGACTACAAGAGTATAGCTTTAAGGTGGAATACGTACCAGGGAAAAAGAATGTCATGGCGGACTGTTTTTCCCGGTTACCGTGCAGTGATGAAGATGATAATGTAGAGAAACATCAAGAAGATATTATTGCCACTATTAAGGATGTTGTGGAGAAGGATTTTGAGGGTATTGATGAAAAAGTCTGGACAGACATGTGCAAGGAAGATGAATTATGGAAAAAGGTGAAAGAGTTTGTGTTGAGGGGATGGCCCAAGAAAGACGTTTTGTTGCCAGAAGTACTACCTTTCTTGAATGTTGCGGATGAATTAGAGCTGGAAGGAGAATTATTGTTTAAGAGTGGTAAATGTATTCCCCCAGTGGGAATGCAAGATGTCATCCTCCAGTTGGCACATAGGCAGCATTTGGGTATGTCCTCTATGAAAAGGTTGGTTAGGTCCAGTTTTTGGTGGCCAGGCTTAGACAGAATGGTAGATCGTGTCATAAGGGAATGTGAGGATTGTGTGAATAGTGAAAGAGGTCTTAGAGTGGTTCCTGCACCCTTAAAACCGGTAGACTGGCCCGAGTTTCCTTGGCAGAAAGTTGCCATGGACATTTAAGGATCTTTTCATTTTTTACCGCAAGAAGCAAGGTTTGCTCTTGTTGTTATTGATTATCATTCGAAATGGCCAGAGGTCAAGTTTGTCAGTCATATTACTACTGATGTGGTCATTGAATTTCTCAAGGAGATATTCGCAAGAGAGGGGCATCCTGAAGTACTCATCACGGACAATGGAGTCCAATTCAAATCTAAGGAAATGGAAGAATTTCTTGTGCATTGTGGGATTCGCCATATGACCACTGCCTTGTATGAACCTCAAGGGAACGGTCAAGTGGAAAGGTTCAACCGTGTTTTGAAAGAATGGATAATTGGTGCACGCAAATGTGGTGGTGAATGGAAGAATGAGTTAAGGGAAAAAATTTGGATGCATTGTACTACGCCCCACACGATCACGGAGATAAGTCCATTTAGATTGCTCAAAGGGAGACATCCCACCACTAAACTGTGTCCTTGGTGGTTCAAGAAGATGTGGGAGAAGAAATGTGAATCTATGGATGTGGAACAAGTTGGCAGGAAAGTGGCGAATAAACAAAGCAAAATGAAGGAGTGGTATGATAATGAATGGAAAGTTAAAAGGCCCAGTTTTCATGTTGGTGACTGGGTCAAGATTCGGTTTCCAGGCATTATCTCAAAAGGTATGCCTAGATTTAGCAAAGCCATCAAAATTGTAAAGGTGAACATTAACAGTGTGGTCACACAAGACGGTAAAGTTTGGAATGTCAGTCGTGTAGCAAAATGCAAAGACATCAAAAATGGAAAAGTGTTTGTGGACTGTGGTCATGATGTGGAAGAGGAACTTGGGAATGAATATGTCACTTTTGACTGCAGAAGGGAAAATGTACCAACTGAGTCTGTGGCATCTAGAGTCAAAGAAACATACCATATGACACGTGTACCGTGCAGGTTTAAGGATTTCACTGTTTATTAATTTATTTGTGCTTTAAAAAAGGGAGATGTGTTATATTCTCTTTTCATTGACATCCATGTTATGTTTTGAATGTGTCTCACTGTTGCTAGGCACTGTTTAGAACATGGAATCCTTTTAGGTTAGTTTTCTACTGCAAGGCTTGAAGGCAAGACATGTGATGCTGTACTGCCATTAAAGACATATATTTTCTACATTTGAGTTTGAAGATTGATTCCAACAGCTGTATCTCCGTAGCTTTCAGGTGGCCAAGCTACACTCGCACTACTTGTCTACCTAAAGATCTGTACATGAATCTGTAACCGATAACCTGATGCTGGATACCATGCAAGAAACTGCATCACCCATCTTATACTGCTCTGGTCTGCAAGAATTTGACTCTCATCTTGCCACGCTTCTAGGCGCTGTAATCATGCAGCCACAAACTATAACTTAATGTTTTGCCTCCTGCATGCTGGAATGATGTAGAAAAAACAACAACCCTCATATTGCATTGTACTCAGAAATCCGTATTTACACTGACTGCCATAGCTAGGCTGAGACAACACTGACTTGGGCAAATAGCTGGAGGAGTAAGCTCCTGTCTCTGGGCTGAGGACACGTGCTCTCATTGGCATATTAGTATGCATTAGGCTACTGTGATTATTTATAATAATTGTACAGAGTTTGTCCTACATATTTGCTGTAAACGGAGATCTGTGCTGATCTCCTGGAGGAGGCAGATGTAGCTTTCTGTTCCCTGTTCTACAAGTTCTTTGAAGGACTTTGCTTGGGAGACAAATTTGTCTGATTAGTGGTGAAAACAACAATAGGCGACAGTTTCGACAATGAAAGGAAACTCTTCTGCAGTATTTACTTGTGCAGCCTGTGGTGGCTGTTTTTACTACCTTCCTAGCTTTCCCTACAGCCATCTTTTGCAGATATGAAGATTTTGGTGTTGCTTGGGTGCAGCTACAGTATTAGAGGATGCACTTTCCTTCTCTTGAAAAGGCACTGCTTATTAGTCCCTGAAACTGTGCATTCTGTTGCTGTGGTCTTTTGTCAGCAACAAACAACAGTTGGTAGAAGGAATGTTTGAATTAATCTTTTCCAATGGCGATCGCCCAAGGCTCCATTCCAGTTCATCAGTTTTTGCCCACTGTACCAACTGTAGACAGAAACCTGCCATATGAAACTCAGTCTTGGTCCTGCTCCATTAATAACAATTAAATTAAATTTAACAATCACTTAGACGTCATCTTTTCGGTTTCTGTAGCAATGCAATGCACGAGTTGTGCTGAGTGCCCACAGAGACCACCGACGAGAGGCTGCGGCTTTATCCAATTTAAAGAGAGGTTATGAAATTTCCTCCCTAAATTGAGCTTAACTCTAATACCATCTATATCTTCTGTTCCACATATATTAGAAGTGCAATACTTTACAAGAACAGAGAGAAATTCACAGGTTAGGGGTCTTGAATCTTCACTTGAACCAACTGTCCTGAGGATGGTCTCACAAATTCATCCCTACAGAGACTGAAACACCGACATCTAACCCAATTTTACTTTTAGTGATTGTTAAATTTAATTTACGAGTTTTTGTTCCCATGCTTAGGACAGACTCTGTTGTTAATAATATAGGAAATGGTCATAATTACAGTACCTGTCATTAATGTTTGTGAGAATAATCATGTGAACCCTGTACTTTTTTCTGCTTGGGTATAGACCTAAAAAGAAGACATACACCCATTTGTTTGAATTTATTTCATGATCAAAACAGTCAAATACTTTGTACTGATTAATTTGTGATGTTGTGGCTTGACATCCTTAACATTTGATAAACTAGTAGTATCTCAGAATGAATTAAACCCCTTGTTGGAACCTTACCTGTTATATATTTCAATACCCAAGCCCACAAGGGTACATTGCGTTGCCCAATTTATGTGAATTCTTTTAGAAAGTTGGCATTTTCTTGTCCCAACCATTTGGTGTCTGCTGCTCCATCCTGGGCCATATGACTAGGTGTAGTTGGCAGTTGGTCTTTGTGTATTGCTCCCAGACATTGAGACAAAGGGAAGATAGGTGTTTGCAGGATTGGCCACTCTGAGTTAACGAGGAGAAGGAGCTGTCACCTACTACACTTGCACATCACAAAGACCCTGCCTGATCACACTCACAAAGGGGTTTTGACACCAGTCTATTGTGACCCTAGACAATCTGGAGCCAGGGCAGGCAGGAAGTCCAAGCACCTCTGGATGGTGGAAAACTCTAAAAGTCTCTCTTACTTCAAAGTGGGTACCAGATATATAAATATTGGACCTCAGATCCCTAACTCTTCAGAACACTTCTGGACCTGTGGACTCTGCCAGGAAGATGGACTGTCCAGCTGTGAAGTCTGCCCTGCTGACCTGCTTTGCTGCCCAAGGACTGCTGTTGCTGCACCAGGACTCTTCTACTGTGAGCTGACATGCTGAAACCAGTCTGCCTATGTGTCCCAGGGCTCCTAGATCTCCAAGGGTCAATCATCTGAGCTCCTGTTCTCAAGCCACAGGGACACAACAGACTTCTCTGCACCACGCATCTTCAACACAGAACCGCGCATCGAATCAACAGCTCTTCAAGCATGATCCAGCACAACGGATCTCAACGCCATTAACCTGCCCAGTGCCCACTGCACCTCGCAGCTCCGATGCAGGACCGCGCACTGCCTCAGCAGCTCTGCTAGCCCAACCCAGCCCAATGCATCTTGATGCCGACAACTGGCTCAACTTGATGCAGCGTGGTGTATCTCGACACAGGTCCTTGCAAGCCCCAATGGCTTCACCAGCATCAGGCCTGCTAACAACTGTGCGGCATACATGATTGTGTGTTCTGGCTGCCATTGCGAGAACATTAAATTGGCTTACAATTAAATATAAAATCACAGGGAACATTTTTTTGATGAGGGATGACTTTGGTGATGGGTAACAGGTTTTCCTAGGTGTGGTGCAGGCTATGGGTCCCCAATGGAAAAGTGAGCAGAATGTAGAGAGCCGGTAACAGCACAAAGCATATAACACTTTGCCTAAAAAAGAAAGCCAGCTCTATTGGCTTTGCTTATGTGTGTTTGACGATTTTGCTCCATGTATGCATCTAATTTTCCTTTTGCTTCAGCCACCTGCTGTCAAAGATTGTACCACATGATGTTCCTCCTGTTTATGACGACATTGCCCTTCCAAGGTTTTCCTAACCCCCTCTTTGTCTCAATCCCTGTCCATGACCCACAGATGGTGCTGGGTATTTTCATGAGGATTGTGCTGTCAAGGGAAGTGAACAACTGTCATTTATCTGTTGGTCTCCTGAGAGACCTGAAATTGGTTTCTGTAACTGATACTGTGATGCTAGGTTCCAGGTAGCCCGAAACTTTATCACACATATTCCACTGATTTTACCCTTTATTCCACACAATACACTGATCTGAGCAGCTGGAACATTAAAGAAAACACTATTTCCAACCACTTTAATATTGTAATTATGCATGAAGAAACTGCTGCTCCCCGGATGTTTCAAGGAGAGAACTAGAAACTATGAAACCAGAACCTGCCCTGTTTAGCATTCCTGATACCATTATGCAGCTAGAAATTACAGCTCCCAGGATGCATTGTACTGAGAAAGCCATATTTCCAGTGACTACCAGAGGCAGCTTGAATTATCACCCAATCAGACCCAGGACAGGAGGAGTGGTCCTGTCGGTAAGTGGCTCTCATTTTTGCACGTGAAGCTAGTGCCAGAATTTAAAAGCAATGTCGTGACATAGATTTAAGGTAAGTGCAGACCAGTAGTCATCCCCTGTGCTAGCTTGATAGACCTTTCTCTTGTCCATTACAGTAGATCCTTACAAGTGTTTGTTTGTGACAAGGGGCATGCGAAATCTCATCTACGCCGGTATCATGTCACATAATTTCCGGCACTTCTAATCAGGCTTGTTGCTCAAAATACTGAAGATTATACCATTACGCCACATCTTATGATTTAGATTCATTTGGGGTTAAAATCCTCTTGCAGAAGCATGAGAGCACTGCGAATGAACAGAGCGCGAGTGGCTGTTGTTCGTGTCTTGCAAAATGTTGTGCTATTGTTTTGTTCAGTAAATGCATCCTTGCATCACACGACGTGAGCCATCTCTAAATTGGATGCAAGGACAATGGTGGCTTCTCCACTAAGGCGGAGGAGCATCGCCCCACTGCTTGAACTGCAAGCTAAATACAAAAAATAAAATGATAATAACGTTTGTTATTATCATTTTGTTTTCTGTATTCAGCTTGCAGCTGAAGCCAGGGAGGCGGGGCTGGGCTACCCGCGTCACAGGGAGAGGAGTGGTGGCAGCACCTAAAGTGCGCGTGATGGTTTGGCCGGTCGTCTCGGGTTATACAAACCGCCATGCACACTCTCCATGTTCTCTACGCCGGCTGTATTACAGCCGGCGTGGAGAATATGCACAGCCTGCCAGCCCCTGTCTGAGCACCGAATCATGGTGCTCAGACCAATCACTATGCTGCTAAGGCAGCGTTGTGATTGGTCAGAGGATTCTGGGAGGCTGTTGCTTCCTGTGGAAGAAGGATGGAGGACGGAGGAAGAAGAGGCGGTGGACGGCGGTCCGCGGTATAGTTAAGTGCTTTATTTTTTATTATTTCCCTACCCCCTCCCTCCGTTACCGCCTCACCACTCCTGTTCGGTAGCAGCCGCTACCCTGCAAGGATGCATTTCACAATACAAAATAGCACAAAATGATGAGCCGGCATTTTGCAAACTACTGCATAATTTCACATATTGTTTTGCAAAATTTCAATGATGCCTACTTGTGACACCAATGTCTGATTCCTGATGGAAATAGCTCCAGAAAGAAGTATCCTTTGTTCCAACTTGGTGAAACTGAACAACAGTATTATTCACTCCCAGCATGTTCTAAAGCCTTGGAATCTTGGATTATCGCTTGCTTTTGACTTGATGTAGCTCCAAGCATGAACGGTGGTTTAATTCTGATGTGAACTGACCCTTGTGTAACTGAGTTACTTGTTTCTTAAAACTGCATATTCAGTTGTTGCGGTTCTCTGTGAGGAATTCCTTTTGGTCCACTGCACCTTCCTTCCTGGTCTTCTTTTCAGTGCTTAATTTGTGCCAGTGTTTGCTGATGCTCAGCACTGGCACTTAATTCTTCAAATCGGCACTTGTTTATGACAGTCCACCACAATGTGGCATGGCCTGACTATTTTTAGCACAGGCACATCAGCAGATGGTTTATCAATTCAATGTACAGTAAAAAAAATCTAAGATACCATTGAGTCCAAATTGTCACACATGGAGTATGATGGCATTTGGCAGCGTTGGCAGGTGCAGTGGGTGGGTCAAGCAGCAGTGGCCTCCTGAGAAATACCTTAGGCTCTGGCACTTAGAGCCTTATTTAGATCTCGGTGGATGGGCTACTCCATCACAACAGCAACAGATATCCCATCTGCCGAAATCTAAATTCCATAGGATATAATGGGATTTATATTTCGGCGGACGGGATATCCGTCACCGTTGTGACATAGTAACCTGTCTGCCAAGATCTAAATCAGGCCTTTAGTCTTCTATATATTAAGCACTGCTTCTTTTAGTTCTTCAGTTTTAGGTCAGCCGTGATCAGTAAGTACGTTCACCCAAGTTGCAGCCCAATGCACTTTCCTGAAAGCTCAAGTTAGCACTTGGCCGTATGGATAGCTTTTATTTGCTTAGACATTTCACCTGCTAAAAGAAGGCATTATATGCAGGAAAAAAGTCCTTAAATTAAGGTACCCATGGTACTGATATTTCCTAGTGCAGGAATGCCATTTTTGGACTCGCATAGACCATTGTTTTTGCCTCTATTAATATAGAGAAAAATAGGACCATGTGCTTCTTCACAAGTGCGGCAAATGTAATACTATAATCGAATAATACATTATTAACTGTTATCTGGACACCATTTTCTATGGTTTATTTCTGCAAAACTGTATTTGAATTGGTATAATTGATGTGAACTAGTACTACAACTCTCAGAATGCTTTAAAATATTGAATGAATGCCCACAACTGGAAAATTGAATCACTGTAGAATGATTATATGTGCTAGATATGTCTATGATTGAAAGGTGACCCACATAAATATAAAAACAACTCTTCCATGTATTTCGCTGACTTTGTCCGAACACTGCACCCGCTCCAGGAACTCATTACAGTAGATAAACTGGTGACATTGGAGGCTCTGGAAGCTTAGTCCAATTAAGAGTAGAAAGAAAGATTAGTCATTCGTCTTTGTTCCTTTCCAAACTTTTATTCTACTAAACAAAAATCAGAGGTGTTTACTAAAGCAACCAAGGGAAATCTTTTTATCACTCAAAATATATCTATCTAAAAATGTATCTGATGGAACACAGCCTAAAACATTTGATGTGGGCACATGACACAATACATCTACCACCCTGTTTTAATTTCTTCCCAACATCTTAATCAAGGTCAGGAATCCTGTATGCGCTGTCTTTGGCTGTTTCTGATACTGCTTCCGTTGAGGGTTCTGTATATCATGGTTATTTTTGATCATTTTGTCCACTTTTATGTTCATGGTTAAGTACCCAATTGTTTTAACTGCTTGATCAGGGAGAATGGACCACACCATGGTCCTTGTGTTGCCTACTGCTTTCCTTCAAAGGTTTTCATCACCTTCTCTATGTTATGATACGGGCTAGTGGCACACAGTGGGTGCCAGTGTGTTGTGTTCAGTCGAGGGAAGTTAAGACATATCAGTTATCCTGGTGCCCTGCTAAAGACCAGATTCATTCATTTTCTTGACCAAACATCAATTTTGAGCTAGAGCTAAAAAATGAGTTTGGTTTTGTTGCACAATTAAAATGTGTAGACCTTGAACTCAAATCTCTAAAATATGGTTTTTAATTTGGCAGGTTTTCTTGCGCTGATCTGCATACATTGTTTTTTAACTTTGTATATATTGTTTTCTGAAAACAGAAATATTAACATGCACCATACTTGTTGAGCATTACGGGTTTTCATATATTTCCTTTCATACTAAACAAATTTTATTGAAATTACATAATGATGAATGCAAATCTATCTGTATGTGAAGGATCTTTGTTATATTGAAAAGGAAAGCTGGCACACATTGGAAAAAAGCTTATCTTAAATGTTACTTATTTGTTCATGGTACATTTGATAAAGTTTGTTTAAAAAAAGCATAGCAAACTCCTGTCTTTCACATCAATGCGCGTTCTCTCATGTTTTCCGTTGGAGAGGCGAGCAAATTTGTAGACAGATGTCAAATTTCAAGGATAAGTATTTAGCAAACAATATTTTTTTTAAACTTGCTTGCTAAAAAGCTATTCTTCCAATTCGACATCTATGGAATTAAAAACACCCTTATTTTACCATTCCACGTCAGTGTCTCCCACCGAAGGACCACAGAACTATTGGGTATATTTACAAGAAAGGTGACAGAGCGTGGCGTTAGCCTTTTCAGCTTAACACAACGCTCTACCATTTTTGAAACGCAGGGCTGCACCGTATTTACAACAAACTGGTGCAGCCCTGCGTTTCCCCCCGTGCTGGCGCTAATTACAGCTGCCTAGCAGCAATGCAGGAACCCTTGCACCATAGTGCAAGGGGGCCTGCGTTGTGGGAATGATTGTTTATGTGCAGGAAGGTGTCCCTTCCTGCACATAAACAATCTTAAATGGCGAGTTGTAACTTCTATCTGTGCTGCTTTGTGTAACACACATAGAAGTTGAAACTCGTCATTATTAAAATGATTATCTATGTGCACCATCCTGCACATAAACAATTATGCATGCCGTTTTGCTTTTTCTATGTGTGCTGCACAATGCAGCACGCATAGAAACAGCAAAAACGTGGCGCAGCCCCATATACGCCACGCTCATAAATATGGGGCAGCGTCAAAATCAATGGGTGTTGCGGCGGAACGCCCACCGCAACACCCATTGCCCTCCCCTTTCACGCTAAGTATAACGTGAAAGGGTGCCTTTTTTACAAGGCAGAGTTAGGCCACGTTAAGTGGCTTAAGGCTGCCTTGTAAATAAGGCGAAGCCCCTATCTCCACCACAATGTCAAAAAAAGTGACGTTCTGTTGGCGTTAGGGGCTTGTAAATATGCCCCTATATATCGTAAAGATTCGTAAATGTGGAGGTAAGCATAGCATAGGTATAAGTGAATATTTTAACCTTGATATTCTGATATGCAAGCCCCGATGCCCAAGGTGCATTGAACTCTGCCCGAATGGAAGCGTAGCTTCTACACCGGCTTATCCAAATATGCAAATCAATACTAGGGAAGTATGTTTACAATAGAGGTAGAGTGCAAAGAAAATAAGTTTATGTTCATATTTTCAAGCGTAAATTTCCAAATATGTAATAATTTTACAAATATCAACAGCAGCTTGGCAAGAAACGTGGTAAATCAGCACAGCACGCGAACACAGAAAAACTCATCTGTAATAAAAATATTCTTAAATTAAAAAAGACTTTTAGAGATATGTGCTGTCCAGTTCTCAAAAGCAGGCTGCGATGTGCAATGTCAGGCACTGAGTAATCTACACGCGAACCAGTGTAAAAAAGACCCAAAACTTTACATCTCCTTGGACAGCCCTGTGCGGATGCTTTTAGGGCAAGTGACTCTCAGTTGGGTTAAAATGTTTACATTTATTAAATGATTGATTAGAATTCTATTTCTGAGTCAGGCCATGCAGAGGAAATGTACTTGTCTGCAAGGAACCTAATTTTATGTCATTTCACCCGTTGTCAATATAGCTAAAAATTCCCTTATTTTCTGCATTTACAAAAAGGGAAAATGTTGTAAGGTTATCAAAAGAGTTGGAACTTAATAGGAAAGGACAGCAGCGATATTGTCAATTAGGATTGAAGATGTTGAAGTCATGTCTGAAACAGGACAGGGGTATGCCAGTAACTTCACCCTGCTTTGGTTATCATTACGATTGGTCACTTAATTCTGATGGTGCTGGTAATACAAGCAGCTGAAATCATTGGGTAAAAGTCTGACCAAAAATAAAGAATTGCCAGTGGAATTGGACCCAGAATTACATATTTTACTGGTGATTCCTCATTGTTAGATGACCTACCAGGTCCAATCACAATTGACCACATTTTCCCCACCTCAGAGTTATTTACGCAATGGTGAGGAATTCCGAGGAGGAGGATTCTGTAAAGATCTTTCATATTAAATCCAACCATGTGCTTAGGCTTGAGAGTGAGGGATTGCTCTTGTACTGCTGGTGAAAACTATTTTTCTTAGATGTGGCACAACCAGTGATGCCATTAAGGAACACTTTCAACACCTGATGCAAGTAGATCACATAGTGATGGCTGGACAGGTCCCAGGTACAATAACTCTGACAGGACACTTGTTTTCTAAACCTACTACCCTCACTTGAAACATGAAGGGAACACATAAAATCTTCGAACCAGATTAGGTTGCCTTTACCTTTGTTATGGCTGAAGGAAGCAAGTATTTGTATTGTAGAGAGGAATTCGTTTTTTTTTGTTTACCAGGTGTGGGTGGCAGAATGTGTAGAACGCCACACACTCTTGAATGTCCATGAGCTTGGGGACCCACTATTTTAGAAGTTCCAAAATTCAAATTCTAAAGATTGTAGATTGGTTGTTTAATAATATCATACGTAAATAGTTCTCATTTGAGGGTATGCAGTGTTTTCAGCTTGTAGGCTTCCTGTGTCTTCCTGGGATTGCTGTGAGTCTTGGCTTCTGCACACAAGTTTCTAAACATTTACCTGGGCTCATAGACTGTGGAAGCTTGAACGTGTCCGGTCATTGTATGAAGGAATTTGCATGTGATCCACAGCTACAGGAGGACACCCTGTTCCACAGAGCGGGTCTTCCAACATGCCCTGTGGAAATAATTTACCCAAATTAAATCTCATTATCGCTCTGGGCACCCTCTCCCCCCAGAGACTTCTTATTCTTTCGGGATATTATCCAAGTGGTTACACCTGTAAGTGGAATTAAACCAACCAGGGCAGCTTTCACCTGCCACTGGAGAACCAGGTAAAATGAGGGAGAGGTTATTGGAGTGTGGGAAGCAACTGAGGTTAGAGCAGTGGTGTTTACCTCTTCAAGCGCAGAGCTTCGAAGACCTGATTAGACAGAAGCTGTGACTAGCAAATCATTTATTGTGGTTGATGCCTTTTCTTTTAGATTGAATTCAGGATCGGATTTGGAAACAGTCACTTTAACTCGGTAGGTGTTATCAGTACCTTGCCTCCCTGTCCCGCACCAGTACAACCCAGAGTCCTCTTCTAGACCTGTGATGGTCACTGTGAATATAGGAGTTGTGTGATTGTCTTTGATTGTAAACCGTCTCTTCGTCACCGCCTTCTCAGATCCTGTGTTTTGTACAACTATGGAGCAGGAGAACCAATGGTCTCCTTTGCACAAGTAATGCAGATACTGTACACACTCCTCTGCGTATCAACAGTGCAGTGATGGATCCTCCCAAGACACACGTCACCTCTTCAGCAGAGCTTCCTCCAGCTCCGAAGACACCTGAACATAGTATCAATGCTGATAGAGCGCCATGCTCTCGTAAAATTTGTAGGGGTGCATCATAATCATCGTTAGTTTGCACCCGCATATATCTCGACATATATAAATGAGTGGCTAGTAAAATGTAATTTGAATTGCATTATTAGAGTGAATAAGAGAGTAGTTGTGTTATCATAATCATGCAAATGTAGTGTAGTATTGAGATGTGTTTAAAATGACGCATAGATGAGTTAGTTTATGTGCAGTTGAGATGTAGTAGTTAACGTGTATGATATTACATTGCACGTGTAGTTTACGTTTTGCATATGAAATATATGAGCCTATGCTTAAAGAAGTAATTAAGAATTGTGTGTTTAAATTGTGTAAAGGCCTGACTGCATATACGCAAAGGAAGGCCTGATTCGTTCTTATGTTGGCTTATTTTGTAGTGTACATAAGAACAGTGGTCCCAGAAAACGATCATACAATTCAAAGTCCAAAATTACAACGTGATTATAAAAAACTGAGACACAAGGTATTTGTTGCTCCTAGTGTTTAATTCACACTGAGCATTAGTCTGTTATTGACACAATTCATATATTATTATATACAATGATATCCCTAGGTGGGAAAAAGGGAGAGGGAAAACAGCACTATAAGTGTAGAAGTCACTGTTGAATGCCTAATTACTCGGCTGAAGACATATATAGTAAACTGCGTTAGAAATACGGGCTGGAACTTTCAAGTTTCCTTCGCGCCGCAGTTCTGTGGAGACAAATCCTCTCCCGGTCATTAGGAGCCACATAGGCCCTCGCATAACTTCAGTCTCTCATCAGAGGCGTCTTATGATCCCCTCACCCACCCTCACACCACAGTCCTGATGAAGACCCCGGCATATGGGTTTGAATAGCCTACGGATATATTGGGGTCGAAACGTCGACATTTTTTTATCAAGCCAGTTCTAACACCAGAGATTTAGTACTGTGTTAACTATTACCATGGCGATACAAGTTTTTTTGTGTATATTGTGATTAATAGGCTCGATCAAGGAGCCATATGTCTTTTGAGTATTATATTGTTCTGTTTTGATGCAAACTACATTCTTGAAGTCACTACCCTTACCTCACCTGAATCACCTTCACTCCACTTTCCCCTCTTTCCCCTTTTTCCCACCTAGGGACATCATTGTATATAATAATATATGAATTGTGTCAATAACAGACTAATGCTCAGTGTGAATTAAACACTAGGAGCAACAAATACCTTGTGTCTCAGTTTTTTATAATCACGTTTTAATTTTGGACTTTGAATTGTATGGTCGTTTTCTGGGACCACTGTTCTTATGTACTTTACCCAGGTCCCAGAGACTAGTATTGGGTTTACCCTTCTTAGGTAACTGGCTTATTTTGTAGGCAGAGAAGGTGTTCTCTTGGAAAGGCTCTCTGGGCACAGTTGGTAGATTCGTGCAGAGGGAAAAGTCTGTTGAAATGTATCTTCTGTTGCAGGTGCAAGGACATATGCCTCGTTAGTGAAAGACTGGCTCTTTGTTTCAAGAGTTAGGGTGGTGGGAGGCATTGAGATGGGAGTACACTGGAATGTAGGGATGATACTTTCAGCTGAGAAGATGCCTGGGACTCAAGGTCATCGTAACCGTCCTGGATGAAGTAAGAGTTTCGATGGAAAAGTACGAGAAGGAAGACCTGGCCGAAGAGGCGTGAGAAGGGCGTGTTCAATTGTATGTGCATTTTGTATTAGGGACAGTGCCCCGAGGGAGGAGGGCAGAGAAGAGGTAGAGGAGACGAGAGAGAAGGGAAGGGAAAAGGGAGAGAGAGACTTTAGGACGGAGCATCTTAGAACGAGCTCGAAATGCTAAGTGAGTGCACTTCTTAGGAAGTCTTCACAGCTGACACCTTTTTCTTTTACTCTTGCCTGGGAAATTAGTTAAGTAGGTATGTCACCTTAGTGATAGAGTAGGGGCAGTTAATGGTTTTATGCTTATTTAGGTAAATGAAGAGGTTGGAGCAGTTATCGTTTGTTTAATACTTCTGGAGCTAACGATTCTTCTTATTCTGAGTCGGATGAGACTCCTGCGTAGGATGCTGTTTGTATTAGTGCCCATCTATTTCTTTAAACTCGTGTTGAGGTGCTTGCACGTGCAGTTATTCTTGGCTGTAATAAACCCACAAAATTGAATTCGGAGTCAGTGGTCTTTTAAGGTAAACTGAATTCTAAATTGTCGCATAACCGAAAAAGATTTTCTTCCCTTCACACTATTCAGCAGGTAAAAAGATCCTGGCGACCTGAGGATTCTTAGAGGTGATAAGATAAGAATCAGTGTTATCAGTTGGTAGCAGAGTAGGATGGTTTCCTCTGATAGTAAGAGGAGATCTAGATTAGGATAAGAGATTATTTGCCCCATAGAGCCCGAGTGATGGTGATCCAGTGGATCATAAGAGGAGGACAACGGCGGTCGATGAGAACTGACGGAGAGTGACGGTGCGGCGGAAGTAGCAGTTCGTGGTAGAGTGAGTATGAACAGGATGATGCTTGTTAGATTGCGGTGTTTAATTGGTGTGTGATGTTTTGCGGAGTTGGAATGAGAGTCGTGTGATTGAGGATCGGACCGTGAGCGCGCGCGGGGCCGAGAGATTTGATTCGCTATTGTGGTGTAGAAGACACCCAGAGCTGAGATTGTTGACCAGAGGTTGTGGGGGTCATGAGACGTCGTTGACTAACCTACTGGAGATAGGGAGCGTATGTGTGAGTGCATGAATAACTGACGCTGGTCGTAGGTTGTTGTGTGCAGAACATTGAGCGTTTTGATCCTATCGATTGTGTCAGAGGTGATTGTCCGGTCGTTCGCGGACAGACAGTTGCCAGATTGAGGTCAACAATTTCGAGAGGCTGGTCGGTCATCGGTGGACCGACAGTCAGAGAGGTAATTGTTCGGTAGGACGGACAGTTACTTCAGAGTGTGATTGGGACACGTGCGAGCGAGAACGGGTGAATTGAGAAGGAGGGGAACTGCTGCGAACGGAGGAAGAGTGACGTCAGATAGTGCCGCGCTGCGATAGGCCGGTTGGTGTGAGACGCGCTGGCATTGGTGGATTGAAGTCAGGAAGTAAACACGAAATATTGTGTGCGAACAGAAATCTGCTTTATCATGAAATGTTTTCAAGTTTTACAAGAACTCTGTAGAGGTGATAGACATATGGTTACTCGGGGAGGAGAGGAAGCCCCTCCCGAGGATACGCCAGCACATTACATGGCTAAGAATGTAGGATTACATACTATAATTTGGCTTGAGAATTGGCATAAAATGACAGAAGGAGAAGAAGAATTGACCTTTCCACGCTATGGTACTTTCAGGTTGGAAGTGTTATATCAGTTGAAATCTGTGATGTCTTCCTTGCGACCATTACCTAGACCTACACAGTTTGAGGCGCTACATGCATGGATTAGAGCAGCGTACGACAGGAAGAGAGACAAAAGCCAGGAAAGGGTGAAGAAGTCGATCAGGGCATTTCAAGATGCGAGATGGGATGCACTGGAGAAAAGGTGGAGAGTGGAAACAATTGAGGGGGACAGATTATATCCGTTGTTAGAGAAAACGGGAGGTACGCAGGGAAAAAGCACAGAGGAAGATGACAGTGATACGGATGACAGCTTGTTAGACAGGCTGCTGGCAGAGAGACCACCTCCATTAAATCCAGAATATAGCGCAGGAAATTCGATTGTGGCAGGAGGGATGGACGAGTCACACAATCAGACAAACATGAGAGTAGTGGGAAAAATCTCCACAGGAACGGAGGGAGTGGGAACCCAGTCTCCCATGGGGAATATGCGGTTGCCGGACTCCCTGACGGTAGCCGTTACCATTGGTCCTATAGTATCGGTGTATGACCCAGATCGAGTAAGTGAAGGAAGTCTAATGCAGACTACAGAGATAGAGGGGATCAGCGTTGGAGGGAATGGCGTAGAGGTACAATTGGTCCGCTCTCTGAAGCCCATAGAAGCGAGCACGCCACTGCCAGCCACCGCAGACTCCTCTAGTGGACAGGTGGATGAGAGACCGGTGAGACCAGGGTCTTTGGTTGAGTCCAAGTCAGCTTTGAGGATGTGGGCACCACCTGTAAGGAATCAGAGAGACAGAATGCCAGGAGATATGGAACAAGACAATTTGGGAAGCAGACTAGGTTCCAGGAATACGATGGAAGAGAGCAAGTCACGAGAACAAAGCAGTGATTATGACGAGCGGAATGGTGCGGCTTGCCGAGAAATGTTGAGGAGTGCCGTGAAGGCGAGGTTGTTGGATGTAGTGAGACTAAAAGCAGAGGTAGACGAAATGATTAGTGGGAACCTGCCTTTGGAGAGAATAGAGATCTATGAGCCAGACAAGCTGCTTTTTGTAGCAAAGGACGTGACTCGTAAAGCAAGGGTCGCACATGAGAAACTGACGGAATTGGCTAAGAAATATGAGGTGGATACAAATAAAACGAAATCGTTGCAAGGATCCCATAGGTTGCAATATAGTGATCAAGAACTGGAAGAGAAAAGGGTCACAGGGATAAGGACGCATACTAGAGACCTGATTGTAGGGATGCGTATATGGATAATGTTGAATAAATGGGAGGAAAGGTGGTCAAAGAAGAAGATTGCCAAAAAGACTGTAGGAGAAACGCCGCCTCCGGGAGGAGGGGTGGCGGGCCTAGGGAACTATCCTTTACGGGAAGTACAAAATGGAGGGTACGTGCATGTGCCATGGAGTAGAGGTGACTTGGCTGCGTTTACAAATGATTTTCCTCGGCTGAGGGAAAAACCCTTAGCGTGGTATAAACAGGTTGAGCGTTTTGTTAAAATTTCGAAGGTATTGTGGACTGATTTGAACACTTTGTTTGATATAGTGGTACCAGGAGATTTGTGGACAGCTTGTAAAATTGCAGTTGAGTGGCCGACCTCTGAACCCGAAAGGGATGCTGTTACGAATGGTCCGTCACCCATTGTCATGAAAAAATTTGAGCAAGTGATTACATGGTTGAAGTTGAAGATCTCGCCTCAAGACATCGATTGGGTTAAGATAGATCGAACTGTGCAGGAACCGAAGGATACAGTGCATGAGTATTATGAAAGACTCTTGCAAGCTTTTAAACAGTATAGCGGATTAGATGCCTTAGACCCCAAGGACATGGGACAGTTCGTCTCAAAGTTTGTCTTGGGATTGAGACCAGAGGTTAGCCTCATGATACAGCACCATTTGATCTGTTGGCAGAACAAGCCGGTAGATGAAATCTTGCGGTATGCGAGGTACTGCAGTGATGAAGTAGACTCGAAGCACCGGAAGTTAAAGGACAAACTGATGCTCGTTCAGATGCAGACAGCTCAGGTCCAGCCTAGCGGAGGGACGCTGGGAAGAAGGCAGGGAAGCTACCAAGGGAACCAAAATGGGCAAGGTCAGGGAAAAGGGAAACCTATAGATCCCAAGACGGGGGTGGATGTGGCGAAAGAAGACCACTGCGTGTCATCTTTGTCATCAGATTGGACATTGGAAGCGCGAGTGTCCCTTGAACCCAGCCAACCAGGTGCAGCAGGAGGTAGAAGTGGTTCAGGCACCCGTGCCGGAGGTAGTCAATACTGTGATGAAGCCCAGGTCGATGAAAGGGGGGACGTATAACCCACAAGTGCAGGTCCCCCAGCCACCGAGAATTCCGCAAGGAATGCGAACCTACCAGCAGATGCCCCTTTTCGAAGGGTATGACGAGTACAGTCCAGACCCGTTAGCCTGACGGTGCCTGAGGGGGGGGGAAGATTGCACACTTGGAGCAGTCTTGGAGGTAGACCAGAGAGGACCTTTTGTGGAGGCAGACATTGATGCTCATCCTACCACTCTTTTGGTTGACACTGGTGCTACCCGGTCCACTGTAAGATCAGCAGTGGTCCCCAACCTACCCCTCTCGGGACAATCGATCCAAGTTGTTGGAGTGGCGAACAAAAGGATAACTAGCCCATTGACCGAACCGATTCCAGTGAGGATAGGCTCCTTCCAAGCTAGACACCAGTTCGTGGTGTGCGATATGAGTCCAGTTTGTCTTTTGGGACGAGATCTATTGTGTAAATTGAACGTCACTATCTATTGCACACCTAGGGGAGTGGAGGTTCAGACGAAGGATGACAATGCCACCTTTAAAGTTGCTAATCACCACTTGTGTATAGAAATGTATCCAGTGGTGACAGTAGAAGAACTTCCACTGGACTTGAGAGATTCTGTGTCACAAGAGGTGTGGGATTTCACAAGAGAAGAGATTGGACTAATCAAGGGGGTTGAACCTGTACAGATCCAGGTGAAGCAGAATGTTGAATTCCCTAGAACGCCCCAATACAATCTGTAGACTGAGACGTTGCAGGGATTAAACCTGTAATCGAGTCTATGATCAAGCAAGGCATTCTGAAGGAGATAAGAGGTAGCCCATGTAATTCACCCATCATGGGACTACAGAAACCGAGCGGGAAGTTCAGGATCGTGCAAGACCTGCGAAAGGTTAACACGATAGTTATCCCATGTTGTCCAGTGGTACCGAATCCATCAGTGATACTGTTTCAGATCCCATGCGAAGCCGAGTGGTTTACTGTCATTGATTTGTGTCAAGCATTCTTCTCCATACCGCTCCACGAGGAAAGCCAATTTCTTTTTGCTTTCTGGCTGGAAAATCGTGTGTTAACGTGGTGTCGTATCCCTCAAGGGTATACAGAGAGTCCATCGATCTTTAATCAGATCTTGAAGAAGAATCTTGAGAGCCTCGTATTGCCACAGAACTCAGTTCTTGTGCAGTACATAGACGACCTGCTTGTGGCATTGGAGACAGAAGATGCTTGCAGGATAGACACGATAGCCCTACTGAACCATTTGGCAGAGAATGGACACAAGGTGTCCCCGAACAAATTGCAGTACTGTCTGAACGAAGTACAGTACTTGGGCCACAGATTAGAAAAAGGCAAGAGGAAGGTGTCACCAGATCGAATTGAGGCAATAATGAACATGGCAGTGCCCACCACTCAGAGAGAAGTCAGGATGTTCTTGGGAATGGTCGGCTATTGTCGCCAGTGGGTTCCCAATTTTTCTTTAAAGGCAAAACCTTTACAGAGACTGACACACAAGGATGTGAGTGATCCGGTACCATGGGACAATGACTGTCTGATTGCGTTCTTGGAGTTGAGAGAGGGCTTGTGTCAGTGCTCCGGCTCTGGGAATGCCTGACTACAACAAGTCTTTCTCACTGTTCTGTTGCGAGAGAGAGGGTTGTGCATTAGCAGTCTTAGCTCAGAATCATGGAGGTGTCCGTAGACCAGTTGCCTATTTTTCAGCTACTCTAGATCCAGTAGCTTCTGCGTTGCCCGGATGTCTAAGATCCGTTGCTGCAACAGGTGTCAGCATTGAAAGATGTGAAAGCATTGTAATGGGTCATCCTTTGACAGTTTATCTGCCACACTCTGTGGAATTGTTAATGACCAGAACTAAGACTCAGCACCTAACGAATAACAGGTTAACAAGGTATGAGCAAGTCATACTTGCCGCAGAGAATGTGACTCTGAAAAGGTGCTTCGTCTTAAATCCTGCGACATTAATGCCCATACCGAACACAGATGATGAAGATTGTGCGGACCATGATTGTCTTGATGTGACTGAACTGTGCACCAAACCGAGACCTGACATTGTCGATGAACCACTGATTGACCCTGATGAAATATTCTTTGTCGATGGTTCATGCCTAAGAGACAGTGTTGGTCAACTAAAAGCAGCGTTTGCTGTATGTACCATTTCAGGGGTGGTTGAGGCTGCTTGCCTAGAAGGAGTACACTCTGCGCAGGTAGCTGAGATCATTGCCTTGACTCGCGCCTGTTTGGCCGCTGACCAAATTCGAATCACGATCTACACGGACAGCCAGTATGGGTTCGGTGTGGTTCATGACTTCGGACAGTTATGGTCTCAGAGGGGATTTTTGACATCATCTGGCTCACCCATTAGGAATGGAGAACATGTAAGACAACTGCTAGATGCATTGCAATGTCCGAAGGAAATCGCAGTTGTTAAGTGCTCTGCGCATGGAAAGGGGGAGGATTTTGTGTCTTTGGGAAATAATTATGCGGACGAAGTTGCCCGCTTCTGTGCAGAACAAGGATGCATATTTACAGAGGGTTACATAGGAGAGAGCCAAGAGAGAACCGAGCTCAACATGATGTTGGCCATGGCAGACACTTGGGAGGAACTCAAGCGACTGCAGGATGAAGTCTCAGACCAAGAACGGAATGGATGGGTCAAAGCAGGATGTGAAAGAGGGGATGTGGATGTTTGGGTTTCCAGTGATGGGAGAGCGGTATTGCCAGAGAATCTGCTGAGCCCAATGGCGAGATTAATACATGGACCGGTACATCTTGGTAGAGATGCAATGATGCGTGTGTTTAGACAAACGTGGTACAACCCATGATTTCGGGCGATTGCTGAAGCAGTTTGTCAGAGGTGTGTTACGTGTCAAGATGAATGCTGGAAAGAAAACCGTAGTCACCTTGAGTCACATTGGAAGGTCAGGAGGACCCTTCAATAGGATGCAGCTAGATTTTGTAGAAATGCCCAAGTGCAATGGGTTGAGGTACATTTTGGTGGTGGTGTGTGTATTCTCACGGTGGGTGGAGGCTTACCCAACTCGCAGGTGCGATACCCTCACAGTGGCTAAGTTATTGTTGAGGGAACTCATCCCGAGGTTTGGTTTTCCGACCTCTTTGGAATCGGATAGAGGAACACACTTCCACAGTGAAATCCTGAAGCTGCTTTGTTGATCAAAGATTGCATTGCAGTTATCGACCAGAGGCTTCTGGGATAGTGGAACAGGTTAATGGAACCTTGAAGGCAAGAATGGCAAAAATGTGTTCATCAACGTCTCTGAAGTGGCCTGACGCACTGCCACTTGTGCTAATGAGTATCCACAGTGTCCCCGACAGGAGAACTGGGTTGTCCCCTCATGAGATCTTGATGGGAAGGGTAATGCGGTTGCCAGCAGTACCAACTACAGCTTTGATAAACATCACTGATGACGTGATTCTCGATTACTGTAAAGGAGTATCTGATGTGGTCCGTTCTGTGTCCCAGCAGATGCAAGCTGCAGCTGTTCCGGCCTCGAGTGATCTGTGCCACGACCTGTGGCCAGGCGACTGGGTGCTTGTCCGAAAGCACGTGAGGAAGAGCTGTCTGGACGTTCGGTGGCGAGGCCCGTACCAGGTGATACTGGTAACGAACACAGCAGTGAAGTGTGGAGGATTGCCGAACTGGGTACATGCTTCCCATACCCGCAGAGTTTCAGCACCCTCGGAAGAAACAGCTCCTCTCGTGAATGAGAATCCAGCTGATGTGGCAGGGCCACATGAGAGGACAAGTCAAGCTGTAAGGGCCGCTGATGTAGCTGGTTGTGCACCAGAGCAAGCTGAAGGGGGTTCCGACAACCAGAACCTCGACTCTGACTCGGATGACAGAGGCGGTGCAGTGGGTGGAGTAGAGTCAAATTCAGCAGAAGAAGGAAGTGGTGCACAGGTTATAGAAGGGGAAAGCGGAAGAACGACCAGAACTGAGGAGGCTTAGCCTGAGAGACAGAGGCGATTGAACCTGAGGTTGGCACCCGAAAGAGATCTTGCTCCAGTGTCTGAAACGTCTGAATCAGAAGCAAGTGATGGAGAGCAGACTCAGGAGGGTCGGAGGAGGTCGAAAAGAACGAGAGTACCTTGCCAGAGATACGCTACCCCGGAGTGGACCTACGCAGTGACTCATGCCAGGGGTGGTAGTGAGTTCGGGGAGGCTGAGGTCCATGCAGGTGGTCAGCAAGAGCCCGAACGTGGTGTTGAAGGTGGTGCTGTTAGTGCCAGGGCTTGAAGTTGAAGGAATACTGACCCTCACAGTTCCGAATCCCCCGCTTCTGAGTAAAATCCGAGAACTGGTTCTGCATCGATTCGAATTTCCGTCATTTGGATTTGAGCCGCCTTCACATGAAACGATAATTCTTCGCCTTGAACTTTTGTATCATGTTTTAGAAGCGCTTGCAGTTGATCTTATCGTGGATGAAGTATAAACTGTTGTAAATAAAAGCCTAAAGAAGAAGATAACCTAGATCCGAGTGGAAGAAGAATAAACTTAGGGACTTTCCATCGAAGAGGAACGAGAGCTTAGGGAAGTCTTTTTCTGGACTATGTAAATAAGAAAACTGTAGTTGAAAAGGGGATTTCCAGAGGTTTCGGAGTGTTTCTCGAACTGGTTAAGCAAGTCACGTGTAGAGAAGACAGAGACTCTTGAGTGTTCGTTGCTGCTATCAAGAACTTTGAGAACTTTCGAGATCATGGAGGCTGGAGATCCACATCGTAGATCCAAATTGATTGTAGGCACATTTATAGGGGGTGTGATAGTTTCTATAATCATAGTAGTTGTAGTTTCATATGCGGTTCCACACGAGCTAGCAGTGGAAGGGGTGCCAGGGACTCCTACACCCACTACACCTAGCAAAAAGGAGGGAAACATAGGAGCTGACAGAGCTTTGCTAATAGAAGAGAGTCGTAGATTGCATGTAATCTGTCTAGAAGTGATTTTAAGCTTAATGCGTATGCCAAGCTGCTATATGAGTATGTAGATGCGATGGATGCGAAAGATTGCTATGTGTGTATGCAGTTGCCAGCTTCAGTGGATGAGGGTATTAGATATCACCATCTTCCACTGACTTATGGAATTTCGTGTAGTTTGTTATTGAGTGTGTTTTATGGGAGGGGTCATTATAGGTACTTCTTTTCCAACTATGACGCCGTGCTTTCAGAGGTTCCTGCCCGTAAACATTTGAACAAGTATGATTATTACAAGGCGGACGATAGACTTGGAAAGTACTTCATACCGACTTCGACTTTAAATACAGCTTATGCCCATAGACACAATTTAACATGTGCATTAACAGAAGTAGAGAAGAAGTTTGTAGATCAGGTAGAAGATAGATATAGAATGTTAACAAAAACACGTCACACTGGGGATAGTCCTGTAGATTGGACAGATGAGGAGAGATTGCACCGAACAAAAGGAAGTTATGGTCCCATAGCATTGGATTTGGGCCAAAGGGGAAAGTTGTGTGTGAGACGTGTGCAAACTTATTATGATAAGGTCTCTGTGGAACAGAGCGAGTGTGATCATGTTTTCACAATGGAGGATTCAGCGAAGAAATTTCTGCAAGGCCCTGTACAAGCGATACCTACGGTGTATTTTGTGTGTGGAAGGAATGCTTATGTGAGGTTGCCAGCGAACTGGTATGGTACATGTTACTTGGGAATAATATTTCCAAAGATTTACCATGCAGAGGATTTGGAGCTTTTGGAAGGTGGAAAGCATTCAAGAGTGAGGAGAGGTGCGAGTGCAGGAGCTGTAGTGGGAGATATCTTTGGAGCAATGATACCAAGTTTGGGAGTGATCTTGAATGATGTAAAGATCCGGAGATTGGCGACTGTGGTGGATGAATTTTCAATGAATACCGCAAAGTCGTTGATACTTGTAGATGGAGAGATGTTGTCGATAAGGACAATGGTTTTACAGAATCGCCTTGCTTTGGATGTCTTATTGGCAAAAGAGGGCGGAGTCTGTAAAATGTTGAAGGTTCAAGAGTGCTGCACTTATATACCAGACCACAGCAAGGATCTGGAGAAATATATAAGCAACATCACTACGATCCATACGAAAATAGCGGATTTGACTGAAGAGGGAGTTTGGGAGAAAGTTGGCAAAGGATTTGGTCAAGTGGGGAGCTGGTTTGCGAATTTGGGAAAGGGATTCCTTGGCTATGTTCTGAGACCTCTCATTATTGTGGTGGTTTGTGTGGTTTGTCTGTGGGGTCTGATCAGAGCATACAAGTGGTATCGAGCAGGCAGAACTGAGAGGGCCTTGAGAGAAAATGAGACGAGAATGGCTAGACTGCAGGACAGTCACTATTGAAACATTAAGAGTTTGGAGAGATTCTGACAGGGGAGAATGGCAACAAGTTCTGTTTAGGTCGGTTCTTTCTCCAAGGGAGTTGAAAGGATGTGATGACAGGAGTCATCAAAGGGGGGAACTGATAGAGCGCCATGCTCTCGTAAAATTTGTAGGGGTGCATCATAATCATCGTTAGTTCGCACCCGCATATATCTCGACATATATAAATGAGTGGCTAGTAAAATGTAATTTGAATTGCATTATTAGAGTGAATAAGAGAGTAGTCGTGTTATCATAATCATGCAAATGTAGTGTAGTATTGAGATGTGTTTAAAATGACGCATAGATGAGTTAGTTTATGTGCAGTTGAGATGTAGTAGTTAACGTGTATGATATTACATTGCACGTGTAGTTTACGTTTTGCATATGAAATATATGAGCCTATGCTTAAAGAAGTAATTAAGAATTGTGTGTTTAAATTGTATAAAGGCCTGACTGCATATACGCAAAGGGAAGGCCTGATTCGTTCTTATGTTGGTTTATTTTGTAGGCAGAGAAGGTGTTCTCTTGGAAAGGCTCTCTGGGCACAGTTGGTAGATTCGTGCAGAGGGAAAAGTCTGTTGAAATGTATCTTCTGTTGCAGGTGCAAGGACATATGCCTCGTTAGTGAAAGACTGGCTCTTTGTTTCAAGAGTTAGGGTGGTGGGAGGCATTGAGATGGGAGTACACTGGAATGTAGGGATGATACTTTCAGCGGAGAAGGTGCCTTGGACTCAAGGTCATCGTAACCGTCCTGGATGAAGTAAGAGTTTCGATGGAAAAGTACGAGAAGGAAGACCTGGCCAAAGCGGCGTGAGAAGGGTGTGTTCAATTGTATGTGCATTTTGTATTAGGGACAGTGCCCCGAGGGAGGCGGGCAGAGAAGAGGTAGAGGAGACGAGAGAGAAGGGAAAAGGGAGAGAGAGACTTTAGGACGGAGCATCTTAGAACGAGCTCGAAATGTTAAGTGAGTGCACTTCTTAGGAAGTCTTCACAGCTGACACCTTTTTCTTTTACTCTTGCCTGGGAAATTAGTTAAGTAGGTATGTCACCTTAGTGATAGAGAAGGGACAGTTAATGGTTTTATGCTTATTTAGGTAAATGAAGAATAATATAGAGGTTGGAGCAGTTATCGTTTGTGTAATACTTCTGGAGCTAACGATTCTTCTTATTCTGAGTCGGATGAGACTCCTGCGTAGGATGCTGTTTGTATTAGTGCCCATCTATTTCTTTAACCTCGTGTTGAGGTGCTTGCACGTGCAGTTATTCTTGGCTGTAATAAACCCACAAAATTGAATTCAGAGTCAGTGGTCTTTTAAGGTAAACTGGATTCTAAATTGTCGCATAACCGAAAAAGATTTTCTTTCCTTCACACTATTACGCAGGTAAAAAGATCCTGGCGACCCGAGGATTCTTAGAGGTGATAAGATAAGAATCAGCGTTATCAATGCCAATACTGTAAGAGTCCTCATTGTGCTGCCTCGGTTCAGCAGTGTACTCCCAGTGCTCTGTTCTCTCTTGAGTCTCTTCTCTGACACTCTCTCTTCAGTGGATCAGGGCTGGAAGTCTCAGCTCAGGACAATCTTAGACTTCACTTGTCCAGGTTCCTTCAGTTCCACATTTGCATCTCCTCTGAAGCACCTTCATGGACCAACGCAGTCCCAGGTCTCGTCGTCTGCGGCAGCTCCTCGTGCCCTTCTGCTTTGCTCTATGGTCCAGTGTCTCTGCTGACTCTAAAGAAGGGCTATTAGTTGTTATGGAACCCTGACCTATGACGCTTCAAGTGGTGTGATTTCCTGTGCATCTGCAGCCCCTTCTCTTGGAGGAAATGGCGGTCTATTTTGAGTCTGTCGCTGGTTGACATATATTGCTGCTTTTCGACACCTGCGACAAATGTAATACCACAATGTTTTTAATTTTGATGAATAATAGGTTTCGAAGTTTCTTTCCCACTTAGGATCCTATTTTACTAACAATAGTAACAAACATCATCAAGGCCAATTGTTTTGTCGTTTGAGCACTTCAAGGTGTTTGGTGCTGTCCTAGGTAGGCCTTGGTGTGAGTCCCGAGACACTTTACTTACAGCCCAGGGTTTGTGGGGACATTAGCTCCCAAAGTCTCAAAGTCTTGAGATCCCATTAGAGAAAAATGCTGCTTCCACTCAAACTTTTCACTACAATGCATTGCAGGCTGTAAGAGCATCGGTATCATTTGTGCAGAAAGTGCAGTGGCACCAGATCACAGGAGTGTATAGGGCCCACTGTACCACAAATATGGCTGTGTCCACTATTTAACAGGGTTTCTGCAGACCTGTTTCCGGGGCTGTATTTGCGCCCACAGCATACTTGCTGCTCCACTGCCTGGCTAGCTGATCATTTTTTAAGGAAGTGATTATGTTTCTAAGTAGAAATGTGATTAAATGATCTTCAACGAAGAGCAGAAAGAAGATTTTAAAATTAAGGGCACATGAATACTTCCTAGTCCCCTCATGCACTGGCACAGAGTAGAGATACAGGTGGCTGTGCTCGTGTCCGGAGCTGGTGTTGGTGGACAATGCCAGAAGCTGGCACGGATTGGTAGCGTACAAGACTGGAATTGGTTGGCAGTATGTGTTGTATGAGAATCTGACAGTGGTTGGCAAATGATGAGCTGGCTGGGACCGGCTGACAATGCAAGGAGCCTACAGTGATGGTCAAATGATATGGCTGCAAAGGTGGGCATTATGAGGAGCCAGCATTGGTGGGCAGTGTGGAAAGGTTGCACCAGTGGAAGGTATGAGGAGGCTGCTTGGGTGTGGGATGTAAGGAGATCCTTCCCCAGTAGGTAGGAGAAGGAGCTTATACTGCTGGGCAGTGTGAAACTCAACACTCATGGGCAGTAGGAGTATCTAAAACTGGTGAGCGATGTGAGTGTGGGCATTGGTGGTCAGGAAAAGAAACTGACATTGGGGTAGTGTGAGAATTTGGCACGAGAGGGCACTATGAGCAGCAGACACTGGTGGGCAGAATGAAGAGTGGGCACACATACGTAAAGTCATGAGTTAGTGCTAGTGAGCAGGGTGAGACACTGATGCTGATGGAAACTGCGACACCTGTGGGCAGCATGAGGAACTGAGTCATTTGGGCAAAATGAAAAAGAACACATTTTGGTAGGTTAAGTGAAGAGCCACCATTGGCAGTGAGAGCCTGGCTGCTCCACCTTGCACTAGTTTCACCACTCTCGAGATTACATGGAGTATGAAAGTGCCCTTCAGATCCTACCAGAAGAAGCCCTGGTACAGGTAAGGTTGTTTTTAAGATAATCCTGATAACATGGGATGTAATCTTGACTCATATCTGTCAAAATGTGTGATACTAAGAGGAAGGCTAAATGTTAGGATAAACATTAGAAGGAAGATTTACTAAAGTTTTGCGTGGGTCCGCATTTAAATAGGCACAACACAAAAAGTAGTGCTTACTTACTATAAATTATAAACACCCACAATAGCAATGCAAACTGCGTTGTGATGTGACTACCGCTTCAGCAAGGACTGCTAATCAGCTCTGAGGTTGGAAGCATAAAGTAATGAATGATCATGATCATAGCTACCTGAGAGAATATGCATGTTAAATAATGCAAGCACTGAAAAGGAGATTCTGCTGAAGCTGGAGTGAATGTCGGCTGATGTTCACCCCTGATGTTTTGACTTACAGCTTCAGGAAGGTTGATGACAACCAGTTACAGAGATCTCACACCTCATTGTGCTTATGCTGTGGGTTCTCCTGCCTGGAGACATGCCCTGTTTTTCCAACTGTGAGAAGCATCACTTTACACAGAGGCTGTGTCTGGAGACCAGTCTGTGGAGGGCACTTGAAAGGGAACCAAACCAAACTGATTCTGCAGCATGGGGTAGGGGATGCACAATACATCCACTTCTAAGTGCCAGGAAAGTGTATCTACACTTTTTGCTGGCATCAGGAGAATGTACTTTTTGAAATGTCAATGTAAAGACCAAGAGTATGCATGGCAGCTGTGGTAAGTAAAATAAAATGCTTTTACATGCATGTTGTGTGCAGGCAGGTAAGAGTGTGTTTGTGTGAGAGAAGCATGTGTATGTGCGAGCATGTGTCTGTATGTGTGAACATATGTCTGTGTGTGCACGTTATAGTGAGTGACAGGTAGTGACAAAGACTGAGATTGAGGGGCAGATTTATCAAGACTTTGCGCCGGTGCAAAGCCATGCAAAGTGATGCAAACTGGTGCAAAGTATTGATAAAGTATTTGCTTCCCAGTGCAAAACTTTTTTTTAAATTGAAAAATAGCCTCAAAGTAGCACAAATAATCTTTTGTGCTGCTTTGTGCTACTTTGCACCATGGGTGCTAAATGGGCATTCTCATGCTACAACCTAGGGTTTTTGATGCAAAGTACTGTCTACTAAAAAGTTTAGAGAGGGCTTTGGACCTGAAAATAACACTTTCTTGAGGAAGGTGTTAAGAAGGGAGAAAGTGATTGTCTAGGCACAGTATTTTATACTTTATACTAAAAGGTTAACTTGTAAGGACAAAACATATGGTAGACATCATGCACAGACCTTTGCACCATGGTGCAAAGAAATGTGGGCATGGTGCTAGGTAGTCTGTTTGTGCACCAGTGCTGGAGAAGAGAGCAGCAGTGTCAAATCTTAGTAGATATGGCTCTGCAGTGCTCTCTTCCTCTAGTGTAATGCAGCAAATCATCTTTGGTTGCTGCGCTGCATTTTGCTATTTATTTTTGTAAATGTGTCCCTAAGTGTTAGTGAGTATGAATCAGTCAGTGAGTCAGTATAAGTGAAATAAAGAGTGACTGCAAAAAAGTGAGCCTATATGGTTAAAAATTAATGAGTAGGAGTGTGAGCGAGTATGAGTGAGAGGGAGTAGCAGTGAGCCAGCATAAGTTCAAGTTAGTGAGCATGAATGAGAGTTTTATAGTAAATATATGTGACCATGAGTGATAATGTGGTGTTATGCTTGTGAGTGTGCTCTTGACCCTGACATACTGAAGGCAATTTTTGCCTTATAGAGGCACCAATGGCAAGGGGGCGTGGCTACGCGGGTAATGGAGTCGGACGCGCTAAGCTAGAGCTCCGCCGCTGACTCCCCTTCCCCGCCACAAATATCCAACATCCACAGTGCTGCTGGGTCGGAGACTGGCCCGATCGGGGTACGGACCCGCCCGGCTGCTGCAGGGCGAATTACGACCACAGCGGGCGCAGGGATCCGCGTCCAGAGCTGCGCCGTGGTGATCACGCCACGCGAACAGGCTGGCAGAACGGGCGTTGCTGCTACGTGAGCCCGGGGATGAGCCCCGCCCAGCAGGCCGCATAAAATGGCGGCAGACGACGCACCAGCGTTTTACCCCTGTTGCCGGATGAGCACAGCCTGAAGCGACTACCGGCTGCCCCCCAGAGGGTTTGGCACATCCACGGCCCCAGTGAGTGCCCTCGCCAAATACGGGCGTAATTGAGGTTCTCACCGCTGCTGCAGAACCCAGAGCGACTGCGCTGCGAGACGCCCCGGCCCAGATTTGGTGAACACGACGGCGAGAGAGACACACAGGCACTGCAATCGGCCACTGTGCCTGATGACCGCAGTAGCTGTTGGAGGCTCTGTTCCCTGCCACGAGATGGTGACCCCTCTGGAACGAGACGCAGGGGACTCGGATGACGCCCGATTACAGGGCTGAGCAGGGACGCCACCAAACAAGCTGAGGCACGGCACAGTGAGTAAAGTTCTTGGCCCGAGGGCCTAAATTGATGGCTGACAAGCAACGGGAAACACCCAACACAGCCAGGGGGTGGCAACTCACTGGTATAGCTCCATGGGACTGATACAGGCCAATTTAGACTTAGATACTCCCCTGGGGGGGCGCTGAAATTGGATCCTTGAATACGCTGGCCATACTATAGCAGAAGACCTCAGATCTATGGGACGCCCGGACAAGGGGGAACAGTGCTGGGCATAGCTACAGGACTAGCTACTGATGGAGTTTTAGATAGCGCCCCCGCACGAGATACCAGGCACAGGCTCTGTGGACCGGAGAGGACAACTCAAATATACCTGCGCCCTGGTGACATTTGGGACTTTGGCTGGCAGTGCGACAGACGCCTACATCTGAATAGGTACTCTCGGATGGGATCGGGGTGATTATTGCACTGTTAAAGCCTCGTACAGGGAAGTACAGCGTGCGCTGGTCGTAAGAAAGAGGCCGTGTACTCCGGTGTCCACTGTTGCCACCTAGGCACACACCTGGGGGCTGGCCCCAACTGCCAGGCACACTAGAGTGAGTAAGGCTCTCGTGTGGAGCTAGATAACTGTTTAAACCACTGATTGCGACTGAAGAACTGTATTGAGGAGAACATTGTCATCCACTCCACTCTGACTCTATGTTGCGTGGTGGCAGAACAAAAACAGGCACTGGGGGAACATTAACCAAACCTCTCTTAACCCGCGCCCAATCCGATAAGATGTCCAAGGAGGGGACACCTGACCCGATGTCTAGCAAATTGGACGCGGTGTTGGCGGCGGTGGAAAAGCTGGGTGAAACCGTGAATCAAACCCGCACATCTCTGGAGGGGAAGATAGACAAGGTAGCTATTGATTTGAACCTTTTGCACGCAGACCACCGCAAACTCGCAGACAGGACATCTGTGGTGGAGGCCACCATCACGGAGATCTCACCGCAAATCATGATGGCAGAGAAAACCATTACGGAACTTATAAACAGAGTGGAATATCTGGAAGGTAGAGTTGAAGATGCCGAAGGGAGATCGAGGCGTAACAATGAGCGTGTAGTAGGCCTTCTGGAAGGTAAGGAAGGCAGAGACCCTGTAACCTATACCAAAACCTGGCTCCGAGCCTTGTTACCCGAGGAGTCACTCTCTCCACACTTTGTAGTAGAACGAGCACATAGGGTGCCGGCCTGGCCTCCGCCCCTGGGGTCCAACCCTAGACCTCTTCTGATCAGACTGCTGAATTGTAGGGACAGAGACACTATACTTCAGGAAACTAGGAAGCTGCAAGAAGTACTCATAGACAATCATAAATCATGTTTTTCCCGGATTTCACGATACAAGTACAGAAGCAGCGCTACTCATATGTGTCAGTGAAGAGAAGGCTCCGACAACAAGACTTGAAATGCTCCCTGCTGTTCCCAGCCCGTTACAGAGTGGTGGCGGGTGGCAAGACCCACTTTTTCGACACCCCAGAGGCGGCAGGGGATTGGTTGGATACATATGGAACTGTGGGAGGGACTACAGCGCAGACAGGAACATCGGACGCTACCACTAGCAACCCCCACAGACGTCGATGGAGGGGGAAGAATTGTGCGAAACTTCAAACATCACAACATCTTGGACCCAACCCGGAGCAGATGCTACAGGACCAACGCAGGGCCCTTCAAGCAGCTGTAGACATTGGTGGAATGCATGGAGAGGCGGCCTTGGTGTCCAGCCTACAAGAAAAGATAGTGAAGGAGATCTGTCAGATGAAGTCCTAAATTCACAAGATTCATGTGAGCTGCCAGAAGTCACCCCGCAGACGACGGACGAGATTGCTTAGCTATAGATGCAAAATGCAAGAAAGACTTCAATGGACACATATTGCTGTATACGCAAGCATACTATGATGTTGTTTTTGTTGCCTCACAGTTCTAATATGCTGCATGGTACTTGTGGATTGACACTTGATACAACACATAGAAAACGCCTGGTGGTGGGGGTTGGTTACCCGGGCTGACTCATGCTGTGGAGGGCGGGTTACTCTTCCCGGAGCCACGGGTCTTTGTTTTATCACTTCAAGGCCCTGTTCTGTGCAACTCAAGTCGGGGGAAGAGGGAGTCACCGTGGCGCCATTTCTTCTATTTAGCGGACACACTTTGCCTGTGTTAGACCCCCCCCCTTGTCACTGCTTAAATGTCGGTTTTGTTTTTTGTTTGGACGATTGCTTGTTGCATTTTCGCCCTTTGGTATTCTTGGTTTTAGTTTGTAGCAGATATGATGTCACACACGCACTGGACCGAATTACATTGGATTCTAGATGTGTAACCCCATGGCACAAGTTCTCATCCCTGACAGACGTTTTCCTAATCAGATTAATTACCAGACCACTAATAGCGCTTAAGCTGTTATCTAACTTACCACTATGGCACCGATTAAATTAGGCACATGGAATGTGAGAGGCATTCATAACCTGTCCCGCAGATACCTCATTTATTCATATCTTAAGAAACACCATGTTCAGATTGCTCTCCTTCAGGAGACTCACCTGACGCGTTCTGAGGTGACACATTTACAGAGAAGATGGCGGGGTCAGCTTACCTACGGGATACTCAGCATATTCCAAGGGAACTCTAATTTGGGTTAGGCCGGGGACCCCGTTCAGCGTAGACGACTCACTTATCGATACGGAAGGCCGTTATGTAATTTTAAAGGGTAAGCTAGATGGCCAAGCTGTCCTTATTGCATCCATATATGCACCAAACACCGATCAAGCTGTTTTTCTGGAGACATTATTGAGTAAGTTAGCCATATGGCACGATGTTCCAATGATAGTGGGGGGAGACTACAATTGTGTTCTCGATGTCTCACTAGATCGATCCTTTCCCCCCCTCCCGGGAGCACCAACATACGCTGCCATGAAGGCATTGATCAACTGGACTACACAATGGCACTTAACGGACATATGGAGACATAGAAACCCACACAACAGACTATATTCCTACTATTCAGGGGCACACGGATTACATGTTCGACTTGACTGCATAATGGTAACCGATGACCTCTTGACTGTTATCTCCGACCCGCAGTACCTTGGACGGACACATTCAGATCACAATCCGCACATGATAAACATAGAGTGGACAAGTGCCACACCGCCCGTACCTAGATGGCGGTTACAGCCTGACAGACTACTGGATGCAACGTTTCGGGAGTCTTTGGCAATAGCAGTGACACAATATTTCGAAGAGAATGCAGATACTGCCCTGTCCCCATTAATAGAATGGGACGCCTTCCTAGAGGGAATTGCTTAGGCATGCAAGCCGGCATGCGTAAAGAAATAGAAACAGACCTCACTGTTATAGAGAGAAGGCTAGTATCTAATGAGCAAGAGGCGATAGAGGGCTCTAGTAGGCGATTGTCTCAAAACAGGGAAGAACATGGCTGCCTGCAAGAACGACTCCGCTGTCTTAACTTTGCAGCACACTCTGCGCATACGCACCACACGGGCGACAAAGCTGGTAGATTATTAGCATGGCTGATACGTCAAGATGACACAACATCCCCCGTCTCATCCATACGTTCTGCACAGGGAGCTTTAGTATATTCCCAGCAGGATATACATAGGGAGTTTACGAAACACTATGCTTCACTATACGAATCCCACACTTTGGCCACCTCATCGGACATTTGCAGTTACTTAGAAGACATCACCCTGCCACAAATTACACACGAGCAACAACCTGAGTTGAATGATCCCATTCTAGAGGAAATTAGGGCAAGTATAGGCTCGCTAGCTAATGGTAAGAAGCCAGGCCCGGATGGCTTACCGGCGGAGTTTTACAAAGCCTATGTGGCTGAGCTGGCGCCTCAACTCAAGAAAGTCTATGATGCCGCATTCACTGATTCCACCCTCTCGGACACACAGAATGAGGCACTGCTGATCTCTCTCCCTAAGCCTGGCAGGGACCCAGAATATCTGGGCTCATATAGACCACTAGCACTACTCAACACAGAGTCCTCAACACAAGGTCCTCGCATCCACTTTGGCGGCGCGCCTAGCTCCACTAGTACGAAATCTCGTACATGTGGACCAGAATGGGTTTATCCCCACTAGGAACACGTCGCTCAACATACGCAGACTTTTTAGAGTGCAACAATTATGCAACAGATAGATGGCCGTGTTCAGGATGCCTGGTTCTAGACCTGGAGAAGGCCTTCGATTCTCTGGAATGGCCATATCTCTTTGAGGTGCTACGGAAATATGAGCTGGGCGATGACTATATACGAATGGTCCAATTATTATATAAGTGCCCTTCTGTTAGGGTCCGAACAGGCCGGCTTATATCGGATAGTATACCACACAATAGAGGCACCAGACAGGGATGCCCACTGTCCCCGCTCCTCTTTTCTTTAGCAATGGAGCCGTTAGCGACACGACTCCGTGGGGAGGGGGAAACATGGGGTATCCGTTTGGGAGATGGGCTACATGCTGTCTCACTATATGCCGACGACCTGCTATTGTTTCTGCAAGACTTGCATGAAATCCCCAATTCAATTGCAGACATACTCCAAGATTTTGAAAAGATGCCGGGTCTCCGAGTAAACTGGACTAAATCAGGGCTGTACCCCTTCAGTGACCGGACCACGGAAACAAATGTGTGTATGAATAACTGTACCCTCCGCTGGTACCCGGTCATGTTCCGATATCTAGGTATTTTCATATATCGCAACCCCATGGATGTACTGGAGAGCAACCTAATTGGAGCATTTCTGATGTCAGAGCCCAGATCCAGTTCTGGAAATCAGTTTCATTGAGCATGATGGGCAGAATTGCATTGGCAAAGATGATAATATTACCCAAACTATTGTATTATTTTTCGAATCTCCCGGTATATGTCCCTGCCAAAATATTCCGTGACCTTGAACAGCACTCCGGGACCTTATTTGGAACAAGGGTCGACCTCGCATTGCACTATGGAAACTCTACGCCCCTGTCAGTAAAGGAGGCCTAGCGGTCCCTAATATGGAGTTGTATTACTTGGCGGCACAGTTACAGTGGGTAACGAGATGGCTTGCGGGTATGGGACTAGAAGACACAGCCACCGAAAGACCCCCCTCGTCGCACTCTCAAATACTTCATCTGTTCCATCCTATTGCTCGGCCGCCGCGCCCAACGCAGAGCTGTGTTGCCCTGGCGTACCGGTGTTACAGGAGGAGTTTATACCTCACCAGGACTGTAACCCCCTATGCCCCGTCGATGCCATTGACGGGGACACCCAGAGGTAGAGCGGGCACCACCAACGAGGAGCTTGCGAGCTGGCACGCAGCAGGGTTAGACACACTAGGCGACCTCTATGCCGATGGCACCTTGGTATCGTTTGAAGCACTGATGGTGGACTACGGCCTGCCTGCACGTCAGTTCATATTGTACACCTCAATCACGAGGTCGATAGCAGCAGCATGGGGGGACATAACCACTGAACCAGAAACAAATCTTTTGATGCAATACTTACATGTAATGGGCAGGGGCTTGCACATTGTACACTGGCTGGTTGAGGCTTTACTTTTACACACAATGACACCCATGACGGCCCTACAAACACGGTGGGAAACAGATAGAGGTCAGCAATGGACCCACCGAGAATGGAACATGTTGTTAGCCAGCTCCACATACATACCCAGAAGCTCAAGGTTTAAACTTATACAAACCTACATAACACAGAGGACGTACCTTTCTCCGGATAAGCTCAACAAATACTTCCATACCACTACTTCAGCATGTCCACACTGCTTACAAGTAGATGCAGACCTCTTACATATTCTGTGGTTTTGCAATGCCTTAAGCACATACTGGCAAGCGTCACGGAGACGCTTGTGGCCTGCACTGACCGGCAGATAACACACACGTGGGAGACATGCATACTGGGCCTTTACCCCAGATCTAAGAAAAATAAGGTCACCTCTAGATTCATAGATCTGGGACTGATAGTGGCAAAGCGTCTAATAACTAAGAGATGGAAACATCCCAACCCCCCTGTGATTGTAAGCTGGAGAAGATCGCTCTTGGTGTGGGCCCAGGCAGAAAGTATATCACTGCACAGTGAGGAAATAGCTAGACAGCGCAAATACCCAATAGCACAGTATTGGGACGCTATACTTACGGAGTTAACAAGCGTGGACAGGGAAGACAGCAGCGTTTCATCGCAAGAAGGCGACACAGGAGGCGATGATGCGGTGACTTAGAGGCGCAAGATAATACAAATGGGTTGTGACAAAAGATTAATAACGAGTTATAAAACACGTTTGTCAGTACAGGCAATATTGGTCGACTTTTCAAGCAACATCTAACACAGCGCGAAGGACATGCTGACACTATAGGAAAGGGACGAGGAATGAGACATATATATTACATGCATCCTGGTCCAGGAGCACACGGTAGTTGATGGCATTGTTTATATGTTTATTTAAATGTAATATCTTGTTTTGCATTCTCCTGCCACTCTATTGACTAGTACGGAGGCGGGTATCTACGAATACCCTAAATAAGACGTAATGATACAGAAGGATACCAAAGCGGATGAGACAACTGTTGGGTACCTTAAGACACAACTTGTAGAATGTATTTTCCGGACAACGATATGGGAACTATGTGCACACAGAGCACGTGACATATACATTTGTGTTAACATCTGCAACAAAAGTTGAAACACATGCGATAGGTGCATGTGATTAGAAAAACGTGTATTGAAAGTCAATAATTTGCAAAATGTAGAATACTACCCGGTAATGCGTTCATAAATGTACTTAACTGTAACTCTGGAAAAAGTTTGGAAAAAATGCAATAAAGATATTTAAAAAAATGAAAAATACCAATGGCAAAATTCTGACACTGGCATACTGGAGGCAATTCTTCGTAAGACAAACACCTATGACAAAATGCTAGCGAACGAGGGCACACTGGACATTATACTTGGCATATGGAGATATCTATGAGAAAATGCTGGCATTGGCATGCTGGATGTAGTTTGTGGCACTGGAAAATTGCTGGTCCTGGTATACTGAAGATATTTCTTGGCATAGGGGGGACACGTGACTAAATGCTGGTGCTGGCACATTGAAGGTCATTTTTGGCATAATGGAGGAAAACCATGGTCATATAGCAGGGCAGAAATTATGACAATGTGCTGGCCCTGACATACTAGAGACAATTTTAACATTTGGGTCACCCATGGTTTATTGACGCCACTAATGGCAACATTCTGGCAATCAAATGCAAAAACAACAAGGTGATGAGTGGAATGCTTGAATTAATCTCAGCCACTGGCAATTGCTCGGGCCACATCCCAATCCATTGTTTTTCATCCACCATGCTACCTCAGTTTGGGACCAGCCATATGCAAACAAGTCTTGCCCCTGTTCCCAGGAAGACCATTTAAAAGATGGCACCACTAAGTGCATTGCAGAAGTAGAACAAAGGGTCCTGCCAGGCACATACCATCTTCTCAGGTTCTTCCTAAAGTAGATGGGACCCTGCCAATTAAGAGTCTTATAAGCCATTGAAAATTATTAGTTTCTTCACCAAGAACCAGTGTAGTTTGCTGATGGCCGCTGTTGCAGAATGAAATTTTGGAAAATGCACAGACACGTTTTGAAGGGTTTGTAGTTTATTTAAAGACCCCTTAGGCACATCTAAAAATAGACTATTAAAGTAATCCAATCTGGCCAAGACCAGTGTGATGACCACAGTTTTTAACAGATCGAAACGTATACATTTTTCAATTTTCTGGATCACTCTAAGTGCATGGAACGAGGACGAAGTAACCTTACTGACTTGATTCTTCTATTTCAGTTCGTCTTCTATCAACATTCCAAGATTTGTGACCTTCGTAACGGGTGCTGGAAGCAAACTCAGATCATCAGGTCACCATGCAGGGGACCAAAAAGAAGTCTTATTCCCAAAAGGAATGACCGCTGTCTTGGATGAATTCAGCTATATGCAACTTTTGTCCAACGATTTGCTGACTGCGCTCATACAGTTCCTAAATAGATCACTTGAGTGGGCATTATTTTTTTTAAGTAAATCTATTTGTGTATCATCCGCATAAGACGTTAATGACAAACCAAAGGATTTTATCAGAGCAGTTAATGGTGTTAAATAAAGGTTGAACAGCGTTGGGCTCAACGATGAAACCTGCGGGACCCCACAAGGCAAAGACTAGGGCTCAGAGGTGAATCCATCAAAAGACACTGATTGAACCTGCCCAGACTGAAATGACTGCAGCAATGCCAGTGCCGGGTGTTCTATTCCAAGGCTATGTATACGGTCAACCAGAAGAATGTGGTTGACCAAATCGAAAGTTGCAGACAGATCTGACCAGATGAGGGTGGTATTGCCACCTTCTCTAACGCCGATATGATTTCCTCAGTGGCCACTATTAGTGCATATTCTGTGCTGTGACCTTGCCTAAAACCAAACTGGTTATTGTCGAAGAGATGATTAACACCAATAACATGAGCAAGTTGCTCATTCATCACTTTCTCCACCAGTTGACTGGAAAAGGAAGCCGGTAGATTGGGCGATAATTATTCAAGTCCAGCACATTCAAGTTGGGCTTTTTTAGCAAAGGGAGAACTGAGACCGATTTCCAGTGAGTAGGAAAAAATCTTGTCTCAAACATGACAGATATAAAGCTACTGCCTCTGATACTAAGTGAACTACTTTAGGCAGACACGAGTCCTGTGGAGATCCAGATTTAGTGTTAATGAGGACAGTTTTTTACTGATCTACTGTGGGAGCCTCAAATTTCCATAGGCCCACATTTCCAGAAATCAGCTCAGATGACCAATTATTATTATGGCAATTTGAGTGAATAGCAGCGAATTAATCAAAGATATCCACCACTTTCTCCTGAAAAAATCTCGCTAGTGAGTCACAGAAAACCTGACTTACCGCTGCTGAATTACTTACTAACGGAGAGGTCAATTTTCTTTATTGTCTGAAAGAGTGTTTTATTCGAATCAATAGCTGATTTTATTTTCTCAGAATAGTAAGTTGATTTGGCAATCAAAGAAAGTTTTTTATCTTCTGCAATGCATAGTTTGTATTTTTCTCCTTCTTTCAACTCATAGGTCCTGTGCCATTTATGCTGCTGCCTCCAACACATTTGTTTGGATGCCCTAAGTGACTCCTCAAGCCACGGTTGAGGAAACTTTTGATGGTATTAAACCTAACTTTGGCAGGAGCAATAACATTAAGTGCAGAATTTAACCAACTTGAATAATCCTTCGCCATCTGGTTTATGTTGTGTGAAGTTTCCGGTAGGGAAGCAGTTAATAAAGAGTTTAATTTGGGGCTTGTACCTTGTTCCATGCCTGACCTAAAGGCTTCTTATTAAACGTAAGGAAGGAGATTTTTCTGAAGCCTCCTCTCCCAAAGCACCGTATGGTGATCAGACCAAGTCAGTGGAAGGGTACGGGGACTGCCAAAAACAGGTTGTTTGTAAAAATCCCATCGAGCGTATGCCCCGCTCGATGAGTAGGACCATCAATGAACTGAGAAAGTCCAATGCAAGATAGAGTCTCTATCAGACTCTCCGAGTCTGGATCCAACTTGTTTTCCAAATGGAAATTAAAGTCACCCAATGCCGAAAATTCAGATTTCAAAATCGAGGATTCCAAGAGCGTACTAATTTTACCAGAGAAAGCAGCTCTGGGCCCCAGAGGGTGCTAGATGAGGAGTCCATTAAACAATTGAGTCTTGGCAAGCTCAATGTTACAGAACAGCATCTCAAACCCATCCAGAGAGGCAGGCGTAAAGATAGGAGGGAGACGTTCAAGATAAACAACCGTCAACCCTCAATCAATCAATCAATCAGGGGTTTGTTAAAGCGCGACTACTCACCCGTAAGGGTCTCAAGGCGCTAGGGGTGGGGGGGGGGGGCGGTGCAGATTCCATCCATCAAGGAGGGGGTCTGTCGAAGAGCCAGGTTTTGAGGTTTCTTGCGAAGATGGGGAGCGATGTTGTCTGTCTGAGGTGGAGCGGAAGGGCGTTCCATGCTTTGGCCGCGAGGAAGGAGAAGGAGCGGCCTCCCGATCTGGTCTTTCTGGTGCGGGGGACCACGGCGTAGGAGAGCTGGGCTGATCGTAGGGTCCTTTGGGGTGCGTGGAATTTGAGTCGGCTGTTCAGGTATGCTGGTCCGGTGCCGTGGAGGGCCTTGTGTGCTCCACCCCTTTTACAGGGTCTATCTAGACAAAAAGATAGAATAACCAAAGGGAACTGCTGCAATGAGCTCCAGCCCCAAAGTGTGGTGAAAGGACAAGGAATGAATTCAACATGATGTTAGAACTGTTTCTTTGAAGGTATACCATTGATACCATTTATTGTACGTTATATTTTGTTACTAATGTACTATTTAAAGGAAGTTCATATTGGATTGCGATATATGTAACCCTCATAGGTTTTTATGTGAGAGAGTGGCGGGACCAACATTTTCTGAAGATAATTCTCAGTACTTGTGCCCCAAAACATTCCATGGTAATTCTAAATTTTGAGTTCACTTTCTTTGGGTTGAAAAGTAAAAAGATGTGTTCACAAATTGAGCTAAAAAAGACGCTATTTCTCTTCAACAGAAGCCTGAGGGGAGCGTCTATTCCTGTTCGCAAGGAATTCAAACTGTCATTGGAGGACATAGTTCAGAAGTACATTATAGAAGAAGCTGTGTCTTCTGAATGGGTTTCCCATATTGTTCTGGTGAGGAAGAGCAATGGTGACATAACTTTGTATGTAGCCTTCAGGTCACTTAAAACTTCTATTGTAATTAACAGCCAACAAAAAATTTAAATATGTTATGTTTGCTAGAAGGAGTTATGCTGTTTACTGCCTCTTGATCTAAACATGGGCTATCACTATATTTAGTTAACACACGAATTCAAACCTTTACCTGCATTTATTGCCCCTTTTTATCTTCAAAGTTTAAGAGAATGCCCTTTGGGTTGTGTTCTGCAGCCTCAGTGTTTCAGAGGGGCATGTTTCATTTGTTTGAAAATTAGAAAAATTACATAAAATGTTTCTGAGATGATATCTTGGTTTTCACTAAAGACAGTGGCTTACATTTAGATGTTCTTTGTGAAGTATTCTTAAGTCAGGCAGAAACAGGCCTTTTGCTGAGTGCAAAGAAGTTTATTTATGGCATTCAATTTCCAATAAAAAAAATTCTGGTGGATGCTATTAAGAATGCACCAATACCGGACATCAAGAAAAAAATACTGCCATTTGCTGGGCCCTGCTTTAGTATAGCAAGTTCATAGAGAGCTTTATTGGAGATAGTGAGCCCAATATCACCTTGATTGAGACCAAATCACTTTGTATCATCACAGTGGATACTGCTGCTTTCAGACTTAGGGACATTTTATCACAGATTACTGAGGACAACAAATGGGTAATAGCTTTGGCCACCCATGCCTTAAGTGCCACTGAAGGGAGATATGCTGTAAATGAGTGTGAATGGTTAGCGTACATGTCGGCAATGTTTTCAGTCATGACGCATTTACATTGAAGACTGACAATAAGCCATAAGCTGGCATTCTTCCTCTGGGTGGGGGACGTTCTACCACTGCTCGTATCACCCATTCATGTTCTAAACTTCAGGATTTATGTGATTTTTGGAACCAGGGAAGAGTAAATGTAGTGGCGGATTGTTTGTCTTTCCTTCTGTGTAGAAATGGAAGAGGAATGTATGGGAACAATCTGATGTGATAGCCACAGTCCATATAATCATGTATCTTTCTGGGGGAAATATTTCTGAAAAACAGATGATGAATGCAAATCATCTTGACAAGAATCTCACACTAGTAAAAAAGTGCATTAGACAAGGGTGTCAAGATTGTTAAGGGACCTTGAAAGTTGTAGGCCCCAGTGACATCTGTATTGAGCATTGTCAGATATTTGGTGATGAGAAATATGAATGAATGAAAGATTTAGGCTTGTAAAGCACGTAGCTACTCCCACAGGATGGCCCCAGTGCTAACAGGTCTAGCTTCCTAGGAGGGTCACAAAGTCCAGGAAGAAAGGAGAAAAGCAGCCTGCCTAAAGAGCCAAGCCTTTAAATTCTTCCGGAAGAGAGACTCTGTCCCAAAAAGCTTCAACTGAAGCGGAAGGGAGTTAATTATTGCATTTCACCACAAGGCATTAGGGATGTTTTGCTTCGGAATTGGCATCATGGACACATGGGCCTGTCAGCCCTAAAAAAACGATTAAGGTCATATTTTTGGGTGGAATGGAATGGATAATAAGGTGGGTCGTTGGGCCAAATTTTGGACATTGGGGTGTCCAGTGATAAGAATTTTAAATTTCAACTGACTGCTATGCATCCTGCCTCATGACCTCAACTAACATAGCAACAATGTTAATTTGACATTGCTGGACAATGCGAGCCAAATGCAGTATGCTGCAGTCCTGATTTATTTCCACTCCAAAAGACTTAAGATCATGTTTGTTGGGAACCTAACCATATCTAACACTATAAAGTTTCTCATGAGTATGCAGTAAAGACGGATTACCTGAGATCCTAGTCTCAGACAAATTGATGGAGCTAGTGTCTAGAGAATTGCCAGAATTGTTATCTAGTCACTATATAAAGCATATTGCTAGAGGCTCAGTTTGACATGGGCCGGTAGAATGTTTCAATGGGTATCTTAGATTCTTATAGTTGGATAAATAATTGGGACATGTAGAATTACACCCAATTCTTTGATAGGGGTCATTCTGTTTTGCCTTTTGAGAGATAGGCCTCTGTCTTTTGTTTTTTGTCCATGGTGAATGAAAAGGAAACGTGATTCTATTGATTCCTGAAATAAGATAGTGCAGATTGTCAACTCAGTACAGGAAAAACAAGCACCAATGAAACTTAGATAAGGGACAAACAATAGAGTCCAAATGCCAGGAACTGTGGAAAAAGACTGGGTCAATTTCAGGTTATTTTTGTCAAACAACTCTGCTTTTTTCCTTTTGGTCTCTGAAGGGTTGCTTTCACTCGGTCCCTTCCTTCAGTGCTAAGGCACCCGTAGGGGGAGCAGTTTGCTTTAAAAGTTGATATCATCATCATCTGGGATACCCTACAATATATAGCTTCAGATCGAGCAAGCTCATCAATGTGGTGAAAATGAAGAAAGGCAATGTTATTATACATGATAGGAAGTGTTGGAATATGCCATATGGGAAGAGTGGATGACATTTCAAGAAGATGGAGGAGTATAAATTTGGTGGAAGTTACTGATTGCTTGAATGGTTATAATTTCACCAATGTGAGATTAAATTTTGTGAGTGCCAACAGACTTATGCTTATACACAAATCAAATTACTAGGTGTTGGAAAGTGTATTATTGGTAGGGGCAAATGTAGGTCTGCCACTGGCAATAAGGCCACTAACACAGGATAGGACTCAGCATAGGTCTTAGAAAATTATTCCTATGCTCAACCCTTGGTAACGTGGCTGCGAGCAGACAGGCTTAACTTCAAAGACAGATATGTAAAGCATTTAAAAACACCAATTCAGTAAATAATTAAGACACAACACATAATAAAAATCTAACACCAATTCATAAAAATAGGACATATTTTTATCTTTAAAATGACACCAAAATGAAAAAAATCCAATGTAGGGAACCGGAGATATGAATTGTCAAAGATTTAGCCAAATATAGCACTTAGAAACTTATAGCACCATATTGGGATACAGGCTCGCGATAGACCGACCCAAAGTCAAAGTTTCAGGCTGACCGCGATGGAGCCCTGAGCGGCTACACCTCACGGTAGGTCCCGGTCACAGTTTTTACCTTCGGAATTAGAAACTTTTCTGGAGCTTTTCTTCCCGGGGTCCCTCGAAGCTCTCAGCCAGTCCGGATTCGGTGAGGGTTCGCTGGATAGCCTTGCGATGAGCTCCCGGTCAAACTTATGGAAGTCCGGTTCCAGCGGGGCAAACACAGGATCCAGGCCGACACGCGGTTGAAGGCAGGCGGCTTGGCTTTCGCGGTTGCTCCCGGTTATCTTTTCTTCGAGCGGACTTAGAAACTTTTCCGGAGCTTTTTCTCACAGGGTCCCCCGATGCTCTTCACCAGGCCGGATTCGGTGGGGGTTCGCCGGCCTCGGATTTCTTCTACTCCCAGTCAAACTCTGAAAGTTGGACCGATGGAGCTTTTAGCGGGACGAACCTGGATGGCTTGGCCGGATCACAGTTGAAGGCAGGCAGCTTGGCTGGCCAGGTTGAGTCGGTCCCTCTATGGAGCTTTTTTCAAAGTTCCTCCAAAGTTCTCCAAACTTCTGGAACTTCTTCCTGAAGTTCCCCAAAGGGTCCCAAAGTGTCTCAAACTCACTCCAAGGGTCTGGAAGCTCCAAGATGGTCCTTGAAAGTTGAGGACTTCAGTTCCCACAATCCACTTGGAAAAAACCCTTACAAATCCACTGGTAGTTCTTCCAGTTGATGATCCTTGGTGGTGATGGTCCAGGTGAGCTCAGTTAACCTGTAACTTGCAGGGAGTCCACTCTTTAGTTCTTTTGCAGCAAGGTAATCGACATGGCTGTAGTTTCAGCTGGTGCAGTCTTCAGAGGACAGGCCTTAGAGTTTTGCACCCCCAACTTCTCAGCATGGCAACGTCTTGCTTCCTTAAGTTTCAAGCAGCAGATCTGGAGGGCTGTGCCCCTCTCAGATACTTATTCCAAGTTCTCTGGGTCAGGCAGGAGGTCACTCCTGACCAATGGGAGCAGGGTAACTCCTCAAAGATATGACCACATCCTGTAGAGTGTGGCATTATTTTGTCCCAGAGTGCATCAAATCTTCCAAATTCATAATGGCTGATTTTCCAGCAGGGAGGTAAGAGCTGGCTAAACACACCCCTAGGATGGCTAATTTCATCATCATCATAAATACTTTATTTCGGCCGCTAGGGCCATAAAAGTGCATCAATAAAACAAACAGTCAATACATCTGTGTTAAAAAGATCGATAAATACTCGCAAAGAAATTCATATACAGTAATCAGCCCACTGGAAACACAAACACATAGCACATGCCTCATAGGGACGGCAGGGATGAAAATTATATATATAAAACATGAACAATTGTAATACAACCAACCGGATAAAAGGGCACTAAAAAAATCACATCTAATACATAAAAATATCCAAACAGTAAAATCTTGAACAAAAATCTTATAATAAAATAGAGCTGTGAGGCTACAGTGCAGGGCCGGAGACCATAACAAAAACCTGCTCACCCCGGCACAAATTCCCCTGGACCCCAGTGGTCACTTTATATAAGCCCGGCGGATGTGCCAAATACAATTTAAAAAACGCGATACAGCAAAAACAATTGGGGGGTGAGTATCGTATTTTAAAACACTATGCGCCTCTATAGTGCGCACAAACCCTAGATTTTTACATAGTTGGATTAACCACTGCTTGCGTGGCAGCCGATAGGCGGGGCAGAGGAACAAAACATGGATTTCAGACTCCACCTTGTACTTGCACGCAGGGCATTCACCGTTTTGGTCTCTCAGCCATTTATTGGAATATGCTGCAAGTGGAAGAGTCCCCAACCTCAATTGCATATATAGTTTCCTTGCAATTGGGGGTTCAACATAGTCCAAAAAGGTTTCCCTGCTATATACATCCTTTGTTAATAAAAACTCTAGGGTTAAACGACCACTTGAGGCGCTTTCTCGGATGGCACTTAACTTTACTGCTCTATATGAATTAACTAAGTCCAGCCTTGAGAACTTAACACACGAGGTCTCAGGCGTGTTCCAAAGGTCCGGCTTACCTATCTTACGTGCAAGGTCCCTTATGTGGCAGAGCCATGTAATTTTCTTTATATTACACATAGTTAAAAACTCGGAGAGTTCATCCCTAAAAACAGACAACTCCGGAGTCACCCACATCCTCCGCCAGAAAACTAAGGGTCTTATAGCAATTTCTTCATCCAGCGGTCTCAATCCGAGGTCCAAACGAAGGGGAATTAACGGGGTGCTACGGGGTAAACCTAGGACTTGTCGCATGAAATTGTTCTCTACCTTTGTCAGGCTTCCAGTTGGACAGTGTCCCCACAGCTCTGCCCCATAGAGTGTGGCACCCCTTGCCTGGGCTTTATAGATTTCCACCACGGGGGCGGCCGGTTTGAAAGCAGACGATCTATACAGTTTCATTATACCTCCAACAGTCTGTGTTAGTCTAAGCCTCGCTTTATCTATTTGAGGGCGCCATTCAAATTTCTCAGTCAGGGTAACTCCTAGGTAGTCAAATATCCTAACTCTCTCTAGAGCGACACCATATAGAGAGGGACTTGGACGAGTTTTAAGAGGAGGGTTGAAGACCATATATTTAGTTTTATCTAAATTGATCTCCAGCCCTCTTAACTTACAAAAGTTTGCAAAACCATCTAAAATGCGCTGAATGCCCATTGGCGATTTAGAGAGCAACAAAGTGTCGTCTGCGAACATCAGCGCCGGGACCTTCCCTGAGGCTAGCTTTGGAGCATCATTGTCCTTAATTAATATCAGGTGGTTGATAAGATCATTAATAAATAAACAAAACAAAGTGGGAGCTAAAACACATCCCTGCCGTACCCCCTTTTCAACTGGGAAGCGAGAGGTGAGTTCCCCATGCCTCCCACAGCGCACTTGTGCAAAATGATCAGTGTGTAGGCTCTTAATAGCTTTTAAAAGATATGTAGGAATCCCTAGTTCACTCAGTACACTCCATAGTTTTTCTCTGGGTACAAGATCGAAGGCCGACTTCAGATCAACAAATATCAGGTAGAGGCTGCCACCCTCAATGGTTACTGTTTTCCAGTACAGTAGTTGGAGTCTGAATATCTGGTCAACAGTTGACATTTTTGATCTGAAGCCGGCCTGATATGGACTTAGTATTAGCTCTTCTTCCAACCAACTCTGGAGGCGGTCTAAAAGCACCCGACCATAAAGTTTTTGAGAGATATCAATTAGACTAATCGGTCTATAGTTGGAGGGAGCAAGGGGCAACCTTTTTTGTATATGGGAACAATCTCAGCCCCACGCCAGGTATCAGGGGGTTAGACCCCTGCAATACCGCATTAAATAAAGCACACAGATATGGGACCCATATTGCAGGTTCATTGCGAAAGAGATCCCCTGGAAGTTTGTCTAAGCCTGGGGCTTTATTGCTTTGTAGCTTATAAATGGCACTCCTCACTTCAGTGCTCGTGATCTCCTTCTCCCCCTCTAGTTGTGTCTCAAAAGCCATACTAATAATGCTAGTATTGGCGTATCCGGCATCCCGTTGAGAGTATAATGTCCCAAAGTGGGACTCCCAAGCTTCAGGCGCTATATTGGGCTCGATGGCGGGTCTCCCTTCCCTGTCACCCGTACTCACTATTGCCCAGAATGTTTTCAAATCCTTGTCCTCCAGGGCTTTCCTTAGCATTTCCCACCTTTCTTGCTCCCAGTTCTTTTTCCCCAACTGGATAGATTGATTGTATCTAGCCCTCGCAGTTTTGATTTGCACCCTATCCTTGGCCTTAACTGCTTCCAATAAAACCCGCTTGTCCTTACGACACTGTTCATTAAACCAGGGGCATCTGTTGTGACCGTTTGCTCTAACACGGCTCACCGGGTAGAAAACCTCCCCCAAATTAAAGGAAAGCTCAGAGTGTATTTCGCCTACTTTATCTAGAATCGAGTTCTGGCCCACCGTGTAAACTGTCTCCCACATTTTGACTAGGGATGGCAATGCTAACTGGTAGATTTTCGCCATCTTAGTAGGAGACTGTTGGATGTAGCCCCATCTAATACGTCTTCTATTGTTGGTCACTACCAAGGCACTGTGACAGTTGCCGGTTGGAAAAGGCGTTTTTGCAATACCCAGTTCCCCCTGGTTGAGGGTTAAAATCAAAGCATTATGGTCACTATCCCTCCTATGCACAATATGAAAATCAAGAACTTTTCCCCAGTGTCTTGTTTCCACCAGAATGTAATCAATAAGTGAGGTCTGGCCTGCTCTATTAAATGTAAACTGCCCTGGTTGGTCAGATTTAGTCCGGCCATTGCATGCTCTTAGGGAAAAGGTGAGAGTAAATGAGTTTAACTGCATGACCAATGGAGACCAAGCTTTAACAGGTGTAGTCAGGGGGTTAGGAATGGACCAATAGAGGTCTTCTTCTGTTGGGGCAGAGTGTAAAGAATCAGAGAGGGGTTCAAAATGACAATTGAAATCACCCCCCACAATCAACCAGGTCGCCGGGTCTAAGGTTGGAATAAAATCTCCCAGCAGAGCAATAGTAGATGATTCCTGGCTGTTGTTAACGGGGCGAGAGTACACATTCACTATGGCAATTTTCACCTTTGTTGGGAAGGAGAGCAGGACACATTGAATGTCACTTGACGGGGTTAGTAACTGCTCCGCCCTACATCCAAGATGGGTAGCTACCCAAATTGATAGGCCTCCAGATGGTCTCCCCCTCCCTGCCATAAAAGCTAAGATGTTATAAGGGGCATAGCCCACCCGATGAAAATCTTCCCTTGCCCAAGCCTCTTGGAATATGCAAATGTCGAATTTATCGACAAAGTCACCCCAATCCGTACAGGGCAGTTTGTTTTTGAGACCTGCCACATTCCATGAGAGTATCCTCAGCCCATTCGCTTGCCCGGTCACCCCTCTCACAACCCCCGGTACCACATTATCATGTATAACATGGTCACCAAGAACACCCACGCAGCACTCACCTATTTTCCCACATTCTATGCTTTCTCTATTTTGTTCTCTCAAAGAGTCATCAACTTTTGCGTCCAGGGCCGTGGGTATGGTGGGTCTTTCTCCTGTCTGGTTGATCGAGAGGGAGGGGCCTGGGCTGTCACCTGCCATAATGCGCTTCAATCCCTTCCCATCTCCATCCTCAGAATCATATCCTGCCGTTTGTAATGACTCCACCAGCGAGGATCCCTCTCTCAGTCAGTCTACACCCTCCAGTACATCATATCTATTGTTCACCGGGATGTTAAATGGCGGGAGCCTATGATAAGCATCCCAATTCCCTTCTGGGCGGAGGCCTACACCACCTTCTGAAATTAAGGACGGAACCCTGCTTCTTACTAATGACTGTGGTAGTGGATAAAAAAAATTCAGAGGTTGTAGACTCATAGCCGTCATGGAATCATAGCAACTAGTAGGATTATTAAATAAATTGGCCACCGTGTGGGGGTTTTCAAAATTTATAACAACACATTCACCTGCCTCTCTTTTTTCCGATTTCCCACCCACCTCACTCTTCGAACCATGATAATTTCTCCAGCTCTGGCAAAATCAAAATGTTTGTGTTTAACAAGCCAGAACAGGCATTTATTCCTCAGCTCGAGATAAGTTTCCTTCATACTAGGTTCGATAGATGGGACGCCCGTCAAAATAGCTACATAAGGTGCGCAGGCAGGAGGGAGGTTTATGTCTGGGAGATTTGAAACATTTGAAACATTTCCACCTTCACTCAATCCTTGGATTACTTGTCTGCTCTCTTTGCTATTAGTAGCTGGGGCTAGGGGAATGGACTCTTCTCGATTTCTTACACATGGTTGCTTGCTCTTTGCTCTGTTCTCCGTGCCAATACTCCTATCTCTCTGTGCCCTAGTGTCACTTTGGTTCCCCAGTTCAGAATTCAAACTGGGGCCCTTGGAAACATCCCTCTCCAACCCCGACGGAGATGTTAGATCCTTACTTTCAACCTGACAGCAGACCTCGATCCCTCTTATGGGTTGGCCCTTGGGATGGTTAAGTGAACAAGCCTCCCCTGTCATTAAGACTTTATCCAGAATATCTAGACGACCAACAAGTGGGGCTAATTCTTCTTTAATGATAGCCCTTAGGTCATTCTGCAAGTCTTCCACCAGACTCAACACCCACAACGGATATTGCTTATCTACACTAGCTTGGTTCGACCTGCCAGCTCTGTGCACTTGGTCTACCCCCTCCTCTATATTAACAACAATGTCCTCACAGAATTTCTTTTTTTTGATCCGGCCTCAAGAGCTAATTTACGTTTTCCCTTTTTAAAGGTACTCTGGGCATGTTTGCTTGTATCAATCACTTTTTACGCACAGCTATCTCTCTAGCAGTCGATGGCTGTACGTCTACCTGGGTTTGAACCTGGTTTGACTGGTTGATCGATAGGGATGGCGAGACAGGTAAATCAGGAGTGAGTGATAACCGCCTTTCTCTTAGCTCGATTTCGGAGTCCACCACCCCTATTGCCCTCTGTAACATTTTATCTATAGATGTTGTGGGGAGTGGGGACCTACTTGTCGTTTTGCCTCGGATAGGGGCTATCCTCCTCCCCATTTTAATAACCGGTACCTTAAGAAAAGGAGAAGAGAGAGACAAAGAAACCCCTAGAGTTATAGACTGGAAGTACACAATCTGGTCTAAACACTCCCACTCTGTCACATCCCACCCCACATCAAAGATAAAAATAAGACAAAGTCTCTAAGTCCGATAGTCCTGATAACGCCTCAACTTGTAGACGCTTATTCAGCTGTATCAAGGCTTTCCAGGTTGGCAGGCAGGATACAATCAGGAGTGAGAATGCGCAAGGATAAGTCTTACCGGCTGTTCCCTCTATCGTGCCAGTCGCAACACCCAAGGGGGTATCCCTGCCCTGCCTCTTCCTGGCGATGACGGGCGCAGGACGGGCCCGCCCTTGGCCCGGGCTCGCCCGGGCGAGCCCGCGCGCGTCCCACGCCGCGGTGATTACTCGCGCTTTTAGCGCGTTTGCAAGCGGCAAAACACCTCCCCTCCTGGGAAGGATCCTGGGACTGGTAGTCCCCAACGGCACAAGGCAGCAAACAGCACCTCCAGGCGTCCCGCGCCGCGGTGATTACTCGCGCTTTTAGCGCGTTTGCAAGCGGCAAAACACCTCCCCTCCTGGGAAGGATCCTGGGACTGGTAGTCCCCAACGGCACAAGGCAGCAAACAGCACCTCCAGGCATCCCGCGCCGCGGTGATTACTCGCGCTTTTTAGCGCATTCTGCAAGCGGCAAAACACCTCCCCTCCTGGGAAGGATCCTGGGACTGGTAGTCCCCAACGGCACAAGGCAGCAAACAGCACCTCCAGGCGTCCCGCGCCGCGGTGATTACTCGGGCTTTTTAGCGCGTTTGCAAGCGGCAAAACACCTCCCCTCCTGGGAAGGATCCTGGGACTGGAAGTCCCCAACGGCACAAGGCAGCAAACAGCACCTCCAGGCGTCCCGCGCCGCGGTGATTACTCGCGCTTTTTAGCGCGTTTGCAAGCGGCAAAACACCTCCCCTCCTGGGAAGGATCCTGGGACTGGTAGTCCCCAACGGCACAAGGCAGCAAACAGCACCTCCAGGCGTCCCGCGCCGCGGTGATTACTCGCGCTTTTTAGTGCGTTTGCAGCGGCAAAACACCTCCCCTCCTGGGAAGGATCCTGGGACTGGTAGTCCCCAACGGCACAAGGCAGCAAACAGCACCTCCAGGCGTCCCGCGCCGCGGTGATTACTCGCGCTTTTTAGCGCGTTTGCAAGCGGCAAAACACCTCCCCTCCTGGGAAGGATCCTGGGACTGGTAGTCCCCAACGGCACAAGGCAGCAAACAGCACCTCCAGGCTAATTTACTTAGACTCTCCCCCTGCATCTGCTCATACCTTCCTTAATCCTACCATCTGCCTGAGGTGGAAAGTTCAGAGTTGTAAATGACACTGGTTTCTGCTCTCCTCTTTGAAGACCATGGTTTACGACTCCTCCCCCTGGCCTGGCATTCCTGAGAAACAGCACACTGCCCTGCCAGCAGAGCTGGTTAACCCCAGGGGCTCTTTATCACCTCTTCAAGGCAGCCTGGCTAATCCACTTAACTCTGACCAATCAGGGCAGACCACTGGAAGGCTGAATCTGGACCTACAAACAAGAAAGTCTTATAACTTCTTGTACGTACACTTTAGGAGAAATTCAACAATATCATATTGTGGGATTTATTAATACCATTCGGGGAAGTCTTTGTATAGTACTTCTAGCCCTCTCCTATCAAGAGTTATTAGTTAATAACTTCCTACCATGTTAACCTATGTAGCAGGGAATTTGCAATGGGAAAAATGACTTGGGCCATTTTTCCAGCACCAGGACTTACAAAAACATATTTTATAAGTACTTTGCTTATATCTACAGGACCCCCACCCCATGGGACACTTAGGTGAGACTTTAGAAATATTGCAGATCCTCACTTCACAGTGCTCCTAGCATCAAAGTCGAATTTGGGCAGCACTTTATCACAATGTGGGGAGTGAAATGTGAAATTTCACTTAACCCAGGGCATATAAAACTCATTTTATAAGGGCCTACCTTATAGATACCTGACCCCCACCCCTGGGACACCTAGGGAGACCCTGGGGGTTCCTAATATGCCATAACATTGTAGATTATCCATTTTTAAGTGCTCCAAACACCAAAGTCGAGTTTGGGCTCAATTTACTTTTAAAAGCAGTCATGTCACCCAGGGCTGCTTTTAAAACTGGCCTCAGCAGTGCACACATGCAAGTGCAGAAGGCTGCTGGCCTCTAAACTGCCATGCCCTACTATATACTAGGGACTGATAGGTAGTTTCAATGCCCCTGCCCTATTATATACTAGGGGCTTATAGTTGGTGCTCAGCGGTGTGGATGAGGACTTGTGTTTAAAAAAAAGTACACCTTTCAGTAAAGTGAATTAAGATTATAAAAGTCCTCTAAATTGCCTTAGAACAAAACTTTTGAGTTTGATTTTTGGAATTTGGACTAAACTGTTTTTAATCCATTGTTTTGATTTTTCCAAATTGTTCTAAGTCTGTTGTGCCTAGTTATTGTGACCCAAAACTATGGAACCATGGAGCTGGACCTGGCTAAACTGTCCCAGTTTAAGATAGCTGATTTTAGGGAACAGTGTAGGCTTAGGGGGCTGCCTGCTACCAAGAAGCTTAGGAAGGCAGGGTTGATTGAGTCCCTAAAGGCCTGGGCTGGGGGAGCTGAGGAGAGTCAAGGGGGGATAGAGGGTGTCCACCCCAACCTCATCCAAGAGGAGGTTGAGGATGATGCCTCTTCCATTTTATCTAGTGTTAGCCATATGAACCCAGATGGTGGGAGTGGGGAAGGGTCCCTTACTCAGGGACCCCCACCGTCCCTTGCAGAGAGACAGCTTCAGGCTCAGTTAGCTATGATAGCTTTGGAGCAGAGGAAACTGGAATTGGCTGAGAAGAGATGGGAGAGGGAGGAGGTGTTGAAAAGAAATTGTGGCAGTGAAAAGGGTGAAGATTTTGAAATGTCCTGGGGTGGTGGATTTGATCCCAAACTTCCCAATGGTATAGTACCCAAGTACACTGAGGGGGATGACATTGACAAATGGCTAGCAGCTTTTGAGAGGGCCCTTAGAATGAGTAGGGTCCACTCTAAGTATTGGGGTGCACTCCTGTGGGAGTTGATTCCAGTAGCTGGGAGGGATAGGCTCCTGACCCTGAAGGGACAGGATGCAGAATCATACCAGCAGATGAAGGCATGGTTAGTCAAACGATTTGGTCTGGCGCCAGAGCAGTACAGGGTGAAGTTTAGAGGCACCCAGAAATTGAGTTCAAAGTCTTGGGTAGACTTTGTGGACGTTTCAGTGAAGGCACTGGAAGGCTGGATTGTTGGTAACAAAGTTGACACATATGAGGGATTGTATAATTTGTTTTTGAAAGAACATATTTTGACTCATTGTGCAGAAGAGAAGTTACGCCGGTATCTAGTGGACTCTAAGCTGACAGACCCCAGAGAGCTGGGTGAAGCAGCTGATGAGTGGGTGAGAACCCGGGTTTCCATACAGCACCAGGGGGGTGACCAGAAGAAAGGGGGACAGGTCCCTCCCCAGGGGAAAGCCCAAGGGAAAGAAGGTCAAAACCAGAAGGAGTCCTCCAAAGACCCACAAAAACCTGCCCAAGAAGGGGGGCCCGAGCCAACCCAAATCCAAAGAGAGGTGGAATCAGGGAAAGAATGGTAGGTTCTTTGATCCCTCAAAACTGGGTAAGTGCTTTGACTGTAACCAGCCAGGGCACAAACAGGGAGATGCTGTCTGCGCCAAGAAGCTCCCCCCTAAGGGGCCATCCACAGGGATTGCCAGTGTAAGTATAGGGGTGGAGAGTGGTGCCCCAGAGAGGGGTAGTCAGGTGGTGGAAGCAACCTTAGTGTCCCTGGGTGGGGTGAATATTGCAACCCTTGCTGCCTTACCTCCAAACATGGACAAGTACAGGCAGAGGCCTAAAGTGAATGGGACTGAGGTTGCGGCTATCAGAGACACTGGGGCTAGTGTAACTATGGTCCTGGATGAGCTGGTGCCTCCAGAGAGGTTGTTACCTGGTGAGTTTCACCAGGTGACTTATGCAGACAGCACTACCAAACTCCATCCTATGGCTGTGGTGGATTTGGAATGGGGAGGTGTGACAGGCCCTATGAAGGTAGCTGTGTCAAAAGTGCTCCCAGTCCAGTGTTTACTGGGCAATGATCTTGAAGCCTCTGTGTGGTCAGAGATGAGAGAGGACTCCATATGAAAATATTGGAGCTCCCTGAGTGGGTATGTGCTGTGACTAGGTCACAGACTAGCCAGAAGGGAGGGGCTGGACACTTGGACCCTGGAACAAAGGGCCAAGCATCCAAGGACAAGGGTACTGGGCCTGGTGAGCCAGCCCAGGGAACTCCAGAGGTGCAGGCAGAATCTAGCCCTGATGGGGAGGATCTGGCCTCTGAGGGAGGGACTCCATCCCTGCCAGAGCTGTCAGATTTGGCAGAACTGACAGGAGCAGGTGGACCCTCCAGAGAGGAGTTCAGTAAGGGACAGCGTGACTGTCCCACCCTTGAGAGCTTGAGGCGGATTGCTTCTAAGCAAGAGGAAGGGGATGACAGTGGGTTTCACAAACTCTACTGGGAAGATGGACTGCTTTATACTGAGGCCAGAAACCTCAAGGAGGGGGCCACCAGGAGGTTGGTGGTGCCCCAGAGGTACAGAGAGTTCATCCTGACTTTGGGTCATGATATCCCCTTGGCAGGACATTTGGGACAGACAAAGACATGGTACCCGTTGGTGAACCATTTCTACTGGCCCCATATGTCTGAAAAGGTAAAGGAGTTTTGCAGCTCCTGTGTCACCTGTCAGGCCAGTGGCAAGGCAGGGGGCAAGACAAAGGCTCCCCTAATACCACTGCCAGTGCTTGGGGTCCCTTTTGAAAGGGTGGGGATGGACATTGTTGGTCCCCTGGACCCACCTACTGCATCAGGGAATAGGTATATCTTAGTGGTAGTGGACCATGCCACTAGGTACCCTAAAGCAATCCCTCTTAGAACCATTGTTGCGCCTGCAGTGGCTCGAGCACTGCTTGGTGTGTTCACCAGAGTTGGTTTCCCAAAAGAGGTGGTGTCAGATAGGGGCACAAACTTCCTGTCCAGCTATATGACTGCTATATGGGATGAGTGTGATGTCAACTACAAGTTCACCACCCCCTATCACCCACAAGCAAATGGTCTTGTTGAGAGATTCAACAAAACCCTGAAGGGCATGATAAATGGGTTGTCAGAGAAACTCAGGAGGAGATGGGATGTTCTCCTCCCATGCTTACTGTTTGCCTACAGGGAGGTGCCACAGAAAGGGGTTGGTTTCAGTCCCTTTGAGTTGTTGTTTGGACACCCTGTGAGGGGGCCATTGAGCCTGCTGAGAGAGTCTTTAGAGAAGCCTCTTAAAGAAGCAAAGGACAATGTGCCTGACTATGTGCTAGGCCTGAGATCTAGAATGGCAGAGTACATGTACAAGGCAAACAGGAAACAGGAGGCCAGCCAGGAGTTAATGAAGCACTGGTATGATCAAAAGGCTACCATGCCTGAGTATACTCCAGGACAATTGGTGTGGGTGTTGGAGCCTGTGGCTCCCAGGGCACTCCATGACAATTGGAGTGGGCCCTATCCAATCTTAGAAAAGAAGGGCGAGGTTACCTATTTGGTTGACCTTGGCACCCCCAGGAACCCTCATAGGGTCCTGCATATGAATAGATTGAAACCCCACCTTGACAGGGCAGACATGACCATGTTACTGGTCACGCATGAGGGTGTGGAGGAGGAAACTGAGCCTGTGCCCGAACTCCTCTCCACTAATGTGCAAGATGGGTCAGTGGAGGGGGGGATACTCTCTCCCAAGTTGACAGACCAGCAGCACAGAGACTGTAAGCAAGTGCTGGAGCAGTTTGCTGGCCTGTTCTCTTTGACCCCAGGCATCACTGAGTGGTGTGTGCACCAAATTGACACTGGTGACAGCCTACCTGTCAAAAATAAACTGTACAGGTTGTCTGACCATGTCAGAGCCAGCATTAAAGCTGAGGTTGCTAAGATGCTGGAATTGGGGGTAATTGAACCGTCTGAGAGTCCATGGGCCAGTCCAGTGGTGCTGGTGCCTAAACCTAATCCTCAGGGGGGACCCAAGGAGTTAAGGTTCTGTGTGGACTACAGAGGATTGAATGCAGTCACAAAGACTGACGCTCACCCTATACCTAGAGCTGATGAGCTCATTGACAGGTTAGGGGCTGCTAAGTACCTGAGTACTTTTGATTTGACTTCAGGTTACTGGCAGATTGCCCTCACTGATGAAGCCAAGGAGAGGTCAGCATTCTCCACACCAGAGGGACATTATCAGTTCAAGGTAATGCCCTTTGGCTTAAAGAATGCACCTGCCACCTTCCAAAGGTTGGTGAAGAGGGTCTTGTCTGGGTTGGAACCGTTCAGTGCAGCTTACCTGGATGATATAGCTGTATACAGTTCTACCTGGGGGATCACTTAAGCCACCTAAGGGAAGTGCTTCAGGCCATGCAGCAGGCAGGCCTGACTATTAAGGCAAGCAAGTGCCAAATAGGGCAGAGTTCTGTGGTGTGCCTGGGCCACCTGGTAGGTGGGGGCCATGTACAGCCTCTCCAAGCTAAAATCCAAACTATTTTGGATTGGACAGCTCCTGTTACCCAGACTCAGGTCAGGGCATTCCTTGGACTGACAGGGTACTATAGAAGGTTTGTTCAAAATTATGGGACCATTGTGGGGCCCCTAACAGAACTCACTTCTAAAAGAGGCCCAAGAAGGTGGATTGGACCCCAGAGTGTCAGAAGGCTTTTGACACTCTGAAAGCTGCTATGTGTTCAGCACCAGTGCTACTAGCCCCTGACTACACAAAATAATTTGTGGTTCAGACAGATGCTTCAGAGCAAGGGATTGGGGCAGTGTTGTCACAGCTAAATGAAGAGGGCCTTGATCAGTCAGTTGCCTTTATTAGCAGGAGGCTTCTTCCCAGAGAGCAGAGGTGGAGTGCCATTGAGAGAGAGGCTTTTGCTGTGGTTTGGTCCCTGAAAAAGTTGAGACCATATTTGTTTGAGACTCACTTTCGTGTTCAAACTGACCACAGGCCACTCAGATGACTTATGCAGATGAGAGGGGAGAATCCCAAGCTGTTAAGGTGGTCCATTTCCCTACAGGGAATGGACTTTACAGTGGAACACAGACCTGGGGTTGCCCATGCAAATGCAGATGGACTTTCCAGGTTTTTCCACTTAGCTGATGAGGACTACCAGGGTGTAGGTTAGTAACCCATCACCTTTCGTTTGGGGGGGGGGGCTATGTTGCAAAGTCATCCTGTGCCCTAGGCACCCCCCAACGTTTTGCTGACTGGTACTGGTGGTAACTGACTCTGACTGACCCTGGGCTTTGCCTAACCAGGCCCAGTGCCAGTGCTATGCTAAAAACACTTAGAATACAGTGAAAACACCTACATACACTAGGGTACACTATAGGTTGGGGTACCCCTGTGATTGGCATGACCTACCCTATAAGCCCCATAGTATATACTGGGCCTGGTTAGGCAAAGCCCAGGGTCAGTCAGAGTCAGTTACCACCAGTACCAGTCAGCAAAAAGTTGGGGGGTGCCCGGTGCACAGGATGACTTTGCAACACTAGGGCTCAAGAACTGCAGACCCTTCAACCTATCTAGTCATTGTCTAATACACAGCTGCAGGGATCTCCACTGTTGCATAGATCATGATGCCAAACATATCCTATGGAGGAAGGTTACCAAAAATGATACCCACATTGTCATGGATAATTATCTACTTTTTGTGACTGTCTTTGATGGAAATCCTCCAGTCCTCCCTGCCACCTGCTTTAACCCCATGCTCTGTGCAATGATGCTGCAGTAGAACCACCCAACGTTTTGCACAAGTAATGCCGGTGCTTTTCGCCAATACTTGTTCTGAAGTCCTGAATAATGACAACATCCAGTGAGTGTCCCTTCCAAATTTCCAAACACCTCTCGGATAATGTGTTCTGTTGCCCATCAAACCTCTGAAAAGAGAACCAACACCCAGACTGAGCCCTCATTACAAGTTCACGGGCCCACTCTGTCTTCCCCTCGGCAGACCTCTCATATCAGGCCTGGAGGTCTCTGCCCTGGGTAGCCACCTGCCTCCTTTTTCCAAGTTCTTCTGCAGCATCATTCTCTGATCTCTTGATGCTCTTTCTCCAAGTGTCTGTGTTGGTTGAGCTCAGGTGTCTGGTACTTAGGAGTCTCTGAAGCTCTGACATTCACTGACCTGCTGTCATTCTTTAAGGCTGAGCCTCACTTCCATCCTGTTCTATTATATGTTTTTGCTTATTGTGACCATCGCTGATGTGACAACCTATATGTAGGGAACTTTACAGGAACTCAAGCCACATTCTGACCACTTCACTAGCTGCACCGTCCCCCGTCTTTTTTAATATTCTTCACCTAACATTTAGATCAAGTATAATTTGTCACTGAGATGCAGCAGAACTCTGGCGGTGGTTGAGGGCTTCTTATGACAGAGAAGGAGGCCTATCTAGAAATGGAGAGAGGCTCTGTGACCATGGAGGAGTATTCTGGAGCTTCCGATCCTTAAATCCACCGGTCAGTGGTGTCAACTTTGGCTGCTGGGCTGGATGACCCAGGAAGGAAGATGGGCAAGGACAGGGAGGGAGCTGAACCAAGTGAAGTGGTCAGAATATAAGGCAATGGACAAAGCTATGGGACAATATCCAGGAGAATCTTAATCTACCTTCCAGTTGCAAGTCATCGAGAGAAATGGACCAGGAGCAATGGATGTGCCCCAGCTCAGCTAAACACTGAGGAATATATGGAACAGTGATTGAGGGCCTATTATGTCCATGTTCTGGTGTCAAGGGTGGTATGGTAGCAGTGGAGATAAAGCTCTTTTTTTCTATGTGTCAGTGTGCCATGTGTCAGTGTGCCACTGTGAGTCAGTTTGCCATTAGGTGTGCCAACACATGTGCAATCAATATTTCATGAGTGGGAGTTTGGTTTAAAAAAACAGTGTGCGCCAGCAAGTGGCTCGTGTGGAGTTGTGCCACTGATGTGCTCACGTAACCCTATGCCTGTTGGTGGAGGGCGGATCATTGATGGAGTATGGAGTGCATGGCCTTTTGAGTTTTTCCCTATTGAAGCTGGGCTGTCTTCACCACTTGCATGATGGCACTGGAGAAAGTGGGCGTGAAATCTGGGGACCGTGAGGAGAACATTGTCTTCAGAGCATTCCTGTTGTGAAGTTGGGGGTCTCTTCACTGCAGGAGTCTGGTGGCACCGGAGAGCAAGAAACTGGCAATTGCAGTGCTTATGCAGAAGGGCTTGGTATAGGTCACCAGAGAAGCCAGCGTGCGGCTCCTGTGAGTGCAGATTTTGAGGTGCTCAGCATGAGTCGTCAAGAAAAGACAGTAGTGCCTCCAGGGCTCACTGATGTGAGGGTGCTCTGAAGAAGAACTCCCAGGAAGCTCATGCACATGAGAGAATTTAGGGAGGGGATCCTATTGTCTTTATGTGGCGAAAAAGTCAAAAGACTACGGGAATTTCGCTAGCCCTGTCAATTTTTGTTTTGTTTCGATGGACAACCGAGTTCTTGAAAAGAGTAGGAAGCAGTAGACATAGATGAGATTTTCATGGATGGTTAAAGAGGTGTATGTTTCAGAGCACTTCTCTATCATGTGGAAATTGAAATGCATTGATAATAAACGTGAAAATTGATACATTTCTGTTTTTAGAGCTTCCTAAATCTAGTCAGTACGGTAACATATGTTGGATTCATGCAAACACGGTTACCCAATTGGGAGAGCTAAAGTGTTGTTCGCTTTTTCATTTTTGGGGATTTTCTGTGTGCTAGAGTTTGGGAGGAGTGTTTGTTATGCACTGCTGTGGCTGATTAGGCAAGTAAGGACAGTATGCTCCTGCAGGATGATGTGTGAATGTCCACACTGTGCATCTGTAGTGTGACTATATGTGGTATGTGAGAGGTATGTGATATGTGAGACTCCGGTTAGCAGGACAAGGGGAGCTGTAATTGGCTGTAATTGGCATGTTATTTGTATATGTAAAGGCAGTGCCAGGATTTAAAATCAATCTTTGGACATGGATTTGAGGTAGAGGAAGACCAGTGTTGATTCAATGAAAGAGCTTGATAGACATTTCTCTTGTTTGTTACAGCAGATCCCTAAAAATATTTGCTTGTGATTATGCCCAGGGGACATTTTGTTTATGCTGGCATAATGTCGCCTAATTTCTGACATTTTATGTGACGTTGTTACGCAAAATGTCCGAGATTACACCATTATGCCACATTGCATAATTGAGATTTTGTTTGGGTAAAAATCCCATCACGAAACACATTAACAATGTGAATGAAGAGAAACCGAGCAGCAGTTGTTCGATCATGCACGATTTTGCGCTATGTTTGTAGCACGGAATGCATCTTTGCATCCGAAATGGAGGCGAGGATGCATTTTGTGCTAAAAATAACCTAAAATGCTGGACTACCATTTTGCGAAATAACGTATAATTTTTTAGACTTTTTGCATAGTGTCAGCAAAGGAAATTACACAAATTTCAACCAGGCTGTTGCAGCAGTGTGTCTGATTCCTGAGGAAAATAGATCTAGAAAGAAGTTAGAAAGAAATTTCCTTGTTCAAACTGGTGAACTGAAACTAAACAACTGCAGTTCCTTCTGGCAGAAGGTCCTGCAACCCCGGATTATCCTCAGTTTTTGACTGGTTGCAGCTACAAGTCTGGGAGTGGTTTCTCTCTGATACTGAATTCACCCTTGTGTAATCCAGTTACTTGCTTCCTGAAGCTGGATATTCTGGTGCCGCAGTTCTCTGTCAGGGACTTCTCTTGGTTCCCTGCACCCTCCTTCCTAATCCTTTTTTTAGTCCTTCAGTTTTAGGTTAGCTGTGTTCAGTTTTTATGTTATCTGTGTTCAGTAAGTATCTTCACTCTCATTGTAACCCAATATATGTCTTCTTCAGCTCAACTTGGTACTAGGATGCAAGGCCAGATTTTATCACCCAGATATTGCACCTGCTAAAACAGAAGGTTAAATGTGCATTAGAAAAAAGCAAGGAAATTAAGGAAAGCATCGAGGAATCTGCATGACAGCAGCCATTCGCGTTGTTATTTACCATTTCTTTTTTCATTTTTTCAGTTTAGATTTTTTTCAACATACAAAGATCACACAATTCAAAAACATAGCATTGAGCAAAAACAAAATCTACAGTCTAAAGCTTAAGACAAAGATAAACCACTCACCAGAATTGAAGGAACATGTAAAGAAAGCAGAATCAGCAAATTTTCGACTGGAGGGAAAGAGAAAAATAAAAGAAGACAAATAAATTACAATATTATTCATGATTAAAGTTTGAGAAATCCCAGCTGAAAATAACCCAAATTTTAATACATTTTCCCAAGGAAGAGAGACCTCTAGCTTTTGCCAAAGCTAACTTGGAATCATGGTTCTGTGGGATGAGGACGCACCATTGGAGGGGCAGTGAAGACCCATGGCCTTGCAATGCATAGTCTAGCACAGACTAACATTATCGTGCTTAAGCGCTGTAAGCCACCCTCATAATCAGACTTAATGCTGAGCATTATCTGCTTAGTAGATAGTAAGAATTGCCGGCCCAAACTGTATGACATAAACTTAATCTCTCCATCCCAAAATTCTTGTAAGACAGCACATAACACAAGCATATGTACAATGTCTGGAGCTGGTAGGTTACATTTGGGACATTTAGTCTTATCTGCAATAGAATTTATTCCCCACCAAGAAATTTTATCCGGGGTATAATATTGGACACAGATTGTCCGAAGCTGTCGCAATTTTAAGTTGCTAGAGTGTACAGACCGATTGAGGATCTCTAATGCACTGTGAATCTCTGAGAGTAAAACCTCAGATGGCAGGGATCGGATACATTTTGTTGCTTATGAGACAGTATCATCAACAACATACTGGCAGAAGCCTTGGTACAATATACTAATCGAAGGTTTGCTGGCAGATTTATGGTAATACAACATCAGTTCTGAGTCTTCCATATCAAATGAGTATTCACATCCTGACAGTAGATAGTCCCTAAATTGTGAGTACTTAAAGGAAACATGACAAGGGAGTCCATACTTATCTTGCAATCCCGAAAAGGGTATGAGACCATTCAGGTCATACAGCTGGCCTAATGTTAAAACCTCTTGCCGTTCCCCAACCCTACATATTGAGTCATGAAAGATTAGGGAAGAAGCTGATCTGTCCCAAAGTGGGATAGAAAAGCTATTGAATATTTAGTGCAAATCCCCCGCCAAATATAAATAATTTTGCTTATTATTTTAAAGTGCACCCTCTTTAAAATACTTGGGATCCCCCAGCCTATAAAAAAAAATTAACTCAGACCGAGAGATAGCTGGTAACCAAAAGAGGAATGATTTGGATAAGCTGGGATTAATAAGCTGCGCAGACGACCGGTGAAGGCCGCCCAAAAATATAACTTGAAATCTGGGAATGGAGCCCGCCCTTCTTGTACGGAAGCTTCATAAGACAAATGGCGCATCTTGTGCGCCTGTAGCCCTATATGAAATTTCCAATGGTGCCCTCAAGGCACTTAAAAAAGGACTAGGGGACTCTCAAAGGAATAGCACGGAACAAATAAAGGAATTTTGGGAGTTTATTCATTTTAATAATATTAATTCGACCTATAATAGTAAGTGTGAGCTTATTCCAGGACTTCATCTTAGAAATGACTGATAATAACAAAGGTTCACAGTTCAGTTTAATAATATTTGTGACCACAGGACACAAACTAACTCCAAGATAGACTGCTGTTGCGGTTACCCCAGGCATAAGAGAATCTGGTTTGAAGTTCAAGAGGGCTTGAGTTTTAGATAAATTAAGCTTGTACCCAGAGTACCTGACAAACTTAGCGACTTCATCCAAAACCGTTGAATATCTGCTAGCAAATTAGTGCAAAAGACTGCCACATTATCCGCGTAGGCAGTGAGCTTGAGTTGTTGGCCTCTGAATAGGAGGGGCTGGATTACTACATTCATAGAAAGTGACTTTAGGTATGGCTCCATGTATAGAGCTAACAGGAGGGGGGAAAGGGGGCACCCCCGTGGGAAATTGGAAATATATTTGAGTATTTACCGGCATAAGCCACTCTGGCACGTGGGATCTTATATTGTGCCTGGGTCAGGTTAATGAATCCCTCACCAAAGCTGAATGAGCCCATAGTGGCCCACGTACACTCCCATGCTACCCGATTGGAGGCTTTTTCGGCATCCAATAGGATCATGCATATATTGGTGTTAGACTTGCTGGCAACAATAAACGCTGCGATTGCTGTATTGGTGTGGCCAGTAGTGTCTCTGCTTGGAATAAATCCATGTTGTTGTTGTGATACCAATGTTAAAAGTATGGGGGCGAGTAGCATGGTCAAGATTTTTGCGAACTATTTTGCATCTGAATTAATTAGAGATATGGGCCGGTAAGACCCCATATCTTCTGGAGGTTTGCCTTTTTTCAGAAATACTACAATATTAGTAGTATTCCAGTTGTTGGGACCTGCGCTGCTTGTATGAATATGTTGAATTACCTTTAAGAATTCGGAGTTATTATGTCTCTAAATACTTTATAGAATTCTAAAGGTTTGGCCGCCTTGCCTGTGGAAAGAGTCTATAATGCAGCCTCACTCTCAAGCAGAGAGAGCTCAGCTTGCAGGTCACCAGCCTGATCTTCCCTGAGACAGAGAAGACTGCACTGCCGTAGGCAATCACCAAATCCGGCTTGATCACTTACATGGGACTGACTGTATAACTCCTCATAAAACCAGGAGAACTGCTCCAGAATAGATGTGGGTTTTGTGCGCACCGAACCATCCATACCCTTAATTGAATGGATCATACATTTAGACTGCCGATCTGTAATCTGATATGCCAGGACCCGGCCTACCATATCCCCATACTCATATTGAAGCGTTCTATATTTCACATATCTAGTGTCTATTTGATCTTTTAACCTACGGCCAAGGAGAGATTGTTTTTCTATTAATTGAAGATAGATAGGCTGTTCTTCTGCTTGAGCAATTTTTGAAGCATGTAATAATTAAAGTTGAAGAATAACTTGGCATAGAAGATGGACCTCTTCCGCGGCAGCCCTACTATTTTGCTTGACCACATACTGGAGAGTAATACCACGGACATAGGCCTTCATCGTATCCCAAATTACTACAGGTAACTCTTTACCAGTGTTAACCAGAAAAAACTCCCTAAGTAGCCCTACAAAGTGCCTTCTATAATAATCGTTAGACAACAGATGACGAGGAAATGTAAACATGGGGTGATTATCCCTAGTCTCAATTGGAGCAAATGAAAACAAAATTGGATCATGGTCCAAGGCAATCCTAGGACATGCATCTATTTCTGCACCATCCACTAGGGACCTCCCTAAGAAAACCATATCTATCCTAGAGTACTGCTTGTGTGGGCATGAATAAAAAGTATAACCAGGCGCAGCCGGATAGAGAGTCCGACGGACATCAGACAACCCATGTAACCAAATCAAGTCCTTCAATGATGCCCTGGTTCTAGGCTCATGAGGGGGTCGTAGTATGATTAGTAGAATCTATGCTATACTCAAGAACACAATTAAAATCACCCATTATGATCACTTCTCCACCCCAATCCAACAATTCCAGGGATAGCATATCTAATACTTCTGGGTCATCATTATTTGGGCCATAAAACACACAAATAACAAAATTATGTTGCTTCAATATTAATTGTACAAGTACCCAGAGCCCACTTGGATCAGCAGCAGTTCTCAGAACTTGAGAATGGAAATCTTTTGCTGAGAGTATGGCAGCCCCTCGAATAGAAAAAGATTGCGAAGTACAATTGTGTTATATCCCAGGTGCTTTAATAAAAGCTGGTCTGTATAGGCCAAGTGTGTCTCGGTCAATGCTACCAATTGAGGTTTATAGAGCCTTACCTCTTCTCAAACCAGTTTCTGTTTATTCTGTGCATCAATCCGAGAAGCATTCCAATAGATGCACTTAACCTTAGCCATAGATCTTAAGTAACTTGTTTACGAACCCCCTCCCTCCATATATAAGACTATGGTTCCTCCAAATTGAAGCAACTAGAGTATGATCCCTGAATAAATTGTGAATATTCTGACTTGTTTTACCCCCAACACACAACTGCATTGTAATTTTCAAACAAATCCACCACCCTTAACTCACCCCAAACCAAACCCACCCCCCATGCTCTGGGAAAGTAATCAACCCCACCTTTGATTGCAAGATGAAGGCAGCCCTGGAGGAGCACCGTCTGACCATGTCCCCATACCACCTCCCAACCACTGTGCACTAAAACGTATACAATTTACCAAACAAACAGCCAAGAGCACCGTATTGCTGCTGCTTAGTGGAACTCAGTAGAGCCATAGGCTAAGACGTAGCCTAAATCAGTAAATCAGCTGCTATAGCTTAAGAAAAAGAAAGAGAGAGAGAAAGAAAATGAAAAAAGTGGGTAGAGTAAAGATGACGAAGGAAGAAAGAAAAGAGAGAGAAAAAGAAGGAAGAACATCCTGAGACTGGGGTGCTATTTAAAAGTAGTAGGGGGAGGATCCCCTTTCAAACGGCTCAAAGTCTGCAAAGCATTCGTCTCTGAGTAGGACATCTGAGTCCATTCATCCTTTATAGTTTTTAGGCGAGATGGCTCCTGCAAAAATACTTGAGCCCCAACGGCCTTGAGAGGGTCTATCAGTTGACACATCTTCCATCAACGATCCATTGTAGATTTGGAAAGATCTGATCAGGTTACAATTGACATCTTATTGATCACAACTGGTGCAGTTGGACATGCTTTAAGGGAGATCGTCTGCTTAAGAAGAAAGTTCCCAATATATATTAGAATTGGGCGAGTGTGCAGTGATCTAGTATTGGAGGTATTCCAATTGAGGGGGTGGTAATGGGCACGCTGGATTTATGAGTGCCTGTCCCAATCCAGCAGATTGGGGAAGGCTTGTTCGAGTAGTTGGCCCATATATTATCGAGGGTCAGACCAATCCTTGCCCTCTGGAATTCTGAATACCCTCAAATTATTTCTTCTCTGACTGTTCTCCATATCTTCGATCTTAGTCTGGACATATTCCAGACGTCCTTCATGATTTCCAATTGCCTTAACTGTTGCCGATCCCACCTCCTCAACTTGGGCTACTCTTTGCTGCAGTTCAGTGCTTTCTGCTGTAATTCATCATTTCTAAGAAACTAAATCAGAATGGGCTGACAATCCTGTATCCTAGAAGTAGCGATATCCATGGTTTTTGTACTTTTAGGCGCAGGAATACCAATGTGGAATAGTCATTCACCATTATTAATTTTTCTAATGATATGGAGCAATATAATACCATGCGCTGCCTCACAAATGTGATGCATGTGATGCTGTAATTGAATATAATGTTACTTATTGTTTTCAGGGACACAGTACTCCCGAACAGATTTTCCTTCTACAAACCCATGTCACCGTTGACTGTATTTGAATGTGGTTCATTGATGTGAACCATGATTACAACTCTCAGAATTTATTGAAATGTTAAATTGTATTGTATTGTATTGTAATTGCATTTGTATAGCGCTTACTACCCCTGACGAGGCGTCGAAGCGCTTTTCGGCGAGTAGCACGCTACGCTGGGACCCATAGAGGATTAGTGTTGAATTAGTATAGTGAAACATGCAAGTAAATTTTAAGTGGTGGATATGTTAGTCAGTTATTTGGATTCGGAAGGATAGAAGAGGAAAAAAGGTTTGTATTTATATAGTGCTTCTTACCCCTGATGGGGTTTGAAGCGCTTTTTTTGGTGAGTAGCACGCTATTCCGGAAACTCATAAAGGATTAGTGGTGAATTAGTATGGTGAAATATGAAAGTAATTTGAGTGGTGGATATTAGTCAATTATTTGGAGTGAGAAGGATAGCGGAGGGATAGAAGGGAAAGAAAGGTTTGCATTCATATAGCGCCTGTTACCCCTGATGGGGTGTTGAAGCACTTTTCTGGCGAGTAGCAGGCTACTCCGGAACCCATAAAGGATTAGTGTTGAAAATTAGTATAGTGAAATATGAAGTAATTTGAGTGGTGGATATGTTAGTCAGTTATTTGGATTGAGAAGGGTTGGGGAGGGGTAAAAAAGGGAAAAAGGTTTACATGTATATAGCGTTTGTAACCCTGATGAAGTGTTGAAATGCTTTGTTGGCGAGTAGCACGCTATTCTGGAACCCATAAAGGATTAGTGGTGAATTAGTATAGTGGAATATGGAATTAGAGAAGTGAACATGTTAGTCTGTTATTTTGATTGAAAGGGATAGTGGAGGGATAGAAGAGTGAGGGATTTCTTTTTTAGGTCATAGCAGTAGGAGGAGGCTTTTGGATGAGTAAAAAGGGTTTTTGGAGGGGAAGAGTCAGAGGGAAGAATTTAGAAAGGTTTGTTTTGGGGGATCTGTATAGTAAAAGAGGTGTCAGATGATGCAAGGAGGGGTAGAGTAGGAGAGAGTCAAGAAAGGGTTATTTTGGGGAACATAGTAGTGGTATGGGGTTTGGGATAAATGAGAGAGTGGGTGTAGAGGATATAATGATAGATGTATAGGGTGAGAGATAGGGTAGTGCATTGGAAAGAGTAGTAGAAAGAAGTTTGAGATGAGTTAGAAAGTTGGGCTAGAAGATATATTGAGAGAAGTATAGGCTGAGAAATAGGGTAGTGCATTGGAAATGCTAAATTAGAAGAAAGTGATAAATATATAGATCCATAAGTACATTTAAAGTATATAGATGCATAAAGGAGGTAAGTATATGCAAATTAAAGATATTGATAGAGGTACAGGATGAGAAATAGGGTAGTGCATTGGATATGCTTTTTCAGGAGAAAAGTAACAGACACACAGATCCAAGTACATGGAGGTACATAGATGCACAATTGATGCAAGTACATTTAGACCAAAGATGATATATTTTCTTTTTTTATAACATAATTATTCTACATGTTTATACAAAGCAATACACAAAGATAGGTACATACCTATAGTGAAAATAAATGCTTATATACAGAGGGACACATACATAGGGTGGGTATTAATGAATGGGAACATGGGCAGCATTTCTGGCCCAGGTCCCGACCGGTCTCGCACAGGCTCAAACAGGCACTCACCCTTGTCCTCTCCACCCTTAGCCTCGACGCCCGGGCTGAGACGCCCTAAGCCTTGGCCGTTTATAGCCCTAGTAGTCAGGTGACCCCTTCAGCCAATGGGAACCCTAGCCCTAACACTATCCAATCACAACACTAGCCCTAAAATCTAGAACCATTAGGAGACCAGGACCTTACAGCCAATCTTAGCCCTAGTACAAGCACCCAATCAGTTTAAAAAACCCTGAACTCTACATCCAATAGAGGCCCTAGCCCTACCAGTAGTCCCAACCCTAGTCCAAGCAACCAATGGCACAGGAAGCCCTAGTCCCTACTTCCAAAAGAAAGCCTAACCCTACTCTTAGTCCCACACCTAGTCCAGCAACCAATAACACCAGAAGCCCTAATCGCTACTTCCAATTAAAGGCCTGACCCTAGACCTAGTCCCAACAACCAATAATACAGGAAGCCCTAGTCCCTACTTCCAATAGAAATCCTAACCCTAGCCCTAGTCCCACCCTAGTCCCAACAACCAACACAGGATGCCCTAGTCCCTACTTCCAATAGAAATCCTAACCCTAGCCCTAGTCCCAACCCTACATTGATTGAATCACAGACCCAGAAACCAATCAGAACCCTCAAATACCCAACCAATGAGGACACTAACCCTAATCCAATAGAAACATCAGATACAACCACCAATCAGTCTACACATGTACCAAACAATATCAAACTATATAAGGTCCCAGCTACCTCAGACAATGAATGCCCATCAACCATATTACAAGTGCATTATTGCACATGGCACTTGTAATATGGTGGGTAGGCTATATGGCATGTTTTGTTGGAGTATCCTGGCTTTCAAACTCTAAATAAAGTCCATGGTCTTTTAATCCTTCCAGATGCTGTAACCTTGCAGCCAGAAACTACAGTTCCCAGGATGCATTCATTAAAGCTCCTGTTATCTATATAACTGTATCCTGCACCTTTGACCTTCCCTTATGTAATAATCCTGAAGGAAAAACTACATAGCCCAAGGTGTATTTCATTTGTTGCATTGAGAAATCTATACACAAAGTTGGAAGAGGGAGCTTGTAACTCTAAGCTGAGAGCAAATGTGCTCTAATTTAGTCCAATAGAGATGTGTTAAGCTAAATTCAATGTATAAATATATATTAGGGTTTATCTCATAGTTTGTCCCACATATTTGGGTTACATGCAGACCTGCTCTGATCAAATGCAGGAGTTTCATAGAGATTTTCTCCGCTGTAGTTGTTCATTAAAACTACTGAGACAAGATCGCTGAGTCCAAAATATGTTTTGTTATGAATCAAGTTTTTAGGAGCCTGTATGCTTTCATTTGTGTATTTTAATTTTTAATCCTTATTGGAAATATGTTGTCTTGTGCTTGCCTTAAATCTTGATGGCCTGAAAAAGACCAGATTCATGTATTGACTCGATGGTTGAACAAGAACTAACAAAAGTTAATTTGTTTATTTTACAGAACTGTGGGGCATATTAACAAGGGCTGGCGATATAATTATCGCCGCTTTAGCGTCCGTTTTTGTGCGAAAAGCGGCGATAATTATATCGCAATATCATCAAGGACACGCTAGCGCGTGTTTCCTTGATGTAGAGCCCGTTTTTTCACAGCCTCGCATCGCTAATGAGATGCAAAGAAGGCGTGGCTGTGAAAACAACACATGTTAATATCGTGAAGGCAGCTTCGCGATATTAACAAGGAGGTGCAGCGATAAAAAAAATCGCGCAACATCAGCCTTAACTCAGGAATTTAACGTCTGTTAAATTCCTGAATAAGGCATACTTTTAATGGGAGATGGATTATGCTGATACGACCACAGGGTCGTATCAGCAATGTTATACGCTGTTTTCAATGGAACATCGCTGGAAAACCAGTGATGTTCCATTGAAAACTACCGCTATCGCTGAAATATTATCGCCATAGCGCTATGCGTTGTAAATATAGCGTTATCATGGCGATAATATTCAGCGATAGCCAGCGATAATATTTCTATCGCTATGTACGGCCAGCGATAATTATCGCTGGCCGTTGATAATATGCCCCCAAGAAGTGTGTCACTTGCATTCAACTCTACGAAATATGCATTTTAAGTTGGTTACTTTCCATGCATGGATCTACATTGTATGTTTTCTATAAATTTTACATTTTTGTGAAAATTGAAGCATTAAGATGCACAATATGTTTGGAGCGTTGTGGGACTACATATATTTCCTTTCAAACAAAACACATTTTATTGAAATTACGTAAGGAGGAATGGAAATCGTCCTGTATGGCAATGCAGTTCGTCATATGGAAAAGGAAAGCTGGCACAAGTTGGAAAAAAACTTCTCTTAAATATTACTTATATGTTCATGGCATGATCGAGATAGATAACCACTAATATTTTATATAATTCGTTATATAAATGTACATAGTGTTCTCTCATGATTCCTTTCCCTGTATAAGTGAACAAAAAGGAACACAAGGGAAAACAGATGTCGAATTTCAAGAAACGTTTATTTGCCTCTGCCTAAATAAAACTGCAGCTCAATACAGGTTTTTACAATTTTGCAGATCAATGTTAATAAAACATGTTTACAATAAAGGTAGTGTGCATAGAAAATATAATGTCTAAAACACAATTAAATATTGATTTCTTAAATGTAAACGGAAGCTTGGCAAGAAAACGACCCAACACTTCAACACAGAAAACAGTAACTTCCTTCCATGTAATAAAACATTCTCAGATTAAAAAGACATTTCAGAGGTATGTGATGTTCAATTCTCACAAAAAAATGAATGTTAGGTGCTATGCCGCCCTGAGAACCAACCCCACACGCTGACCTCTCTACTACAAACCCAAGAACCTTGGCCTCTCATCGGACAGTCCTGAGATGATTCCCTTGTATGACTGACTTTCAGTGGGGTTAACATGAAATGGTTCCCTTGAATCTCCTTTCTGGGTCAGGCCATGCTGGGGAACTGCTCTTGTCTGCAAGAATCAGAATAACATGTTGTTTAACCCTTTATCAACCCAACTCACAAGTCTCATCCTTCTGCGTTTGCAAAAAGAGGACATGTTGTGAGGTTATCAGTGTAAGATTATCCATTAGGAGTGAAGCTGTTGATGTTGTGTCCTAAAAAGCGTGTTAATAATGTCATACAAACATGGTTTTCCTCGTTTCCAGGCAACGCTTCCGTGTATGCAGCATGTTCATCTGTGTAGCGTTTCTGTGTCTTGCTGGGGTTGCTGTGGGTCTTGGCTTCTGCGCACAAGCTTCTGAACTTGTACAGGGCTCATAGACTGTAGAAGCTTGAACATGTCTGATCATTGTATGCAGGAAGCGGGATCTGTTCCATATCTGCAGGAGCACACCCCGTCCCACAGTGCGGGTCTTCAAACACGCCCTGTGGAGGCAGTTTACCCAATGAAATCCCTCCTCGCCCTAGACACCCTCTCCACCTGGAGACTTCTTTCTCTTCCTCAATACTATCCAGGTAATTACACCTGTAAGTGGAATTAAACCAATCAGGACGGCTTTCACCTGCCACTGGATAACCAGGTAAGATGAGGGAGAGGTTCCTGGAGTGTGTGTAGCACCTGCGTTCACAGCAGCCGTGTTTACATTTCCACGCACAGAGCTTTGGAGAACTGATGGTGTGCAGGGTGAGACAGAAGCAGTGACCTTCATTGTAGCTGATGGCTTCTCAGTTTGATGAAATCCAGGATCAGATTTGGAAACAGTCACTATAACTTGGTACATGTTATCAATACCTGCCCTCTCTGTCCCGCACCAGTACAGCCCCGAGTCCTGCTCTTCGAGGCCTGTGATGGTCACTGTGAATGTGCGAGTTGTGTGATTGTCTTTGATGGTAAACCGCCCCCTCGTCACCGCCTCCTCTGATCCTGTGCTTTGTACAATGATGAAGCAGTGGAGCCAATCGGCTCCTTTACACCAGTAATGATTGTACTTTACAAGGTCCTCTGCGTATCGACAGTTCACAGTGAGGGGCCCTCCCGAGACACCCGTCACCTCTTCAGCATCGCTTCCTGCAGCTCCGAAGACATCTGCACATAACATCAAGGCCAGGACTGTGACAGTCCTCATGGTGCTGCCTCGGTTCAGCAGTGCACTCCCAGTTCTCTGTTCTCTCTTGAGAGCGTCTCTCCTCTGACACTCTCTCTTCAGTGGATCAGGGCTGGAGGTCTCTGCTCAGGACAGTCTTCTGCCTCATCTCTCCAGGTTCATTCAGTTCCTCCTTTTCATCTCCTCTGAAGCTCCTTCTCTGCCCAGTGCAGTCCCAGGTCTCCTCCTCTGCGGCGGCTCCTCGTGTACTTCTGCTTCACTCCATGGTCAAGTGTCTCTGTTCTGAGTCTAAAGAAGAGGTGTTCGTTTTTCCAGAACCCTGACCTATGACGCTTCAAGAGGAGTGATTTCCTTCGCATCTGCACCCCCTTCTCTTACAGGAAATGTCGGTCTCTTTTTATTCTGTCTCTGATTGCCACATATTGTTGTTCTCCTTTTATATACAATTGTAATACAGAATGTTTTTCATTTTTGTGTCAAATAGAAGACTTTCGCAGTTTCTTTCTCACATAAGATCTTATTTTGCTAACATATGTGATAAGCATTGCTAAGGCCAATTGTTTTGTCGTTTGTACACTTCAAGGTGTTTGGTGCTGTGCTAGTGATGCCTTGGTGTGAGTCCAGAGACACTTTACGTACAGCCCGAGGTTTGTGGGGACATTAACTCTCAAAGTAGAAGGAAATGCTGCTCCATCTGAAGGTTTACATTAAAATGCATTGGCCAGGCTATAAGGGCGTTGCTATCATTAGTTCAGCAGGTGCAGTGGCACCAGGTCACAGGAGTGTATGAGGCCACATCCCCGTAAAATATGGCTGTGTTTACCACTCAACAGGGTTTGGGGAGACCGGTTTTCCATGACTGTTTTTGGGCCAACAGCATGCTTGCTACACCACTGCCTGGTTAGTTTGAGTTTCTAAGTACAAATGTGGTTAAGTGACCTTTAGCGAGGAACAGAAAAGAGATTTTAAAATGAAGGGAACACGAGGACCTCCTAGTCCCCTTGTGATGGAATCTCTACATTGGCTGGCGCGAGGAGCAGAGATACAGCTGGCAGTGCTGGTGTAGGGAGCTAGTACTGGTTGGCAATGCCATAACCTGGCACGGCTTGGAAGTGTACAGAACATTAACTGGTTGACAGTGTGAGAAGGTGACATTTCCCTGTGTGAGAAGCTGGCACTGGTGGGCAAAGGATGAGCTCACTGGTGCTGGTCGACAATATAAGGAGCCTACAGTGAGGGGCATATGTGGGGCTGACCTTGTAGGCAGTGTGATATGTCTGCAAAGGTGGGTAGTCTGAAGAGTCTGAAAAGGTGGGCATTATGAGAAGCCACATTGATGGGCAGTGTCAAAAATGTTGCACCAGTGGAAGGTATGAGGAGGCTGCTTGGGCGTGGGATGTAAGGAGCCCCTTCCCTGACAGGGAGAAGAAGGAGCTTATGTTGGGCAGTGTGGACTCAACACTCGTGGGCAGTAGGAGGATCGGACACTGGAGAGCTGTGTGAGAGCTGGCATCAGTGGGCAGTAAGAGAAGCTGACACTGGGGGGAAGTGTGAGAATCTGGCACTAATAAGCACTGTGTGCAGTTGACATAGGTGTAGGGGACAGCATTAGTGGGCAGAATGAAGAGAGGGGAACTCAGTTAATCTCATCAGTTAGAGCTGGTGGACAGGATGAGACGATGATGTTGATGAAAGCTTTGAGACATTGGCACCTGTGGGCAGCATGAGAAGCTGAATCAGGTGGACAGTATGAAGAAGAACAAATGTTGGCAGGTAAAGTTAAGAGCCACCATTGGCAGTGAGAGTCCATCGGAAACTGGCTGCCCCACCCTGCACTAGTTTCATCACTATCGAGCTAAGATGGAGTATGGAAGTGCCCTTCAGATACTACAGGAGGAATCCCTTGCACAAGCAAGGTTTTACTGAGATAATCCAGATAACATAGGGTGTAATCTTGGCTGTTCCTCTTGATCACTATGATCCTGGTCAAATTGCTTAATTTATTTTCTTCGGTTTCCATATCTGTCACAATGTGTAGTACTGAGATGAAGGCTAAATGTCAGGATAAAACATTAAAAGGAAGGGTTACTAACGTTCTACAATGGTTATCGCGTAAATAGGCATGATGCAAAAATGTATAAACGCCCATAAGAGAAGCTCAAAACTGCATTGTTGTAATGCGAGCGCCCGCATAAACATAAGTAAATCTACACCATGTAAATAACAAACATTCTGTTTGCAGCTCTACAGCGACTATCAAACTACCCAGGTTGGGGACTATTCACAGGCTTATAATGAGCTGTAAAAAGATTTCTAATTCAATAATTTAGTTCCCCAGAGGCTAGTAAGATGTCCGAGGATGAATTACTAACAAGCATTCAACTATAAAGTCATGATTTGACTTGACAAGAGTAGTCAGCAATGTAGGAATATAGATCGCTCTCCAGGTATCTTAAGCCCTTTATCTTGTGGGCCAAGGTTTGTAACACCCCAAGTTGTGCAGGAAGGAGCACCTTCCTGCACAACAGCAGTCACAAGAGGCCTTTTCCTCTATGTGTGCTGCGCAGCACACTTGGAAAGAGGAAAGAACGAGCAGAAATGTAAACATTTCTCCTTGTTACGCCTGCTCTAGGTAGGTGTACGTTTTTGCACTGCCCTAGATTCACGCAATGTTGTAAATCTGGGTCAGTGTCAAAATCCATGGGTGTTACACCAACAGCAACACCCATGGCACGCCTCACTGCGCAATGTAAGGCAACGCAGCGACTTGCGCTGTGGGGCCTTACACCTTATCTACAAGGCCATGGAAAGCCAGGCAGGGTGGCTTTGCGTGGCCTTGTGGATATGGGCCTGCACTGTGCGCCACCGGAGCATCAAAAAAGTGACGCTCCGGTGGTGAATGGGGCTTGTAAATGTGCCCCGTAACCGATAACTGTGCCCTGACCCCAACCAACAAGGTGATAGTCTGTTTAAATAAATCCCTCACGATTTTTGATCCATTATATAACCCAAAATGAAATAAAGCATGTTATATATTTTCAGACCTATACGATCTGTGCCCTGCGGTAACAAAGTATTATCCCTAACTACAAAGGGGTCATACTAGTGCCCAGCTTAGCATTAAAAAACACCCCCTACGATCACCTGAAATTCATTATACAGACTCGCTGACCTCACTTTTAAGACCAAAAGTATATAAAATAAAATATTGATCTGAAACTCCTAATCAGAAACTAAATTATAAAAATGAATAAGGAAAAAAATAAACTTATTTGCAGAAATAACCCATAAAATGTGAATCCCTCAATGATTACATATAACTGTAACAAGCTTTAAAAACGTTGTAATACGAATCATAATTATTAGCCCCTCCCCCACGCTCTGCACCCAGGCGATGCATTGGATAGAAGGAGAAACTTTGAAAGTCATCCCAAGTAATCTCCTCCAAGGACCGCGTTTCATGCATCGTTATGATGTCAAATTTAGAAATGTAATTAACCCAGTTCTGTTCCAACAACTGAGAGCGGTGACCCGCAATGTTCGAGGAAACCAGACAAATCAAAGAATCCTTGCAGTGAGCCAGTTCCAGAGGAGATCACTTTAAAAGATCATCACAGGTCTTTAGCGTATCTGATCCACTCTTAGGCAAGATGGTATCAAATAACCGTCAGTCCGTACCATCTAAATCCGAAAAGGGGGAAAATCTGTTGGCAGTTATGAAAGGCAGTCAAACAATAACTGCCCCAGTGGGTGGGGGAAATCGCTGCGGCACAGACTCCAATCTGGGTTGCAGAGATTTATTTAAAAAAAAACAGTGGCACTTTTTTCGAATTCTAACGTGTAAAGGAAATAAAGATTTTAATATGATCAAAACATAACAAGACACTTTACTTGGTGATGTGCAAATGACAAATTTTCACTGAAACCAAATTTTCACACATTATTGTTTGTGCACTACATTGTTTTATCAGTAAAACAGTGTCAGAGCAAATGGGCATGGCAAATTTGTGATATTTGTTCTTTTCGTGATGCTTGGATTTTTCAGAATCCCTATGAGGTCACTGCCTACTAAGGCCACAGGAGCTCTTACAGCGCTGGGAGCTTGCTCCAACTTCCACAGCTGCAGGAGTCAGACTCCCAGCAGCAGAATCTACTGGAGCACCTGTGGGGCACTGTAAACGGCGCATTGCACGCATACTGAATGGCTGTTCACTTTTGTAAATGCAGACTGTCCTATTTAGCCCGGACTACCTGATGCAAGAAAAGGCCAGAGAAAAAGTTATGCCCATGCTGCTGGGTGGATTCTGGAGACAAGACAGTCACAGTAATCACTGCTCTCAGCATTACGGGTGGAGGGCAAACGATGGCAGATAGTAACAGAACATAGACTTATTTAGGACAGAGTGCTGGAACTGAAAAAATAATGGATTTGAGCGTCATTTATTTCATTTTATGCTAAAAAAATGCACAAGTAACTTGAAAAACATGTTCTTGGTGTCACGAATGGACAATTCTTTCTGTGTTATACTGAGGGACGGAACTATAGTAACTGTTATACACAGCACTGTACTAGAATTGTGTGTGCCAACAAATTAACAGGGAGAGCTGGGCCAAGGGTCTGCCTTGGCTCTAAGAGCCCATGCACAAGCTGAGCGATGGAAACATTTGGCATGGAAATCATGTAACAAATATTATTGCAAACATGATAAGGTGTCTTCAAAATGTAATAAAATTATATTTAATTGACATGCATTTCACCTTAGTGCATCAGATTGTATCACTACAATGAGAAGTGTTTACTAAATGTGATAGTTTTTAAACATGAACTGAGAAACATTCAAGATCAAAGAAACAATGATGCCCCACCCCTCACTCCGACGACAATACCACTAGTGAGCTAAGAAGTAAGTTAGTTGTCCTGTATACCCTTTATTTGGGCTATATTCTTATTTCACACGGATCAACATTAAGTTAAACTCAAGAGATTTTTTGTACAGCACACATCCTCACATTTTTCAAGGTTTTCTAAAATGCAGTAATGGGAAAAATAGGAGGCATGATAAAATAAAATAATTACCAAGGATGACACAATTTGATCACGTGGCCAAGACTGATTAAACACACAAAAGGTGATGGGAGACTGCTTGCAATAAGTCTAAACACTGACAATAGCTCGGGTAGCACTCCAGCCCATCGTTCTTTTGCTCTCCATGCCACCTCAATTTGGACCTAGCCATATGCAAATCAGTCTTGACCCTGTTCCTCATGGGAGCAGTCCAGCCCAATTTGCCAAGCCAGGTCCTCCCTGAACCAGAACATAAGTAACCCAGAACCAGGTTTCCCCTAGTTATGGACTCATCAGCCAGGTACAGCATGGAACCAACGTCTGGGCATGCCCATGCCACTTAGGGTGGTACATGAAATACACAAAGGTGATGGAAGGCAGCTTGCAATAAGTCTAACCACTGGCAATAGCTCAGGGTAACACTCTAACCCATTGTTCTTTTGCTCGCCATGCCACATCAGTTGGAACCTAGCCATATACAAATCAGTCTTGATCTTGCTCCTTATGGGAAGAGTTCAGCTCTACCTGAGCACACTCACAAAGGGTTTGACACTAGTCTATTGTTACCCCAGACAAGCCGAGGGAAGGGTAGGAAGGCAGGAAATTCCAAGCACCTTTGGGGGTGGAAACCTCCAGAGCCTTCTCAGACTTCAAAGTGGGCACCAAGTACAAATAATAGACCTTCAGATCCAACACTCTAGTACACCTCTGGACCTGTGGAAGACTCAGAAGGACTGCTGTACTGCTCTACTACAAGAAGGACTGTTATTCTGCTGCCCTTCTGCTCTGCTGCCCTGCTGCCCTGCTGCTGCTCTGGGAAAGGACTGGACCTGCATTTTGAACCCAAGACCACCAGAGTGACTCCAATGGCTAGATGGTTGGCCTCACGACCAGAGACCCAGGGACAGAAAAGGATCCAATCACCATTTGCCCAGCACCTAGACTCTGACTGCTGTGAGTCCTACCCCCCCAAGTGGTGCCATCCCAGTCCTAGTGGGCTTAAAGGTGCTCTGCCAGCCCAGCTATGCTCCTGTGGTCGGAACCAACGCAGCGCAATGCAAGTCCTCACAGCCCTACTTCGGAATCGCCACAGTGCGATGCATCCCCGACGCAAACCATGCATCACGGCTGCAGTCTCCTCGGAACTGCCTCTGTGCAAATCATCCTCAACTCAGGCCTTTGCATCACAAGTCCCTTGTTGACCGTATCCTCGATGATGAAGCAGGACTCCTCATCGCATCCCGCCACTTATTTGCGACCACTGGTGAGCAACGCATCTTCGACGCAGGACTTCGGATTGCAAGCCCCTCGTTGACAGTTTCATCGGCAATGCAGGACTCTGCATTGCAGCCTCACAGCTCCGCAGAACTGCTGCTGGATGACACATCCTCAATGTATTATCTCGCAATGCTCCGCAAGCCAGGATTTAAGGTACTTTGTTGGGCGAGCCTAACTTGGTCCCTGTTTCCGGCCCACGCTCCATCACGGTCGGCCTGAACATCTGCTTTTGCCCTGGTCTGGTGCAACCAGATAGCCACAGTTGGCACTTTGTACTTCTAGGCATTAGTTTTACTTAAACCTATGAAATTGCATGTCTCCAGTTCTACTGTTTGAATTTTTGTTCTTTTGGTCTCAAATAATTTATTAAATGTTCCAGCCGTGAGGGGAACGGCTCGTGCAGCAGACTACAGCCCCCAGGAGGCAGTGGGGCCAACTCTGACGCCTTTCCTGTGCCCGGAGGCACGTTAAAAAGAGCGGCGGGCTCCCGCAGCGCGGGACGTGCGCGGGCGTGCTTGGGCCAAGGGCGTGCCCGTCTGCACCCGTCAGCAACAGGAGGTGGCAGGGCAGGGCCATACCCCTTGGCTTCCCGTGGAAAAACTACTCTCAACCCACGGAGATATTCTGGAAGCAGGTTTTTAAGGTGGGTGCCTCTGCAGTATAATTGGCCTGCTGACTGTTCAAAACGGACCATCTGCCTTTTTAATTTGGGCGCATCCTCTCCTGATTGGGAGCCCTGTGTTCTACACAGCAGCCCTTGGCTGGACTTTATCCACCCCATGTACTGTACTGCTATCTGCTATAAAGGATATTGACAAGAAAGAATACATCCTTGTTAGACAGCTAAAATGGGGAGACGCACCTGTATAGGGAAAAAACACCACTAACTGTGCAATCGCCAACAAGCCATCAGCCAACCTCGATTGACAAGATGCTTCAGAGGGCTATAGGGGTAGTCACAAATGAAATTGAACAAACTGAAAGACGGTTATCAATAACACCGGACCTAGTTCCTCCCTGTCTAGCCCAGAAATATTACCGGCCCAACAATCTGCAGAATCTGTTTCTTTAAGGGCCCATTCTAGGACTCGGTCCCTGGTACACGAAGCACCGCCCTCGAACTTGCATATTGAGGATCCTCCTCCTGGATCACGGAAGAGAGGGAATATTAAATCTGCTACGAAAGCTGGGAGGGCTCAGACGAAGGGCACTAAAGATCCTGTAAAAAATGGGGGTTTGGAGAGGGAAGTGTCGGGCGGGGATGTGAACGAAGGCACAGAAAATCCATTGTGGGTGTCTAATTTGATAAGGGATCTACACTCAGAAATTAGAAATATAATTAAGGAGGAGTTGACTACTCTGACTTCCCGGGTTGACAAACTCACATCCTTATTAGATGTTTATATGGGAAAAGTAGACTCCAGAGGGATGTCCCACATTACCAATGTATGTCTCTTGCCTGCCCTGCCCACAAGGAAAAAGACCATGCCCCGGAATCTATCCTGAGCCTGCCCCCGCAAATACAGAACATTAGGGAGGATGGGGTCGCCCACACGCATATATCGAGCAAGTTAAGTGAGGCTATTAGCCTACAAAGCCAAGAGCCCAGAAGGGGTAGGGAGGATGGTAGGAAACAAAGACCCATTGTAGAAGTAGCCCAAGTTGAATCTAATATACAGAACCCGGGCTTATAGTATAGAGCAACTGGGGGGCAGGACCTAAGAACAGAGGCACTAGAGGGTAGCCCAGTCTTACCATGCATTAACCTCCCCCCAGATTCCACACCATATGTTCTGATCCTAGCTAAAGTCCCAGAACTCAAAAAAGGACAAAGGGAATCGCACTATGACTTAAAAAATAAATGTATTTTCTGGCTGTCAAATCAACTTCAATTTTCCTATAGAGATGCAAACAAGATTTTATTCACGCACAGGGTAGGATGGGTGGGCCAAAGAATAAAAGACATACCTGGTGACATTATTGTAATCAATTTTAGAAATCTCCAGGCTGTAAGGACCCTCCTAATGCGAATCCATCAAAGGCATGAAGGGGGCATAAGACCCCTTCCATTGGGGTATTTTTATCCCCCGAGACTTATCCCAGAAAGCAGCCCGTGGACAGTCTGCGGGGCAGGGCCCAGACACCGGCGCGAGCAAAATTCCATTGTGGGGCAAGACCAACCGAATTCGTTGTTTTCTAATCTCCCACTCGTAAATAGATTTGCACCCTTAGAATTAGTTGATTGACTAAAACCACCTCAGCCACTGAAACCAGAGTTAAGTTTGCAGAGGGATTATCGGGGAAACCACCCGAATGAGAGGAAATTGTACAAGAGTCCCGTTAGCGTTAGACAGAAAGTAAAACAGGGAGTAAGAAGGGTTGCCGGGGAGGAAAGCGTCCAAAGTGAGGGGATGGAGGGGTCTTCCCATAACCACACCACACCAGCCACACCATTGAACTCTGTACAAATATCTATAGCCCAGTGGTAGTCAACCACAGCAACTATACCCACTAAGTCTGATGGGAATGGGAATGGCCTTAAGCCGATTGTAGCAGCTATTGATAACCCAAAGCAGCCACTAAGAAATCTATCTAAACTTCATGTTCTATCGTGGAATATTGCGGGCCTTACCTCTAAACTAGAAAATCCAGAGTGGGGAGCCCTCCTTCATGCAAATGACATCTGCATATTCCAAGAAACCTGGGCCAGGGAGGGCACCCATAGACTAGGCTATGCCACCTTTTGCCTAGCAGCCACCAGTGGGGGAAGGGGTAGACCTGCGGGAGGACTTTGCACATGGATTGCCGTGCATCTGGGTTGCACTGCAAAACAGGTTGAGACACCCTCACGGGATATACTTTGTGTCATTCTGACCTTTCCCACTAAGATCAGAGTGGCTACAATCAATGTCTACTCCCGCCCAGTTAGCTATGGTCAGGAGTCGACAACTGAGCAATTGTCAAGTTTTTTGCACACTATCCCAGCTAATACCCTGGTGGTTCTCGCTAGTGATTTCAAATGCCAGTATGAACCCCTGAAAGATATAATTGGGGGCGACGCCAATGAGGAAGACCAGCATTGGGCTATACCAGAACCGAATTCACCGGCCACTCGGGCTTGGACCCCACTGGTACTCCAAATGAATACCCTCACACTGACTCATTCTATTAGGGCTTGTAATGGGCGCACTAAATCTGACTCCCCGGCAAACCACACCTACAACAGACCTGGTAGCTCCTCCATTCTGGATTATATCCTGATGGACACTAAATCCTGGCATCGGGTGATTGATTTTAAGGTCATTCCCCGTCATGATAGCGACCATAATGCCTTGATTTTAGAGATGGTATCGCTTTGTCCCATGGATACTCATGTAAATCAATACCCAATTGGACCTAGGCCACTCTTAACTAACTGCAGGAGGAGAGTTAAATGGGGGGCTCTCTGCAATTCCCAGGAAAAGGTATCATTCCTTTACCAAACTGTCATCCCTTACCTTGAGGCCGCTAATCAATTTAGTTATATTGCTGCCTCTGATACTGCCCGAGCAGAAATTGGGAAAAACCATCAAGGCTTAGTGTGTGATTTGGCAAACTTTTTTTTCCCTTTAGCAAAACCTAAGAAAAAAGATCCCACGGGCCACACCTGGTATAATGGTGATTGCCGGAGGGCTAAGAAAGCGCTAGTCTTAGCTATCAAAATTAAATATCGCCCCATGATAAAAGACAAGCGGATAGCTCATAAAAACACAATCAATAGGGCAAAAAAACGGTGGGAGGGAGACAAATGGGAAAGCCTGAAATCTGCCTTATGTTCCAGGGACATGCGGTCCTTTTGGAATTTAGTCAATACAGGCTCCACAGAGGGTAAATTGGCAACAGAACCAAATTTGGGGGCAGCAATCTGGAAGACCCATTTTGAAGCCCTCTATGCAAGGGAAGAGGAAGAAGCAGGACAAGCTACTAATGAGTGTACTTACCTGCAGTCCCTTAATTCTGCTGTCATAGAAATTTCCCTGAAAGAGATAATGGGTGCATTGAGAAGGGTAACCCCCTCTAAGGCGCCAGGACTAGATAAGATCCCAGGTGACCTTTTTCGCAACGAACCTAATATCTGGGCCCCTTACCTATGGACCCTGTTTAATGCTATCCTACATGGAATGCCGATTCCCCCGACATGGTTGGGGGCGGAGATTATCCCAATTTACAAAAAGGGCTCACCACTCCTCCCCGCTAACTATCGTCCAATAAGCCTCATAGATGTCACCCAAAAAATATATGCACGAGTGCTATTGGATCGAATGGAAAGCTGGATGGAGGAGCATTCCATACTTAGCCCTTACCAGGTAGGTTTTAGAGCCAAGATGTCCACAATAGATCAGATGCTCAGGCTGCAACTTCTGTACTGGAAGACAGTGCTTTTGGAGGGTGGCAGCCTCTATCTGATCTTTGTGGACCTAAAATCGGCCTTTGACCTGGTCCCTAGGGACAAACTGTGGTCAATTTTATTAGATTTGGGGGCCCCCCCTTACCTCTGTTACCAGATGAAGTGGCTCCACGAACACAACTACGCCCAAGTTAGATACAGTAAAAACGGTGAGCTTACTGATCCAATTCCAATAGACAGAGGGGTAAGACAAGGGTGCGTGCAGGACCCGACCCTCTTTTGCCTATTTATCAATGGTCTGGTGGAGGTTTTGACTGCTGGGAGGGACATAGATGCCCCTAGGCTGGCAAACAACAAGGTCCTGGCCCTGATGTTCGCCGATGATACCCTCTTATTATCCAAGTACCCAATGGGAATACAGAGGGCCTTGGATATTTTCCATCTATTCTGTAAAAATAGGGGTTTGGAGATATACTCACTAAAAACAAAATTTATGGTTTTTAATGCAGGTAACACCACGCGACCAAACCCTCTTTAGATGGGAAACCATTAGAGAAAGTGACTGTCTTTGACTACTTAGGCTTAACACTCACTGATAAAATGGAGTGGAATGCACAAATTAAGAAGGCTAGCCTAAAGCTGGCTCAGACAGCCGGGGGGATAGCAAAGATGTCTAGGAAGTGCACCCACAAAATGGTCGGTCCAGCAATGGAAATTTACAAGGCCCAGGGTAGGGGAGCGGCCTTGTATGGGGCAGAAATCTGGGGCCATCGACCATCTGATCCCCTCTCCAAGAATGAGAACTCTTTTATTAGGCAGCTACTAGGTCTCCCTAAAAGTACACCACTGACGCCACTCCGTATGGACCTTGGGGTCAGCCCAATTGCAGAGGAAGCTGCCCTTGGGCCCCTCCTTTATTGGAGACGTCTCTGGAGTACTCCAGAGCTTGAGTTTTTTAGAGAAGAGCTAAAGGAGGTGCTAAATTTACAGAGAGCTGGCAAAATCCCATGGCTGTCCTATATTAAAAATACCTTGGCTGCTATGAGGATGGGAGTCCTATGGGTTAATGCTGAAGCAATTTGCACGATAACTCCCAAGAAGGCCCTGTCAAAGATTTTTAGAGAATTCAAACTCAACCAGATAAAGGCCAATCCCGCCACTGGCATACTGACCCTATCTTTTTTAGAGGCCAAAGATCAATACAAGCTAGAACCTGTTCTTGATGTCATACAGCCTCCCCATGCTAAACAACTTTATTTACAATTTAGGCACAGTGTATTACCACTCCGTGCCTTTACAAATAAATGGGGAGACACTTTGACCCAGGGCTGTCCTGCCTGTGTAGATAATCCGGAGACGGACCAACATGTACTATTTGTCTGCCCGGCATACAAGAAGGTTAGATACCGATGGCTACAACAGGTATGCCGGAATCTTGGGACAAAGCATTGTGGGAGGCCTACAGGCTCCTAAAATATGACACCAGTCTGCCCATTGTGTATTCAGTCTCCCGATATTTATTCTCTATGTGGTGTGTACATCTATCCATATTAAAATCCGGGCTGGGTTAATTGGATAATTTTAGCTTATTACTGTAAACAAAACTTATTAATAATTTTATCTCCTTTTTTAAACGTTATAAAATGTGTATTTTTAAGTAGTACTTTTTTTAATATTCACATTCAGAATTTTTTTAAATATTGTAATGCACATGCACTTTATCTTTGTAAGATTCATATGTATAAACTGTGCTGTATTTTTTTCTCTGTGCTTTTATGGCCATAAAGGCCGAAATAAATAATTTTTTTAATTTGAATTTGAGTTATTCTATTATTCTAAATTGGTGTGTCATTTTCTTTGTGTTGTGTTTTCACTTTATTACTGTTTGAAGTGCTGCATACATACTTTACACATTGGCTTGACGTTAAGCCTGACAGCTTTGTGCCAACTACCAGAGGGTTAATCACAGGTTAATTTGGTGTTTGCTTTTTTTTACTTTGACAAAGATTGTGGTTGCTACCTTAGTAGAGTTTACCCCCCTCAACCAGTAATCACATTTTCAACACTTTGGCTTTGCTAATGCTTTCTAGGGATATCGGGTTGACTTGCTAAAATACAGTGCAGATAGTTCAAATACAATAGTGTGACTATGAGATGGGTAGTGAGTTTTGATATGGCAGATGCTGACTCTGTTGAAGGGGGTTGATGGCTGTCAGAGGCCCCTTTATTACGATATCCCCTTATCGTAATGAAGGTGCCAAGCTACTTTTCTGGCTCTAGGGCTCAAGGCAGCCTATCTACGCCACTGTGTGTGGGCCTGTTTTATGGTCTGCTGGGCCAGTTCTTACTGTTGATTTCCTTGCAAATAAAACAGACATTGGCAGCAACAAGCACAAATGCATGCAGTCTTCCATGCCGACCCAATAATTATATAGCATATCTTTACAAGTTCAAAACTGCACTAGTTAGCAAACATGGGCCACTTCTTTGGTTATCTAATTCACTAATGAGGGCCACTGTTATTGTAATGTTCAAGCCTATTTTCTGTCTGAGTCCGACCCTGCAAATATGTTATTGTTTTCAGTAACTTAATATCATGAAATCGCTGAAACCTTACGCAAATCTATGGCGGCTCTCTCATATATACTTTCTCGAAATTGTGCAAGCAAACAATTTTAATACTGATTTGTAGGAAAGTAGGATCTGCTATCATGGTTACCCCCACTTTTTGCTGGTGTCAGTATTTTTTTTTGACTAGTCTTACTGGGCTCCTGCTAATCAGGACCTCAGTCACTGTGCTTCCTCCCTAAATTTGACATGGTAAGTTCATTTGTACCTCCACAATTGGCTAATGGTGTACCCTTATAAGTCCCTAGTATATGGTACTGAGGTACCCAAGGTATAGGTGCATCAGGGGTCTCCCATGAGCTGCAGCATTTCTTATGCCACCCATGAGAGACCACTCAAACTGTGACTACAGGCATTCCATTGCAGCCTGTGTAAGCTGGTGCTAGCAGAACTTATGACAGATATAGGTTTCTTTATATCTGAGGTCACTACACTTAAAGCCTATAAGTCACCCCTAAGACAGGCCTTTCGATCCTGAAGGCAGGGTGCTGGGTTATAAATGTGAGGGTGCCCTTGCATTAGCAGGACACCCCTACAAACCCCGGAGTCAATTCTCCAAGCTTTGTGAGTGCGGTCAGCCTTTTTTGATACATATAGTGGCCATCTGTCATTATGCGATGGCTAACTATATAGGGCCCGATTCACAGAACTAACTTAAGACAAAATCCTAAACTTACTACCATTTTGTATTCACAGAAGGCACTTACTCATTTTGGTATTCACAGAAGGCACTTACTCTTTTGGTATTCACAGAAGGCACTTACTTACTCATTTTGAGTAACTTACTCATTTTGAGTGACTTACTCATTTTGGTATTCACAGAAGGCACTTACTCATTGATGAGTAAGTGCCTTCTGTGAATACAAAATGAGTAACTTACTCATTTTGAGTAACTTACTCATTTTGAGTAAGTTACTCATTTTGGTATTCACAGAAGGCACTCACTCATCAATGAGTAAGTGCCTTCTGTGAATGCCAAAATGAGTAAGTGCCTTCTGTGAATACCAAAATGAGTAAGTGCCTTCTGTGAATACCAAAATGGTAGTAAGTTTAGGATTTTGTCTTAAGTTAGTTCTGTGAATTGGGCCCATAGTGGCTGTCCCGAACATCGGCATGTTTGGTATCAAACATGTTTGAATCATACCCCAACACCATTACCGGTGTTGAAGGTATGATTAAATGCACCGAGGGGCTCCTCTGCGAAGCCCCCTGTACTCCCGGTAACAGCCTTCCAGGGTCTGCTAGCTAGCTAGTGCTGCTGCCGACCCCAGACATGATTCTGCCCTCCTGCTGCTGAACTGAGCTCAAGCAGGGAAAGGTAGGATAATAGATTTCCTCTCACAGGGAGGTGTGACCATCTCTCAGACAGGACTTAGTTTATTGGGCTGGGGTAAGGGAGCTTGCCAGCGCCACCAGACTGCTTTGAAGTGCACATTAGGTGCCCTACTTGCATACTCCAGTTGGAACCAGTTCTGAGCGCCCTTAGCTCCCACTCTGGTGTGAAACTGGACAAAGGACATGGGAGTATCCTCCCCTCTGTCCAAACCCTCCTCTGGGAGGGACCCCAGAGTCATCCTAACCCCTTTCTTAGGGTATAAAAGGGCTTACCCGTGGGTGGGTCCTCAGATTCATCATGGGACAAGACTCAAGCCTGAAACCACATCACTCATCGACCCTCTGGACACTTGGACTTCGCTGGACGTAGCCTGGAACAGAGACGGCATCAAGGAAGACTCCTGCTGCTCCTGGTCTCGCTGTTCTGCAAGTCTATTTCATTGTCTGTGTCTGTGCTTCTACCAGGATCTCCAACAGACCTGTGGGCATCAAGGGCACCCGAAGTAATCTCCTTTGGAATGAAGGAGTCACTCCCCTGCATCTATAGGCAAGGCAATGAAGCTGACTTGTCTGCTGCTCTCGATGTTCTATGGACTTTGAAAGGCTCTGCACCACAGGTGGTGGTTCTGCAACTCCCTCAAGGCCTTACTTGTCCTCTCTGGAATTTTGAGGCCAGTATCCCTCGTCGTAACTGCTGGGACCGAACCCCTCTGCATTGTGTCGACTTGCCATTGCCAAGCCTTGTTGGCTCTGCACTCCAGAGATCTTTGGGCTACAAGAAGCTCCAGCCTCCAGCATCTCTTACTGTCAAGATCAGCATCCTCACCACATCCTCTGCACAGTGGGCCTTTAACTTTGGTGAGCTGCTCAAGGTCCTCTTGCGACTCCCCGGCCTGTGGCCTGTGGGTCCTCTCGAGGGTCTTCTCCTGCTTCAGTGGGATCACCTGCTTGTGTGGGTCCTGCTCTGACTCTCCTGCACTTGGTAAATCCCTTGGGCCTTGCTGGTCCCAACTTTGCTCCTTCTTCGTTTCCAACGCCTGTTGCAGCTGCCAAGCCTTGTTGGTGCTCCAGCCGGACAACGACCCCCTGGTTCTCGACTTCCAATGTGGGAAGGCTTGTGCACTGCTCATGGTCTTCCTCAGCATTGCCTGGTCCTCACAGCTACAGAGACAAGGACCCTTTCATCACTCCTGCATCTTCGGACATCGGTGGGCATTGCTCTTCGGTGCCTCCTGGTCACCTCCGAGTGGCATAGACTCCGTCCCCTCGGCTTGCAGGTTCTTCTCTTCAAGACTTATTTGCCAAGAAGAATACAGCTTCCTCAACAAATCATGCCCCATAATCCCAGCATTATATGGGGTACCTAAAACACATAAAAATGTGGATGATCCCCCATTACGCCCCATCATTTCCACTATTGGCTCTAGCACAGAGCCTCTTTCAAAATATGTGGATTCGTACTTATGCCCTTTGACTCAGAACTATGCTTCTTTTATTCGCGACACAGGGGACATTATCAATAAAATTGAGGGTACACCCTACAATTCTGATACTGACATCTTGGTGACGCTTGACATTGAGGCGTTGTACACCAACATACCTCAATGTCAAGCGTTACAGGCAGTAGCTTCCCTGCTTCAATGAACCCCAGGAGATAGACCGGACGGTTTCATCTTACAGTGCCTCGAAATAGTTCTGATGAATAATTTCTTCGATTTCAATGGACTGATTTATAAACAAATCAAGGGTACTAGTATGGGGGCTTCCTGTGCACCGAGCATAGCGAACACCTACATAGGTGAGTGGGAGATAAAAAAATGTTTTCAATGAAGCTGCTCCATTTTTTGAAAATGTAGATATTTGGAAGCGTTTTATTGACGAATCTTTTTTTATTTGGAAAGGAGATGTTGCAACCCTTCATGAGTACATTTTCTGGCTTAATGCTAGTGACAGTAACTTAAAGTTTACTGCCAAATTTAGTTTGGAACAGGTGGAATTTTTGGATATTTTAATTTTTGGATTAAATGACACACTCCAAGTTAGCCTATTCAGGAAGCCTACGGCCAAGAACACCATACTACAGTATCAGAGCTTTTACCCGACTTGCCAGAAAGATTCGATCCCTTTTGGGGAATTCCTTTGCGTGCGTCGCAACTGCACGAATATAGAGGATTTCCATAAACATGGTGATGCATTGAAGAAACGCTTGCTAGACCGAGGTTACCCACACCGGCTAGTAAGACATGCATATAAAAGGGCCAAATACTACAACCGCGATGCCCTTCTACAAGGCACCAATCATATGCCACAAGACTAGATTACATGTATCATCAATCACTCTCCACTGAACTATAAAATAAAAAATGTGATCAACAAAAATTGGAAGATTCTTAATACCAACGAACATGAATCCCAATTACAATTACCGTTAGTGGCATATAGGAGAAACCGTAACCTAAAGGATCTTTTGGTTCATACAAGATCCCAATTGCCTAAGATTCAGAACCAAGGCACCATCACAGGAGCACCTCCCATATTAGGAAACCATAAATGTGGGTCATGCCATGCTTGTGATGCAGCATTAGTTACGGAGTCCCTTAAGTACAATGACAAGAACATCAAACTCAGACTCAGACATCTCACCAATTGCAGGAGCCACAATGTCATTTATATATTATATTGTCCATGTGTGTTAGCATATATCCGTGAAATGGGTCGTGAATTCCGTATGAGATTCAGTGAGCACAAATCTGCAATTCGGACACGGAGAACAACTGCCCCATTAGTGCAGCATTTTTTAGACAAACAACATTCGGAAAAAGACGTGAGGTGGTGTATTATAGAAAAAGTCAAATGCCAGGCAGGCCTGCCTGTAGAAATTACACGCAAAAGGAGAGAAACGTTTTGGATTTTTCATCTCAATTGTGTCAAGGAAGGATTAAACGAAGATATAGTCTGGAATATCACCAAATCTTGATCTTTTTTGCCCACAGTTACATATCTGTTATGTTATCTATATCGTTATTATTATTAAATATCTTCCTTGAAGTTTAGCAATACAGTCACCTTAATAGATAAGGTTTGTTTCTTTCTGCCTAGGGCATATTACCATACATAAGAAAATCGCACTCTTGTGATGGTATAATACTCTTCTGCGTGCTTGCTGGTTGATATTATATTTCTATCTGCGTCAGGAATCTTACATAGGATACAAATGTGATGCCTATGTCGTATTAACTTGAGTCACCTTTTTATGGCATACATGTAAGACTTTAAGGCCTAAGGGTACTGATATATGACATTCTGATTGAGGTTACGCCTTGTCCTAATATTTATTTTCACTGTCTGGCTAGACAGTGTATATTTATTTTCTGGGTGGCTTACGGTTTTTGAAAAATTCCCTCATAGGGATTTACATATGACATTTTTTATACCTTATGTCAATTTTCTTTACTTTCTAAAAAAAAATTCTAGACATTGAAAACCCCTGTAAGGGTTCATCTTTCTGCCTTCAGCGCTTCGTTGAACTATTGCACATTTACAGATGGCGCCCAAAGTCCAGTAGTTGCTAGTCCTGTTTCAATATCGAGTAACGTTACGTGAAAATGACGTTTTTGCGCCGATTTACCAGATGCCATCTATTTATAGAGCAGTGATTTTCAAGTACTGTGTTTTGGTCGGTTGGAAGAGTGATGGCCCGTGAATTTATGTAGAGCAGATGCAGAAGGTAAGCGTCAGCGTATAGATTTTTACTCTCGCATCTATGTCTCGGGTTAAGTTTTTGGGCATTCTTGATCAAGTGTAGTTTATTTATATCGTCTGTGACTAGCGCTATCATAAACTTTGGTACCTTGTAGAGTAGTCAGTCCGTTTACTTGTTCACATGTGGAGAAACACATAAGATTTTTAATATACCTCATTTGGATTACTAGCTGATCCTGTGGACTCAAATTCAGTGACCCCGCGCAAATTAGACATTTACAACCCGATGTCAGTATTGTATAAATCCTAAACACAGTTTTTAAATATATAGATTGCCATGTCGCCATGTGGAATTTACATTTTTATCTTCATTATTCTTTTGTATAGATTTTCTTATTGTTCCTTCTTCACTTCATAGATTTATATCACAAACCCATCGGTATAAGGATATCGCCTCACATGCCACATAGTTGAAAGCTGATTGAAAGGCATAAACTCTGACTATCACGTACTCACAGAAATAAGAGAATGAATACATATGTCCTACGGTTATCTAATTAGGTGCGTACCCATTTGTTAAGGTTACATCAATCTTAGTCTAGAAGCAACTGATTTTCCTCCAGGATATTTCTAACAGTGCATACCCTTTTCATTTAGAAATTTGAAGCCGTGATAGGACGCTATTTTCGCGAATACAAGATCTTTTTCGCCGCTTGACCTACATTCGAAATCAATATAGGTAAGGCTGTATCAGCCATAGAGATTTTTTTGCCAGCATGTCCAGTTACATTATGAACTAGCGGCTATGTTCTTATAAAATTTTTCGCTATGCAGAAGCTTATAACTAGGTACAAATTTGCTTTATTTAGACATCTGAATCAACGTTGCAACGCAGTTTGGATAAAGATAAGATCGTTTTCATCAATTGGCTACTAGACTGTTAGGCCATCCATTGTAAGATGATACCAGGCATATGTCATCCGATTTTATGATCAGTACTATTATCACTGAGTACTCAAGTTTTCCATATATTCTTTTTATATAGCTCATATATCGTTCTCAAAAGACGTAGCTGTATCATTCTGTCAGCAGTTTTCTTGCCAACTACACTGTTTGTAAGTATCAAAAAGTATACTTTAAACACAGCAATAGATCTCATCTTGAGTGGCACATGACATAATCATTTGCTGTGTCCGTTCTGCTCCTGGTTTGAAAATGTTGGGTTTCACTCTATGGAAATAAGGTGATTTAATATGTTGTACTTTTTGGTTGTCTTTTGTTTCTTTCTCTTTTTCCTTTCTGGCTTCTCACTCACTGGTGATGTCTGTTATACAATCACAATACTCCCATTGGTAAGTATTGGGAGACACACACCTTGGTGGTGAGTGCTTTATTAGTTGTTAGTGTGTGATTTATGTAAATAACTTTATATTTCTTTTCATGGTCCAATCAATGAATAAAATTTTGGTCATGGGCTCATAATATTCATTGTTTTATGCTTCCCTAGGTCCCCCAGTTTTTGTGTGATTTTTGTGGGTATCTGTAAAGGTCCTGAAGAAGGTGGTTAATCTACACTTCGCAAGCCACCGAAACGCGCGTCGACCTCGACCCCATGTTCAGTTTCTTTTGAACATATACATCAACTTCGGTCGTGTAGACTTTGTTATCTGTAGTCTCCCATTTTTCCCAGATGCACTTTGTGTGAATGTTGTATGAGTCGGTATGTGTTTGGATGAGTTTCGTATTTGTGACACGTGTATGTGATCTCTTCCGGGGGGTTTCTTGTTAAATATTATAGTGTAAATATTTTTTGTACTTCATGTAGAAATATTGTCTAATTTTATTGTATTATATACTCCAAAAAAAAGCTCTTAAAATGAAATAGAAAGAAAATGTACTGTTATGAAATATATAAAGAAATTAAATAAACAGTGATGGTGAAATCAAACATGTTAATGTTATTGAAATGATTTAACAGATTGCTGAGCCCGTGTTGAATTTAATGTTGACAACAAAAGAAATATAGGCCCTGAGGGAGTGCTTTCATTGTATGTTCTTCTCTTCAAGAATTGGGCATTACACAATATTGTGACTAATAATCACAGTATTCAAACAAAGAAGTCAGTAACACAAAAAAATCAATAACAAACTAAATGGGACATATGAGATTTATTCCATAAAAAACACAAATAAAATTAAAAACATTTCATATTATAATACAATATTGCACTAATATACATCACAAGAAAACAAAAGGTCGACGCTGCGTTTCGGTGAGTTGGTAATAAATCACCTTCTTCAGGACAGTTTTCTATATAATAAAAACAATCAATTAATGACAGTCTCATATATTTTGTCACCATAACATTTGAACCTACAATACTACATGTTAAAATTTGTGCAACTGACTCTAAACAAACACAATACGTGCACTAATCAATTTATACAATCATTGAGTATCACCACTAAATAAAAATTGAGCATAGCCCCTAGAAGCAATATACTATGTGATCTACAAATAATATAATTTCACCTAATAATTTAGTCACTACCCATGATCCATATTAATTAAGACAAATATTAAAATATATAACAATTCAAACCTACCGAGGTAGGAAAGTGCTCAAATTTAAAATTCACTGGGCACTTATAGAAGCAACGTGCTCGAGTTGAAAAATGGGGTTTGAAGATATCCCACCTCGTATTATAGAGGTTACTGTTACACTCCTAAAATAAGAGAAAAGAGTAAGGGGACAGAACGATTTTCTCAATGGTATCTCCAAAGACATAACTCCCCATATTGGCAATCGTACACGTACCTTAATTTAAAAGCCAATAAGTATTTTTAGGTTCGTTGGTGCCACCAATATATGTTTTATTAAAAAGATTTAGTTCTAAGGAAAAACAAGAAAAAGAATTTACAGAGAGAATATCTCAATCAAAACATCGCAAAACGATAAATGCCAAAGATGCTACCGGGCTTACTTTAAAATGAATGGACTAATCCAAATACACCAATAATGGATGAGCCGTGGTTGAGAATAGCAAAATTTAGCAATCTCCCGCAGATTTCACATCTAAGGACCAAAAGGCAATTTTAAAGGAGAGAAAAGAAGTGACTGGAAAAACGTCACTCTATGTTGCAGTTGTGAGTGCACCTACTAAATTAAAATGCTACTCAAGTTTTACCTGATCTGGTTGCTGTAATATTCATGCAGCCATCTACAAATAAACCTATAATAAAAATGTACCGAATCACTTAATTGTATTGTACACGGTACACATAATGCCATCAATCCATTATTTTAACACAATGCGTGTTATTTCTCATATATCCTATAAGGCTATTTAACATAAAGGACTTATATTGGTTCCGAACAAAATTGGTTGGAAATTGGAGCGTATATCTTTGTAATCAAGATTTATAAAAGCCTCCAAAAATCTCTCTTATGTTCCTGATTCTAAAGGTAATAATCCATCATTCTCAAGTCATAAGTTTGAGCTTCATATATTCCATAATACTCTCTGATCACGATGTGTTAGCACCGTTATATAAACAAAACGATCTAACAACCGTTCTAAAAAACAACCAGAGGCCATTCTGTTATATCGCTATTGTAATATGCAGACTTAGAAGCTAAAAGTGAGGCCAATACTTTGTCAAAATCCTAAGTATTATATCTACCTTAATACTATATACAACAGCCAGACACGAGACAATCGCGCTTACCTATTAAAAATATTACGGCCTCCCTGCACCAACGAACAGCTTCCGGGTCAGGATACACCTTTGTGTCAGACCCGGAACTGCTTTATATCTCTTTCAGAAATGACACGTGACTAATTAACGGAATAATTAGCAAATATCATATGTTCACTCGTTTTATATCGTATGTCAAACGAAGGGTCTATATCCTAAAGAAATTATGAGTGCATGAGACAGAGGTTGATTAAATGTATATAAGGAAATATCTTGTCTTGCAAAACAAGCCAGATAGTTAACCGAAAATAAATCGGCCATTTTGGAAGATGTAATCACTTCGTCCTGAAAGGCAAGAAATGATAACCTACCAGATTAATAAGACCCGGCAATTGTTCTGCAGATAGCAAAAACCCCTATAATATTGTTGAAACACAGTCTTTGCTAAAAAAAACGAACCCTAATAATGTTGTCGATCTTGAAATATATGTATATATATTCAGGAGCATCATAGTATGACAAAACACCCCATACAAGCCCAAAAATAGAGCGGCCATTTTGGAAGGGAGTCCACTACAGCCAAAGGGGCAAAAAACCTCCATATATATCAGCATATAACAGTCAAAACTGCTATTGTGTCAAATAAACACAGTTATTACTCAACAACAGACTATCATAATGCTGTTGATCGTGATAGATGTCTAAATATATATTCTTATTAATTCGGGAGAGTCGTGACCCGATAAAACACCCCATCGTGTACCAAAAATAATAAATCGGCCCGTTGGAAACAGAGTCCACTACATCCAAAGGGCAGCGTCGACCTTTTGTTTTCTTGTGATGTATATTAGTGCAATATTGTATTATAATATGAAATGTTTTTAATTTTATTTGTGTTTTTTATGGAATAAATCTCATATGTCCCATTTAGTTTGTTATTGATTTTTTTGTGTTACTGACTTCTTTGTTTGAATACTGTGATTATTAGTCACAATATTGTGTAATGCCCATGATCCAAACTAGTGTATATAGTGAATAGGGACCCTTGTGTTTTTTTGTGTTGATTACCCAGTCCCTATTCTGAATAGTAGGGTTCTCCCCCTCTTTTAAATAAATACTTCTCTTCAAGAATACACCTTTGGATTCCCTCAGACTCTTGCACAGTCTTCGCCAGCGGCATCTTTACTGAAATTCTCCATTGTGGTCTACGGAAGTTTCTGACGTCACTTCACACCTATGCACCCCGCTTCCCTGGTGTAGGTATTGATCCAGCGCGGCTAATATAAATTTTTTCTTATGACACTAATCCAGGAAAACATCTACACAAACTTTGATTACTTGTAACTTATGTCGGTGGGGCCCATAACACCGCATACATACATTCATTCGATTCTCTGGATCAAGCGCCTAAGGAACAATGAGTTGCTGGACAAGCGGGATACCTTATTAAAATGACAGAATTATAACCTATACATTATATACATTAACTTCGGATCCTGTCGGTTCTAAACATCAAGGTACTCCGCTATTCGGTCGATGGACCAACTAGTAGAATCAGCTGATGGTGATTAAGACCAGCTCAATCATAATTAAAACCTTCAGCATTTATAAATCACAGTTTTATTTAAAGAAACCACAGACTCATTTAGAGTTAGCATATATTTTTATCTAAATTTCTTTAAGCAAAGGTAAAGTTCAATTTATTAGCAAATACATTTATTATATCAGTAAGCATTTTAAGTAAAAGTAAAAATAAAGATGGGAAATATTCATTACCCATGGCCATTGGGCGATGACAAGAATGGTTCATCAGGAAAGAGAGATGAACCGCAGATCACAAGATGGACTCCTAAAACTGACTGACTGTCCCACCAAACTCCTCAGACGCAAACTCCTCCCGGGCAACTCCCGCAACGGTCTCGTTCCTTTCCCCAGTCAAAGTTCGTAGTTCAAAATGACAGAGTCTCTCGCAGCATTAGGATAGAATAAAAGAAGCAGCTTTTTTCACAACGTCAGAGCAGACCCTCTTATACCCTACTTTCTGGCTCTCTACACTTAAAAGTAGCAATCTTCAGGGGCAAGAATCACGCTAATTGGTCCATCGGAGGGGTGGTGATGGTCACCTCATCGCCCTCCTTGTTCGAACCGGTTTGGGGACAATAAAGCACACAATAAGTCTCATGATCACGGTATCCAAAAGTAGTCCAATTTGTTCATCCATTTTGTAACAATCTTTGATGGTCACACATTAGTTCATTCCCTGTCGCTCGACTTTCCCATCCGTTCCCAGGCATATATGCTGAACTCTTGGCACAATCCTTGTTGCAGGTCAGATTGGCCTTGACATCTCTCACTCTGGGCACAGGCTGCATACATGTGACTGGAGCTTTTATACTGCCCATACGCGGGAGCCATCTTATTCAGCGCACGCCATCCCATCTTTTCCAGCGGCCATTTTCGAAGCACGGCCTAGCAGGCCCGAACGAAACTAATATAAGAACAAACACAACGGAAATTAAAACATGGAAAATAAGCCTTTCTGTTTACCACCCACCAATCTAAAGACCCGTGTTAGGTATTACCTAGCAGAAGCGACATTTAAAGCCATTTTACTTACCACCTGCATTCTTTACCACGGTGCAATTTTACTACACAACACAAATCATGCAATTTACTCTATTTACTATGCAAATCACAATAAACAGGTTATTTGCTGCGCATTTGTAAATAAATTAGATTTTGCATTATTAGCGAGTTGCCCACGTGTAATGTTTACTAAAAAGTTGCATTTGTTGATTAATTCATGCGTTACAATCAGTTAGTATCATTAATCGTTATGAGGTCATTAATTTGCAAGGGGTACAAAATTATTTCGTTTCCCCTGCTCCATCACTTCCCTCCTTTGGTGATTTTTAACATCACCACTAAAACCTATCCTACAAAATTTTATCAGATAAATGTTTCTTGTCCACTTGCATTGGTTAATTTAGACAATCGTGTTCTTTTCATCTTGTCTTTTAGACCTTTTGTACATGTTCTCTTTAAACTCTTCCAATTTGATCTCTCCCATCTCCCGTTCTCTTTCTTTAATTTTCTCATTTTCTCTTTTTACTTTGTTTTGTCTTTTTCTTCTTTTAACACACACATATGCTAATCTCAATATTGATATTATCACTATTACTAAGGTCACTGGAATTAGTATTTTCCCAATAAGAGAACTACCTATCTCGGTGAACCATTTCTTCATTGAGGAAAAACTTTTGCCAAGTCTTCTGTATATTCTGACTTTTGTCTGGAATGTAAGTGCAACAATGTTGTACCTTCAGCATTCCACAGACTCCTCCGTCTTTTGCCAAAAGAATGTCAAGGGCAAGTCGATTTTGCATTACCATAGCTCTCATGGCAACCATTTCAGTATTTATCATCAAGAACCCTTCAGCATTATTCGTTGATAAACGATCTACTACTGTAGACAATTTCCGAATTTTATATGCATTCAAAGATATACCCACTGCTGGTATCAATGCTCCAAAAATGTCACCTATTATTTCTGAGAAGCTTTCCCTTCTCCTACGGGTTAATGGTTTACCTATCTCGTGAATTCCTTTCGTTCCTCTTTCCACATGAAAAATCTTTGGAAAGACCAGGCCTAGATAGCATGTTCCATACCAATGGTCCGGCAACCTATAATAGGCTCTATTTCCGCAAATATAATAGATCCCTGGAAATACTGGATCTTTTCCTCCTTTGAATCCCTATCCCCGTAAAATTTTGTATGTATCTCGGCACTCACTAGAACCCACGAAATAGTTATCATATAAACTGTTATCTCTACTAATACACAATTTTCCCTGTTGGGGCCAATCTAGAACCATAGCTGCATTTGTTTCGCCTTTATCATAACTTCCCTCTTCAAACGCCCAAGGTGGGGTTTTTGTCTTTTCTCCTGTTGCCTTTCTTTTAAACTTAACCCTTCTATCTTCTACCATGTCCAAGAAAACCTTTTCTTCCTTCCTTAACCTACAGGTAAGATTATGTCTAAATGCATATTCTAATGTTAATTCTTTTGTTTCTAAGAAAAATTCTCCAAAAATCTTTGCAAGCTTCACGTTATTTAGTTCAGGGGCTACGGGAACTTTAGCAAAAACAGCATCTGTGTCAGTGTAGTAATACTCTAATTTACCAGTTTTGTAAAATAAGCTAGCTAAAACACTACAAGTTATTCCATACGTCACAGGAAGGTGATGATATGTCACACCTTCTGTTACAGACGCAGGTAACTGCATACATACATAACAATCTCTCACATCCATTGTCTCCACATATTCGTACAAAAGTTTTGTGAAGACATTCTTGGAGAAATCAGTTATTGACTTGTCCCTATGAAAATCAGTACTATCTATTAGTGTTGCGGTGTTCTTTATGTTCAATTTCTTGTCACTATTCATGTCATTTATGATTTCAGATGTATTTTCTACAACTAACCTAAGTGGGATTATTATTGCCAAAATGAACCAGATAAGCATTAAAAAGCCTTTACAATAGAAACACATCTTACACCATCTACGGAAAAACCCACATCTAGATCTTCTATTCTCAGTGTCTACCATGTTGAAATATTACCTAACTATATGTCACTTTTCGGTTTCTCAGAAATTTTCTTTGTCTTTATCAGTTTGTGTGTCTAGTCCGGTTTTCTTTCTTTGACTTTTCAGGGTTGGCGCAGTTCACTCTCACCCACTTGTTCACAGTCTTTGTCTGGGTTCTCGTGACTGCTATCCACTTCTTTAATGTCAGACAGTGCTATGTATACTCATTCAGGTGACTTGTATTTCAAGTTAGGTCTTTTCACTCTTTTGGGTCTCTGCAATTGTCTTTTATCTGTTTTTCTTTGTCTTTCTTGACTTGTTATTTCATTCACTTGCTCTGCATGGTCTTTGTTCAAATTTATTATCTTATATCTCAGTCTTTTAATTTCGTTGGGCCAATTGTCTCCTTTTCTTGGCCTTTTCAGTTCACTTTCCTTTTCTCCTCGTTCCACTCTCCAAGTTCTCTTTCTTGGACCTATTCTTTGCCTTCTTTCGTCTTCACTTTCTTCAGATTCTGTCTCAGATCTCACTTCACTTTCTCTAACTTTGAACTTTATGATCGCAGTCTCTTTGTCTGAATCTGAACCTCCTCATGTTTCTTCCGCTTGTAATTCTGAGTCTAATCCTCCTCGTGTTTCTTCCGCAATTTCTGAATCTAATCCTCCTCGTGTTTCTTCCGCATTTTCTGAATCTAATCCTCCTCGTGTTTCTTCCGCAATTTCCTCAATCTCTCTATCTGAATCAAAATTTTCTTCAGTTACCTCTACAATTTCCGGAGGAATTTCCCCAAAACTTGTACTTGGCTGTTCACCGTCACTGTCTATTGGTTCAGTTTCTCCTGTTTCAATATCAGTTCTTTTGTTTTCTTATTCTTTTGTTCGTCTTTTACTGCATTCAGGTTGGTCTGCTTCAGATGCCGAACTGGTATCTGATATTTCCAGATGTCGACTTACATGTCGATCTTCAGGATCTGGAACCTTAATCGTTTCAGTTTCTGCTTCAGATGCCGAACTGGTACCTGATTCTTCCAGATGTCGACTTACAGGTCGAGCTTCAAGATCTGGAACTCTGATTGCTTCAGTCTCTGCTTCAGACGCTGAGCTGGTATCTGATATTTCCAGATGTCGACTTACAGGTCGAGCTTCAGGATCTGGAACTCTGATTGTATGGCTGGCATGAATCCAATTTTTCACACCTGCACACTTTACTGCAGTCGTTGTCACCAAAATCACTTGATGTGGCTTGTCCCAGCGTGGAACCAAGCAATTTCTTCTTCTGTGGACTTTTATGCGGACCCAGTCTCCTGGACTCAGATCATGAGCTGGTTTTCTTTCACGAGTGGTCGCATCCGGTCCAACCTGATGAAACACAGAATGCACCACATCAGCCAATCCTTTGCAATAGTCCATTATGAGATCATCAGTTATAGTCAGCAGTTTGTTGACAGGTGCATATGCTTGTCTCATTGCTCGTCCCATGATTATTTCATGAGGACTCAGACCTGTTTTTCTGTCAGGTATGCTTCTTATGCTCATTAGCACCAATGGTAAGGCATCGGGCCATTTGAGTCCTGTGGCTTGACACATTTTACCCAACCTATTCTTTATGGTGCCATTTACTTGCTCTACCACTCCAGAAGCCTCTGGTCTGTAGGCACAGTGCAGCTTTTGTTGAATGTCTAGTGCTTCGCATATCAGTTGGATAATTTCGTTCTGGAAATGCGTTCCTCTATCTGTTTCTATTGTTACTGGAAAGCCATATCTAGGAATGAATTCTCTCAGCAGGAGCTTAGCTACAGTAACTCCATCATTCCTTCTTGTCGGATAGGCTTCCACCCAACGAGAAAACAAACAGACGACCACCAGGACATACCTCACTCTGTTACTCGGGGCATTTCAATGAAATCTAATTGCATTCTGGTAAAAGGACCTCCTTCACGTCCTATTACTCCCAAACTCACTACTGTCTTCCTTCCAGGATTTATCTGTTGGCATATAAGGCATCTTTGGCAAAGGCTTTCAGCTATAGCCCTAAATTTTGGGTTATACCAGGTCTGTTTGAAAAGTCTGATCATGGCATCTCTACCTATGTGTGCCTGTCCATGGTACATCCGTGCCATGTTAGAGATCATGCTATCAGGCATAACTGATCTTTCATCCCTGTAAACCCAAACTTCATCTTCTTCTCTCCGTCTGCAACCTGATTTTATCCAAACGTCTTTTTCCTCATCACTTGCCTCTTCCTGCAATTGTCTTACCTCATCCCATGTTTCAACTGGGTTAGTAAACAGCAAGGGACATGAAACATTTTCTTTTTCCCTTCTCCGATTCATTGAAGTCATATTTCTGGCACAATATTGAGCTAATTCGTCAGCAAATTTGTTACCCACTGCAATATAATCAGTTCCATTTTTGTGAGCAGTGCATTTTACCACCGCAATCTGTTTAGGCAGCTGTATCGCCTCAAGCAACTTCTTCACAAACTCACCATTCCTAATAGGAGACCCTCTGGAATTCAGGAATCCCCTCTGGGACCAGATCTGTCCAAAATCATGGACCACTCCGAGGCCGTACTGGCTATCCGTGATCACAGTGATTCGGAAATTCTTTCCCAGTTTGCACGCTCGAATCAGAGCAATCAGCTCAGCAATTTGGGCTGAGCGTATTCCTCTCAAACAAGATGCTTCCATTATGGTTGCCACCGTACATACAGCATACGCAGCACTTAAAACTCCCTCATCTGTCCTCAGGCATGAACCGTCCACAAACATCACATAATCTGACTCTTTTAGAGGTTCGTCCCTGATATCAGGGCGAGGCTTTGTGCAAAATTCAAGCACATCCAAACACTTATGATCAACATCATCTTTGACTTCTGCATTTACTTCATCTGGCAGTGAAGTGGAAGGATTCACACTCGTGCATCTTACAATGGTTACATTGTCTGCACCCAAGATCACCTTTTCATACCTAGTCAGCCGACTATGTGTCATGAATTGGGTTTTTGTTCGGGTCAGAAGGATTTCAACTGAATGTGGGACATATACTCTCAAAGGATATCCCATCACAATGCCTTCACTCTGTTCCAGACTCACACAAGTAGCAGCTACTGCTTTCAGACATCCAGGCAACGCCTTTGCTACCGGGTCTAAAACAGCTGAAAAATAGGCTATTGGTCGTTTCATTTTTCCATGCCTTTGCACTAATACTGAAAGTGCACATCCGTCTCTCTCGCTACAATACAGCTCAAATTATTTCTCATAATCAGGCATTCCCAATGCTAGTGCCTCACACCAACTTGTTCCCAGTTCCTCGAAAGCCTTCATTTCCTCCTCATCCAATGCAATCGGATCTTTGACATCCTTCTTTGTCAATCGCTGTAAAGGTTTTGCAATCAATGAAAATCCACTTATCCACTGTCGGCAATAACCAACCATTCCAAGGAACATTCTCACCTCTCTTTGTGTCATTGGAGCTCTCATTCCTTTAATAATTCTTATTCTTTCTGTTGTCACTTTTCGCATCCCTTTCTCAATCTTATGACCTAGGTACTGTACTTCCTGTTGACAAAATTGCAGTTTTGATGGGGACACCTTATGTCCTCCTTCTGCCAAATGATTCAGTAAAGCAATGGTGTCCGTAACACATGCTTCTCTGGTCTTTGATGCCACCAATAGGTCATCAATATATTGGACCATGACAGATTTTTCAGGCATTATTAAACTTTCTAATGATTTCTTCGGAATCTGATTAAAAATAGAAGGACTTTCAGTATACCCTTGAGGAATTCGGCACCATGCCAAAATACGCTCTCCGAACCAGAACGCAAATAATGGCTGGCTGTCAGGGTGCAATGGAATAGAAAAGAATGCATGGCATAAATCAATGACTGTGTACCCTTCTGCATCATGTGGGATTTGATACAGTATTACAGCAGGGTTTGGCACAATTGGGCAGCAAGGAATAACAATTTTGTTTACCTTTCTCAAATCTTGCACTATCCTATATGTTCCATTTGGCTTTTTCAGTCCCATTATAGGAGAATTACATGGGCTGCTCATTATTTCTCTTAAAATCCCTTGTTCAATCATCTTATTAATTACAGGTGTTATTCCTTCAATGATTTCTGGCGTCAATTTGTACTGCGGGGTGTTTGGGTAATTCGTTCCTTCTTTTACAGTAATTTTTACAGGATCAACTTCTCTGATTAATCCAATATCTTCACCTGTGAAATGCCATACATCAGACCTGACTGTTTCTTTCAATTCAGCATGGATTTTCTCTGCATCGAACACAGGAAACGTATCATACATTCCTGGTTCTAGTTCTGTCATTGTCAATTTGTACAGAACATCATCATCTGGTGTTTGGAAAGCAATACCATTTGGTGTACAGTAAATGGTACAATTCATTTTACAAAGCACATCACGTCCTAATAAACTTACAGGACTACAATCACACACCACAAAACGGTGCATGTCTTTGAATGGACCAATTTCCACTTCTATTGGTTTTGTAAGAGGGGTTTTAATTTGCCTGTTTGAAACACCTACAACTTGGATTGATTCTCCTGAGAGAGGAAGGTTTGGAATTTCCACTGACCTGACAGTAGAACGGGTAGCACCAGTGTCCACAAGGAAAGTAACATTTACACCATTCACCTTTCCATCCACAAATGGACCTGACTGATCTACCTCTAGAGTTGCGCCATGCACCCACTCTTCTTCCTCTCCTAGGCACCGTCATAAGCTTTCATCCGATTCATCTCCATCCTGTCGTAACCAATACTGCGAAATTGCAGCTGCGCGCGGCAATTTTGTTACCTGCTCTCCTCCGTAGATTCCTGCCTCTGTACTGTATCTTTGAGGATATACACTCTTTGGAAGAGGTGGTTGCGGCACCTGACACTGTTGAGTAACTACCTGCGGCTGTTGCGGTTGTTGGTAACTCACCTCATTCTGCACCTATGAATTCAATGATTGATTCTCAGTATTAACTTTCGGAGGAAATTTACACTCGTTTCTCCAGTGCCCTAATTTTCCGCAATTATGACATGGCCATTTCTTTTTAGCTTCTTCTATACTCATCTGACCCTTTCCCTTACCAATATTCGGTTTGGACTTGGTCTGTCCTGCATCACTAGACTGACTATTCATCTGAGCTTCCTGCTTTTCTGCAACCTTTACTTGTGCCCACATTGCCTTTTCCTTGAGTTTACGCTCTCTGCACTCAATATCATCACTGCAATATTTTGCATACCGTAGTACCTCATCTACTGTGCTATTCTGCCAACATAACATATGCTGCTTAATCATTTCACTTATTTCAAGTCTCAAGCCATACACAAATCTATACACAAAATGACTCATGTCTTTTTCACTCAAATTCTCGTATCCACTATACTGTTTAAAGACCAAAAGTAATCTCTCGTAATAGGCATGTACAGATTCCTTACTTTCCTGAGTTGTTCTATCAATCTTTACCCAGTCCATTTCTTTTGGTGGGATTTTATTTTTCAAAAACATGATTGCCTGTTCAAATTTTCTCATTACTTCTGAACCTGGGGCTCCTGTTTTTGCATCTCAAGGATATTCTTCCTTCGGCCAGTCAATTGTAACTTTACATTCTGTCCATAAATCTGCAGGAACAACAATCTCAAACAATCCATCCAGATCTTCCCACAACACTTTTGAAACTTTTACAAACCTTTCTACCTGTCTATACCATTCTACAGGTTTTTCTCTCAATCTTGGAAAGTCATTTGTAAATGACAATATATCTTGTCTGGACCATGGGACATGTACATAACTTCCTCCTGGAGTTTCTCTCATTGGACATTCCATTACCGTTGGTTCTTTCTCTTTTACTGGGAAAGCCAATGATGCTTTATCAGTTGTTCCCTCCTTTCTCCTTATCCACCTACTTCTCCACTTATCCACATCTCCCCATTTTCTCAATAATACAATCAGTTCTTTTATCTGTGTTAGTCGTCCTGAAGTGTTCAGATTTTCTATGTCCTTTTCACTAAAATCTACCCTGTACGGTTTCTGTAATCCTCTAATTTTTCCAAATACTACTCCTAGTTCGTTCGCTGTTTCTTCCAATTTTTCATGCAAGTTTCTAGCTCTCCAAGTGACGCTTTTACACATAAACATTAATTCATCATCTTGATAGGACTTCAATCGATCTGTACCAATAGTTCCTAGCATTAATTCCTCCATGTCTATCTTTAATCTGACCACATCTAAAAGTTGTGGTTCAGCATCTTTTTTCTGCAAGCTCCTCACCCAATCATTTAATTCCTCTGCAGTCGGACCCACAGGAGTTTTATTTACTTCTGCCCAACTTGCACTTCTCTCTGGGGTTTCAGTTGCTGACTCGGCTCCCATAGGAATCCTATTTATCAGACTCTCATTAGCTGTCAAATTTACAGGTGGACTTGACCTAAATGGACCAACAGAATCTTCTTTCTCTCTATTTTCTGGAATCATCCCTTCTCTTACTCTTTGCATACTGGAATTTAATGGAATTGTTAAGGAGTGTTCATCTATCTTTTGATTTTCAAATACTGGGATTACTGGCCCTATAGTTACTGGCACAGTCACAGCTTCCATATTCTTTGTCAGTTCTCTTATCTTTTCAGTCAACTCTCTTGTGGTTCTGGCTAATTCAGCTGTATTACCATTATCATGTTACACAGTCTGTGGTGTTTCTAGTTTATTAAATGGACTATTTATTTCAGACATTTGAACAGGGCTTTGATTTATTACAGTTCTCATTGGCGGTGCATTCGGTGTCACCGCCATAGTATCCTGTTGATACGGAGGGGGTCTTTTATTTAAAATGTCCTCCAGCAACTCATCCTCAACATCGCTCCCTCCATACCCATATCTCTCTGTTACTGCATGCTTCTTTTTCTCTGTACACCTTCTCCCTGTAAATTCTTCAACTGTTCTGACAGGAAACAAGCCATCCGTCATGTTAGCATAACGCCATCGTCTCATCCTTTCTTCATGATTCCAACCCCATACTCTTCCATGAACTAAACTATAATTCTTTGCACCTCTGTGTCTTTCCCTTTCATACATCTCATCTTCCCATTCGCCTAAGGCTTCGAACTGTGTCGGTCTAGGTCTCGGTTCAAGTTTCATCATCTTTTCTCTCAAATTTCGAAGTACCGCTGTGCTAAACGAACCATTTTCTGGAAATGCCAATACTCCATCGTCTTTGGTATACTTCGCCTAATTTTCCAACCAAATGCAAGTATGATAGCCATATTTCAACATCATATGAGATGCTGGCGTTTTCGGCGGAGGAAGTACTTCTCCTTCCCTAGTTACAACCTTCTTATCTTTCTTAAAAAAGTTTTTAAGTTTCGCAAACCATGACGGTTTCTCTCTCTCATATTCATTATAATAAGGCATTTTCACTGTTCTTTTGCCGAAGCAATTCACACAATCTTTTCCCAATCGGTTCTTTCTGCTGCTCAGCTATTCGGACCTATCCCAGCGCGTCTCACACCAAGGCACCAATCAGAAAGCTTTACGTCTCTCTCACACTAACCTATCCCAGCGCGTCTCACACCAACGCACCAATCAGGAAACTCTTCGTTCTTCCACAACTGGCCAATACCAGCGCGGTTCTTGTTGACGTCAGTTCTACTCCTGCTTCTACTGACCCCTCCTTTACAAAAATTATCGGCAGTTTTCTTAGCTTTTCTTTTCAACTAAAATCGATTAGTTACAACGTGAAACACATTTCCATTGTCTGTTTCTCTAAACAAAAGAGATAGTTTATTCCCACTTACAAGAATACTGTTTTGTTCGATAAGTGTAGCACTTCTCTCTACCTTACCCTTCTCTCAAGCAAGAGGTAAACCTGTTTCTCTGGGGATAAAACACATGTGGAGACTACACTGCTCCTGAGAATTAAGGCCAGAGTTTCACAAGAAAACCTGTTGCTATTTCACTCAAATGCAATTCATACGTGAAATTTTCCCTAACATAACACAGTCCTGTGTTATCACCAAATTTGAAATCAGACAATGCACAATTCCGTGTGACTTCTCTTGCCACACGTGTCCACTTCCTACTTCCTGGAAGCTTCAAAATTTCGACTTACACATAACGTAATACAAACTCAACATAGAGTGTTAGACACCAAAAATCAATAATCAATAATCACCAAACTAATCTATAGTATCCATAACTCTGCTACCAAGAAATCTGATCCAGCGCAGCTAATATACATTTTTCGTTATGACACTAATCCAGGAAAACACCTACACAAACTTTGATTACTTATAACTTATGTCAGTGGGGCCCATAACACCACATCCATACATTCATTCAATTCTCTGGATCAAGCGCCTAAGGAACAATGAGTTGCTGGACAAGTGGGATACCTTATTAAAATGACAGAATTATAACCTATACATTATATACATTAACTTCGGATCCTGTTGGTTCTAAACATCAAGGTACTCCGCTATTCGGTCGATGGACCAACTAGTAGAATCAGTTGATGGTGATTAAGACCAGCTCAATCATAATTAAAACCTTCAGCATTTATAAATCACAGTTGTATTTAAAGAAACCACAGACTCATTTAGAGTTAGCATATATTTTTATCTAAAAAATTTTAAGCAAAGGTAAAGTTCAATTTATTAGCAAATACATTTATTATATCAGTAAGCATTTTAAGTAAAAGTAAAAATAAAGATGGGAAATATTCATTACCCATGGCCATTGGGCGATGACAAGAATGGTTCATCAGGAAAGAGAGATGAACCGCAGATCACAAGATGGACTCCTAAAACTGACTGACTGTCCCACCAAACTCCTCGGACGCAAACTCCTCCCGGGCAACTCCCGCAACGGTCTCGTTCCTTTCCCCAGTCAAAGTTCGTAGTTCAAAATGACAGAGTCTCTCGCAGCATCAGGATAGAATAAAAGAAGCAGCTTTTTTCACAACGTCAGAGCACACCCTCTTATACCATACTTTCTGGCTCTCTACACTTAAAAGTTGCAATCTTCAGGGGCAAGAATCACGCTAATTGGTCCATCGGAGGGGTGGTGATGGTCACCTCATCGCCCTCCTTGTTCGAACCGGTTTGGGGACAATAAAGCACACAATAAGTCTCATGATCACGGTATCCAAAAGTAGTCCAATTTGTTCATCCATTTTGTAACAATCTTTGATGGTCACACATTAGTTCATTCCCTGTCGCTCAACTTTCCTATCCGTTCCCAGGCATATATGCTGAACTCTTGGCACAATCCTTGTTGCAGGTCAGATTGGCCTTGACATCTCTCACTCTGGGCACAGGCCACATACACGTGACTGGAGCTTTTATACTGCCCATGCGCGGGGGCCATCTTATTCAGCGCACGCCATCCCATCTTTTCCAGCGGCCATTTTCGAAGCACGGCCTAGCAGGCCCGAACGAAACTAATATAAGAACAAACACAACGGAAATTAAAACATGGAAAATAAGCCTTTCTGTTTACCACCCACCATTCTAAAGACCCGTGTTAGGTATTACCTAGCAGAAGGGACATTTAAAGCCATTTTACTTACCACCTGCATTCTTTACCACGGTGCAATTTTACTACACAACACAAATCATGCAATTTACTCTATTTACCTCGCAAATCACAATAAACAGGTTATTTGCTTCACATTTGTAAATAAATTAGATTTTGCATTATTAGCGAGTTGCCCACGTGTAATGTTTACTAAAAAGGTGCATTTGTTGATTAATTCATGCGTTACAATCAGTTAGTATCATTAATCGTTATGAGGTCATTAATTTGCAAGGGGTACAAAATTATTTTGTTTCCCCTGCTCCATCAGTATCCTGGTTCTTGGGGTATCCACGTGTGTGCTGACTCTCCAACCTTCTGTATTCCACAGGATTTCTTCAGGGCCCACTGGGAAGGGTCCCTTTTCTACAAAACTGCAACCGTGACTTTCCCGTTGTATTTTATTGAGTACGCGTGGTGGGTTTCCACTCTGTAACAGCCTCCATGGGGTTCCTGGGTACTTACCTTGGGTGGTTCCTTGGATCCCAAGCTCTTCTGAGTCTTCTGGTCCAAGTCCCGTCTTTGGTCACAATTCACATTCCACTTTCTTAGTATATGGTTTGGTCTCACCCTGGAGACCACTGTGTATTGTGCTTACTTACCTCTTGCAATTGAAGTATTCTTGTGTATTTGTGTTGATATCTCTGGGTAGGAGATATACCAATGTGTTAGTGAGTGTTGTGTAATAAATAGACATACTTTTATAACTACACTGTGTGGTTCTTTTTCGTTTGACCTTCACTACTTGATTCGATCTAGTAAAACAAGCTGCTTAACACTCCTTCTGGACGAAACCTGAAGGCTGCTCTCCACAGCTACCACTTAGAGAGCTTTCTAAGGTTGTCTAAGACCAATAAAACCATCCTAAGGGTTGTCTGGTTTAGTGCAAAGTGCTTCACTAAAATAAGTCTGCACCACATACTAAGCCAGCCTCCTACATGAGTCATTTATCAAGTTTCAGAACAGATTTCTATCAGGGACAGTTCATAAAAACTAAAGGTGGGAGAGCAACTAAAGCTTAAGCTAGGCCCGAGCCAGATGTTTGGCTCTGGCTCATCTAAAGGTCGTCGTGGACCCCCGAGCCCAAAATGAGCCAAGCTTTCATGTGGTTACTGCCTGCCATGCATGTGTAAGAATGAAAGACAAAGCATGTATCTATGATTTAAAACAGAAAAATGTATTAAATTCAAGATTAAAAACTATTACTTTTAATAAATACCCCTAAATACAGTGTGAAACAAACTGAAACATTCCTGCATATTACAGAAATATTTTTTGTACATTTTCAAATTATTTAATCATAATTTGGTGTTTGTTGCATGATTTACAAAGATAACATTTTCAAGTCTGGGCTCATGCACTGTCACTTAGAAACGAGCCAGACCCTTGGTTCAGCTCTCTCTGTTAATTTGTTTGCTCGCCCACCTCTATAAAAAGGTCTCACTTTATTATGTGCAGCAGTAGTGGCCAATATCATTTAAAAGTGGGGGGTGGATGGAGGGGGTACAGGGGAGCGTAGGGGGAGCACGAAGGGGATTAATAAATTAAACAAAACTCACCTCATAATGATGGCCGTCTCACCTCTCACTGCTTTCCTGCACTGCTGCTCCCAGCAGTCCCTTGGGCAGCATCACTGACTCCCCATCCAATCCCCACACTGCTCTCAAGCATGAGAGCAGAGTGGGGATTGGCCTGAGCGGGCTGAATAGACGCTCGCTCAGGCACAGGGAGTCTGTGCTGTTTCTTCAACCCGGCTTTATAATACAGCAGGGTTGGAGAAAGCAAAGTGCGCATCTCAGTTTGGCTGGCCTGAGACGGCCGGCCAAGCTGACATGCACACTTACAAGTGCACACACCACTCCACCACCTCCTCCTATGGCCCGCCCCACCCTGTGCCTCCATGCACACACTGGCTCAGAACAGGCAGATAAAAAAATAAAATGATAGTAAGATATCGTTTTATTTTTGTAGATCCTGGCTCTGAGACAGAGGGGCGTTGCTTCTCTGCCATTGTGGAGGAGCCACCACTGATGTACAGTATCTGTGCGCCCTAATGAAGGGTCACAGGACTTTTACATCAAGATTGCCATCGGCACCCCACCCATTTAACCAAACTTAAAAAATAGAACAACAAAATGTGCTTGTCCAAATTTCCAGGTCAGAGATAGTTAGAAACGTTCACAATTCTCGTAGGGTGCAAAGAAAGTAATTTTATAGCAATGTATTAAATACATTTACAAATAAATTATTGTTTTGCAACTTTAAACGTAACACGCTAAGTAGTCTGCTAAAGCAACACAGTGCTGAAGCTCAAAAATAAAAAAAAATAAAAACCTTCATCTGTGTGATCAAAGTATTGATAACAGAAAAAAGTAGGGTATCTATTCACCTAAAAACTGCAAGGTAGGGTGTTGGGGTGTGTAATCCAAGAGCGGCATGACTACCATTAGTGCAGCAGTGGCACCGTGGCCCAGAGTCCTGAGGGGCCCATTGAACCCTGATAATTGCTGTATTGACGTTCATTATAACAGCAATGAAGAGGGATCATTTTAATTACTTGCAACAGGGCCTATGGCATCCTTACTACACTACTGTACTCCAAGCCTAACTTTCCCAAAAAGTGCCAGGATCTTTGGTCTCTGCCAATGTCATAATGTAAAATGCATGGGTCCCCCTGCAGAATGTGAAGCGGGCCCCTGAAACTCCTATATCTCACAGATGTTTAATGGCCTTGGGGCCAAATGGGACCCCCTTGGGGATTTTGTGGCCCCAGACGCATTAGGGGGGTCCCCATGTGCTGCTTGAATTACGCCTCCGCTCAGCCACACAGTGGAGCAGCTCTTGGGGCAGGCGGCTTTTAGCTCGGTTACATTCTTACGCTAATGAGATGGTGGACAAGAATCTCCTTTGTGGGGGGAAGTGGCTTGTCCGCAGACCAGGATGGTCGCAGACTAGTGGCGCTCCGGACCGAGCTCGTAATGTCCGGCATTAATCCTGGCCCTGGTGGACACTGTAGTATTGTGAAGTAGCGGTGAAGGACAGGGGCACGTACCTGGGGACCCAACGGGGTGCAGCAGCTCCCGAATCTGGACTTTGACGCCGGAGATTGGCCCGGGGCCCTTGTTAGGTTTCAAATTCCCATCCCTGCAACGTACACATCTCACGTTATATTAGCTTAGCAATGTGTGGCTAAATAGATGCCATTTGTATTCACGTTATGCAACCCACTGAGTTATCCCCGTAATGTGCAGGCTTCAGTTAGCGAGTGTGACTCCATTTTGCATTTTGTAATCCTTATTAGGCTGCTTAGACTGTGCCTGAGTTAGGCCTCATCACTCGTATTGCTTGCCTCAGCAGAACACTGTATTTCGTTATTATTTCTCTTTCTGTTCAAGGCTGTTTCTCGACTTACTAAGGAATAGGGCATTCTGCCCTCGCATACTTATTCGAATGTGTAGTTTCTGCTCCCACGTTAGGAGATGCTGAGACCCAGCACCGTGGCCTTGGATTCCTGATAAAATGTACCCATCTGGCAGGTGTTAGCTCATCCTACTGTGCCTCTTTGTTCATGTTCGGCTCAGGCCATTTCCATTGGGGGCGTGGTTGGAGGCTCCTTGGGAGGAATTATTATTCACTGTAGACTGTTGGGGGGTCATTCTCAGCAGACATCTTAGGGTGCAGGTCATGATGGACTCCTCTGCAGAGCATTACTAATAAAATGTAAGTTTGCATTCTCTACTGTCTGACTGACTCTTCATTTCTGGGAAGGCATAGCAGGTGGTTGTAAGAAAACCTGAGTGGCCCTAGAGGGCCACTTGCTTCAGTTGGCGCCCAAAGACGGACCCCGCAAGGTGATTCGACTCGCCCGTAATCGGGTTGTAGGGTCGGGGGTGCGTTTGGTTGGTCGGGCGGATCGGGGTACCCCACACAAGACCGAGCTTGGTTCTCGCAGCTGCCCCGCCCGGCTGATCGGGCACCCCCTCGTCTAGTGGTCACCGGCTGGGGTCCTGAGAAGGCAAAACCTTGGAGTTGACCGTTTGGTCCGAAGAGTCGGCAGTGGAGAATAACTTGACTCGACCTGTGTGCACCAGGTGAGTGATTTGATTCTTGGAAAAAATTGCGCCATTCTTGGACGGCACGAGCCTGCGTGCTGTGTCTTGATACAGTCTCCGGACTGTCTTGTCTGCAGTTTTTGAACTGCCTTGCTTGAATGACACGAGTCGACGGGCTGTGTCTTGGTACGGTCTCCGGACTGTCTCGTCTTGAACTTGGTGGGTTTGCGGACCCTTGAAAAGGCACAGAGTGTTTGCGAGCAGTTCACCGGACCGCCTGGAAATTTGGCCTGCGCTTGAAAAGGTCCAGGACTGCCCGCGAACAATCTGCCAGACCAACTGGTAATTTGGTTAATGCTTGAAAAGGTCTGGGGCTGGAGCCTGTCTTCTTGGATTTGATACAGTCCCCGGACTGTAGGGAGTGGTCCCTGGACCATTTTGGTTTGGTTCGTGACTAATATTTGTTACTTTATCTTGTTTTTGTTTGCCGATTGTTGGTGTTTATACTTGTCCATTAGGGACAGTGCATGTGTCTTATATTAAGATGCCTTGTTTCAGCAAATTGGGGTGTTTTGGATGTCGATGTTGTTCTACTGATGTTCGATTGGAAGAAAGCCAGCCTGCACCTCCGGAGGGTTCTCCAAATTTTGACGTATACGTTAAACATGGTATTGGCCCTGTTATGTTTAGCACATTGTGGCATAAATATACGAGGGACAATGCTGAGTTACAGTGGCCGCTTACCGGCTCATTTGATGAACAGAAATTGAATTTCTTGCAGGACAAGTTGTTCGCTAGGAGGAGCAGACAGTTGATGTTTGATTCTCTAAGAGTATGGCAGAAAGAAGCAAAGCAGCGATGACTGAGAGAAGAGAAAGAGGCCCGGAAGAGGCAGACGCAAACTATAACGCAGAAAGCAGTAGCCTATGAAAGAGGAAAGATAGAGAAGGGTATAGAATGCGCAGATAGAAAGTTTCTGTTACAGACAGATAAATGTTATGTTACTAGAGAGGAAGGTGATGATTTAGTCAAAGAGTTATTGGATTCTCGCCCTCCTCCTCCTTATGCCCCTGAACGGATATACCCAGCAGTCTCGACCTCTCAGTCCTTGACCTCTAGTGCCGCCCCTTCTAGCGTTCCTGTTTCTAGCGCTACTGCTTCAGCCCCGGCCCCTCTTGCTTCTCTTCTACTCACACCAGTCACAGGGGCGGGTGCTGTTGGCTCCCCCGCTCAGTCTATCAGTTCTGTATCGACTGCTACTCCCCCTTTCACCCCTATCACCCTGTCTCCCTACATGATGGTACCTGTCTCTGCGTCTGCTCTTTCCCCCGTGAGTGTGACACCCCAAGCACAGTTGAATGTCGAAACCCCTGCGCGTGGAGTACATGAGGTGAACTGGGCAGCAGAACGAGATCGAATGGATAAAGTGTTGGTGCGTTCTGCAGTGGGTGATGAGGAAAAGCAGATGGTGGCGAATCAAGCAGCTCAGTGGGCTTGGAATCCGATCTATAGTGTGGAGGATGTGTGGAGTGTGATGAAAGATTGCGAGCCGTTTATACAGCAGCCCGCCCTTAAGCACATGTCAGCAACGCTGATAGGGATGTGGGAACAGTGTTTTCAAGGTGTTGCACAGCAAATAATATATGACATACGGGATAGGGTATATGCTGCAGGTATGGCTCCCAATGAGGTTTTTAGCAAAATAACGACACTAGTGGGTTACTGAGGCAAATTGCTCCAGAAGGTTCCGACGATGGGGACACAGCATCCCATGACGGAAGTTCATCCCATTTACCACCCGGAAATTCCAGAACTGCGCGATTCCACCGATGCTGTGATTAGACCACGGGTCGACGCTCGGTTTCAGGAACAGTGGATCTTTACTCCTTGGAAGAGGAGTGAGGTCCTATCCTTAAAGAGCCAGCTGCCGGACCCCCGAAAAAACCCTATTGCATAGTATAAAGAATTGACGGAGGCGGCCTCCTCCACAGTAATGACGCTAGCTGACATAGAGTTGTTCATCAGTCTGTTGGTACCGGTGGATATATGGAGGCAGGTTCATATGCAGGATCATGCACTAGAGTTGGGGGGCCCGTGGGATGAGATTAGGGCTTGGGATAAGGAGCGTAAGCCCGGCGACAAGCCGAAAGCTGAGCTCCTTGCTTTGCCGGGGCGTATTATAACATACATGCACTCACTTATTCCGCCAAAGAGAGTGGACTGGGATAAGTTGACAGCGTGTCGCCAGAAGAAGGATGAAAGTGTGTCAGATTTCTTTACCAGATTTGAAGGGGTGTTTTTAGATTTTAGTGGTCAGGACCTGTCACAGGAGGGTGGTGTTCGTTTATTTGTCAACAGATTTGTCACTAACTTGCTTCCGAGATTGCAACACGGTTGCAGGCTTCGGAAAGTACTTGGAGGACGTCATCCCCGTCAGTGATATTGAGTATGGCACAATATTACGAACATAGAGAGAACGAGGACAAGGAAAGGGTGGAGAAAAAGTCAAAGGATTTGAAGATGAGGGTATTGATGCAGCAAGTTGCGAGGGGAAATGGTCGAGGTAGAGGCTCGGGTTCGGCCCAACGGCCACCCCGGTCTGGCAGGGGTAGTGCTTCAAGCACGCCACTCGGACTCAATCAATGTGCATACTGCAAGCAGGAGGGACATTGGCGGAACGAGTGTCCGGAGTTGCTACAGAAAGGTGAGACCCCGAGAGGTCAGGGTTTTCGAGGTCGTGGATGAGGAACAGGAGGTAGAGGGGGGATGCAGTCAGAGGATTTATCACACAACAGGCAGAGTGGGAATTATTTTGACGACCCCCGAGGACGACAGTACTATCATGATGACTATGACATGGACGAAGTGACAGGGTTGTCTCACAGCTAGGACAGCCGAGAACAGGGCGAGGGACCAGTTCCTGTGCCTATAGATCAGCATGGACCTTAGGTCACTGCTGATTTACAGGGTACTACTGAACATTTTTTAGTTGATACAGGGGCTATGAATAGCTCTGTTTCCCGTTCACTGGTCCCGGGGGCAGCTTTGTCTGGCCAAAACAATGTGTTGGTGGGTTTCTCAGGCATGCCGGTCATTAACCCCATTTCCGAGCCTCTTGCTTTGACTTTTGGCCCCTTTACGGTCGATTCACCATTCTTACTGTCGTCAAATTGTGGGGAAAATTTGTTAGGACTTGATTTGTTAAAAACGTTGCATGCGACAATTTTTTGTTCTCCAGACGGTGTTTACATGACTATTGGACCGCAGGTAGCTCGTGCCAAACAGTGCTTCGCAAAGGATGCCCCTCTTCCAGCTGAGTTCAGAGATGTGCCACGTACGTTATGGGCTACAGGAGACATAGATGTGGGGTTACTCCAGATCCCGCCAGTATCTATACAGATCAGAAACAATGCTAAATTGCCACGTATTCCCTAGTACAAGATATCCCAGGCAGGTGAAAAGGCTCTGTTGCAAATAATACAGGATCTGATTAAGTCTGGCGTGGTTGAAGAGACTGTGGAGAATGTGTGTAATAGCCCTATTCTTCCTATTCTTAAAAAGACACCCTTGGATTCTTCTGATGCCCACCCTGACGTTTACCATTTTGTGATAGACCTCAGAGAGGTCAATAAGATCGTAGTTCCCCAATACCCTGTGGTCCCGGACATTACAACAATCTTGATAATGATTCCCCCATCAGCAAAATTCTTCTCTGTAATTTACTTAAAAAATGCTTTCTTCAGCATACCAATACATACAGATAGCAGATATGTGTTTGGATTTGCACTAGCCGGTCGGAGCTTTAGATTTTGTCGTGCTCCACAAGGCTATACTGAAAGTCCTAGTATTTATAGCCAAGCCTCGAAAGCTCAATTGGATTCTTTGGTGTTTCCCCCTGGTAATGTGCTGTTGCAGTATGTTGACGACCTCCTTGTGGCCTCGGACAATGAGGATGGTTGCAAAGATGCCACAGTTAAATTATTGTTGCATCTGGCACATCATGGACACAAGGTGTCACTTTCCAAATTTCAATATTGTCGACAGGAGGTCACCTATTTAGGTAACCTACTGTCGAAGGAGGGTCGCAGACTAACACCTGAGCGCATAGCTGCTATTACTAATATGTCTGTTCCTAAGACCCAACGCGAGGTAGGCACGTTTATTGGGATAACATCGTATTATCGGCATTGGATCCCTAACTATTCCCTACTAACAAAACCCCTTCTTTACCTGACCACCAAAGATGTGCATGAACCCCTGCCTTGGACACCTGCATGCCAGCAAGCTTTTGAACAATTAAAGGTTGCGCTTTGCTCTGCTCCTGTGCTTGGTACTCCTGATTACCAGAAGCCTTTTGTGCCCTACGTGCATGAGGTGGACCGTTGCGGGCTTTCTGTTCTAACACAGGGTTTCGGTGGTAAGCAGAGACCCTGCGCCTACTTCTCTGCCATGCTCGATAATGTAACCAGAGCGCTCCCGAGCTGTCTGAGAGCTGCTGCGGCGGTGGCAGTTTCTATCATACAATCGGCAGGGCTCGTTCTTGATACGGACCTCACAGTCATGGTTCCTCATGCTGTGGATACGCTATTGAATAAGACAAAGACGCAGCACCTTACTAGTGCGCGTCTGACTGGTTATGAATTGACTCTGTTTGCTCCACACATTACCATCAAACGATGTGCTACTCTGAACCCAGCCACGTTACTACCCCTCCCGTCGGAAGAAAAGGACAATGATGTCCATGATTGTTTATTTCGGACTGAGGAAGAAACGAAGGGACGGGTAGACCTGACTGACGTTCCCTTATCTGACCCCCAAGGGGAACTATATGTCGATGGCTCTTGTTTCAAGTTACCAGATGGCACCACCACTGCAGCCTATGCAATCACAACGTTACACACTGTAGTTGAGACATCCCATATCCCACACCAATCGGCCCAAGCTGCAGAGTTGGTTGCCCTCCTCAGGGCTTGTGAACTGAGTGAGGGACTGGTTGTTAATATCTACACCGAAAGCCAGTACGCCTTTGGGGTGGCCCATAATTTTGGGCACCTCTGGGCGGAGAGAGGGTTCTTGACTTCACACGGACGGCGGATTCAGAACGGGCCATTGATACATAGATTGCTGTCCGCACTGACACTTCCCAGTAAGTTAGCAATAGTGAAATGTAGCGCTCACAAGGCTATTACAGTTGATGTTGGGAGGGGAAATACTTTCGCAGACCAGACAGCTAAGGAGACAGCTCGATCAAAGATGACAAAGATGTTGGTGGCAGGTCCCGCTAGGTGGGTCCCAGACAACGGAATGTTCGAGGACACACTGGAGAACGTCAGGGAAATCCAGGGTGAGGCGACTTTAGACGAATTAGCAATGTGGGAGGAGAGAACAGGTCGCTTGGATGAGGATGGGTGTTGGACTGACTTGTCAGGGAAGCAGCAATGGTTGCTGCCTAATTCATATGTGCTCCCTGTTGTTACCATGGCCCATGTCCCAGCGCATATTAGTGCCAAAGGAATATGCAAGTTACTGGACCCAGTATGGCAGAATGATAATATCGCTAAGGTAGCCACGCACCTAGTGAATCATTGCATCATTTGTCTGAAGCATAACCCTGGGAAAGGTACTCCTACACCCGCTGGTAACTTTGCACCGCCTTCCTTCCCTTTCGAGGTTCTCCAGATGGATTTCATCGAAATGGAACGAGTTAATAACCTAAAGTATGTGCTAGTAGTGATCTGCGCATTCAGTAAATGGATTGAGGCTTACCCCACTAAAGAGAATACAGCTATGGCGACAGCGAAGGCACTTCTAAAAGAGTACTTCCCGCGCTATGGGTTGCCACGCGTGATCTGGAGTGACAACGGAAGTCACTTCAATGCAAAAGTCATTGAATTGGTGTGCACAGGTTTGCATATTAAGCAGAAGTTTCACTCCCAGTCAGCAGGTCTGGTTGAGAAGTACAACGGTGCTCTCAAACTGAAGCTAGCAAAGGTTCAAGAAAGCACAGGACTGCGATGGCCAGATGCGTTACCCTTGGCTTTATTATCTACCAGAGCGACAGCGCATTCTAGAACAGGGTTGTACCCGTATGAGGTGGTTTTCGGACGCCCTGCTAATGTTTGGGGCGTCCCAAGACCCAAGCGCTTTTCCGAGATAGAGTACCCCCTGCTCGTAGACTATCTGTATGAATTGTCTAAAGATCTTCGTTCTCTCCACCAACAGATACAAGCCACGCTGCAGCCAGTACCAGAGGGGCCCGGGCATCAAATACAGCCCGGCGATTTTGTGCTCATCCGAAATTTCCAGCGGACAAGCCGTTTGGAGCCGAGGTGGAAAGGGCCTCTCCTTGTCCTTCTTGACACCCGTACGGTGGTAAAAGTAGACGGCAGAAAACACTGGATCCACGGTTCATATGTTAAACAGATACATCTAGCGCTCCCGTTCGACCGTTGGGTCCACGAAGGCATCGGTGATCAGGAATGTGAGAAGGTGCCACGCTTCGTTCCCTTCTCTGATGCCCGGGTGAGGTGGTCGCAGACGGACGAAGAAAGTGATGCAGTCCTGACCGAGGCGATCCCACCAGAGATAAGGGCCGCCCCGGATAAAAAAGTCTCTGATACACCGGAATCTGAGTCTCGATGCCCATCTGATCCTGAGTTTCTGCCCCTTTTGTTGATGAAACAGTGCCTGGCATAACAAAATATAATCTGAGGCCCCGAAAGAAGGACGGTGCACCAGCCGAACAGTCTAGGAGTTAGGGAAGAACTTGAGCTTAGGGCGCAGGTGCTGTGCCTAAGGTGCCTGTATTAGACTAGGGTGAACTACACTGGTGCACTTCCCTGGACACTGGACAGGATAGTTGAGGGCATTTGCCCATGAGGGAGGTTGCCCTATCCTGAAAGAAGAAGGATTTGTTTTTTCTGCAAGGGCTGCAATCGCGCAGCTCCTCCGTGGGAGTGCTTCATAGCACCGTCGTTGATGAACAATAGGAGCCTGCCAGCGAGGCTCTAAATGGACGCTGGGTGATCTGTGCCCTCTGGTACTGTTGTTGCAATAGTGGCTCTAGCCCGTGGATTTTTCTTTCCCTTGTGACACCTATAAGTTGCCCTTGAAGTTTTCTAAATGCATCCCTTTGGTCGTCCTATCCCTGATGAGGAGCAGCCCTTTGCGGCTCCACGTCCCACTCCAGATGGTCCTGTTTGGTCCTCTTGGTCCACTGAGAGTAAAATAGTGTTTGTTATAATAATTTTGCTTTCTCTGCTAGTCATATTTGGGGTGGTTTGGTACTTAGAGGAACAACATCCAGTGCACGCCTTGATAGGGACTGCCCCGGCTCCAGCTGAGCACTCATTTGTTACATTGGCCCCACATAAAGAAAGACATAGACAGACTTATGCCCAAAATGCTTTTGTTCAGATGCTTCATCAGGTACACAGTACTACTAATGCCACGATTTGCTGGGTGTGTGGGCTACTTCCCTCAGTTATGCACAAAAATGATTTGCTAGTGTCATTGCCCCAGTCATATTTGGGTAGCTGTGAAGCCTGGTTCCAACTGCTCTCTATGGTATACATGCACTATTATGCTGACGCTATGAAAATGGTGCAGGCTGACTACAAAGCGGTATTGGAGTATATAGTGGTACACCAGGGATATACACCCGGGGCAGATGGCAAGGAGGGTCCCTGCACCCAGATGCTTGCATGAATGTATTTGAAGTTCACAAAAATGTCACTTGGTTACGAAATGAAATGCTAGATTTCCAAGGATTCAATGTCACTGAATACTTTAAATGTTTCCAGGACCGCAATATCACTGAGGACAAAGCCATGCCCGTCCCTGTGATCAACGCAACAGCTAGTTTCTGTGTTGAAGGAACAGGGAACATTTCGGTAGGACAGAGCCATTGTAACTACACATATCGGTTGAACACTACTAGCAGCCCACCTTTGCTTACACCTCCGAATGTATACTTAATCTGTGGGGAACAGGCTTATACATGGCTTCCGAGGGGGTGGTCTGGCCGGTGTTATGTTTCCTTTCTCTTGCCTCCCGTTTACATTGCACCGTCCAATTACCACAAGGATCATAGGCTACAGCGTAGGGATCTCCAGGTACACCGAGTTAAGAGAGTTGTCAATCCAGACAATATTGATCAGACAGATACATCCTTGCAGCAATTTACTGACATAATGAAGGGCATTCTGCCGTTCTGGGGTCCCATGTTCAATAGTCGTAATATTCGTCGCCTTGCTAGAGTAGTTGAGGGAGTTATTAATACTACTGCCGGTATACTGACTAATATTACAGTCGAGCTTCAGGCTACGAGGCTCGTTTCTCTTCAAAATAGGATGGTTTTAGACGTCATTCTGGCTGATAGGGGTGGAGCCTGTCGCGTCATCGGCAGCAGCTGCTGTGTGTACATCCCTGATAGTGCCTCTAATGTGTATTCCGCAATACAGAAATTACACAGACTTGCCTCAGATATCCATCAGGATAATGGTTCATGGTCCCTCACAGGGTGGCTCTGGGGTCTGATGACATCATGGGGTTGGAAGATATTACTTGTCCTAATAGCCATCGCAGGAGTCATCTTTACCTGTTGCTTATGCATTAACTGCCTTCCCGTCTGTTGCACCTATTGTATGAGTAAAGTTACCCCTACCCCTACATTGACAAGACGTGACAACAAGATTTCTGTTATGATGATGCAGGAAATTCAGGATATGATGCTCATAGATGAGGGCATCTTTGAATATTGGCTGATTACAATGCTCATGTGTTGCTTGTTTTTCCCTTGTAACATGAGTGATTATGCAATTTCCTCCTTCCCCTTAGAATTGTAAAGACCCTACCGGATAGCGAATAAAGCATTTAGCCACCCATGCTAAAAGGAGGGTCTGTTAGGTTTCAAATTCCCATCCCTGCAACGTACACATCTCACCTTATATTAGGTTAGCAATGTGTGGCTAAATAGATGCCATTTGTATTCACGTTATGCAACCCACTGAGTTATCCCCGTAATGTGCAGGCTTCAGTTAGCGAGTGTGACTCCATTTTGCATTCCATAATCCTTATTAGGCTGCTTAGACTGTGCCTGAGTTAGGCCTCATCACTCGTATTGCTTGCCTCAGCAGAACACTGTATTTCGTTATTATTTCTCTTTCTGTTCAAGGCTGTTTCTCAACTTACTAATGAATAGGGCATTCTGCCCTCGCATACTTATCCGAATGTGTAGTTTCTGCTCCCACGTTAGGAGATGCTGAGACCCAGCACCGTGGCCTTGGATTCCTGATAAAATTTACCCATCTGGAAGGTGTTAGCTCATCCTACTGTGCCTCTTTGTTCATGTTCGGCCCAGGCCGGTAGTTTTCCATTGGGGGCGTGGTTGGAGGCTCCTTGGGAGGAATTATTATTCACTGTAGACTGTTGGGGGGTCAGTCCCTCGGCAGACATCTTAGGGTGCAGGTCATGATGAACTCCTCTGCAGAGCATTTCTAATAAAATGTAAGTTTGCATTCTCTACTGTCTGACTGACTCTTCATTCTTGGGAAGGCATAGCAGGTGGTTGTAAGAAAACCAGAGTGGCCCTAGAGGGCCACTTCCTTCACCTTGGGCGGCAGCCGCGCTGATCGTGACGAGGAGGAGATGTGGCGCGGGTGGGGCCCGGGCCCGAAGCATGATTGAGAAGCCAGGGCGGCAGGAGTTGCGTTAAGGCGTGGGAACATCGGAATCGCCAAGGGATGTAAACCGGTGCAGTGAGTGAAGGAGAACCTAAGCGCCGCAGGGCGTGTGTTGCTGGGACAGGTCGTGGCTGCGGTTGTCACCGAAGTCAAGGCGGCCACGAGCTGGGCCTGGAGTGTTACGGCCGGATCTAAAGGCAGGCCCTGATACCAGGATTGGGCGCGGACGCTGCCGGGTCCGAAGAGGAAAGTCAGAGCGGCTGCGGCTCTCCTCTCATGGCTGAGAAGAGGTAAGACCGGCCGATATAGGCAGGACTGCCACGGTGGGTGAGAGGAGAATGGAGTGAGGCCAATTCAGAAGGAAGTGGCCTGCCTTGAGGCTCGGACCGGTGCTGCACGGCCCTCGCAGGGATCAAAGGGGCTCTTGCCCTCAGTAAGAGAAGAAACATTGCCATTAATGCCCCCAGTCTGAGTATAAGGGCCCCGGCGTTGGACAAGAACAACCGGGCAAGGCCATCTAATCAGCAGCCAAAGGCCTTGTTTCCTCTCTCCCCCCCCGGTGCCCCCCCTCTCTCGCTTTGACCATTGAGACCAGTGGGGCGTGGACCGTCCCAAGGCCCCCAGACGAGGCCAAATCACACTGGGGTGTGGCACCTAAGAGTGATACCAAATAACTCACAGAGGCCGCCGGGGAGAGGACCACGAGTAGAACCGGACTAAGTGGGGCACCTGGAGAGCGAAGGGGGAGACAGGATCCACACCCACGACCTTCGGGCGATGGACGGGGGCAGAATGGGGAAAACCAGAGGCGTGGGCCAAGTCCAATCTAACAAAATGGACAATTATGCCTTCACAAAATCTGCAACAAATATGGAGGAGGAGATGGGGGTGGAAGAGCCATCATTAGCCACCATAATGGCCGCGATCCGAGATGTCAAAGGTTCCCTGGAACCCAAAATAGACGCGGTGTCTACAGTGGTCTCAGTGATCAGAGCAGACCTATCTAAGTTAAGGGAAAAAGTATCAACAGCTGAGACTCAAATCACCCAACTCCAGTCAAAAGCGAAGCGCCTAGAATAACAAGTCCAGACGTTGACGCAACAGGCCACGTACATGGCTGCACGACTCGAAGACCAAGAGGGAAGGGCAAGGAGAAATAACATACGGGTCGTAGGTGTGCCGGAAGGGGCAGAAAGGCCCAGTGTTGATCTGTTCCTAGAAGACCTCATAGTCAACAAGCTACAGCCCCCACGGATATCGAAGTTCTTCTCCATCGAAAGAGCGCATAGGGCGCCGGGGCCACTACCGCGACCTGGAGCACCGCCACGTACAATCATTGCCAGAATATTTAATTTCTGTGACAGAGATGTAATTCGGCAAGTGGCAAGAGCGAAAGGTGACGCATAAGATTCTTTCCAGACTTCACTCTGCAAGTACAACGACAACGGAGGAGCTCTTGAACAGGTGAAAAAAGAGCTGAGGTCCAGGGACTTAAAATATATAATGCTCTTTCCGGCGAGACTACGCGTGATGGCCGAAGGGAAGGCATGGCACTCCGCAACCCAGCAGGAGGCCCAGGAGTGGCTGGAGGGCTGGTGCACGGTCGGCAGAGGAAGAGGCCGGGACACAGGTCGGAGCGGTCCCAATAAAGATGGCAAAGAGTCAGACACAGAAAAGAGACAACAGGACCCTTCCCCAAGAACCGTCAGCTCACCTTGGAGGGATAGGAAGTTAAGTGTTTTAGGTCTTGTCGGACTGCGCACTCCCCAACTTATTAGTTAGAACTGTCATGCATGTTCCGGGGTGACAGGCACTCTGCGGGTTGGAGAGTTGGGGTTACCATAACCTTAAATGCAGGGTAGCAGGGTGGGGGTGGGAGGACAGTAGGATGGGTAGGTTATTAGATAGGTACGGTATTTTGGACATAGCACAAAGGAGCGAGATTAAGTCTGCAGAGAGAGGGAGGCCCGCCCTGATATGGGGCACCGATACACAGAATATCCCTAGATGACGAGTATAAAATGCACACAGTCCCGATGAAAGTATGGTCCTGAAACGTTAACGGGCTCAATGGTAAGATAAAAGGTCAACAGTCCAGCAGTTCATCAAAAAACATACACCAGACATTGTTCTCCTACAAGAAATGCACCTCAAAGGCAACTGCTGTAGAGCTCTTAATAGATATGGCTACACTCTGATAGCACATGCAGGATACACCTCCGGTTCCAGGGGAGTGGGAATCCTAGCAAGGAGGGCATTTCCCTTTATCCAGGGCAAGAGCTGGACTAATCCACTGGGAAGATACGTGGCAGAATATGGAACATGGGAAGGGAGGGGCCTCAATCTCTGCTCAGTGTACTCCCCCCCGGCCTACAGACATCTACACTAGAGGAGCTGGGCCCCCTATTGGTACGAAATCCGGAGGGTAGGTTGGTCTTGGGAGGCGACATGAACGATATAATATCGCCAGACCTGGATGTCGCCAGTGGGACCCGCACAGAGATAAAGACCAAGAGACAGGGAGTTCAGCTGAAGGGCTTTTTAGAAGCATTGGGCCTAGATGATATTTGGAGACACCAACACCCAACAATGAGGCAATACATGCACCTGGCCGCAGCAACAGGCAGTCTTTCAAGACTGGACCATCTCATTACACAAAGCTCGGGGCTGGGAGAGTTCACAGATGCCATGCACGTGGCTCGCGGTGTATCTGACCATGCCCCAGTGGAAGTTAAATTGCCCGGCCCGGTGAGGGATTACACACTGCCGCTGCGCATAGACCCATGGTTCTTCAGGGATGTGGACTTCCGCGATCATATGAGGGAAGGGGCGGAGCAATATTTTGAGGTTAATGATGGATCAGTCGATTCGGCGGTGACCCTTTGGGAAGCCTTCAAAACAGTCCTTATAGGAAGGGCCCGGGCGAAAATCGGAGCCATACAATAGGAAAAAAACCTCAAATGTCTAACACTTGAAAAAGACATATTACGACTGGAGACCCGGGCAGCGGGAACTGACCCCCAAGCAACCGCTGACAGACAACGGCTAAAAGTACGGCAAAAAGAACTCCACAACTTATTAGAAGACAGCGCTAGGGCACAGGCACTAGCGACGCAACACCGACTTTATGACATGGGCGATAAAGTGAACAAACTGTTGGCTTGGTTAGATAAGAGGCGTACGAGTGAGGGTGGGTCCCTGGACTGACTGACAAGGAAGGGGCAGATGCGAGACTGGGACAGAGATAGCGGAGGAATTTGCCAAATATTATGAAGGGATTTACGCATCTGACGCGATATACTCCGAAGAGGACTGTGCCGATTTCCTACGTGACATAACTTTGCCAAGACTCACAGAGGAGGCGAGAGAAATGTTAGAGGGCGACTTGACAACAGACTAAATAAAAGCTGCATCCTGAGCCCTCCAATCTGGGAAAGCAGTGGGGCCAAATGGCCTCCCAGTAGAAATGTATAAGTCTTTGTTGGAAATAACGGTGGAACATCTGCTACATATGCTCGAACGGGCAAAGCAGGAGGGCATATTGCCCCTGGATCAGAGGACAGCAGTTATAGCAATAATACCAAAGGCGGGTAAACCACCAACGGAGTGTGGGTCGTACAAGCCGATTTCGCTACTTAATTACGAAGTGAAGGTGTTGGCTGAACTCCTATCTACGCGATTGGCTGGAGTGACTAGCACACTCATACACCCAGACCAATCCGGGTTTATGCCCCATCGGGGCACTAGGCTAAATCTACGTAGGTTGCTTGGAATACTCCACATGACCGAGAAGTACCCAGATGAGCAGTCGGCCCTTCTGTCCTTGGATGCCAGAATGGTGTTCGACAGAGTAGAGTGCAATTACCTTTTTGCAGTCCTTGCCCGTTTAGGCATAGGCCCCAAATTCATAAAATGGGTCAAACTTCTGTACGAACACCCAATGGCTAGAGTGCGGGTCAATGCCACAGTGTCTCGAGAATTGCCCTACAGAGGGGTACCAGGCAGGGATGCCCGCTGTCCCCGGACTTGTTCGCGCTGGCCCTAGAACCACTTGCTACGTGGGTGCGGCAGGATCCTTTGATATGGGGGATACCGTTGGGGTAAGAGTGGGAGGACTGAATCTCACTCTATGCGGATGATATCCTACTGTGCGTGCAGAAACCGAGACACTCAGTAGACTGCATACTTCAGATTTTCTGTATCTATGGGGGTTACTCGGGATACAGAATTAATTGGGACAAGTTGTTGTTGTATCCCCTATCGGGAGGAACGCCCATTCTGACATCTAAATGTGGAGTGCCAATCCAAGAAGCAGGTTTTAAATATCTGGGGATTCACATAACGAGGGATGCCCAGGAGTTCTACCGGAAAAATGTGGGCCAACAGCTCGATAGACTTATAGCAGATGCCAAACATTGGCAAGCATTACCCTTAACCATGAAGGGCCGGGCAGTCATGTTTAAAATGATGACACTCCCCAGATTACTATATGCACTGCAAAATACGCCTTATGAGATACCTCCCGTGTTTTTCAAACGAATAAATTCGGAGCTCCGCGCACTGTTGTGGTGTGGGTCGGCACCGCAGATAGCTCTGGGGAAGCTCCAAAGAGGAATCTATGATGGGGGTCTAGCTGTACCAGATATACGCAACTATTATTGGGCAGCCCAGCTAGTGACCATTAATGGATGGGTATTTGAAGATAGATCGGACCCAGCTTATAGAGTTGACAGGCTGGCCATGGGTAGGAAAGGTCCTAGGGCCTTGCTGTACTCCAAACGGGTGGACGGGCTTCTCCCGCATCACACCAGAACAACGGTCAAGGCATGGATGGCAGCGACAAAACAATTAGGATGGGAGGACAGACTTACAGAAATGACACCTCTCTGGGCAGATGATCAACTGACAGGCATCAAGAAGCTTGAGAGCTTCGCAAAATGGGAATTATTAGGACTAGAGATGCTGGGAGATGTATGGAGGGGTAGAGCATTTATCACATTCGCTGACCCACAGGTGGAATTTGACCTGGGGAAGGGGAAGTGGCTTAGATATACCCAATGGGACACGGAGGTCCACTTACGCCCAAATGGTTTCTGCTGGTAACGGAGGGAAACGATGACTGGCTGAGACATACTAAACAATGGCTGGCACTGGCAGCATCAGTGGCAAAGCGGAATGTTGCTAAGAAATGGGGGTGGCCGAAATTCCGACATTGGAGGAGTGGGAAAATGACCTGGATTGGTGCTGGCAAGCAGAACTTACGATCTATAAGAGCAGAGGGTGCCCCTAGAAGGGGGAGAGAATATGGGGGGCCTGACAGACTTACCAAGGTCTATAAGGACAAAATGCGTGCTGTTTTAAGATTACTGTTAAGTATGTCTGACACTCGATGTAACATGTGTAAGAAACAGATATGAAAAAAAGGAGCGATGTCACCATATGTTTGCTCTCGCCATGTGCAAATTATCATATAGGTACTGTTAGAAATGGGGGTCTCTAGTTGGCAGAGGTAGGTACCTGTGACCAAATAGGGACCCTTGCTTCTAGTCAGGGTAAGGGGGATACACACTTTAGATAACCCCTGCTCACCCCCTTGGTAGCTTGGCACGAGCAGACAGGCTTATCCCAAAGGCAATGTGTAACGTATTTGTACCAACACTCACAGTAACACAGTGAAAACACCACAAATGGACACCACACCAGTTTAGAAAAATAAAATATCTTTATCTAAACTAAACAAGACCAAAACGACAAAAAGCCAACATACAGAAACTCAGTAGAATGTCTTTAAAAAGGTTTGTTGCAAAAATAAACTTGTAGATGATCAAATGCGACACTCAGTCTCAAAGTACCTGGGATGCGTAACGCAAAACTAACAAAAGGGGCGCAGAGAAGGCGATGCGTCGACTCTTCCTGCGCTCCGGTTCCGATGCGACAAGATGGCGCCTTGATGCGTTGCGACAATCCGGTGCGAAGCGACAACGTGGAGGCGATGCGTGCATGCCCGACAGCCGTGCGGCGAACTCGGTGATTCTCTGAGCCACGACAGGCCCTGCGACACGCTTCCCCGTGATGCGACGACACCCTCGGTGACGGCGACACGCTTCTCTGTGTTGCGGCGGCGATCAGAGGCGGCGCGCCTCCTCAGCGATGCGACGGCCATGCGACACGCTTCTCCGGTGATGCGACGGCATCCTCTGTGCGGAGGCACGCTTCTCCGGCGATGCGACGGCGAACAGCGGCAGTGGCGGCACGCTTCCTCGATGATGTGACAGCGGCTGCTGCGGCGGCGTCACGCTTCGCTCTCGTTGCGTCGCGCTTCCAGCTCCCCACAGCAAAGAGGCCTCACACACAGTTACAGGCCCTCCTGGCAGACTGGAACTCCCAGCAAGGAAGTTCAGGGAAGCTGGGGATGAAGTCCTTTTGTGCCTGGGACTTCAGAAACAGGAGGCCAGGTCTTCTCAGGCCCTAGAAGACTTTTCTTCAGATGGACACAGCACACAGCAAAGTCCTTCTTCAAGCAGGGGGACACAGCACACAGCAAAGTCCCTTGGTCCTCTCCTCAGTAGAAACAGCAAACTGCAGGCCAACCCCAGACACACAGCAAGGGCAGTACTTCTCCTCAGTCTCTTCAGCTGATCTTCTTTAGCAGGGATTCCTCTTGATCACGAAGTAGTCTAACTTTCAGGGGTTTCAGCTCTCATATTTATACCCCAAAAGTCTTTGTTCTCTATGTGTGAGGGGTCCTGGACCCAGTCCAAACCAGTTCTGGGTGCACTCTGCCAGTGCACAACTTCTTCCTTTGTTAGTGTGGGCCAGGGTCATCAGACACACCGCAGGAGGTGGAGCCAGCATTGTGGAAGGCAGGCACAGCCCTATTCAGGCCCAGGTGCTACTCCTCCCACCACTCCAAATGCAGATAGGTCTATTCAGTCTAGTGCTGACTCACCCAGACTCCTGGAGCCACCCCTGCCCCTGTCACTCTCAAACCAGACAGTCAATCCACAAACAGGCAGAGGCACACAGAAAGGTTGAACAAGAAAATAGCCACTTTCTAAAAGTGCTATTTTCAAACACTGAATTTAAAAACCATCCACCCTAAAAGATGTGTTATTAAATTCTGAGTTCAGGGATACCAGATTCCAAATTTCTATCCCGCTCCTATGGGAAGATATGCAGGTAACCATGTTACACAGCATTCCCCATTCTGTCCTATGGCAAGATAGCCTTTCAATAGTGAAAAACTAAATTGGCAGTATTTCACTATCAGGACATGTTACCCACACTAGTACATGTCCTACCTTTCACATACACTGCACCCTGCCCAGGGGGGTACCTTGGGCCTGCCATAGGGGTGTCCAATGTGTAAGAAAAGGGAAGGGTCAGGCCTGGCAAGTGGGTACACTGGCCAGATGAACATGGCAGTTAACAAACTGTGCACAGGCACTGCAGTGGCAGGCCTGAGACATCATTTTAGGGCTACTCATGTGGGTGGCACAATCAGTGCTGCAAGCCCACTAGTAGCATTTGAATTACCAGCCCTGGCACACTCAGTGCACTTTACTAGGGACCTACTGGTAAAACAAATATACCAATCATGGATAACCAATCACAATAACAATTTACTCAGGGAGCACTTGCACTTTGGCACTGATCAGCAGTGGCAAAGTGCCCAAAGCATCTAAACCAGCAAAAACTAAATCCAGCACAGTGTCAAAAATACAGTAGGTAGAGGCAAAAAGTCAGGGGAAACCACGCCAAGGATGCCAGGTCTAACAGGTACCAATAAAAAGATTAAAAAAAAAAAAAAAAGAATCTCCTTTGTGTCAGCCCAGATAGGATAATGGGATAATGTTCTGTGCAGCAAGGTACATCATTTCACATTATTTAACCCTTCATCAGGCTTGGTCACCGTCACTAGCTCTGTGGCTGCTGTCGTGAGATCATGAAAAGGTTCCAAATTAATGCAACTAACAGGACGGGTGTTATTGGTGAAGGGTGAGGTGGTTCATGAATTCTTCCAGAACAGATCGAGATGCACCAGCAGAGCACAAGTCCAAAAAGAAGAAGTGGGGGTACAAAACAAGTTAGGCAGTATGCAAATGACATAATGGTGCGTTACATCACAGCATGACATCACAGCATCACAGGAATTGACATCACAACCCATGACATCAAAGGAAGTGACATCAGATCTTAACACTTCTCACACATTTCGCAGGTTTATCATGGGTACATTTGAGTGCACCATGAGATTTAACAAATTAGATTTTGCGTCTGGGTTGTGCCGAAAAAGTGACGCAACCCCAACGCAAAATGTGGCCCTCAGTTTATACATTTATTTTTAAAAATCTCTGCCAAAAAAAAGTTGGCAACAAGGAGAAATGAGGTGATACATCTATTCTGCGTAACTTGTTGCAAAGTCAGCATTTTAAAGTATCTTATGGGGTTAAGGCACCTGCTGCAGAGATCTTTGTGTGCCCATTAATTCACAGAGAACAATAATAATGGCAAAATAAGATTGGAGGGTAATGTATTTGCTGGTGATGCCTGTGTTTTTTCTAATCCCAGTTTTTAATCAAAATAGCATAGAGAGTTAATGTGTCTCCTGGAAAGCACATATCTAACATGCAGATGGCAGATTTTTATTTTATGTAACTAGGTAAGTGGGTTACTCCTTTTAACACAAAGATCCAGGTGTTGCAGCATTTTGAGGCTTTAGCACAGTATTTTGGGGTGCCTTTGGCTCCCGAGAAGACAGAAGGGCCTAGTGTTGTGTTGACCTTCCTGGGCATTGAGCTGGACTCAGTGCGGTGGGTGGCTTGTCTGCCGCAGGAGAAAGAGGAGGAGATACAGGTTTTTCTGTTGCATGTGATTAGGGCGAGGAAGATTGAGTTGAGGGTGGTGCAGAAGCTGTTTCTGAACTTTGCATGCCGGGTGGTGAGAGCAGGGAGGGCTGTTTGCAGGCGTCTTGGCATGGCCATGTCGAGTGGTGGTTCTGCCGCACCACAGGGTGCGAATCTCTTTGGGTGTACGAGCGAACCTGTGTGTTTGGTAGACTTTTCTGGATGAATTCAACAGTGTGTCCTTGGACTTTTTGGAGGAGAAAACCGTGTGACAGGTCCAGATATTCTCGGATGCGGCCAGGGCTCTGGATTCTTGTCTTTTCTGAGACAGGAGATGGTGTGCAGAGAAATGGCCACTGCATTAGTTGAGTCAAGGACGAAGCATTATGGACAACATGACTGTGGTAGATCTGGTGAACTGGCAGTGGGCAAGGGACTTGAGGGTGTTGCGTCTGCTGAGGAGGTTTATCCTGGTGTGCTTGCAGCTTAATGTGGTGTTGAGGGCGAAGAATGTGCTGGGGGCCAGCAATCATATAGCTGATTCCTTGTCTCGTTCGCAGTGGCATAGTTTTCGCCGGCTGGTGCCAGGAGCGGAGGAGTTCAAGACAGAATTGCTGACAGACATCTGGACCTGGGGGGAGTGAGACTTGTTGGACTGGTCGAGAAGTCATTGGCAGAGTCCACCAGGAGAAATTACAGGCTGGCATGGAGCTAATTTGGGAAGTTTTCGGGCCGTTCTTTGGAGCTGATGTGGAAGGAGTGGCAAGTCACTGAGCAGGGAGTATTGAGTTTTGTTCAATCTTGCATTGATGACGGTTTGTTGCCTATGACTATTGCGGACAATTTGGCTGAAATTTCTTTCTATGGAAAGCTGTATTTGGGGTTTGACCCTGCCAAGGATGAGATTCTGGGACAGGTCTTGAAGGGATGGGGTAGGGAGAGGGGTGGGGGGGGTGTGGCGTTGCATGACTCTATTACATTTGAGCTGTTGTGGGATTTGTTGGCGGTGTTGCCTCTGTGCTGTTATGATCCATTTGAGGTTGTGATTTTTCATCTATGTATGATCTGGATATTTTTGGGGCATTTCCAAACTTTTGGGTAATGCTCGCCAAGGAGGAGTGTTGTACGACGAGCTGTGCTTGGAGCAGGTGAGGTTGGATATTTGGCTGAGGCGGTCTAAGACAGACCAGGCAGGCAGGTGGAGTTGGGTGTGGCTGTGTGAGGGCGGTAGCAGTGAGGTCTGCCTTGTCTGGGAGTTGCGCTGATTCCTCTTGTTGCCAGGCAGATGTTTATCAGGCATCTTTTGTCATGCGGAGGGTAGCAGGGTCACCGCTTTTCAATTGTTGGCAGAGTTGTGCAGGCTTGGTAGAGAGACGACTAGGTTTGGTGCGCATTCCTTCCGGATTGGGGCGGTGACAGCTGCAGCGTGCTTGGGATTGTTATGGGGAAGGATTCGTCAGATTTGCAAGTTGCGGTCGAGGTGCTGCGAGCGCTATGTGCAAAAGCAGTAGGGTTTCTGTCCTGGTGGGAGGGGTGGGGGGGTAATTTGCCTGAGCTAATTGCCTCTTTTTTCTACCACAGGGTGTCTGAGCGGACCAGGGGCCAAGATGGTTACCTGGATTGTGGGACATTCCTTTGTACAACAAAATATGCGGACCAACAAGTTTATGGACGGAACCTGGGCTTGAGGAGTAGCCACCACGAGGTGCTTTGGTGGGGTAAAGGGGGAATGCGTTGGGGTGCATTGTTGCCATGGTTGACGAAGTTGGTTCTGCAGAGGGGCTGCCCGGACATGTTCCTGATTCATCTGGGGGAAAATGACTTGGTTCGTTTGTCTGGACTGACTTTGCTCCAACATATGCAGAGGGTCACAGAGTCAATCAAGCAGACTTTTTCAGGAAAATGTGTGGTTTGGACTGAGTTTGTGCCGTGCAGAGTTTGGAGGGGGGCTTTGAAACATGCTGCAATTGATAAGGCCCGGAGGAAGCTGAACAGGGCAATGAGGGTTTTCTGCCAAGCTCATGACATCAAGGTGACTGCACATGTGGGGCTTAAAGAAGAGGGGGTACACCTTTAGCGCTTGGGGAATGCTTATTACATGATGGAATTGCGGGATGTGGTGAGTGCCTTATGGATAGAGTGGATTTGGTGCCGTAGGTCAAACAGCTGAGAGGCGAAAGGTGCATGTGATTTCTGGTGCGGGAGGTAACCACCCTACAGGGGTTTCCTGGTTGGCGGTATTTGGGGGGGGTGTCTCACTTTAGGCATATCCACCCCTCAGGGGGAGGAAGGGTGCACAGGTGACTGATGGCAGTGCGCGGGATGCATCGAGCAAGGGAAGGATCTTCAAGGGAGGATGTTTGTAGGGCAAGTGAAGGAGTGATTTGATATATGGAATGAGGTCAGTGAGTGAAGCGGAGAAGAATGAAACAAATTATATGGTCTTACTAAGGAAGTGGAAGCGGGTGAGTTGTGAATGGTATGGGGAGAATGGAACTGTTTGGTTTATGTCAAGATTCATACTTTTGAGATATTGTTAATGTTTATAAACTTCATTAGTATGTTAGCAACCTTGTCCTAATAAATGGGCTGTTATGCTATTACAATAACGTGGAGTGTGGTTATTGCAAGATGAATCCCTCAACATGTAAATGATCCCACATGTAGATGGCCCAGTGGTGTAACGAAACTTCAGGGGGTCCCCCTGCAAAGTACATGGAGGAGGCCCCTCACGCTACAGACCCAATCAGGAGCTCTCAGGTCAGGTGCCTGCTACCCAAGCTCAGGGCCTACCCGCACCGTGGGGGCTACGGGGCTATTGTTGCGCTACTGAGATGACCCCTCCTGCAGGGAAGGCACATTCTTAGGTGCTGTGTGATTGGTGATGTCCCATTCGGTGTTTGCTGTGAGCAGATAAGGCGATGACAGACCTGAGGACGCACCTCTGACTGGACATTAATTTCTCATACGAACAACGATCACGCTTCTGAAACATGAAAATGCTGATATGTTACCACCAGTCTAGGCCAACGCTTTCTTTGCTGTGACAACAGATATTGGTAGCGTATAGATGTGATAGGTCGGGTTGTGTAAAAAAAAAAAGTGTGAGCTGTTGAAAAGCATCTTAAGTTCTTCATCTTCATTCAAGCTGGAGAGCTTGGGAAAATTTCTGTTCAAACCTGGTGACCATCGGTTGACTTGGAAATGATCAAATACATGTTCCTCATCCTTGGGGCTTCACTCCAGGTTTTGAAGTACTTCGGCCATGTGGTCCGTGCGCTTCCTTTTTCGAGAAGGGGTTGTTGAGCATTTGACTTCTGAATTTCTACCCCGGCTCATGAACTGCAGATGATTGAACATGTCCAGTCATTGTATGAATGATGCACTGCACGGACTGATCAACAACTCCAGGAATCTCCAATGTCTCGCACATTTTGCTATGCTGGCTGTCTGCAGGCGGTAGGTCTACCAAATGGATACACTCATCGCTCTTCTCACCTCCTCTCCGCAGGGACTTCTTTCTCTTCCTTGAAGTCATCCAGCTGATTACAGACGTGAAATTAAGCACACCTGAGCAGCTTTCCCCTGCCACTGGAGAACCAGGTAAAACATGGGAGAGGTTGATGCTTCACTGGTAGGAAAGGAGCGTCTGTCTGCAGTTGAAATCTGAGGGACATCTGATACTGTGATGAGAGAGGAGTAGGTGACCCCACTAGAGGTGCTTTGTAGGTGGTAGACGCTGTCAGTTTGTTAGAATTGGGTTCAGATGCAGAATCGTTCACCTGAAATCCTCAAATAGAAATAGGATCAAACACCTTGGTCTCGCACTATTACAGCCTCGAGTCCTCTCTCAAATCCCTCCAGGTCATCAAAAATGAGCGTGTTTTTTGATTGCTTTGGATTGAATTTCGTTCATATTTCACCTCTTCATCGGAGCTCAGGAACAGTGAATCGCCTCAGCAGTCATGCCACTTATCTGTGCTGTAGCAAAAAAACCTGTGGCATAGAAATCCCGTTGCATATGGACAGTGTACCATCAGTGACCCTCCTGCGGTTCAAAATACCTCTTGGATTGCTCCGGCAGCCCTATAATCTCCTGAGAAGAGAACCAACACCCAGAATGCGACTGCCACGGTGCTTAGTTTGTAAAAATACATAAGTGCCCGGGCCCTCGTGAGGAGACCAATGCATCTTACAGCACACAATGACCCTGCCAGTGCTGCCAATGGTAGTACCAACACAATTACTAACTATCAGGCTCCTGCTATTCCTAGCCACCAAAGCTATAAGAATGGTTTGGGTGTCAGGTATAAGTCATTTTGAATGTATATTGATTTTTTTAAATAACTGGTACTGTGATCATCTCTAATTTAAACATTCAACGCCACCATGTGGCAGACTATCATAAGTGCCAGTGTTCATATTAAGTGCTGGTGCCGAGCACCGGAAACCACCGGTTCAAATTAAGCACTGCCCTCATTGTGCTGTTTCTGGCCAGTTGTTCATCTCTCTGGCCTGCCCTGGGAGATCTTTTCTCCGGCAACCTGTTTTTAGTGGATTAGGCCTGTTTGTTCTGTCCACTGCAGCCTCCTGTCTCAGCTCCACCTTCAGCTCCCCAGTGAAACGCTTTCTCATGATAACCGTGCCAGATGTGGTGGGGTCACTGGTCCTTGTACATCTCTGAAGCTCTGATGTCCTCTCATCGCGTGCCTTCTGTTTCTCAGCCTTTGAGGTACCTCGTCACTTCCTTCCTGTTCTAGGACATGTTTTTAGTCTTTTTTTTACCACGGCTGCTGTCGGTGACTGTATCTAAGAAACTTTATAGCACATCAAGCAGCTTACGAACCACTAGCGAGGCCACAGTTTACTATCATTTCCTGTTTAAATGCTTGACCACCTCTCGGAAAAATTAAGAATTTTCTCTTACATCTATAGCTGATGAACATGTAATATGAACCAATGTTTTATTTTACACAAAATGTAATATTGAAATAGGAAAATACAATTAGGACAGATAAAATTGAATCTGATTAACGAAATCATGAATTTTACATTCAATACATTTTAATGTCAATCATTCCCCGTTGTAGTGTTTGTGCACCAGATAAAGTTTTGAAGTGTATGGAATGTACTCATACTTTTTTAGATATGGGCAGTCCATTTTTTTCCCAAGGGACTAAATATGTAATTTACGTCAATAGTGTGATTTTTTTTAACCAGATTAGATGTGTGAAAACAGCTACATTTTAAAACATGTTTTTGTTGTCATCCATAATTACCTTCGTCGGTGATAGCTCATGTGCATGAAAACACATATTTTCACTTTAAAGCCCTCCTTACTCAGATCAGGCTGCAATTTCATGGTACATCATTCGAAATATGTCACTGCTAATGTCTTAGATCTTGGCCTATCAAAGGTGCAGGTCGGTTGGAAGCTGGAATAACCCCTGACTACCAATAATGAAGGACTTTTACTAAGTCACTGGCATCAGGAGTTAGAACTACAGGAAGTGTTGTATATGTGACACCTCTCTGGCGACTCGTGAGCAGCGGGAACCTCCTGAACTATATCTTGAGATACTGGAACTATTTTCTTGTATCTCTATCGACCAGTTTTCAGAATGTGTTGTACCAAGAGTTTTAAATGGTGTTGTGCCCTTGGAACTACTGCTTAGCAAGCCACCACCAACCCATGTATCCATAACCAACTCTGCACTCTTGCTTGTTGGCAGCTCAAGAAATGGGTCAGGTAGATTGTAAGCTCAATCTTATTGCCTATACGAATACTTGAGCTCTCCAAGTATCAAGGAGGGCTTCGATTAAATTCTTTTGTTGTGTAGAAAACACCTGGAATTGTTGGAGTTTCAGAAGAAAGCCCAAGGGATACAGACGTTTTCACACCAACATCCCACCAAGACTCAGCCTTAAAAAAAGAAGAGACAACAATGAGCCAACCAACCAAGTATGGAAAAACTTGAACACAATGTAATTGCAAAAAGTTACAACTGGGTCCAGTACCTTCGTAAATACCCTTGAGGATAATGCTAGGCCCCAAAGGTGTACCTTGAATTGAAAATGATGCTCTGTTGTCGCTGTTCTACTGTTGCAAATCACAGAAATCTCTGAAAGCCAATTGAATCCACACATGAACATATGTGTCCTGAAAGTCACTGACTGCAGGAAATCATTTTAAAGGTAGTTTATTTGACATATTTGTTTAGGTTTTTCAAATCTAGTACAGGGCGAAATTTGCCATCTGATTTCTGTATATGAAAAATAATAAATTAAATCGTTGGTTCCATTGAGATTTGGGAACCGGAATTATCTCCCCTAGCTGCAAAAATGCCCCATTTCCTGCTTTCATTGCTCCCTTTTTATCTGTGATCTTGGAACTGGGGTCTACAAACAGTAAGGTTTTTCTGAAGGCTGACTGAATTCTATTACAAAGCCCTATTATTTTTCTGTTACAAAGCCCTGTTTTACAATTGAGCGAACCAACTTGTCTGCTTTCAACAACTTCCATTGAACAAAAAATATTTTATTCCCACCCACCAGCAGAGTGGCATGCATTTGGGGTTTACTATTGAGGCTGAGGAAATTGTGGCAGAGATTTCTCTTTGACTGCAGATGAGGTGGGCATGTCTGGATGAAAGAATTTCTTGTTCTGTAAGGTTGGAAAGGTTGGACTGTCACTTTTCTCCTCGGCTGATTTCTGTAGTGGTTCATTTAGCTAGGGAATAAACAGTTTTTCTTCCAAAAATGGTAGAAAATCGATCAACCATCTTTGCCATGGATCTAATTTTCACAGTTTGATCCATAAAAGTCTCCTTTCATCCATCAACGTAGGCCACTGATGAAGTTACTGATGACCACAGGAAACACATGGATATATTTGGATATCAAAACTGGTTTATTAAATCTGTTCCATATTTCACAAAATTATGGAAGGACCTTTGCTTTTCTGGAGACAATCAAGCAACATCTGAAAGCCTTTTAGCATTGTCTGAGCGGAGAAGGCTGCATATGTGTGCTGATGAGGGGGTGAAACCCCGAAAACGATCCCTGGATGCTTGTTTCCAGTCCAGGGAGGATCTGGCCTGGCAGTTTGGGCTGGGCTGTTCCCATAGGGAGCAGGGTCAAGACTGATTTGCATATGGCTGGTTTCAAACTGGAATTGGATGGGAGCAAACAAACAATGGATTTAGGCCAAGATCTCTATACTGGGGTGAATATATGACATTGTTTTGCATTCTGTCCATCAATTGTTCTTTTTGCATTTGTGTCAGATTAGATGCTCTGTAAACCCTCTTAAGTGAGCCTTTCACCTTCCTACCGGATGAATCCAGCTGAGAGAAAAGTCCTAAAGCTTAAGCAAAACTTGATGTCATACTTGCAAGAATTAAATTCACTTTTGACACTCGAGGAAAGTCCCTTAAAATGTTTCCAACAGATATCTCTTAAATAGGACATATGAAAAACGAATTGTCTATATCCTTCCATCTTTTAAAATCAAGTTTATAATGACATCCAAAGATCATCAACTGGAGGAGAGTCATTTTGTCTTGTGATATATCATTGCATAGAATGTGCTTCAACATCCTTTGGATCTGGGAATCTCATTCATGTTCCCCTTTTGTACGTTTTTTTCTGATCTACCTCATCCTCTTGACTCAATTTCTGCTTCTTTGCAGCCAGTTCTTATAAAGCTGAATTCACAGCCTCGTTAATTGTGGCGTGAGGACCTACTGTTGTCACTGTAACAAGTGTTTCCTTTCTTGGCTGCTCTTCGCTGGAGGTAGCTTTGTTTTTCTTTTGACGCCTTCCTCAGCTCCATTAAATGAAGAACACTGCCCTAAGGACCCGGCTCCTGATCTTATACAGTTTCTTATCAAGCAGTTGTTAATCTCGTGAGATGCAGACCTCTTCATAACAAAGCTCCATTCATATCCACTCTTGTGTATTCACCCAATCGGGCACCACAGCAGAGTGGAAAGACCTTTACGTCAGCTTTCTATCTATCTTAGACAGGTAGCCTGCTCCTCCCTACCCCAGCTGTGGCACCTGAGTGGGGAGAACAGTCCATCAAAGCGGGCAATTAAAAGCCTTATCTTGTGTGTCTGGACATGAAGTGATTCCATTGTGAGACAGGAACAAGCTGCATTCATGGGAGGGTGGGTGACGTTTTAAAGGAATAAAAATAAAAGAATTATTAAGGTTTATTTTATAATATGATTACATAATGGTTTCTGTCTGGAGGTGGGGCAGTCTCAATAGTAATTACTGTGACCAGGAGGACTGACGTCAGGGTAACAGCTGCTGCACTCCCAGAGTGTCATGGAGGCAGCTCATTGACACTTTGAGATTTTCCCTTATTTGTAAATTTGTGCAGCTCCAAAACTAGAGGATACATTCATATTCTTAAAATGACTTTTTCCTGATGCTGTGCTGACAGTTGAGGAAAAATTCAGTTATTTGTTTCCTGAAACTACATATTCCGTTGTTTTCCATCACAAATCCTTATTGGCTCCCTGTATCCTCCTTCCTGCACCTACTTTTTTTAGAAATGTGTGGTTAAGTATATGGCAACATTACCTCCTAAGGGGGGTGGAGTCAGAGGCCATTAAGAAGGAAGCACTCGACTGGTTCTTTATTGTGCCTGGTCCTCCATTTTCTGGGCCTGGGGTGCTCTGCCCTGACTTTGGGAACGAGAGACTCGCATCGGGATGCCCGAGGTCCCCGCAGCTGCTTTTTCAGTTGCAAAGAGCTCTGCAACCAAGCTGTGGGTCAAGATAGTGGCCATGCCAGAGCCAGAGCTGGAGCCTGGGAGCATTCCAGCTGTCACCTGAGCCAGATGATATGGGCTGGCATTAGAATCCCAGGGCAAGGGGGGAGCCCGGAGGCACCGCTCGCATGCTGCCCTTATCACCCTACGACTACTGACTAGATATTGTGGAGCCCCTACAGGTATGGGGGTGGCCTACTGACCTAGGTGAGGTAGATGGTGGTACCTGGTGCACCACTCCTCCCTTCGCCCCCACTCAATAATTGGCACGCTGCGTTGCCAGGGTAGAAGGTGAGTCTCCCACCTGACCCTCTCTGGGGGCGAGAACCGCCAACGAAGGGTGGCGGATGTTGGCTGTCCCTAGCACCTCTCCTTTGTGGACTTCCTGTGACACAGAGCGAGACTGTCCCACCTACCCACCAGCGAGGGACTCAGGCGGGACATGGCACCATGAAAGGGGGGAATCCTTCCACATTTCCTCGATATATCCCCTCCTCTAGCCTCTTATTTGCCTGTACTACTAACTCCCCTGGAGACCCTGAGGCCCCCTGCTTGCGTCTATTAACCTTGAATCTGCAGAGGCATTATCATCTAGGCCATATGCTCACAGGGCCTGACACCGCAACTCCCCCGTCATGCCACCCTATATGGACCATCATCTCTGGCTAATGGCCTGACCAGGGACCCCCACTTGCTACTGACTCCTGCACCATCCGCATTGATTAATGGGATGCATGACTCATTCAAAGGAGGACTCCCCTCCACCGCCTACAATATGGGGGTTGTCTCCTACCCATCAGACCTCCTCTGCGGAGCCTGGATCAGATCCAGATGCAGGCGAATGACTGGATGCCATCCCAGGGCCGGTTCTAGGATTTTTGGGGCCCCGGGCGAAGGAGAATGTGCAAGGCCCCTCTAATTTACATAAGTGACACCTTCATGGCTCCGGAAGCTGCTTTGTGCAGACTCCTCCTGGGCCGCAGCTCCCCACCCTGCCACCTACAAGCACCTCTTTCACAGCTCATATAGGGCTGAAGGTGTGAGAATAGCTTGGGGGCTGAGAGTTAAAACAGTGCAGATGGTAAAGTGCTGACAATGGGTGTCCCGCAGTGTCTCTCAATGGGCAGCCAGGCAGGAGGCCTAATTGCAGGACACACCTGCAAAATGCGTCTCCTTGCAACTGGCACAAGATGAAGTGTCCCCCTCCCCTAGGCCTCCCCACACCATCCCTGAGAGGCCCAGGGAGGGGGCCCCCTCCTGTAAGACCAATGCAAACAGACACCTTTCTTCAATGGGATCGGCAGGGGCACAAGAGGTTTGGTGGTGTGTTGCACTGGTGCGGGCCCATGCTGGTGGGCTGAGAGCGAGGCCCTGGGCAGCTGCCCATACTGCCCATGCCTAGCGCCGGCCCTGTGCCATCCTGGCAACCATCAGCTCCACTAGGAAAGCCATGGAAAGTAAATTTGATTCCCTCATGGTGGACCTCAGCCTCCTCAGGGATGACCATCTCAAAGTGACTGATTGGAGTCACACGGTTGAAACGACAGTGTCTGACTTGGTGCATACAATGACCATGACAAGACTGAGAGGCTGTTAGAGTGAATGGCCAACCCTAACCAATGAAGCTGCCATATCCAACTATTGCGTGATGCCACTGATGAACTAGTGGACCCCCAAACGGACATAAATGGCATTTTCCATGACTATCATACCTGCTTGTATGCGCGTCAGGGGGAACACTGCACCCAACCCATTCATGACTATGTCTTAAGCGGCAGTTCCAAAAGGCTTTCTGTCATGGTGGCTGCATCCCTGGGGAATGGCAATAACAATCCAGGAAGTTAGAAGCCATGAAGGTGCTGGCCCAGGCAAGACTCCCGGAACAGATGGCTTGCCCATCAAATTGTAGTCAATGTATGCTGACATCCTTGTTCTCATATTAACCAAATTGTTTAACAATGTTGAGTCCACTGGCTGTCTTCCATCAACGCTACATGAAGCATTGTTGGTCCCCTCCCAAAGAAAGAAAAGCCCATGGATTTTGTATCTTGTTATAGACCCTCTCTATCCTTAATGTTGGTTATAAAATACTGAGTAAGGTCTTGGTTAACAGATTGCTTCTCCATCTTTGTGACCTCGTCCATGAGGATCAATAGGGTTTTATCCATAGCCGCAGCACCTAGCTGAACATCCAACAACTGATCCACGTCTTACAACATCCATTGACTGACTACCCAAAAGCCCTAGTCATTGCAGTTGATATCAAGAAAGCCTTTGATTTTTCATGTCGGGATTACGTTTACGTCACAATGGCGAGTATGGGCCGTGGGTTCCTTAACTGGATGCGCTTGATTTATATGAGTTGAGTGGCTTGTGTAAAGACTGGTACTGCTATGTTTGCACCATGCCAAATAGAGAGGGGTACACAATAGAGAAAAAAAGTACCCCCTAAGAAAATTGTTTGTAGGTCTGGGAACAGGGGGGAAAAAACAAAGTAATATGCAAGAATTCACACTTGATCTATATGCTTTCCAAGCTAAGCTCTCGGTGTCTAATAGTCTCGACCAACAATCACTTCGATATAAAATTTATTTATTTTCATTTGTAATCATCTTTTCCTAGTTCATTTTTTAATCTTGTTTGTTTTATCCCAGCAGACATAAATAAAACAAATTCCCAATTTGATTCATGAGATACATATATATACATAATGATGAACAAAACTTATTGTATACTGAAAAATACAAAAATTACATCACAACATAGACTGTACATATCCCCAAATCTGCAGTCACTCACTATTTCCGACCACACACTAACACATTCACACTACAATCTCTCATTCCTTGCCCAAGCCTGATCGCACATACACATTTGATTGAATACAAGATTATTCTTTTTATTGTTGTGAGCTGGGATTCTCCAACATACAGTCGACATACATTTCGGTGGTATCAAAAATTAGTGAACCACCTTCATCAGGACCATACGAAGTGTATCTTAAAATATGGCGAAAAAAATGCTGCATAGTTAAAATGGGGGGCCTTCTGGAGGGACAGGCACTAGAGTGGGGCGGCAGATAGGCTAAGATTTATTCTCACTCGTGCCACCCTACTAGATCTATTGCTTTCACCGTGACCACAGCAACATACAGGATTTGAGGGCCCACTGCTCTCTACCCTAAAGTTTGCATGGACCCAAACACTCCAGAACACAGAGTGAAAGCCCTTGTATGCAAAGAACTTGCCTTTGATAGCCCTGCTGCAATTGCCACACAAGGATGACTGGTCTGGCTTGCATGACTGAGAACGATGAGATGTACACTTTGCTGTCAGTAGCTGTCCTTCTACTTCCCATGTTCCCATAGGCCAATAAACCCCTGTAAATAGTACCAACTCCCAGAGTTTGAATGGCCCCTTGTGCTGTCTCTCGTCAACTGGGTGTTTCCTTATTCTCCCACCATTCAATTCTCCAGTTCTTTAACAGTCTCCCCAATGGATCAGTACTGCAGGTCTCTGCTCATGGCCGTCTCCCGCGTCACCACAGGTTCTTCTGCAAGTCTACCTTCTGATCCTGGGTGAAACACGTGCCCTGGTTGTCAATTTGGGTGGACTGTGACAGCTGGGGTTGCCAGGAGCCTTGACCTATAAACTGGTACCTGAGCTTATGAACTACAGAAGCCTGAACACGTTTAGCCTTGTATGAATGGCGCAGGGGTCCAACCCATGGATACCGGAGTCTCCATTGTACCAGGGAATAGGTATTACAACACACAGGTATTATGTCAATCAGGCAAACTCTCACCTTCCGATGGAGAAGCAGTAAGGAGTGGGAGAGGCTGGTGGAGAACTGGTAGCACTGGGAGGGAGAGGAATTGAGGTTCTCTCTTAAATGCAGTCTTGGGGAGACTGGATGCTTTGATGCATCATGAATAAAATACTTCATGATTAGTATTTGCATATTTTACCTTTCTCTGGTGGATGGCTGTCACTATGTAGTTTTACAGGCGACCAAGCCATACTCACACTACTTGTCTTCTTAAAGATCTGAGCATGAATCTTTAACTGATACCCTGATGCTGGATACCATGCAAGCAACTGCATCACCCAGCTTATACTGCTCTGGTCTGCTAGAATTTGAGGAATCTCATCTTGCCACGCTTCTAGGTGCTGTAATCATGCAGCAACACACTATAACTTCCAGAACGTTTTGCTATGAGCTGCTAGGAACTATGGAACTGCTACCCGTACATTTAGCCTCCTGCATGCTAGGATGATGTAGAAAAAACAACTCCCATATTGCTTGGTACTCAGAAATCCGTACTTACACTGACTGCCATAGCTAGGCTGAGACAACACTGACTCGGGCAAATAGCTGGAGGAGTAAGCTCCCTTCTCTTGGCTGAGGACACACGTGCTCTCATTGGCATATGAGTATGCATTATGCTACTGTGATTATTTAAAATAATTGTTCAGAGTTTGTCCTACATATTTGCTATAAACGCAGACCTGTGCTGATCTCCTGGAGGAGGCAGATGTAGCTTTCTGTTCACTGTTCTACAAGATCTTTGAAGGACTTTGATTGGGACATAAATTTGTCTGATTGGTGGTCAAACAGTTTCCGACAATGAAAGAAAATAACTCTTCTGCAGTATTCACTTGTGCAGCCTGTGGTGGCTGTTTTTGCTACCTTCCTATCTTTCCCTACAGCCATCTTTTGCAGATATGGAGATGTTGGAATTGCTTTGGTGAAGCTACACTATTAGGGGATGCACTTTCCTAGTCTTGAAAAGGCACAGCTTATTTGCCCCTGAAACTATGCATTCTGTTGCTGTGGTCTTTAGTCAGCAACAAACAACAGTTGCTGGAAGGAACGCTTGAATTAATGTCTGCCAATGGAAATCGCCAAAGGCTCCATACCAGTTCATCAATTTTTTCCCACTGTACCAACTGTAGACAGAAGCCTGCCATATGAAACTCAGTCTTGGTCCTGCTCCATTAAAAACAATTAAATTTAATTTAACAATCACTAAAAGGAAAATTGGGTCTCTGTAACAATGCGACTTCGAACTTGTGCTGAGTGCCCACAGAGACCACCGATGAGAGGCTGCGGCTTTATCCAATTTAAAGAGAGGTCATGAAATTTTCTCCTTAAATTGAGCTTAACTCTAATACCATCTATAGCTTCTGTTCCACATATATTAGAAATGCAATACTTTACAAGAACAGAGAGCGACTCACTCATTAGGGGTCTTGAATCTTCACTTGAACCAACTGTCCTGAAGATGGTCTCACAGATTCATCACTAAAGAGACTGATACATTGACGTCAAATCCAATTTTCCGTTTAATGATTGTTAAATTTAATTTACGATTTTTTGTTCCCATGCTTAGGACAGACTCTACCGTACATTGATGACTAGTTAATTTTTTATTGGTAATAATTACAGTACCTGTCATTAATGTTTGTGAAAATATTCATGGGAACCCTGTACTTTATTCTGCTTGAGCATAAACCTTAAAAGAAGATTTACACCTGTTTGTTTGAATTTATTTCATGATCAAAAACCTTCAAATACTTTGTATTGATTAATTTATGATGCTGTGGCTAGACATCCTTAACATTTGATAAACTAGTAGTGTCTCCGACTGAATTAAATCCCTTGTTGGCACCTTACCTGTTATATATTTCAATACCCAAGTCCACAAGGGTATATTGGATTTCCCAATTTACGTTAATAATTTTAGAAAGTTGGCATTTTCTTGTCCCAACCATTTGGTGTCTGCTGCCTCCATCCTGGGCCATATGAATAGGTGTAGTTTGCAGTTGGTCTTTGTGTATTGCTCCCAGACAGTGAGGCAAAGGGAAGATAGATGTTTACAGGATTGGCCACTCCGAGTTAACGTGGGGAAGGAGCTGTCACCTACCACACTTGCACATCACAAAGGCCTTGCCTGAGCACATTCACAAAGGGGTTTAACATCTATTGTGACCCCAGACAATCTGGAGCCAGGGTAGAGAATCAGGAAATTCCAAGCACCTCTGGATGGTGAAGAACTCTAGGGGCCAGATTTACAAGCCCCCCGCGCCACCAGTACGTCACTTTTTGTGACGTACTGGAGGCGCATTTCACTTCTCCATATATACAAGGAGAGGAAAAGCCACCCTGCGTGACTTTTCCTCTCCTTGTAAATATGGCCCCTTCACACGCAGCACTTTGCGTGGAAGGGGCGTTCCATGGGTGTTGCTGTGGGTGTTCCCACGCAACACCCATGGAACGAGACACATTTCCAGATTTACGAGGAATCGTAAATCTGGAAATGTGTGTCAATGCTACGTCTCCCCAGGGGAGGCGTAGCGAGGCGCAATGAGGAGAAATGTTTTCATTTCTCCTCGTTTTTTCCTCTTTCAAACCGTGCTGCATTCTACAGCACGCATTGAAAGAGGAAAATGCCTGTAGTGATTGCTTTTGTGCAGGAAGGTGCTCCTTCCTGCACAAAAACAATCTCCCCTTGACACAGGCATCCTTGTACCATGGTGCAAGGGTGCCTGCGCCGGCGCATGGCTGCAGTTTGTGCGCCAGCGCAGGGGAGAGCACAGGAATGCGACATATTATTGTAAATAGGTCGCATTCCTGTGCTTCGGAAGTGCCGCAGCCAAAGGACTTGCGTTGCCGCGCTGCGGCACTTCCTTGTAGATCTGCCCCTAGACGTCTCTCCTACTTCAAAGTGGGCACCAGATATAAATATTAGACCTCAGACACACAACTCCTCAGATCACTTCTGCACCTGTGAATTCTGCAAGGAAGAAGGACTGCCCAGCTGTGAAGTCTGCCCTGCTGACCTGCTTTGCTGCCCAAGAACTGCTCTGCATCCCAAGGACTGCTGTTGCTGCACCAGGACTCTTCTACTGTGAGCTGACCTAATGAAACCAGTCTGCCTGTGTGTCCCAGGACTCCAAGATCTTCAAGGGTTAGTCAGCTGAACTCCTGTTCTCAAGCCACAGAGACACAACAGGCTTCTCTGTGCCAAGCATCTTTGACACAAAACCGTGCTTTGCCTCGACAGCTCCGCAAGCTTGACAGCACAACGGATCTCGACGCCATCAACCTGCCCAGCGCTTACTGCACCTCGCAGCTACAACGCAGGACAACACACTGCCTCAGCAGGTCTGCTAGCCCAACCCAGCTCAATGCATCTTGATGCCAACAACTGGCTCAACTAATGCAGCGCGGTGTATCTTGGCGAAAGTCCTTGCAAGCCCCAGTCGCTTCACCAGCATCAGGCCTTCTAACAGCTTTGTGGCATATGTGATTGTGTGTTCTGGCTGCCATTGCGAGACCATCAAATTGGCTTATAATTGAATATAAAATCACAGGGAACATTTTTTTGATGAAGGATGACTTTGGTGATGGGTAATTTTTAAAGAGGACGCCCAGCATCAGTAGGTTCATACTGATGAAATTTGGTGAATACGTCTCATATTGAAACCGCTCAGCCAACACTTTAGAGTATGGCATTGTGCTTGCACTGCTGGGAACAGGTTTTCTTAGGTGTGGCGCAGGCTATGGGTCCCCAATGGAAAAGCGAGCAGAATGTAGAGAGTAGGAAACAGCACACATCATTTAACACTTTGCCTAAAATAGAAAGCCAGCTCTATTGGCTTTGCTTATGCGTGTTTGATGCTTTTGATCCATATTTGCAACTAATTTTCCTTTTGCTTCAGCCACTTGACCGCAAAGGTTCTACCACATCATGTTCCTCCTGTCTATGACGACATTGCCCTTCAAAGGTTTTCATGACCTCCTCTTTGTCTCAGTCTCTGTCCATGGCCCACAGATAGTGCTGTGGTATTGTCATGTGGACTGTGTTGTCAAGGGAAGTGAACACCTGTCATTTATCTGTTGTTCTCGGTTTCTGTAACTGATGCTGAAAATGCTAGATTCCAGGTATCCGAAAACTTTATCATACATTATCCACTGCTCTTAACCTTTAATCCCACGATACACTGATCTGAGCAGATGGAAAATAAAAAAAAATCCGCTATTTCCAACCACCTAAATATTGTAAGTATGCATGAAAACACTGCTGCTCCCCGGGTGTATCAAACTGAGAACTAGAAACTATGAAACCAGAACCTGCCCTGTTCAGCATTCCTGATACCATAATTATGCAGCCAGAAATACAGCTCCCAGGATGCATTGTACGGAGAAAGCCATACTTCCAGTGACTACCAGAGCCAGCCTGAATTATCACCCAATCAGACCCAGGACAGGAGGAGTGGTCCTGTCGGTAAGTGGCTCTCATTTTTGCACGTGATGCTAGTGCCAGAATTTAAAAGCAATGTCGTGACATAGATTTGAGGTAAGTGCAGACCAGTGGTGATCCCCTGTGCGAGCTTGATAGACTTTTCTCTTGTCAGTTACAGTAGATCCTTAAAAGAGTTCGAACTTTCATCTACAACGGATAATTTCTGGGATTTCACATCAGGCTTGCTGCTCAACATACTCAAGATTATACGATTACGACACATCATATGAATTAAATTCATTTTGGGGAAAAATCCTCTTGCAGAAGCACAGGAACACTGCGAATGAACAGAGCGCGAGTGGCTGACGTTCCTTCCATGCACAATTTTGAGCTATTATTTTTTCAGAAAATGCATCCTTGCATCATGGGATGCAAGGGTCTCTAAAATAGAGGCAATGATGCATTTCACAATGAAAAATAGCACAAAATGATGGGCAGGCATTTTGCAAACTACTGCATAATTTCAGATATTGTTGTGGGAAATTTCAATGAGGCCTACCTGTGACACCAGTGTCTGATTCCTGATGGAAATAGCTCTAGAAAGAAGTATCCTTTGTTCCGACTTGGTGAAACTGAACAACAGCATTATTCACTCCCAGCATGTTCTAAATCTTTGGATTCTTGGATTAGCCCTTGCTTTTGACTTTTTTTTTGTTTAATAATTTTTTATTGAGTTGTCAGAAAAAGAAAAACCTAATCAAGCAGATGAACACATTGTGAATAAAATATAACAATGAATATATAAGGAAAAAAACATGAGCAAATAATTGAAAGAAAAGAGAAGAGAAAGAGAGAAAAGAGAGGAGAGAAAGAGACAGAAAAGAGAAATAGGAAAAAGATATATAAATATGAAGGATATATGAAAATAGAAGAATAGCAAGAAGGTAGAAATTAAAACGCTGGTGCATATGTAGAAAGATAAGAAGTAAAGGGTAGCCAAAGAAGGTCAGATTTAATTTTCTGAGAAAGAGTAAGAGAAGAGACATTAGCAGTTCTATGCTCATCACAAATATAGTTCCACCAAGTTAATGATGATAATTTAGAACTATCTTTCTAGCAGGACAAAATCACTTTAAATGCTAGAGCAATAAATAGATCAAACAGCAAAGAAATAGGAGTAGAATCATCCAAAGCAGGCGAGGATGAACCTAGAAAAACATTTTGCAATGATAACGGAATATTACATTGAAATGTTTTCATACATTTAGACCAAATAAATTGCCAAAACTTCAATACATTAGAACAATCATACAGTTGATGAGTTAAAGTCCCAGTGGACTCAGAACAGGACCAACAAAGGGACGAGGAAGTAGGGGAAAACTTGGATATACAAACAGGGGTAATGACAGCTCTATTATAAATAAAGTATAGGGATTGAGTAATACGAGCGGCAATAGAAGTTTTAAATAACTTGGACCATAATTTATCCCAAGAAGAGATAGAAAGCGATAAAGATAAGTCTGTTTCCCAGACTAATTCTGTATGGGATTTAGGTCGTTCAGTAACAGGCGATAACAACATCTTATAAATATAAGCAGCCTTAGGCCTATGGTCCTGAGAGATACTATATAACGGTGTGGATGGAATAAGTGAGGGAGAAACTGAAGGGAAATTGTTAGAAGTTAAGTAGGATTGCAAAGCTGTTGATATTAAAAGGTACTCATGAAAAAATGAGTCAGGTAAATGATATTGCAATTGTAACTCAGGGAAGGGAATGACAGAGTTATAACAAATTAATTGATGAATAAACATAATACCCTTCTCCTTCCAATGTTTGTAGTAAAATGATTTACGTTTATATTTGAGAAATTTATTATACCAGACAGTAGAGGACAAAAAACATTGAAAAGGATCTAGACCATCGGACAAAATACTATATAATAATTGTTGGGAATATTTTAAAATAGGATTATCTGATATGAAAGTACAATTAGACATATAAATTGTGTTTCGAAAAGAAAAATCTTTTAATAGGGAACGCTCAAAAACAATCCAGCGAGGGATAGGGATATCAGCAAAATCATAAGTTAGGGCAAAAAACTGCCGAACTAAAAATGCAGAATGATAAGATTTAAAATCAGGAAAACGCACACCGCCTTCTGTTTTGGAACGTTTGAGTTTCATAAGAGCAATGCGGGGTGTTTGTTATTCCATAAAAACTTTGTACAAATAGAATTAATTTGTGAAAAATATGAGATAGGGATCCGAAAAGGTAACATGGATAGTGTATAAAGGACATGTGGAACAATCATCATTTTAATAGTATCCAATCTACCCCCCAAGATAAATGAAGGGGGCCAAGAAAGAAGGAGTGATTGTATTTTGGTAATTAGTGCATTGAACGTAAAACTAATTGTGGTAGGTAAATTAGAGGAGAACCAAATACCAAGGTATTTAATTATAGTGGGACACCAAGTAAAATTAGTATCATTAAACATATATTGATAGCAGAGAGAATTCAAGGGTAAGACTTCTGTTTTAGAAAATTTCAACTAATATCCAGAAATACTGGAATACAACTGAACCTCATCCAAAAAAAGGAGGGAGGGAGGTATTGGGACTAGACATATATACCAAAATATCATCAGCGTATGCTGACAGTTTAGTTTCTATGGAATTATGTGTAAAGCCAGAAATAAGTGTATTAACACGAATACGCTCAAGGAAGGGTTCAAGTCATAAAACAAATAACAAGGGTGAAAGAGGGCAACCCTGGCGTGTACCCCTATATAAAGACATTTTTTTAGAAAAACGGTTATTCACAAAAATACTAGCACGGGGAAAAGAATATAACAATTTAACATAAGAAATAAAAGTTGGACCAAAACCAAACCATTGAAGTGTATTAAACATAAATTGCCAGTTTATACGATCAAAAGCCTTTTCGGCATCTAAGGACAATGCTGCAAGTGGAGACCTATATTTCCTCCCGAAGGAGATAACATTAGCAAACATACAAGCGTTGTCCGCAGCCAATCTGCCCTTAACAAAACCAGCTTGATCAGTTTTAACCAATAGTGGAATAATATTCTCGAGTCGAGAGGCAAGGATTTTAGCAAATATCTTACAATCATAATTAATTAATGATATGGGACGATAGTTTTTACAGAGGGAGTGATCTTTATCAGGTTTGGGAATAAGAACAATCAAGGCTTCCATAAAGGAACCAGAAGCTTTAGAATCAACAAGAAATGAGTTAAAGAGGGCCAGAAGTTTGGGAGCAAAAATAGAGGAAAAAGTAGGAAAAACTTCAACAGAAAGACCATCAGGGCCTGGTGCTTTCGATTTTTTTAAGGATTTAATGGCATCCGTTATCTCTTGAAGAGTAAACTATTTTTCAAGTAATTCAAATTCATCAGGTAGCGAGGGGGGTTTAGGGAGACCCGAAAAAAAGGTGTCTAAATTTTGACTAGAGGGGTTCGTATCATCAGAATATAATGATTGGTAATAATCATGAAATGCAGTAGCAATATCCTCATCAGAGGACGCTAATTTATTAGTAGATTCATTTAAAATAGGACCAATACTTTTACGTTCAGATTTAATTTTTAAGTAACTGGCCAGCATCTTACCAGCTTTATTTTGACCCCCGTGATACTTACACTTAATTTTAAGAAGGACATTGCAAGCATCAACTGTAGCAAGTTTGTTAAGAGCAGATTTGGCCTTAATTAATTCATGAAGAATAGAGGGAGATCTAGAAGTAAAGTAATTGTGTTCCAACAGTTTGAGTTGTTGTAGTAAAGCTGTATACTTGGCCTTTGCAATTTTCTTCTTTTTTGTTGAATATGAAATAGTAAAGGCACGGAAGGAGGCCTTAAAAGCATCCCAATTATTAGGAATAGAGGTATCCAAAGGATTGTTAACAGTAAAAAACTCATTAATAAAAGCAGTAGCTTCAGTTATAAAAACAGTGTCTGATAACAAAAAATTATTAAGTTTCCAACGACCAAATTTTGGAGAACTCAGGGAAAGGTCAAGAACAGAAATGACAGGAGCATGATCAGAAATAAAAATAGATCCAATCTCCGAGGATTGAATAGATGGGAGTAAGGGTTTACTAACTAAAATATAATCAATTCTGGAACGTGTATGGTGAACAGGTCTTCCAAATATCATATAATGAATGAGAGGCAATGGCAGATTGAAATGATTTATGGGATTTATCAGGGTTGAATTTACACTTGGATTGTCTATCAGAGAAAGGATCCAACCATTGGTTAAAATCACCAGCAACAATAATATTTGGGCTATCAATGGAGGAAAGTAAAATCTTAATACTATTCCAAAATTCCGGGTCTGGCTTAACAGGGCCATAAATATTCAATAAGAGAAGTTCTTTATTTTGTATAACAACCTTAGCCATTACCCAGCGTCCATCAGTATCACATTGCGTAGATAAAATTTGTACAAGCAACGATTTATGAAATAGTATAGCAACACCACCCTTCCGATTAGATGCAGGAGAATAAACAACTTGACCCACCCATTGTCTTTTTAATTTAAGCAATTCTGCTTCATTACAATGCGTTTCTTGAATGAATGAAACATGAGAATTCAGTTTAGACAAATGAGAGAGTACCTTTTGTCTTTTGACGGGGTGTCCAAGACCACGAACATTCCACGTAACAACATTACACATATTAGAGGGATGGGAGGGTAATACATGGATGGAGATGATACACTTCAGGGGAACAGCTGGAAGGAGAAAAACACCACATATGAGATGAATAAAAAAAAAAAACTGTAGAACAACAAACAACAACAATAGGCACATGCAACATGCAGAATATCGTCAAGAAAATGGAACAAACAGACAAGAATAGAAAAAGGACAGAGACTAAGAAGAAAAAAGGAAAAAGAAATAGGAAAAGGAGGAGATAGATCAAGGAAAGATATCCAGATCTAAGAGGAAAAGTAAACGAATGGAGCATGGGGCGCTACAGCACCGAAGACAGACGGAACGACAGAGAGAAAGATATAAAGAGATAGAAATATGAACAGCCATAAGGAATTAGATAAAGAAAAGAAGCAAGGAAATTAGAGACGATGGGAAGAGCCATCAGCAGAATTCATTGAGAGACTTTGGAGAAAAGACTTCAATTTGGTAGGATCATCAAAAGAGCGTGTCGAGCCCTCATGAGTAATTTTACACAAGCAGGGATGTAAAATGCCATAACGAATATGCAATTGTCTCATCTGAGGACGGAGGGCCAAAAATTCCTTCCTTCTTGCATTAGTGGCATTGGAGAGATCTTGTGAAAGATAAACTGTGTGACCAGACCATATGAGGCGACGCTTCACTTTAGCTGCTGAAAGAACACGCATGAGATTAGTAAATTCCAGAAACAACATTATAATTCCTCTGGGTCTTGAAGCATTTGGCTGAAAACGTCCAAGGTGATGTGCACGTTGGATATTTAGTGGGGGTTCTGGAGGAAGATCCAAAAGTTCTGACAGAAATTTCTTTAGGAAAAGAAGAAGGTCTGGGCCCTCAAGATTTTCTGGTAGTCCATAAAGACGCAGGTTATTACGTCTATTACGATTTTCAAGATCCTCAGTATGAAGCTTGAGACGTTGGATTTCCTGCTCTAAGACAGGAATCTTGGTTGAAACATCATGTAAATCACTGATGCGTTGCTCCATGTCAAACACTTTAGCTTCCATACTAATCCACCTGTCTTCTATTTGTTGAAGTTTCTCATTAGTTGAGGACATAAAAGATTTCAACCCCCTCACCTCATCCAGAATGGTATCAAGAAAAGGATTTTGAGATGACAAGATGGGAGAGGGGGGGGGTCATTTTTAACCCTCTTGGGCTTAGTACCTGAAGACGAGGCTCTGACAGAGATTGGAACTTCACTGGCCATCGTGAAATGACGAGAGGGACGATGAAGAACTTTTAATAGAGGTCTCAATCTGCCCATAAGCTTAATAAGCACACTGCAAAAAATAGACAAGGGCGCAGAAGAAATGCCAGTTAATCAGAGAAAAATATGTCACCCTCCGTCTGTACTCTGAGAGATGAAAAAGGTGCGCAGCCAACATCCATGAAAAGAGTCAATGCAGAGAGAGAATAAAAAGTTGAGTATGAGGCACCTTTATGAGGTAAGTAGTAAGGGATGAGAGGTCAAAAGAGCATAATGTGCCCTATACTATTGAAATAAGCACAAAAAACCGTTGCCGTACGTTTAGGATACAAAATGCCGGTTTACCTCAGAGGAGGAGATGTGCAGCAAGGACAAAAAGGCGGCCGCACTCAGTTACATGAAGAATTAATGAGCTCAAAAATAAAATTAAAATGAGCACAGTCTAAAGAGTATCCATTTAGAGTAACACTTTAGATGACACTGTTGCCTGGAAGCATCAAATTTATTACAAACGCAATGAAGAACTCCTTTTCTCTAAACTCTACATGACAGGTTCCCATATAAAATATGAAGTAATGCATTCTGCAGAATATGCTTGGATTATTCTTGAAGAGGAGTCAATTAAGAAGCAGGCAAAGGGGAAAAAAAGCGTTGCAGCGCGTTTAGGAATTAAAACGCCGGTTTTACCTCAGAGGGGATCAGCTGAGGCGAGCGGCAAGCACAAAATGGCGGCCGCTCGCATTTACATGAAGGAAATCACTGCCGCTGGGTCACAGCCGACCGCATTCAGAGTCGGAACGGCTCCACATGCCGCTCCGACTATTCAGAGGCTCAGGTCCAGCTCCTTGTCGTGCCCAACACCACAGGAGCAGGCTGTAAAAAGATGAAGAGCTCCGCGTCTGAGCGGAGCTCAGGTCAAAGCCGCCATCTTGCCGCGGCGCGTGACCACGGCCCCCCCTTGCTTTTGACTTGATGTAGCTCCAAGCATGAAAGGTTGTTTAATTCTGATGCTCAACTGACCCTTGTGTAACCTACTTACTTGCTTCTAAAAACTGCATATTCAGTTGTTGGTCCGCTGCACCTCCCTTCCTGGTCCTCTTTTCAGTGCTTAATTTGTGCCAGTGTTTGCCGATGCTCAGCACTGGCACTTAATTCTTCAAATCGGCACTTGTTTATGACAGTCCTCCACAATGTGACATTTTCTGACTATTTTTAGAACAAGCACATCAGCAGATCGTTTAGCACTTCAATATATAGAAAATATATATAATACCATTGAGTCCAAATTGTCACACATGAAGTAGTATGATGGCATTTGGCAGCGTTGGCAGGTGCAGTGGGTGGGGCAAGCAGCAGAGGCCTCCTGAGAAATACCTTAGGCTCTGGCACTTAGGGCATGATTTAGATCTTGGTGGACCGGTTACTCTGTCACAACGGTGATGGATATCCCGTCCGCCGAAATATAAATTCCATAGGATATAATGGGATTTATATTTGGGCGAACGGGATATCCGTCACCGATGTGATGTAGTAACCCGTCCGCCGAGATCTAAATCAGGCCCTTAGTCTTCTACATATGAAGCACTACTTCTTTTAGTTGTTAGCTGTGTTCAGTAAGTACCTTCACTCAAGTTGTAGCCCAATATACTTTTCTGAAAGCTCAAGTTAGCACTAGACTGTATGGGCAGACATTTCACCTGCTAAAAGAAGGCAATATATGCAGAACAAAGCCCATAAATTAGGGTATAGATGGTGCTGATACTTCCAGGTGCAGGAATACCAATGTGGGACTCCAAAAGACCATTGTTTCTGCTTCAATATAGAGCAAAATAGGCCCATGCGCTGCTTCACAAGTGTGACAGATGTAATACTATAATCGAATAGAACGTTATTTATTGTTATCTGGACACTATTTTCTAGGGTTTATTTCTGCAAAATTGTATTTGAATTGGTTTAATTGATGTGGACTAGTACTACAACTCATAAAATGCTTTGAAATATTGAATGAATGCCCACAACTGGAAAATTGAATCGCTCTAGAATGATTATATGTGCTAGATATGTCTATGATTGAAAAGTGGCCCACATAAATATCAAAACAACGCTTCCATGTATTTCAATGACTTTGTCCGAACACTGCAACCGCTCCAGGAACTCATTACAGTAGATAAACTGGTGACATTGGAGGCTCTGGAAGCTTAGTCCAATTAAGAGTAGAAAGAAAGATTAGTCATTCGTCTTTGTTCCTTTCCAAACTTTTATTCTACTAAACAAAAATCAGAGGTGTTTACTAAAGCAACCAAGGGAAATCTTTTTATCACTCAAAATATATCTATCTAAAAATGTATCTGATGGAACACAGCCTAAAACATTTGATGTGGGCACATGACACAATACATCTACCACCCTGTTTTAATTTCTTCCCAACATCTTAGTCAAGGGCAGGAATCCTGTATGCACTGTCTTTGGCTGTTTCTGTACTGCTTCCTTTGAGGGTTCTGTATATCATGGTTATTTTTGATCATTTTGTCCACTTTTATGTTCATGGTTAAGTACCCTATTTTTTTAACTGCTTGATCAGGGAGAATGGACCACACCACGGTCCTTGTGTTGCTACACCGCTTTCCTTCAAAGGTTTTCATCACCTTCTCTATGTTATGATACGTGCCAGTGGCACACAGTGGGCGCCAGTGTATTACGTTCAGTCGAGGAAGGTGAAGACATATCAGTTATCCTGATGTCCTGCTAAAGACCAGACTCATTCATTGTCTTGACCAAACATCAATTTTGAGCAAAGGCTAAAAATTGAGATTTTTTTGTTGCTCAATTAAGAAATGCATACCTCGAAATCAAACCTCTAAAATATGGTTTTAAACTTGGCAGGTTTTCTTGCGCTGATTTGCATTCATTGCTTCCTAACTTTGTATATATTTTTCCTGAAAACTGAAATATTAACATGCACAAGACCAGATTAATTTATTGTTTTGCCCAAACATTAATTTTGAGCAAGAACTAAAAAAATTAGTTTGTTTATGTTGCACAATCAAGAAGTGTAGCCCTTGAATTCAAATCTCTAAAATATGTTTTTTAAGTTGGCAGCCTTTCTGACGCTGATCTACAGTCATTGTTTTCTATCTTTGTATATATTGTTTTCTGAAAACTGAAATATTTACATGCACCATACATGTAGGGCATTGCGGGTTTACATATATTTCTTTTCAAACTAAACAAATGTTATTGAAATTACATAATGATGAATCAAAATCTATCTGTATCGGAATGATCTTCGTCATATTGAAAGGAAAGCTGGCACAAATTGAAAAAAAAAGCTTATCTTAAATGTTACTTATTTGTTCATGGTACATTTGATAAAGTTTGTTTAAAAAAACCCATAGTAAACTCTTGCCTTTCACATCAAAGCGCATTCTCATGTTTTTCCTTTGGAGAGGTGAGCAAAAGTGTAGACAGATGGCGAATTTCAAGATTAAGGGGCTTATTTACAAGCCCCTTGCGCCACTTTTGCGTCATTTTTAACATGGTAATAGTGACGTACGGGTGGCGCAAGGGGCTTGTAAATAAGCCCCTAAGGGGCAGATTTACAAGCCCCTTGCGTCATTTTTGCACCCCCGTTGTGTCACTTTATGTGACGCAGCGGCAGCGTAAAAATGCGGCCCATTTACAACGTGACGCATCTAGGGAGATGCGTCACATTGTAAAGCCCTGCGTCACATTATACCTGCGTCAGGTTTAATGTATGCAGGATGGGCGTTCCCACTTAAAAAAGCCTTGTAGAAGTGACGCAGTGAAATCTACAAGATTTCCCTGCGCCACTTCTAGGACGCCACTGCATCAAAACCTTACGCCTGCTTGAAGCAGGCATAAGGAGTGACGCAGCACAATGATGATAGGCCTCCCCATGCATTGCTGGAGTTGCGTCGTGCTTGCGACACGACTCCAGCAATGCGTGACTTTTGAGTTAACAGATGCGTCAGAATTTCTGACCATCTGTCAATCCTTGCGCCATGGTGCGCCGTATTGTGATGGTGCAAGGGTTTCTCAGGATGGCGCAGGTAAAGTGACGCATCTCTACAGATGCGTCATTTTCTTGTAAATCTGCCCCTAAGTATTTAGCAAGCAAGATTTTTTTTTTTTTGCTTAAAAAAACTTCCTTGCTAAAAAGCTATTCTTCCAACTCGGCATCTATGGGTTTAAAACACCCCCAGGGGTATATTCACAAGAACGTGTGATAACTACCGCAAGAGTAGCGTAACGCAACTTCCAGCATCGCAGCCTATCGCGGGAAAATAACCCTGTGACAACGTGGAATTCACAACACGGCGGTAGGATGCGATAGTACGCCGACACCGCGGCCAATGCTCGCGATACAACCACCTCGATGGAGATAAAAACACAAACCACAACGCGAAAAAGCTGCGATCGGCCAAAGCGCGATAAGAAAACAGTGACAACCTGCGCGAGGGCAGCAATACTCACGCGCAATGCGGGAAAAAGCACAAGAACAGCATTCGGAAAATGCCACAGAACAAAATAAATCAACAGCGGAGTACCACGGATGCACCCTGGCCAACTGCAGAGTACTGTGAGATAAGGGGTAAAGAGGTCCCGATCCCTTACTGGCCGTATATTGAGCGAAAATTTCGTTGTGGTACTTGCCCTTGACAGGGGGAAACCCCTAACCCCCTAATATGTAGACAAGGTGCAAAGTGGTTGTAAGGGCAAGACTAGTTTCCGAACTCCTTCAGGAAAAAATTCCAGTCAGACAAAAAATCATTTTGTAGGATGTTTTTTAAGGTGTGGTCACTCTATCCGTGAGAGTGAGTGAAAGACAGCCAACACGTGTTTCACCCCTTTACATGGCCATCCGGTCTGCCGAGTGGATTGGACTTGGCATTACGCCTGTTATTTTGACCAGATAGTACAGGACCGATCTATACAGAAGATTTTACCGATCTATTATTTTTTTGTATTACGCCTGTTATTTTGACCAGATAGTACAGGACCGATCTATACAGAAGATTTTACCGATCTATTATTTTTTTGTATTACGCCCTGAGGAAGCCCCAGGCCGGATGGCCATGTAAAGGGGTGAAACACGTGTTGGCTGTCTTTCACTCACTCTCACGGATAGAGTGACCACACCTTAAAAAACATCCTACAAAATGATTTTTTGTCTGACTGGAATTTTTTCCTGAAGGAGTTTGGAAACTAGTCTTGCCCTTACAACCACTTTGCAACTGCAGAGTACAACATGCACACCACAACATCCAAGCACCGTGGAAGAACAGAACCTACAGGCACACTTCATGAAAGAGACCAGTGGCAGACAAATCAGAGCCGCAGGAGCGACACACTCACCGTGCAGCATACGCACATAAGCAGAAGTGCACCCCGACATTGACAACATCCTGGTACGAACAGCAACACCTCCACGACTGAACACAGGACACAACTGGTTCGGAAAATGTGCACAACATGGCAAATCACATCTGAAACCCCAGGGATATGTAACACGACAATGTAGAATTCAAACCTGTAACCTGCAAATATGTTTTATTCACACATGCAGTGCAATTGGACATCTACTACTGTCCCATGAATGCCACGGACGGTCACAATGTGACGTGCTCATGAGAAGTAAGTGTCAATGATGGAGTCCCTACAGGCCAATCCTGCCGCAGCTGCAGTGGGATGTGGGCCACCTGCCCCATCACCACCATCATCGTCCGGTACCTCTGGAACTGGAATCCATGGGGCCCTGGTGCGAACACAGATGTTGTGCAACACACAACATGCAACGATCATCTTGCACACAATGTCCGGGCTGTATAGGAGCTTCCCACCAGTGCCGTCCAGGCACCTGAAACGTGACTTCAATACGCCAAATGAGCGTTCAACGATGCCCTTGGTGCGTATGTGGGCCGCATTGTACTGCCTCTGGGCGGGTGTGTTCGGGTCCCGGAGGGGTGTCATCATCCAAGGGCAGAGTGCATATCCTTGATCACCTGTGACAGTGCAGGGAGAAAAGAGTCAATACTTGGTTCGGCAGGATGTGATGGCAGGCCCACCAATTCAGTGAGGCCTGTGCTGGCTGTGTGTGGGGTGAGTGTAAACCAGCCCTCAGGGAGTAGCTGGTGCTGGCAACTACACCAACAGTCATCAGGCACACAGACATGCAATGTCAGAACTACAAGGTGGATGACTCAAGTCGCACAGGGCTAGTCGCCCCGGATGCACAGCGGCCGACACGGGCCCACCACCACGGGACGCTGACCTGTGGGAGACTGGGGTAGGGTCATGAGGGCAGAGCAGTGCCTCACTTGTGTCATGGCTGCATTCCGCATCTCCACACGTTCAACTGTTGTGTGGCTGTGGTGCCATGTGAAGTCTGTATTGGGTGCAGGGGTAGCCCAGGTTGACCATGGAGTGGTGTAGTCGTGTCTGGTAGGTGGTCGTGTAGTTTGACATGTCGGATGTGGCTAGGTCACGTGTGCATCACCACAGTTGTGCTTTGTGCGTTTGTGGCTGTGGGATGTGTGGTGTGTTGATTTGGTACTTACCAACGAGCAGTCCCGTTCCATATGTGCCATCCTGGAAGCGCTGGTTGATGACGGACTGTTGGAAGATGAAGGAATCATGCACACTGCCTGGGTAGTTGGCGACGACGTTGGTGAACATTCCCCGGTGGTCCACTATTGCCTGCACATTGATGGAATGCGTGTGCTTCCTGTTGCGGTAGTGGTGTGCAGTATCCGCAGGGGGCACAAGTGGGACATGTGTGCAGTCGATTGCCCCCAACATGGCTGGGAATCCGGCTATGGCGTAGAAGCCTTGCTTAGTCTCCAGCTGTTCCTGCGCAGTGTTGGGGAAGTGAAGGTACTGGGGTATGAAGCTGATGATGGCATCCAGGACAGGGGTGATGAACTTTGATAGGGCTGGCTGTGAGACCCCCTCCGACTCTGGCAGTTGTTGGTTGGAAGGTACCAGAGGCCAACATGTGCAGCACTGCCAGCAGCTTTGTCTGCGGAGGGATGTTTGTTCTCCGCTGTGTTGGGGCTGTCAGCCTGTGGGCGATGTGGGTCAGGATGCGTAGGATAGTTGTCCTTCTGAGCCTGTAGTGGGCAATGACTTCCGCGGGCGTTAGGTCTGTGAGAGTGGTGCGTTTTCGGTAGGTCCGCTGTCTTACTCTGCGCTGCCTCTGTGGTGGTCTGGGGGGGGCGGGTCAGGGTCCTGGGGGTGGCGGTCCTGGGGGTGGTGGCGGTGGGTGTTGTGGCCCTGTTGGGGCTCCGAGCTGCATGTAGAGTAGCTCCATGGCGTCGTTTGTTCTTCGGGTATGGCTATGTGCGGGACTCCGTTGCCTACTGCAGGTAGACGTCCGTCTTTACACCTGCTTGAGGCAGGTGTTATGCACCTGCGGCCACCGCGCCTTATCGCCTGTTTTGTGTTCTTATCGCAGATGTGGCTGGTCGTTGTGAATGTTGAGGTGTGATATTGTCTTGTCTTTTGGCACGGGAACGCCCACTCTGCATCTCATTAGCGATATTTGCGTGGGTCCTCTGTGGGGATGTTTTTTGCGGCTGCTATCGTGGGTATACTGGTGCTGTGGGCTGTTGACACCGGCTTGTGAATGGGGAGGTAAATTTATCACGATTTTGGCTGAGATAAAGTGCCGTTAATTCGGCGATGGCTCCTTGTGAATATGCCCCCCAATTTTACCATTCCACGTCAGTGTCTCCCACTGAAGGACCACAGAACTATATATCGTTAAGATTCGTAAATGTGGAGGTAAGAATAGCATAGGTATAGGTGAATATTTCAACCTTTATATTCTGATATACTGTCCCCGACGGCCACGCTATATTTAACGCTGTCTGCCCAAATGAAAGCGTAGCTTCTACACCGGCTTATGCAATTATGCAAATCAATGCTAAGGAAGGATGTTTACAATAGAGGTAGAGTGCAAAGAAAGTAAGTTTATGTCCATATTTTCAAGCGTAAATTTACAAATATGTAATGATTTTACAAATCTCAACAGCAGCTTGGCAAGAAGCGTAGTAAAGCAGCGCAGCACGTGAACACAGAAAAAAACTCCTCTGTAATGAAAATATTCTTAAATTAAAAAAAGACGTTTTAGAGATATGTGCTATCCAGTTCTCAAATGCAGGCTGCAATGTCAGGCACCGAGTAATCCACATACAGACCATCGTAAAAAAAGACCCAAAACTTTGCCTCTCCTCGGATGCTTTTGGAGCAAATGACTCTCAGTTGGGTTAAAATGTTTACATTTATGAAATTATTGTTTAAAATCCAATTTCTGAGTCAGTCCATGCAGAGGAAATGTACTTGTCTGCAAGGAACCTAATTTTATGTCAATTCACCCTTCGTTAATCGAGCTCAAAATTCCCATCCTTTCTGCACTTACAAAAAGGGAAAATGTTGTAAAGTTATCAAAAAAGTTGGAACCTAATAGGAAAGGACTGCAGCGACATTGTCAATTAGGATTGAAGACGTTGAAGTCATGTCTGAAACAGGACAGGGGTATGCCAGTAACTTCACCCTGCTTTGGTTATCATTACGATTGGTCACTTAATTATGATGGTGCTGGTAATACAAGCAGCTGAAATCTTTGTGTAAAGTCTGACCAAAAATGAAGAATTGGCAGTGGAATTGGACCCAGAATTACAGATTCTACTGGTGATTCCTCATTCGTTAGTTGACCTTCCAGGTACAATCACAATTGGCCACATTTTCCACACCCCAGAGCTATTTACTCAATGGTGAGGAATTCCGAGGAGCAGGATTATGTAAAGATCTTTCATATTAAATCCAACCATGTGCTTAAGTTTGAGAGTGAGGGATTGTTCTTGTACTGCTGGTGAAAACTATTTTTCTTAGATGTGGCACAACCAGTGATGCCTCTAAGGAAACACTTTCAACACTTGATGCAAGCAAATTATATAGTGATGCCTGGAAAGGTCCCAGGGACAATAACTCTGACAAGACACTTGTCTTTTAAACCTACTTACCCCACTTAAAACATGAAGGGGACACATTATCTTCGTACCAAATTAGGTTGCCTTTATCTTTGTTATGGCCGAAGGATGCAAGTACTTGTATTATAGAGAGGAATTAGGTTTTTTGTTGTTGTTTACCAGTTGTGGGTAGCAGAATGTGTACAATGCCACAAACTCTTATATGTCGATGCAAGCTTGAGGACCCACCACTTTTTGAAGCTCCAAAATTCAAATTGAATGATTGTAGATTGGTCGGTTAGTAGCATCCTACATATATAGGGGCAGATTTACAAGCCCCTTGCGCCACTTTTGCGTCACTTTTCCCATGTTAAAAGTGACGCAAAAGTGGCGCAAGGGGCTTGTAAATCTGCCCCATAGTTCTCCTTTGAGGGTATGCAGTGTTTTCAGCGTGTAGGCTTTCTGCTTCTTGCTGGGATTGCTGAGTCTTGGCTTCTGCACACGAGTTTCTAAACTTTTACCTGGGCTCATAGACTGTAGAAGCTTGAACATGTCTGGTCATTGTATAAAGGAAGCGGTATCTGATCCACAGCTACAGGACTACACCCTGTCCCACAGAGCGGGACTTGCAACATGCCCTGTGAAGGCAGTTTACCCAAATGAAATCACTCATCACTCTGGGCGCCCTCTCCACCCAGAGACGTATTTCTCATCTTTGATATTATCCAAGTGATTACGCCTATAATGGAATTACACCAATCAAGACAGATTTCACTTTCCACTGGAGAACCAGGTAAAATGAGGCAGATTTTGTTGCAGTGTGGATAGCACCTGGGGTGACAGATGTGGTATTTACTTCTTCAAACACAGAATTTTGGAGAACAGTTGGCCTATTGGCTGAGACAGAAGCTGTGATTAGCAAACCATTTATTGTGGTTGATGGCTTTTCAGTTTGACTAAATTCAGGATCAGATTTGGAAACAGTTACATTAAATTGGTAAATGTTATCAATACCTGTTCGCTCTGTCCCGCACCCGTACAAACCTGAGTCCTCCTCTTCCAGATCTGTGATGGTCACTGTGAATATTTGAGTTGTGTGATTGTCTTTAAGGGAAAACCGTCCCCTTGTCACCCCCGTCTCGGATCCTGTGCTTTGTAAAACAATGGAACAGTAGTACCAAAAAGCTCCTTTACACCAGTAATGTGGATACTGTACAAGCTCCCCTTCATATCGACAAGCCACAGTGAGAGACCCTCCCAAGGCACCCGTCACCTCTTCAACGTGGCTTCCTGAGTCTCCAAACACATCTGAACATAGTATCAATGCCAACACTGTGGCAATCCTTGTTATGCTGCCTCGGTTCAGCAGTGCACTCCAATTTCTCTGATATCTCATGGGGGCGTCTCTCCTTGAACAGTCTCTCTTCAGTGGATCAGGGCTGAAGGTCTCTGCTCAGGACAATCTTCTGCTTTATCTCTTCAGGTTCCTTCAGTTCTTCCTTTTCATCTCCTTTCAAGCACCTTCAGCGCAATCCCAGATCTCATCCTCTGTGACAGCTCCTTATGTCCTTCTGCTTCGTTCCTTAGTTAAGCGTCTCTTCTGACACTAAAGAAGAGCTATTAGTTTTTCTGGAACCTTGACCTATAACAAGAGGGAAGTGTAATTTCCTTCCCATCTGCAGCACCTTTAATTAGAGGAAAGGCAGGTCTATTTTGAGTATGTCCCTGGTTGACACATATTGTTGTTCTGCTTTTAAATATAAATGTAATGCACAATATTTTTCATTTTGTAGTCGAATGAAAGGGTTTTGAAGTTTCTTTCTCACATATGATCCTATTTTTCTAACACAAGTAACACATTTTTTCAAAGCAATTGTTTTGTCATTTGTATACTTCAAGGCGTTTGGTTCTGTGCGGGTCATGCCTTGGCATTAGTCCAGAGACACATTACTTACAGCCTGTGCTTAAGTTATGAAAGTATAAGTGTTGTATGTACGCGCACAAGGTATTTAGTGTGGACTGGGTGTGTTTTGAGGCACTTGCTGCCTCTGGTGAGTCCCACCTCGAGACACCCCACTCTCCATGATTATATTTAACTGTTGTCAATCCATGTTGTTATTCAAGTTTTGCTAAGTTCCTTGGGCTGTGAATGCATTAGCCGGAAGGCAGGTTTGCCGGTTGTAGAGTCAGTTGACTCTGCTGCCCCTGCTGAATGGTGGCCATCTGTTGTGGGCAAAGACTGTTTCAAATAAATCTCATCCTTTTCATCAAAGCCTCCTTAAATCATCCTTACTTCATTTTGACGACGAGGATGGGATACGAACCCACGCGTGCAAAGCACAATGTATTTTTCTTTCACTAACTCAGCCTCTTCTGATTCAGCCATCAATTTTCTTGAGCAAGTTTTTTCTATAGAGGTTTCTCCTGGGTCCTGGTGACCGACAACGGGACACATTTTTTTATCTGATCAGATGCAGCAATTTCTGGCTAAACGTGACATCAAGCACTTACGAGTAGCTCTTTATTCACCATTGTTCAATGGCCTGGTTGAAAGAGGGAATAAAGTAATTAAAGAAGGTATACAAACAGCCATTTCTGCAGGTTTAAATGTCAGATCATTTCTCAAGGAAACAATCTGGGAATATAATTGTTCTTCACATTGCACCACAGGGGTTACCCCATGTTTTATGCTAAGAGGAAGGAAACCTCAATCTGGCTTATTTCCCAATTGGGTAAAAGACCAGTTAGGAGTCAAAGAACCTGGAGAATCCTCCACCAAGGAATCAGTCTCTGGTTCATAGAGTTGCCATGGCTGCAGCATCATACTCCTTCTGGTCACACCCAGTACTGCTGATGACATTATATAAAGTCATAGCTGTTGCTTTGTCTACCCTACCGGGACTTCAACAGCATTTGACGAGCATGGTCCAGACACCACTTCTACTTTGAAGTATTTGCTATTTTCGCTGGGGACCCCAGGGCGGGAAGGCTCAATTTCTGCACTGACCTTGAGTATTGGTCTTCACGGCCCCACTAAACATGTGCTTCCTTATGGTTAGACTTGGTTTGGATTGAGTGCCGTGGTGCAACTGTCATTGGGAGGTGTAGTTAGGGAGTTGTTTTGTTGTTCACCCTGCAAAAGGGATTGTTGTTTATGTTTTTTGTAGAGGGGAATCTTTTACTGCATGCTGAAACTTTCATGCTGGGTGAGATAATTGGAGGGAAGGCGGACTCTCCGCTCGGGCCTTCCTCCTTGCTTCCATGGTGGGTGCTGGCCCTACTCTGAGGGTAATCACTTGGAATGTACACAAGTTCAATTCCCAGAATAAACATTATCGAATCCAAGCCTTTCTTAAAAGGCACCAGGCCCAGGTTGCACTCCTCCACGAGATTCACTTAAAAAAATTAGAAGGGCAAGCACTTCAAAAACACTGGAGGGGCAAGGTCTATGCCACTACCTATTCATCATTCGTGAGGGGGAGTGCTGATTTGGATACTTCCTTGGACTTCCATCCTTGCCCAGCTCAAGATCATCGATCTGAAGAGGTGATATGTGGTGCTGCCAGGCAAACTCGATGGCAAAGATATAACGTTACTTAATGTGTATGCCCCTAACACTGACCAACCAGCCTTCCTTTCTTTCATTGCGCTCCACATTACTTCTGTCTCACACTATCCTCGCCTGATGACCACGGACTTCAATTGTGTAGCTGATGTCAAACAGGATAGATCACGTCCTCCCCACCCTTCATTCCTACTAGCAAGAGCGCTCGATTCTTCCACTACTGGATGGCAAAGTGGGGATTCATTGACTCATTGAAGGCTCACAACAAGAGGGGCACTGTAGGAAAGTGCCCTCTTTGTATGGTCACCCCCCCCACACTTTTTGCTCCAATGCTGATGGTTATGACTCTGAAAGTGCACTGCAGCCTGCTTCCCAGGCCCCAGTGCTATCTCCCTAAAACTCATATGTGTGAATTGGTACCCCCAATTGGCAAGGACTTTAACCCCCTTATAAGTTCCTAGTCTATGGTACCAGTGGTACCCAGGGCATGGGTGTTAAAGGGGGCACCAGGGCCTGAAGCACTGTTTGTGCCATCCTGAGTGACCTAAGTAAACTACTGGCAAAGGCCTGCGATTGCAGACAGCAGGAGCAGTGCAAACTGCTCGTACTCGACTTTGCCCTCACCATGTGTGCAAAGTCAATGCACTATTTTTAATATATGCCAGTCAGCCCTAATGAAATCCTCCTAAGCCCAGGAGGCAGGGTGCATTATATTAAAGGTGTGGCCATCTAAGGTGCAAGCTCCCTATAGTGGACATTTACTATTAAAGTTTTCTAAAAGTGATAGACGGTCCGTAGGATAACATGGGTTGGCACCCACCCGGGCTAACCCGAGGTTGGCAGCTATATTATGCTACTGCCTAAATATTTCGTGTTTGATATCGAACAACGTGCCTCATCATCCCTGACATGAGTCTCATGTCGAGCACGATGTGGCATCAACGTAGGTGGATACCTTAGTGGTTTCCCACCTGGTTGTCCCAGCCTTTCCTGTGCTCTGGCTGCCAGCCCGCAGCTGCTGCAGACAAGACAGGAATCTGACCCCCTGCCAGGAGGTGTGGCCTCTCCCAGGAGTCAGAAACAATGGCCTGGATGGGAAGGAGGTCACACCTCCCTCCCTGAGAGACTGACTAGTGAAGTGGCACATCAAGGCGGTGAGCTTCAAAGGCTGCCCTGCCTGTGATATGCAACCAGACTGCCTCCCAAAGGAGGCAACAGCCTTCTCCCTGCCCCCAGGCAAATTTGCACCCGGGCAGGTGGGAAAATTAGGTGTGCACCCCCAGAAGGCTAACCACACCTCCAGGGTGTGCTACCTGGTCTGTACAGCTGAGGAAGACTTCTGCCATTTTTTAAAGTGGTAAAATAAAGGGTTCTGGGTAGAAAAGGTGACGTACACCCCTGGGTGTGATCACTTCAGGGGCGGATTATTCACCGGGGTTAGTAGACCATTGGCCACTTGCACCCACATCCCTAACACCCCTTTTTATCATTGATGGCAATCATAAAGTTTTGCGCCGATTTAATTTTGCTTCTAAAATCCATATCTATGGTTTTATTTATCTGAATTACTTCATTTTGGTGTCTAAATTTATATAAAAATCTGTTTTGTTTTTATAAATTGGCGTCGGATTTCTTTCGAGTCGTGTCAATTACTTATCGTCCATGTTGGTACTCTGAAATGCTTAACATGTTTCACTACTAAAGCCTGACTGCTCTTTGCCACTCTACCAGGACTGAGCTAAGGAAATATTATTGTGAATCCAAAGGACAATCTTTGGGGTATTGTGAGAGCATTGGATGGTGAAACCTAACCAGCATCACCACATAATTTTCCACCTTTCTACAGGCACAGCATACTCTTATTACTCTGGCATGCACAAACTATCAGTCCACTTAGACGTTTTTCTTTGCACCACCACATATCAAGACAGGGTACTCCAAGTTAAATACCTCGCAAAACCCACTACAACCACAACCCACTTTTTATTAACCTGGGCCTGGAGCTCACTCAGGCCACTCATACTGACATGGAAACTGAATGTCGCCGCCCTGGATGACCCGGTCTTCTGCTTAGATCTTGGAGAAGCGATTCGTAATTACTTCACTGAGAATGATGATATGGCATCCTCTCCATTGGTGGAAAGAGAGGCATTCGAGTCAGTCATTCAGAGTCACTAAGTCAGCTGAGATCAGGGCCCAATTGCGTGCTGAGATTATTCAACAGGAAAACCGCTTGGTGGAACTAGAGTTCCCGCACACCGGCGGCACGACCCATCCAAACCGACTGCGTCAGGAGAGGGAAACCCTCCTTGTACTGACTGAATGGTTCAAGATATATGACTACCATGCCTACATCATAAAGGCACATAATGACCATGACAAGACTGGGAGGCTGTTAGCGTGGCTGGTGAACCCTAAACAATGAAGCTCCCATATCCTACATTGCATGATGTCACTGACAAACTAGTGTACCCTCAAACGGACATCAATGGCATTTTCCATGCCTATTATACCAACTTGTATCCGCGCCAGGGGGACCACTACACCCAACCCATCCATGACTATGTCTTAAGCAGTGGTTCCAAAAGGCTTCCTGTCACAGTGGTGGCATCCCTGGGGAATGGCAACAACAATACAGGAAGTTAGAGGCCATTAAGACGCTGGCCCGGGCAAGACTCCTGGAAGAGATGGCTTGCCCATCAAATTGTACTCAATGTATGCTGATACCATTGTTCACATATTAATCAAAATGTTTAACAAGGCTGAGTCCACTGGCTGTCTCCCACCAATGCTACGTGAAGCATTGTTGGTCCTCCTCCCAAAGAAAGATAAGGCCATTGATATTGTATCTTCTTATAGACCCTTCTCTATCCTTAATGTTGATTGTAAAATACTGAGTAAGGTCTTGGTTAACAGGTTGCTTCCCCATCTAGATGACATCGTCCATGAGGATCAATAGGGTTTTATCCATACCCCTAGCACCGTACTGAACATCCAACAACTGATCCACATCTTACAAACTCTGCTGACTGACTACCCAAAAGCCCTAGTCATTGTAGTTCATATCGAAAAAACCTTTGATTTTTTATGTTGGGATTACTTTTACGTCACAATGGCGAGCATGGGCTGTGAGTCCCCTAACTGGATGCGCTTGCTTTATATGAGTTTGGTGGCTCGTTTAAAAACTGGTACTGCTATTTCTGCAGTATATGATCAAAAGGGGGCGGGAGAAGAAGCTGCGATCCATTCGGCTTCCTAACAGTAATCAATAATCAATGGAGATTGGATCACTTGTACCTGTGTAACCAGGGTCAGGTATTCTGGCCGTCTTAAAAACCCTCATTCACGTACATAGGTGGTAGGGCGGTATATCTTGGTTGTCCGCCTAATTATAAACGTGACAGCATCCTCATTGTTTTTTATTGGTATGCTATCCTCCACTCACATGGACGAATGAGTGCGTTAGACCAGTAACTTGTCTTCGTACGCACCACACTGTTTTTACTTTCCTACATTCCGAACTGAATAAATCATTTGAGTTTGGCTATGCAGGCAATTTTAATTCACCTCACTTGAGCACCATTTATCACTGATCACTACTGTATTACCAGTGGGCCTACCTCCAGGTGGAGGATAGCATACCAAAAAAAACCAATGATGATGCTGTCACGTTTATAATTAGGCGGACAACCAAGATATACTGCCCTACCACCTAAGTACGTGAATGAGGGTTTTTAAGACGGCCAGAATACCTGACCCTGGTTACACAGGTACAAGTGATCCATTCTCCATTGATTATTGATTACTGCTATTTCTGCACCATGGCAAATAGAGAGGGATACTCGTCAGTTTATACTTCACCATTATAATGGTGATGGAACCATTGGCCCTGGCGCTCTGTACGGCTCTTCATTTCCCTTGGTTACAGATTGGTGTCTCTGCCCTTTTTATCTCATTGTACGCAGCTGACCTCCTCCTTTACATGCAGGGAGAACGCTCAGAAGTAGAAGTCTCCTTCGGAGCAATAGAGCTCTTTGGAACCTGCTCAGGTTTTCAATTCAACTGGAATAAGTTCAGTGCTTTCCCACTGCACGTCCCATCCTCTTAAACCCCTCCCCCTGAAGTAGATCAGACTCTGTGTTGGGAGCGGATCACATTCATGTATCTCGGAATCAATGCATAACATACCGAGATGGAGTTAATAGAGGGTAACAGTAGAGTGATGTTGGCCACCCTACACCTTTCTGTGCATTTCTGGCTATCCCTCCTACTGTCTGTGATGGGCAGTGCTGCTTTACCCAGAATAATATTTCTCCCCCGCCTCCTTTATCACTTTGCTACCCTCCCAATCTGTCTCCTTAAGTCCCTCTTCAATTAAGTGAATGGCCCATTGACTCAGCTCAATTTGGGAGCATAACGTCACCGGATTGCCCTAAATACACTGTGGCTGCAGATGCAGGGGGCCTTGCCGTCCCAGATCTTGAGCTCTGCTATCTTGCTGCATAGTTAAAATGGGCGGCCTTCTGGAGGGACAAACACTAGAGTGGAGCGGCAGATGAATTGAGATTTATTCCCACTCATGCCACCCTACTAGATCTATTGCTTTCACCGTGACCCCAGCAACATACAGGATTTGAGAGCCCACTGCTCTCTACCCTATGGTTTGCATGGACCTGATTACTCCAGAACACAGGGTCAAAGCTCCTGTATGCAAAGGACTTGCCTTTAATAGCCCTGCTGAAATTGCCACACAAGGATGACTGGTCTGGCCGCATGACTGAAAACGATGAGATGGACATGTTGCTGTCAGTAGCTGTCCTACTACTTCCCATGCTCCCATAGACCAATAAACCCCTGTAAATAGTACCAGCTCCCAGAGTTTGAATGGCCCCTTGTGCTGTCTCACGTCAACTGGGTGCTTCCTTCTTCTCCCACCATTCAATGCTCCTGTTCTCTAACAGTCTCCCCAATGGATCAGTACTGCAGGTCTCTGCTCATGGCAGCCTCCCGCATCACTGCAGGTTCTTCTGCAGCTCTACCTGCTGATCTTGGATGAAACACCTGCTCTGGTTGTCAATTTGGGTGGACTGTGACAGCTGGGGTTGCCAGGAGCCTTGACTTTTGAACTGGTACATGGGTTTATGAATTACAGAAGCCTGGACACGTTTAGTCTTGTATGAATGGGGAAGGGGTCCAACTCATGGATACAGGAGTTTCCATTGTCCCAGGGAATAGGTATAACAACACACAGGAATTATATCAATCATAAGAAGCAGTAAGGTGTGGGAGAGGTTGTTGGAGAACTGGCAGCACTGGGAGGGAGAGGAGTTGAGGTTCTCTCTTAAATGTAGTTTTGGGGAGACCGGATGCTTTGATGCGGTTTTATGACATTACAATGCATGCTTTTACCCCGCAGCCATTACAATGCAAGTTTTTTTTTGTGTTGAAATTTTTTATTAAGTTTTGTAAAAGAAGAAAAAAAAATACATCAGAAGAACAGTAGGGGCAAGATGGCGGCCGTGACTATGGCCGAGTGAGCGGACCTCAGCCCTCTCCCAACTTCTCTCCCCCTTCGAGCTGTCAGCTGTGGGAAAAAACGGACTTACCGGCATCGTCTGTAACAGGCTCCAGCAGTGTTTGGCTTTGCTATTCTGCTGATGATTTGGCGGTCCTGGTTTTGGATCAGGGCGGCTCCACCTCCATTCCGCCTGGTGATCCTGGGAATCTGGAGCAATAGTCCTATGATGCCTCCCAAAGCTGCAATCAAGGCTGGGAAAACCCGGGGACTACCGGCAACCTCCGACAGTCCTGCCAGGCCGGAGCAGACTCAGGTCAGCCCTGATGGAGGTGGACCCAGGGGCGGTAAACTGATAATAGCAGCTGGGGGATCACCCGATCCTCGGGAAGAAAAGAAAAGGTGTGCTTTGATCCGCGGGAGACAGACGGTCCCCGCGTTATTCAAAGTACAATCCGGCAAAAATAAGAAGCTGCAGGACCTGCCGGCAGTAGAAAAGACAAGTGGAAAGAATCCCGCTCCTGCACTGTTACTTGGGCCATCAACAGTGTGTGAACAGACAGCACCCCCGCAGTTAAGTGGCACCCTTCACAAGTCTGATCCTGGAGTAGCAGGGGCTGGAGATCTAATCTCTGTCAGTGGGGGCAGGTCTGATGCGATTTTCCAGGCACCGTCAGCGGATGAATCCGGTGAACTGAAGGGTTCAGCACTAGTACAGGACCAGTGCATTCTGGGAGATGGAGTTTCTTTGACTCTGGATCAGTCAAAGCTGGCTACAGTGGTCTCTCCTAGTGCCGCTGCCTTCCCGGAATCCATTCCTGTATCACTTAGAGAATCGGAGTCTGTGGATAACTTTTTCTCCCTTTCAGATCATTCCAGCCAATCAGGGGATGATGGTACTGGGAGGGATTGGGCTGCGCAGGAAAGCGATGATAGCAGCTTACAGTGGGAGGAAGAAGCTAGCGCCACAGCTCAGACCGGTACAGTTTGCAAGCTGAAAGAGCCAGGCACCCTTTCAGATCATGGCGCAACTGGTCCATTAACTTGGGATTATTCATTCTCTACTCAGCTAAACGGCAATGGAAATACACTAGGAGTAGCCCCGGCTCTGCCGCCGGTCACTGATGATAGTGCGAATGGCTTTGAAGGTATCACACTGACTACAATTTATCAGAGCATTATTGCCCATCGTGCTGAAACCAGAGCAGAGAGCTCCAGGACACAAGGAGCATGTCGGAAATTGCAGAACTCAATGCGCCGGATGGCGAAAACATGCTCAGATTTTTCTGTAAGAATTACTGAAGCGGAGACACGGATCTCACAGTTAGAGGACGAATTGGCTGTACAGAAGCAGTTGACGGAAACTATTAAAGGAATGAAAGATGATACAGTCTGGAAACTTACTGATTTGGAAAATAGAGCAAGGAGGAATAATCTGCGGATCCTTGGTGTCCCTGAAGGGAAAGATTCGGAAGATGTCCGGCAGTTTATAATTGAACTATTTGAGGAGGCATTTCCAGAACTGAAATGGGATTGGAAAGTCCAAATCCAGCGGGCACATCGGTTTCCCTTTCATCAGCGTCAACGGACAAGCCAAGTGGATAACCGCCCTCGGGCTATCTTAATTTGTTTGAACAACTTTTTGGCAAGGGAGGCACTGTATGACTTGGCGAGGCCGGACAGGAAAAGAGCTGCGAAAGACTGCAGTTTCTTTGTCAGGCCTGACTTTTGTCAGGCCACTGTCGAAAAGAGGTGGCTTCTGCGTCAACTAATACCAGTCTTTCAGGCGAAGGGGGCACAGGCTTATCTCCTTAATCCTGCTAAATTAAAGGTGGTTTATCAGGGGAAAACCCACTATTTCCAATCTGAGATCCAGGCTAAGGAATTCTCATCTTCATTATGATGGCAGAATTCAGTATAGTATGTCTGATGGGGTGCGGCGGCCTTTTCCTTTTTTTTGTTTTTCCCTTCTCTAGTCTCTTTTTTCCCTCTTCCTCTTCTCTTATGAGTACAGTATGAGGGTTTTGCTGGGTATCAAATGATGAGAAATTTAATTGTTGAGTAAAGAGAGGTATCGTCTAGCTCCTGGAGGGGGTGGATAGTTGGGGGGTGGTTCAGTTCAGCATCACCTGGGACTTACAGTCCCTATGCCCTATTTGGTGGGTGAGGGGTGGGTAGGGTGGGCTGGCGATGAGGGTGGTGAGGGTGAGGGGAGGGCTGGGGGGTAGGAGGATACAGATGTTGTTGTTATTGTTTTATTCACTATTTTTCTATGAGCACATTGGTTTACCGAAATATTTTACTACCGACAGAATCTTTGAGATGTTTCTAATCTTTAGGCCTAATGAGGAACTCGATTATTCAATAAATGGCAGCTAGTAGGGGAGCTATTTCACTATGTTCCTGGAATATCTGTGGGTTGAATGACAGGAAGAAACGGGGATTTTTGGCTAAATGTGTACAGCTTATGCAGATTGATATTCTGGGTCTCCAAGAAACCCATATACCGTGTAGTACAGTAACTGGTTGAAGGAATGTGGGTTAGATCTTGTAGCATTTACACGTCAGAGTACTACTATAAGGGGTGTGGCTGTACTCACTAGGCGTGGGATGGGGATTTGTCGTAGAGTTAAGGAGGACCAATTTGGTCGATGGGTGATTGTCGAATTTGTAATTAATAATGTTTCTTATACAATATGTTCAGTCTACGGATCTAATCTGGATGATCCGGATATCTTAAACTTTTTGAGTGTGGAGCTTGCGCTGTGGCCACAACCACTAATTTTCTGTGGGGATTTTAACATCCATTTGGAGAGTAATTTTGATTTGATGAGTTATTCTCAATATTCTGGGCGGAAAATTCAGACTTTTAAGCCTTTACAAGGGCTGGTTAGGGAGCATGGCCTAATCGATCTTTGGTATAGACATAAACGAATGGATTTGGGCTATACTTTCTACTCAGCCCCTCACAATAAGATGGTCAGGCTGGATTATGTTTTTGCTTCTTGTCAGAAAGCAGAGGAAATGAGCATCCGTATACCCCCAGGATTATATCAGACCATAATCTTTTAATTGCCGAATTTTCGTGTAGGGGTTCTCTGATATTACCACGCCCCTGGACTTTCGAACGTAAATTGCTATTAGACCAATCTTATTGTCAGTATATGGCCAAATGGATGGTTGAATTTCTTGAATTTAATAGAAAGTCGGCCCCAGATGGTGTGGTCTGGGACGCATTTAAAGCGGCAGTGCGGGGAGAGACTCTTAATTTTTCAGGACATAAGCGTAAGACACTGAGGGAACAGTTGCGAGGGTGGACAGAGCACCTTAGGCTGGCAGAGGTACGCTTAATGTCAAGGATTCATCTGGGACAGGATATTACGGAATGTCAGCAGCTTATCACCAATATTAAGTCCAAAATACATCAGCAATTTAGTGATGAGATTGCTCTCAAATATACCCAATTTAGAACCGAGGCATATGAATTGGGCGAAAATACGGGTAGAATACTTGCCAAACGATTGCAACAGCGGGAGATTTCACACAGGATCGACAAGATACAAGATCAGTCCAGAATAAGCTATGATTCCCCAACAGGGGTCCTGAAAGTGTTCCAAGACTTTTATCAACAGCTGTATACTGAAGAGGATAGCGCAGGGCAGGAGGGCAGTTGGGACCAGTCTTCAGGGGGGGGAGTATTTCAGGATCTCTGTACTACTAAAGTTACAACAGCTCAAAATGCATTTCTTGAGGCCCCAATCTCATGGGAAGAAATAGAGACAGCCATTATATCTCTTGCAGCCGGGAAAGCCGTGGGTCCGGACGGGATCCCTCTGGAATTTTTTCGATCATTCCGTAGTGTCTTAAGGGTAGATCTAATATCTTTATTTCAATCGGCACAGAAAGGTCAGATTCCCGATTCGTGGAGAAAAACTACCATTGTTGTATTTAAAAAGAAAGGGAAACCAGCACTAAGTCCTTCATCATATAGGCCTATTTCACTCATTAATGCTGACTCGAAGATCTATTCTAAGATCTTGGCGACTAGATTGGCGGGTGTCATTGCGCCACTGGTTTCCCTACGACAACATGGGTTTATTCCGGGTCGGGATACGACTGATCACGTCCGGAGAGCCATTTCTCTTCTTGACTGGGCGCGGGCCACGGGGTCTCCGCTCGGGATGATCCTGTTGGATGCTGAAAAAGCGTTTGACAGGGTCTCCTGGCGGTTCCTGTGGTCCGTCCTCCGCTGGAAGGGGATGGCGGAGGGATTTGTTCAGGCAATGCAGGCTTTATATATCTCACCTGTAGCGGGGGTTCGTATCTCCGGCCAGGAGTCTCAGGCGATCAATATCAGTAGGGGTACTAGGCAGGGATGCCCCTGCTCCCTTCTCTTGTTCTCGTTATATATTGACCCCTTTCTGCAGCAACTCGAACGGTGTAATAATATCCAACCTATAATTGCAAATGGTTTTGAATATAAGGTATTAGCTTATGCTGATGACATTGCAGTACTCACTGCGGATATAGTGGCAGCATATCCGGCAGTTATCGAGCTGGCAAAACGTTATGGTCGGTATGCCGGTTATAAGCTAAATGTAGATAAAACACAGATTTTATATTCAGGCAGGGAGCTCCTTACAGATCTCCCAACCGTCTCAGCAGTGACGTATCTGGGCATTAAACTCATAGCAGAGGTCGATCAAATCCCAGACATTAACATCGCCCCTATAATTGATGCAACTAATCGTAAACTCGAAAGATTGGACCACCTGCACTTGTCCATGTACGGGCGGAGTAATGTTATTAAAATGATGGTATTGCCTAAAATATTATATCTTTTCAGGACTATTCCTCTGGTGTTCTCTGTTGCGTGGTTTATCAAGATCGAGAGGATGTATTCTCGGTTTATGTGGAGCTACCACAGATCAAGGAGAGCGGCCAAATGGCTACCTCTCCCTCGAATACGTGGGGGCTGGGCTATTCCCAATTTCTTGTTCTATTACTGGGCTTGTATGCTACAACATATGGGGATACTCCTGGCTGGGGATAGGAGTCGTTGCTCAGTAGCATGTCAGCCAACCATTTATGAAATTGGGTTGGGGAGGCAGCTAAGTATTGTCTAGTAGCGGTCTTAGAACCCAGTTACTATAAAAAAAACTCGATTCAAAGTAACGCAAGCGGCGTATATGGTCTGGCGGAAGGTTTATAAGATGTTTAAAATTCATCGGATCAATAACTATACACCCCTCTCTGCTATTCGGATATTACCTCTAATTTTTCAAGATCGGATCACTCAAAGATGGAGTAACTTGGGGATCAATACGGTTGGGGATCTGGGCCAGGGAGATCAATTGGCTTCTTTTGCTTTCTTGCAGGAGAAGTACGGTCTGGATAAGCGGGAATTTTTCAAATATCTCCAGATTCGTAGCTTTCTGGACAAGAAAAAGCAATGTCAGGGTGGAATGTATGGTAAATTACAATTAGTCGAATCAATCTGTCGAAAATCCCGCATAAGTGTGATCTATCAGTCACTTTTGGAATCCCTCCCTGATGATCTAGCTTATCAGAATGATAAATGGGTAAGGAAATTCGGGAAGGAAGGGATTAATTTGGAGGAGTCACTTGGGGTAGCCAGCTGGACTCTACTATCTGGGGGTCTTCGGAGTCAACACTTTAAGTCTATCTTCGATTTGTATTATACACCGGGAAAAGTAGCTAAATGGGGTGGGAGTGTGGGTGGTTCTTGTAATAGATGTGGCGAGCCACTGGCAGATACGGTGCATATGTTTTATTCTTGCCCTCAGCTAGTGACATTCTATCAGGATTTGGAAATCTTTTTGTCCTCGATACTACATTTTCCTATATCTATTTCTTCAGAAATGGTGATCTTGGGGGTGGGAATGGACGAAAGCTGGTCGACTGCTGTCATCGGATTTATTTTTATAGCAATGGCTGTTACAAGACTCTGTATCACATCTAGCTGGCTTAACTCAGATCCCCCACTTTCTGTAGTTGGCGCTCTCGCCTATTAGCTGTATACAATTTGGAATCCTCAGTGTATCGGCTAAAGGGTCGCAGTAGACGAGAAAGGGGACAAAAATTATGGGCTCCCATAACAGATTGGTTACAATAGTTTGGTAACAATGGACCCCAGCACGGATATCCTCATTTGGACTTGATGCTCTATATGTAAATATATTAATTTTTTTTTACCCCTGGTTCTTTTTTCTTAGTTTCTCTTTCTTTTGGATTAGGGATGTTTTCTCTTCTTTTTGTTATTTTGTCTTTAAAAGGTTGATCCTAACTATCTGAAATGAATGTGATAGCTATGTTGTTCTTCTTTTCTCCTTTTTATGTATGATGCTCCAATCTTTTTGTATGTTTACAACAACATCAATAAAATATTTTAAAAAATAAAAATAAAAAAAGAAGAACAGTAATAAATATCAGCAGATTTTTGATAAATATATTAATAATACTATAAGGATAAATAACAGCAATAAATATATGACATTTGGTAATAAAGAAATAGAAATAAATATAAAAGAAACATACAAATTAACATATGTTAAATATAGGTAAAATTGCATAGCTGACTACAATTTTAAATATTGAGATAATTGAAAGGTATGATGAAAAACAAAGAAAGCAAATAGAGAGGGAGGGAAAAGTGAGATATAAGTGAAATTAGAGTAGGCATATATGAAAGAAATATAAATAGGAAAAAGGAAATTCATACATTTTATATTAATAATCAAATAGATATAATAACAATCAAGGAGTAATACATTGGGTCATCTTAATAATCTTGACAATCTTGACAAAGCAAATTATCATAAAAAGATTAACTAATTATAAAATCGTTATATAAGCATTATTAAATAAATAAATTAGATATAATGGAACGAGTTAGAATAGTGTAAATGCGAAGAAAAGGAGAATAACGTAAAGTATAATAGGATAATGTGAAGTGTGAAAGATGTGGAAGATGTGTAAATGTGGAGAATGGAGCCAGGATACTTAGAGACAAGGAAGGACAAAAGAGGAGAGAAAAGGTATAGAGATATAGAGTTGTTTCCTCTAATTTGTTGTATTGGTAGCGGTAGAAATATTGTTAATAACATCATCATTCGATTTTAAGAAGGGTGACCAAATCTGAAGAAATATGTCAGTTTGATCAAGTAGATTATAGATCACTCGTTCATGTGATGCCGTTTGTATCATGGCTACTAACCATTCTTCCTGTGTAGGTGGGGATGATGATTTCTAATGGCGTAGTATACATATTTTAGCTGTAGCCAATGCGGTATGAAAAAGGCGATGTTGAGGTTTTGACAGTTTTGGGGAGTTTCGCAGATCATGTAGGAGGAAGTTGGCAGGTGTAAGTGGAAAAGATAAAGGCATAGTGGAGTGCAGAACCTTGCCTACATAATTCCAGAAAGATTGTATGTTTGGGCATTCGCATATAACATGAGTTGTATCACAGCCAGGATTGGAGCATCTCCAACAATTAGTATGTGAAAGGAGACCAGCTTTGTGTAGTTTTGCAGGTGACCAATGCCAATCATGAAGAATTTTAAATAGACAGAATTTAAGCCTTGCTTCGCGGGTTCCTTTGTGTAGATTTTTCAATATCTGTTCCCATTCATCATCTGAGTATGAAGTTAATAAGCGGTTCTGCCATTTAAATTGAAGGTTTTGAGAAAGGGGTTGTGAAAAGAGATGTAGTGTGAGAGTTTTGTAAAGACCAGATGTCACTCCTTTATGTTTTCCCATGTGTTTAGATTTAATAATATTGGTGAATGTTGTAATATCCAGGGTGGTTATCCTAATTGTTTTTTCAAACACTGTTGAAGTTGAAGATATTTTGAAGACTGCTGTGTGGGTATGTTAAATTCCTCTTTTAATTGTGTAAATGATTTAAAGTCGCCATTGTGAAGAAGTTGATCTAGAGAGTGAATACCTGCTTCTTCCCATAAAGGCCAGGATAAGGTACGGCCATTAATACGTATACCTGTATTTTTCCATAAGGGTGCCTTGTTATGGATCCGAGAGTTTGAACCAAGTAACCGATGCGCTTGTTGCCAAGATTTATGCATAGCTGATAAAATCGGATTTCTGGGATCAAGACGACTAGTCCCGCTCCCATATAGAAGCAAAAGGCCTGAATCCGTGGATAAAAGGTGTCTTTCTCTTTGAACCCATTGTGGAACATCAGTGATCCCTGATATAAAATAAGATACTTGTGACAGATGCAACGCAAGTGCATAATGTTCTATCGACGGGAGACTAATTCCTCCATACGATTGATGAGCTTTTAGTTTTGCCACAGCAAGACGAGGTTTAGCTGAGCCCCATATGAAAATTTTAATCTTAGAGTCTATTAGCCTAAGCGTGGATAAAGGGATCTGAAGAGGGAGCATACCCAGAATATACATGAAACGTGGAAGAGTAACCATTTTAACAGCCTGGACCCTACCCCAAAGAGTTAGCCCCAGTATTTTCCATTTTTCAAAATCACGCTGCATTTGTGAGATCAAAGGGTTTAGGTTATCCATATAAGAAAGAGAAGGTACCCCCTACTTAATTTTGGGTTAAAGAGGAGGGGGAAATAAACTGAAACTATGAGAAAACCTCTAAACTAACCCACTTTGTTTTACTGATGGCTAAAAGCTCTTCTTATAGACATGTCCCCAAAACAACTTCCTACAACATGATTAATTCATACAATTGTATTTTATATATGTGAATGCTAGTGTGATTGTAGAGTTTTGAGAGGTGTGAATGCAGGTTTGATGGGTGTTCTGTGGGGTTATGGACAATTTTGTAACTTGTGTTTCAAGTTTGTATCATGATAAGTTTTATATTAAAATTGTAAATACATGAATGTCTATTTAGTATGATAAAACAAATATACATGTGAAAAAAAGATAAAGATCAAGAATATTTTTATAAATAATAAAATACAGTTGTATGAATTAATCATGCTGTAGGAAGTTGTTTTGGGGACATGTCTATAAGAAGAGCTTTTAGCCATCAGTAAAACAAAGTGGGTTAGTTTAGAGGTTTTCTCATAGTTTAGGTCATCCATAACCATACCTTCCAAACCTTTGTTCACTAATACTCCTAAATATTTAAGGCGTGAAGATTGCCAATGAAACGGAAATACATGTATAGCTGCCTTTGTCGTTCCATCTGAAATGGGCAATGCTTCACTCTTATCCCAGTTGATTTTATAACCTGAAAAAGAGGAAAAATCATTGATAATTTGGAGAAGGGACGGTATGGAACGGGGAAGATTGGTAAGAGTAAGGAGAATATCATCTGCATATAGCTAAAGTTCAGAATTTCCTATTGGGAGTTGTATACCTGTAATGTCATCTGATTGATGAATTGTGGCCGCTAAGGGTTCCATGGCTAAGAGAACAAGCATTTGCAATGCAATAGGTCTCGCATTTACGCGAGTTTGAGCTATTGGCATTGTAAATGAAAATGCTTTTTATTTATGTTTTGGTTTTTGAAACATAAATATAACACATTGTCATTTACAATGCCAATAGCTCAAACACGCGTAAATGCGAGACCTATTGCATTGCAAATGCTTGTTCTGCTCTAATCAGGGTGAGTGAGATGTGAGAAAAGCAGCTCGGAGCTAAGAAACACCTGTCAGTCAAGTTTGTGTGTGGGAGGGGAAGTCTTTGAGAGAGAAGCCCAGAGCAAGCCGACTCAGCCTGGCCTGCGCCCTTAAAACAGACAGCAGCAGTTTACAAAATAAAGGCTGAGAGTGAAACCTGATATTATTTACTTGTCAGCCCCTATGCATCGGTCTAACTTTACTCGTGCACCAGCACTTAAAACAGGACCTGCGCCTCATCTTTTACTTTGGAGAATTCAAGCAATTATCAAATTCTATTTGGAATATGGCACGACAAAAGAATTACTTGCAGAAGCGGGCCACTCCTTTCATACTAAACAAAAAGCATCTCTGTAAATCGAAAGGCAGAGGAAAAACTCAAGAATCAGAGTAGAGGAAGTCAGCCGGCACAGTTGAGCTCTGCTTAAAGCTCTGATTTATGGCCTCACTAGCTCCCTCCTGCCTGGTGTACAGAGATAGCAAAAGACACACAATTGATGGACGGAATGCAGGGAGGACCTGGCTTAGCAGTTCGGGCTGGACTGTTCCCATGAGGCACAGGGTCAAGACTGATTTGCATATGGCCAGGTCTAAACTGGGGTGGCATGGTGAGCAAAAGAATGATGGATTTAACCCAGATCTCTTGACTGGGGGTGAATGTTTTGATTTGTTCTGCATTCCGTCCATCAATTGTGTGTCTTTTGCTTCCTCGCCCTAAGTGCGCCGGGTATGCCCAGACGTGGGTCCCGGGCTCACTGTGCCACTGGATTCAAGCTATCCTGGCTGAAGAGGGTGAAACCCCGAAACCGGTCCTAGGATGCTTGTTTCCGGTCCAGGGAGGACCTGGCTTAGCAGTTCGGGCTGGACTGTTCCCATGAGGCACAGGGTCAAGACTGATTTGCATATGGCCAGGTCTAAACTGGGGTGGCATGGTGAGCAAAAGAATGATGGATTTAACCCAGATCTCTTGACTGGGGGTGAATGTTTTGATTTGTTCTGCATTCCGTCCATCAATTGTGTGTCTTTTGGTGTACAGAGATGGCAACAACCTGTGCCAGGGATCGGCCCACAGTGCTGCAGAGGCAAGTCTAGACTGACATTGCACGCAGGGCACCCTCGGAAATTGGCATTGTATATAAAAATGCTTTTTATTTATGTATTGTTATTTACAATGCCAATGTAAATATTTAATGTTTGTTTGAATGCGATACCCATTGAATGTAAAATGCTTGTTAAAAATTAATTAGAAGCCGGCGCCATGTCTTAAAGTCCAGCGCGGGGCCGGCACTGCCTGCGAGGGGTTTCCCAATAGTGCTTTTCCGTGCAAACTACCGAATTCTACCTGTTAAAACATGATGGATTGGGAAGAAAAACACAGCAGCAGGAACCTGAAAAACCAGCGCCCATCTCCATGACCACGGCTTGAACTTTCCTCCCGGGCCGGCTATAATAGGGACTATCTGTGGAGCTGTGTGCGTTTGATGTATGGGGGTCAGCTGGCTGCGGGGTGGGGACAAGACGCTCGCAGGAGTGCGTGCAAATCTTTCCATCTCGCGCTGTTTACCTATCTCCCTTCCTTAAAACCATCCTAACAGTAACTAGAAGTTGATCTGTAATAAATTGGGCGAGCCGTGCGCTGAAGAAAAAAAAATGCACACAGCTGACATTGCTCACAATTAGGCATTGCAAGTCCCGCTGACGCGCTGCTTTAAAAAAAGCTGCAATATTGACACGCGCATAAAGAATATAAATGCGCACGGCTGCTATTGTTTACCTCCTATATTAACTGCAACTCAGCATGCTGGGCTGCAAAAAACGTAAAAGAAAGTTCCCCTCAAACACACATCAAACACAAAAGCGGACGAAAACAGTAGTTAGGCGCTGCTGCTTCTGGACTAAACGGAAGTCTGTATCGGATCAACAGCCAGTAAAAACTCAGCTAACAAGAGGTATGCCTACGTTAAACAAATGGCGAGCAGCAGGAGATATTACCCGGCAATAGGCGGAGTTTCACCCACCATATAGATTACTTGATGTCTCGGAGAGACAGCGCATGCGCTGCCTAGGCGAGACCTAAAAAGGAGTGGGGAAAGAGGGCAACCTTGACGTGTTCCTCTGCGAATCGGGAGTGATTCAGACAGAAAACCACCACAATTTTCTTGAGCGGATGGGTTATCATATAATAAACACTCTTTATGAATAAATAGATCTCCTAGTCCAAAACGGTCCATCACCTTAAAAAGGTATTCCCATTCAATGCGATCAAACGCTTTTTCTGCGTCTAATGAAAGTGCCAGTGCTTCGCTTGGGAGAGACTTAGCAGACCATAAAGCAGTGGCGGCTCCGTCATTGTGGTGTGGGGGTGTCGCCTCACTGCTTTCTCGTAGTGCGAGAAGGCAGAAACATAAAATGGTAGTTTTACCATTTTATATGTTTCTGCTTCTCGCACTGCGAGAAAGCAGAAGTGCCTGGTTGTGGGCGGGCGGGTGGGCGGTCCTGCTCGAGGGCAGGGGGGGAGTGGCTTGCCCACTGTTGTGGTTACTGACTGTTTGGTCGGCCCTCTGGGGCCGACCAAAGCAGTCATGCGCACTCTCCATTTTTCTCTATGTAGGCTGCTGCATGCAGCCTACATAGAGAAAATGGCCCGGCTGGGGCGCTCTCCGCTGCGCCTCACCAATCACAACGCTGCCATTGCAGCGTTGTGATTGGCTTGGGGGAGCAGGAGGAGGGAGGCTGCCTAAATCGCACCAGGACTGGAGCAGCAGGAGCTGAGGGTGCGGCGCGTGATGCGGTCGCGGAACTGGAGGAAGGTACGTTTTTTTTATTTTATATTACCGTCCCACTTCCCTCCCGCGCGAACGCACCCACCCGTTTTGCCGGCCGCGACTGTTTCTAACGGTGAAGTTTGGCGGTGAGTTGGGGAGGCAGGGTGAAACTTGGAAAAGGCAATGAATCTCCCTCGACATCACTTCTAAAACCGTGGCAAGCCTGGTACCGTCCTCCGTGCTGCAAGCGGCACAGTGCAGCATACCTCGCACTTCCTATTCAGCATGCGCACTTAAGATAGACCTGGAGGCAATGCACCGGTTGCAGGGACCCACCTGTGTGTAATCTTAGGTTACAGATTTAAATACATCCGCTGTCGACTCAACCTTCCACCCTTCAGCAGTTGATAAAAAAGAAGCCACTTTTAATTGAGTGATAACAACATCTAGTTACAGCGTTGTGTGGGGACTCGCAGCGCTGTATGTGTGTCTGAACATGCCAGCCTCGGTGTGCCGAATGCCTGCCTGTGAGTGTACTTGCATCTGTGGTCCATGCTCCGATGCGCAGTGCGCCTGCTCAGTGCTGTAATGAGAAGTCCGCAGGTCGAGGCACATCCATGTACCTGCTTGCTTTATGACTGTCTGTAAGTAACATGCAAGTCACTTGTGACTCGTACCCCCAGGAGCAGAGGAGCTCCACATGGCATCATCTCAGCGCCTCGAGTGCATGCATGCAGTCTACGGAGCAGAGACACTCTTACTCTATACACAGACGCCAGGCACCCTCACAGACTCACTCACAGCAGAAGAATTCACAACATACCGCAAAGCGGGGGTTCGAGTCTCGGCAGGGACGCTCAACATCCAGTGACTCTCGCCAAATCACTTAATCATCCTCTGCCTAACAAAATGAATGTGTCCGTCTGTAAAGCAACTGGTGTCGACCTTGAGTCGAGTTCGCGCTATATAAAACTAACAAGAAAAAAAACAGTCGCATTAGCTAGGTGACGGTCACTTTGTGCCGACTTTCGATGAGATATTGAAAGACGCCCCTAACAAGGGCCGCACAGTAAAGACTCGGCGTTACAGACCACCACCCCCTCCCCCATGGTGAAATTAAGTAGTCGGCCATCGTACCGGTAAGGTTTATATACTTGCAAGGTTAGTTAATTAATGGTGCCTTATAAGGGACTGTATAACTCTGTCTGCTAGTGTGGAAAGCTTTGTAATTAAAGTGGCGCTAGTTTAGTTTCAATTGCGGTTTGATTTTTAAACACGAGTGTATGGGTTGTTTGAAGAAATGCGTTTGACTTTCTGAGTGATTTCGAGGGTCTGCGGGCTTCGTACCGCATTAAGGATTACAGTGGTTTACTGCATTATGATTTGATATATGTGTAACTCTGCTGAATTTGTTAATATATGTAATGTCCGTTTTGTAGGTAAAACACTCATCACCTATTTCTGATGCTTGCAAACAGTGAATATCGGGACATCGGTCCACCATTATTCTTGCTGAGTACATGCCGTTGCGCATGGGCATAATGCTCTTAAACATGCTTGCCATATAATGTCGCCAGGCAAAATAAACAGTATATGTGGGGAGCAACCGTGGCTGTTTATCGGTGCTACCCCACCAAGGTATGTTTTCGATTGTTCTACAGAAGGGCTGTATATTCTGTTGCATCATTAAGGCTAACTCTATACAGAAAACGGGACGAGGACGGAGCAAGTGAGTACGGCCACGGAGCTCTCATTCAATCTGCGTGAAGCAGCGGGGGATGCTTGAGCATTAAGCATGGTTTATTCTCTTCAGAGAAGTTATAGGTTACGTCTCCGGAAAGAGAGGGCGAACACCACCATAGCCTGACCAAAACTCCTGTGACTTAGGTTAGTCACTCATTTGAAACACAGTGATATGCGCTTCGTTGCCCCTCATTTGTAGTGGACACACTGGGTGGTCACCTCTGTATCCAGGTACGCCCAGGTGAGTGGAAAATGATGAAAGGAGAAGAAAGGGGGAGTGATGGAGCGGTAGTGGGCGAAGGAGTAGTAGAAGAAACGTGAAAGGGAGGGAGAACTGATAGGGAAGAAGCCATGACCCTGATGGGCGAAGAGCAAGTGGGGAGAGTCAGCTGTAAATTGTTTACGCACGCCTGCTTTTCTTTCCTTCAAGTTATTTGTAGTTTTACGTTTTCAGTTTTAAATGCCCTGATCATCTGTACAGTTGCGTTAAGGTGCCTTGGCACTGGTGAATGCGCCCTTCCTCTTTGCCCTCTCTAGTGCAGGTGCTGGGCATCCGTCTGCTTGGGGTGGCATGGACAAGATGTAGTGACACAGCACCCTATGCTGGAAAGGAAGCAATTGTCATTGTATGATAAATCGATGACCTACATTCCCTAAGCGCTAGTGTCCAAGTAAATTCATCACCCTGTCAATCATGGTATTTTACATGTTAGCTTGTGGTTCTATCCAGTATGATTAAGAATAGTTGTGCTACTGCGGTACCAGTAAATTGTTGTTCATTTTTGTTCCATATTCCCAGAGCATTCTCATTATGTGTCAAACTTCTATAAGGTTTCTTAACTCCCACAACTCTAAACAGTAGTATTGACTGAGCTGTTCTTCACACCTTCTGGTTTGCTTGAAAATGCACCATTTTCCTACTCTTTTTTCAAAATGTTCTCGGAGGGACAACCCCCCCGAACCACCCCGTAGGTGGTTCAGGCACGCTCGCAACGCTCGCTCTCCGCAGTGAAGTACGACAATTGTTTTACGCCGCACCACTTTCAAATGTCACCAGCCGCCACTACCATAAAGTATGGGCTAGTGTACGAAGATGATTCCGAGAAGATCGCCCTGGAACAAATCCCACTTGGGTTTGATGTATCAAAGAGGGTAGAACCTTACGAAGACGGGACGCTAGAATACTGGCCAATAGTTTGATGTCACAATTTAATAACGAAATGGGGCGATAACTACTACATAACAAGGGATCTTTACCAGGGTTAGGCAGTACAGCAATAAGTGCTTTGTTCGAAAAAGGTCCTAATGAGGATACTCTATCTGCTTCTTGGAATGCGGCATGTAAAGTGTCAATAACATCATGCCCTGTCCAGTGATAAAATTCAGCTGGAAATCCATCTTCCCCAGGAGCCTTGTGGTAAGGTAGATTAGCTATTGCATGGGATATCTCTTCTTTACTGATTTCACCTTCAAGGAGAGCCCTACCATCATCAGAAAGACGGGGGAGTTCCACTCTTGCAAGAAAAGTGGATATCTTATCCAAATCTACTTGAGCACCTGGAGTGTAAAGAGATTGGTAAAAGGAGGCAAATTCATCCACTATGTCTTGGGGCCGTGTGAGGATGTTACCCTGTGCTGTTTTAATGGCAGGGATGGCCATAGCTGCTTCCCTTTGACGTAATTGTGCAGCTAGCAGTCTCCCTGCCTTTCCCCTTGTTCATAATGCCTTCCTTTCATTTTCTGCAGAGCATATTCGGCTTTAGATGTGAAAAGACTATTTAATGCCATGCTGGCTTGCTCAAGTAACTTGCGATTCTGCAAAGTTGGGTTTGTTGTGTATAGACGAGTATAAGATTGAATATCATGCTCTAGTTCTTTTTGTTGTGCAGCATTTTGTTTATTAGCAAGGGCTGCATCCCTCATTAACTGACCCCTGATAGTGGCTTTAGCTGCAGCCCAAATAATCCTGCTGGAGGTCACCGATCCCTGATTAGAGGAAAGGTAGTCTTGAAGGTGTGATTGTAACTGAAATTTACCCTTAAGAGTCCTATGTCTTTGAATGCTCATGCGCCAGGGTTTGCATCCTGGGTTAGAGAGTCCCAGCTCTAGAGATAAAAGGACCGGAGAGTGATCAGATAATGCAGTTTCCAAAATGCAAGATTCTGTAACTAATTGGACCACTCTCTGTGATGTTAAAAAATAATCCAAGCGAGAAAAGGTGCCATGAGTGGGGGAAAAGAATGTGTATTCTGTTTCTGTTGGATGGCTGAGACGCCAGTGATCAACTAGCCCATTATCCATTATGATGTCACCCATTAGAGCTCTATCTGCAGCATTTCCCTTGTCTAACGTGCCCGTTTTATCCAGAATCGGATCTCTTGTTAAATTCCAATCACCACCAATGACGTACTGTGAGGCATCTATTTCTGTTAGTAGACGATTCAGTTGAAGAAGAAATTTTTTTTTTTATCCTGTCGGGGCATAAACTGAACCTACACAAATGTGAGCATCTCCTATGTGTAACTTAGCAAACACATAGCGTCCATCTGGATCTGTCCAGGTTTTGGACACTGTGACTGGAAGGGATTTGCGGATGAGAATTGCCACTCCACATTTGCGAATAGGGCCTGTATCTGTGGAGTCACCCTTATGAACACTGCTATGAATCACCTTTCCCACCCATTCTCTACATAGTTTATCAGATTCTAGTGTGTCTAAATGAGTTTCCTGAAGTAATGCCACGTCTACATGTTTTGATTGAAGGTAGGAAAGTACTTTCTTCCTTTTAATGTAATGTGTGAGACCGTGGACATTCCAAGTGATTGCACATAAAGGATGGGTATTCACCATGTTGGAAAAATATCAGAGAGTAAAATAAAACAATACCCAATGACTTATTCAAGTTTAAGAGGATAGGAAAATGGGAAGAAAAAAAAAGAAAAAAACCTAGAAAAATAAAAAGAGAAACGTACCCTGGCTCCCTACAAAAACATTAAAGTTTGGTTAAGTAACTGTTGATAAAAGGATCTAAGTGGAAAATGAATAGAAAGCGGTTTAGTTTATGAGATAAGAAATACGAAAGATAAAGGAAAAGAAAAAAGGGGGGGGGGGAGAGGGAGGTGTAAGAAGTAATGAAAAGTGTAAATTATTAGTGTAGAAATACTAGAAATCCTAAACTGTTAACCGCGGGTCTGGGCTCACTAGAGCACCACCGCGAGTAAGGACCCCATCAGAAATAATGAGATAATAAGTGGGATGAACACAGGAATAAAATTAAATAGATGTGTCCCAGAAAATAAGATTAAATATGTGTGCTGATGATTAAATAAAACATAACAAGACATGGTATGAATTAAGATGATATCCTATGATAACACATTAACATGTTTAGAAGTGGAAATAATGCATCACATATATTATAAGATATAAAGGGTAAAAAGGCAATGATAAAATACTAAGGGGCATATTATCAAGGGCTGGCGATATAATTATCGCCGCTTTAGCGTCCGTTTTTGGGCGAAAAGCGGCGATAATTATATCGCAATATCATCAAGGACACGCTAGCGCGTGTTTCCTTGATGTAGAGCCCGTTTTTTCACAGCCTCGCCTTGCATCGCTAATGAGATGCAAAGAAGGCGTGGCTGTGAAAACAACACATGTTAATATCGCGAAGGCAGCTTCGCGATATTAACAAGGAGGTGCAGCGATAAAAAAATTGCGCTACCTCAGCTTTAACTCAGGAATTTAACGTCTGTTAAATTCCTGACTTAAGCATACTTTTCATGGGAGATGGATTCTGCTGATACGACCACAGGGTCGTATCAGCAAGGTACTCGCCGTTTGCAGGAACATCGCTGGAAAACCAGCGATGTTCCCTGCAAAACGGCGATTTCCTCGCTATCGCTGGAATTCTTATCGCCCTGGAGTAACGCGTTGTTAATAACGCGCTACCAGGGCGATAAATTCCAGAGATAGACGGCGATAATTATCCTAGCGCTAAGCGCGCTTTGCGATAATTATCGCCGTCCCTTGCTGATATGCCCCTTAGTGCATTATATATATTATTGCAATGGAAAGAGACTAATACTTTCATGAACTAAGCTTAAGCAATATGTATTATATGTATAAATAGATGTATATAAGTGGAGGTATTTCATCCAAAGTGGTAAATATGAATCATGAAATATCAAACATTATAGATATTAAATAGAATAAAATAGTATACTAAAATATGCTGTAACCTAGAATAATATGATATAGTATAATCTAAATAAGATGATATTCAACTGAACAGAATTTGAGCATCACTTCTTGTGATATTATGCAACTAGTTCTTAATGCTTATTCTAATAATAATGGAATAAAAACTTATTTTAGGCCTACTTCTAACAATAATAGTTAAATGACTGCACTAATTAACAGTTAGTTTAGGTAACGTCAAATTCAGTCCGTGTCTGAGGTGAATTTAAGAGGTGATCAACCTAATCTAAACCTAAGATACTATAATATAGCAGAACACAAGGAGAGTGATACTCAGCTGAGTAAAATGTGAGCAACATTACTTGTAATATTAGGTAGGCTGTTGAAAGTACTTATAGTGATGATGATAGAGCACAAACTTATTTTTAGGCTTTCTTTAACAATAACAGTTGCAATAACTATAATAATCAACAGCCGATTTGAATAATGATATTACATTTGATGCCTTTCAAACCCCTCAGTTTCACACCAGTACAGTCCAAAGTCCTCTCCAGGATCCCTCACAATCATGGAGAAAGAGCAAGTGTTGTGATTGCCTTTGATGGAAATCCACCCCTCCTCACCTCCACCTTCACCCCATGCTCTGGACAACAGTAGTCCCTGAACCATACACGATGTATCGCATATATAAAGATTACAGTGAGAAAGCCTACCACTGCCAATGTATCCCGTGAACAGTGTCTACTCCTGGGAAGAGGACCTACACCCAGACTGTAACTGTCCTCATTGTGCTGGTTTGGGTCAACTATCTGGTCTCTTCCTCTGATCTTTCGAGGTAACTCTCTATCGGACTGACGGTCTCTTTCTAGTAGTTCAGGCAGCCTCCTGCCATATCTCTCCAGCTGTTTCTGCAGACATCTTGTTGACAGGTGAAGCCTTTTCTCTGGAGCTCTTTAATGGATGACTTTGTTATGATGGATCTTGTAACTCTCTAAAGATCTGATTAATGTTAACCATTGCTTGCCTGGTATATCTTGTCAGCAGCTCTTCATTTGGCTCTTTTCCTACGACATGTTTTTGCTTATTTTAACTTTCTCTGGTGGATGGCTGTTGTTATATTCTCTTTTCATTGACATTCATGTTATGTTTTGAATGTGTCTCACTGTTAGTAGGCACTGTTTAGAACATGGAATGCTTTTAGGTTCGTTTTCTACTGCAAGGCTTGAAGGCAAGACATGTGATGCTGTGCTGCCATTAAAGACACATATTTTCTACATTTGAGTTTGAAGATTCATTCCAACAATTGGCGACGAGTTGGAGTCCAGCGGCACATCTGTCATCTATTGAGGCAGCACAGGAACAGATTCTGCTTCTGGACAAGGATTTGGAAAAAACCTGATTTTACAAAATTTGGAGTCTGTTTATTTCTTCTCACACGTGGAAACGGAGAACCTTCACAAGAGGGAAAGTCTGTTTGCTTTGGCAAGTATCAGCGCAGCGACTTTGTAAAACTTTAAACTTACAGCGTTGTGATTGCTGTTAGGGTCACGCGCTGTCACTAGCGTTCATTTTCTTACCTGCATCTTATGAATCGGCAACATTCCAAGCTGCGCTCTCACTCACAGCGTTCTGTATCTCCGCTGACTGCGAGCACGGAGGCGTTCCAGGCTGTGCACTGCCTCGCGGCATCTGCTGACTACGAGCACGTAGCTGGAGAGCGCGCATGTGAGATCCGACGCGTGATGTGTGAGGCATAGCAGCTGATCAGCAACGTGCTGCTATTGGCTTTGGCGTCCCCGTTTGATTGGAGGATACAAGCTAGATTTTCATTGGCCGCATCAGAAGGGCTTATCGACCGCACCGAAGGCGCTTAATAACTTAAAAGTACTTCCTAGAATAAACGTGAGGAACAATTGTAGTAACAAGAATACGACAAATATATTTGGAAGATTCCTGGTACTGTCGGTATAATTTTACTTTGCTATATTTTGTTGAGATTATTTTCCTCATTAATATTTACAAGTCGATCTAGTCAAACTATGCTGTTTGATCCTCTAGGAAAATTTTTACCTAACAAAGGAGAACCGGCTATGCCTTGGGTAAGGTGGAAAGAAGAGTTCATAACCTACATGACTGCTATAGATGGTCAGAGAATGGGAGCTCAAAGGAAAAAAAGGATACTACTACACTGTCTAGGATCGGAGGGCCAAGTTACCACAAGTAGAACAAGAGGATTTGGATGTGTACAAGGAAGCATTGCTTAGGATGGAACTCAGGTTCAAACCCTCGACCAGCATTGCGCTCAATAGGTTCAAGTTTTACACCAGGGCGCAAAAGGAGAATGAATCCTTTGATGAGTTCCTGACAGCATTACGAGGACTTTCTATCTCATGTAATTTTGGACAAATGACAGATGAAATGATTTGTGATCAAATTGTAGTTCATGTAAAGAGTAAGAAAATACAGGAGCATTTATGGGTTGTAGGGGATCCAAAATTGCAAGATGCTATTGCTATTGCTAAGGCATTGGAGCGGTCAGAGAAATGGGTGTCTGTAGTGAGTAAGAAGGATCCCAATAGTGAGGATGTATGCTCTGTCAATACTACAGAAGCAAATCTTTGTAGTGTAACCAATGGACGCGAGTATAAAAAAAGGGATGAAGGGAGAACTACAACATGTTACAGGTGTGGAAGCATTAATCATATTGCATCTTTTGCTCATTGTCCTGCAATTGGAAAAGAATGTGTGAAGTGCGGACGAACAGGACATTTTGCTCGTGTTTGTAGAGATATTAAAAAAAAAAAACAATAATAGTGTCACTCAAAGAAGTAAAATATCTTCCCTTAGTGAAACAGGAACACATGACATTAACTGTGAGTGTGATAAGGTGGATGTTGGAGCTAAAGGAGTTGTCCTGTCTATTAAAAGTGGTAAGGGTGAGGAAGTAGGGGTCAAAGGTCCACCCAAATGTATTGTTAGTGTGTTGGGCTAGCACTTAGAACTCATGGCTGATTCAGGTTCTCCATGGACAATAATTACTAAAAAGTACTTCATGGAGAAGTTGGGAGGGTATCTGGACATTGACAAATAAAAACCTGACATCGTGGCAGAGAGTTTTGATGCTACTGCTATTGATGTTGTTGGTTACAATCTTGTCAAATTGGAATTTAAAGGTAGGAAGGCCGAAGTTAAGTTGTATGTGGCAGTAAAAGGTGTAAATGTACTTGGGTGGAGGGACCAGTGGAAACTAGGAATTATACTAAATCCTAGGAGTAGTGAACCTGTTCTCATTATAGCAGACAAGTGTGATGAGGAGACCATTACTTGCCAATTTCCTAAGGTTTTTCTGACAAGTTGGGTAAGTTAACAGGATTTTCTCATGGGATTAAAATAAAAAATAGGACTGTTCCTGTGAGACAAAAACTAAGGAATGTTCCAATTAACATTAGACAGGAATTGAAAGTGATGTTGGAGGACATGATCAAAGAAGATATAATTGAAGAAGTAGAATCTTCGGAATGGGTTTCTCCCATAGTTTTGGTGAGAAAAGGGGATCAATCTTTGAGGCTGTGTGTGGACTTAAGAGCTTTAAATGCCAATGTAATAGCTGATTGCCATCCCCTTCCCAATATAAATGAGGTTGTAAGTATGTTGGAAGGAGCTGCTGTGTTCTCTACTCTGGATCTAAGATCCGCCTATCACCAAATAGAATTGACAGAGGTTTCTAGGCACTGCACTGCATTTATTATGCCATTCGGGCTCTACCAATTCAAGAGAATGCCCTTTGGTTTAGTTTCAGCAGCATCAGTGTTTCAAAGGGCTATGTACCACATATTTAAAGACTGTGACTCATTTGTAAAGTGTTTCCAAGATGATATACTTATATTTTCTAAGGATCATCAAGAGCACTTAGCTCATCTGGGGGAGGTGTGCAAGAGATTGGAGGATCATGGCTTGACGTAAAAAAAACTAAATGTAAGTTATTTCTCACCTCTGTAGGATACTTGGATCACACTTTGTCTGGGGAAGGAGTTGTTCCTAAGAAATCTTTGGTGGATGCCATAGTGAAGGCTCCTGCACCAGACACCAGAGAAAAGCTACTATCATTTGCAGGAATGTGTGAATACTATAGTAAATTCATTAAGAACTTTGCAACAAAGATGGAGCCTTTACGTGTTTTGACCAGAAAAGATGCAAGATTTGAATGGTCTGACAAGCAAGAATGTGCATTTCAACAAGTCAAAAATGACATTTTGGAGGCACCCACCCTCAAAATATTTTGTGTGGGTAAAGAATGGGTAATTACTGTGGATGCTAATATGTATGGTTTAGGAGGGGTGTTGTCCCACAGATGTGGAAAAGAGGAGTGGAATGTGGCGTTTGCATCTAGGACATTGAATGAAACTGAGAGAAAGTATGCAGTAATTGAGAAAGAATTACTTGGTTGTGTGTGGGCCATTGAGCACTTCCGCAATTTTGTGTGGGGAAGTCATTTTTTACTCATAACAGACCACAAGCCGCTTGTCCATATTTTGTCATCTGGGGGTGGTAGAAATGCCACTGCTCGTATTGCTAGGTTGATGTCCAGACTACAAGAGTATAGCTTTAAGGTGGAATACGTACCAGGGAAAAAGAATGTCATGGCGGACTGTTTTTCCCGGTTACCGTGCAGTGATGAAGATGATAATGTAGAGAAACATCAAGAAGATATTATTGCCACTATTAAGGATGTTGTGGAGAAGGATTTTGAGGGTATTGATGAAAAAGTCTGAACAGACATTTGCAAGGAAGATGAATTATGGAAAAAGGTGAAAGAGTTTGTGTTGAGGGGATGGCCCAAGAAAGACGTTTTGTTGCCAGAAGTACTACCTTTCTTGAATGTTGCGGATGAATTAGAACTGGAAGGAGAATTATTGTTTAAGAGTGGTAAATGTATTCCCCCAGTGGGAATGCAAGATGTCATCCTCCAGTTGGCACATAGGCAGCATTTGGGTATGTCCTCTATGAAAAGGTTGGTTAGGTCCAGTTTTTGGTGGCCATGCTTAGACAGAATGGTAGATCGTGTCGTAAGGGAATGTGAGGATTGTGTGAATAGTGAAAGAGGTCTTAGAGTGGTTCCTGCACCCTTAAAACCGGTAGACTGGCCCGAGTTTCCTTGGCACAAAGTTGCCATGGACATTTCAGGGCCTTTTCATTTTTTATCCGCAAGAAGCAAGGTTTGCTCTTGTTGTTATTGATTGTCATTCGAAATGGCCAGAGGTCAAGTTTGTCAGTCATGTTACTACTGATGTGGTCATTGAATTTCTCAAGGAGATATTCGCAAGAGAAGGGTATCCTGAAGTACTCATCACAGACAATGGAGTCCAATTCAAATCTAAGGAAATGGAAGAATTTCTTGTGCATTGTGGGATTCGCCACATGACCACTGCCTTGTATGAACCTCAAGGGAACGGTCAAGTGGAAAGGTTCAACCGTGTTTTGAAAGAATGGATAATTGGTGCACGCAAATGTGGTGGTGAATGGAAGAATGAGTTAAGGGAAAAAATTTGGATGCATTGTACTACGCCCCACACGATCACGGAGATAAGTCCATTTAGATTGCTCAAAGGGAGACATCCCACCACTTAACTGTGTCCTTGGTGGTTCAAGAAGTTGTGGGAGAAGAAATGTGAATGTATGGATGTGGAACAAGTTGGCAGGAAGGTGGGAAATAAACAAAGCAAAATGAAGGAGTGTTATGATAATGAATGGAAAGTTAAAAGGCCAAGTTTTCATGTTGGTGACTGGGTCAAGATTCGGTTGCCAGGCATTATCTCAAAAGGTATGCCTAGATTTAGCAAAGCCATCAAAATTGTAAAGGTGAACATTAACAGCGTGGTCACACAAGACGGTAAACTTTGGAATTGTCAGTCGTGTAGCGAAATGCAAAGACATCAAAAATGGTAAAGAGTTTGTGGACTGTGGTCATGATGTGGAAGAGGAACTTGGGAATGAATATGTCACTTTTGACTGCAGAAGGGAAAATGTACCAACTGAGTCTGTGGCATCTAGAGTCAAAGAAACCTGCCGTATGAGACGTGTACCTTGCAGGTTTAAGGATTTTACTGTTTATTAAATTATTTGTGTTTTAAAAAAGGGAGATGTGTTATATTCTCTTTTCATTGACATTCATGTTATGTTTTGAATGTGTCTCACTGTTGCTAGGCACTGTTTAGAATATGGAATGCTTTTAGGTTAGTTTTCTACTGCAAGGCTTGAAGGCAAGACATGTGATCCTGTGCTGCCATTAAAGACACATATTTTCTACATTTGAGTTTGAAGATTGATTCCAACAGCTGTATCTACGTAACTTTCAGGTGGCCAAGCTACACTCACACTACTTGTCTACCTAAAGATCTGTACATGAATCTGTAACCGATAACCTGATGCTGGATACCATGCAAGCAACTGCATCACCCATCTTATACTGCTCTGGTCTGCAAGAATTTGACTCTCATCTTGCCATGCTTCTAGGCGCTGTAATCATGCAGCCACAAACTATATCTTAACGTTTTGCCTCCTGCATGCTGGAATGATGAAGAAAAAACAACAACCCTCTTATTGCTGCATTGTACTCAGAAATCCATATTTACACAGACTGCCATAGCTAGGCTGAGACAACACTGACTCGTGCAAATAGCTGGAGGAGTAAGCTCCTGTCTCTGGGCTGAGGACACGTGCTCTCATTGGCATATTAGTATGCATTAGGCTACTGTGATTATTTATAATAATTGTGCCGAGTTTGTCCTACATATTTGCTGTAAACGCAGACCTGTGCTGATCTCCTGGAGGAGGCAGATGTAGCTTTCTGTTCCCTGTTCTACAAGATCTTTGAAGGACTTTGCTTGGGAGACAAATTTGTCTGATTGGTGGTGAAAACAACTATAGGCGACAGTTTCGACAACGAAAGGAATCTCTTCTGCAGTATTTACTTGTGCAGCCTGTGGTGGCTGTTTTTACTACCTTCCTAGCTTTCCCTACAGCCATCTTTTGCAGATATGAAGATTTTGGTGTTGCTTGGGTGCAGCTACAGTATTAGAGGATGCACTTTCCTTCTCTTCAAAAGGCACTGCTTATTAGTCCCTGAAACTGTGCATTCTGTTGCTGTGGTCTTTTGAAAGCAACAAACAACAGTTGGCAGAAGGAATGTTTGAATTAATCTTTTCCAATGGCAATCGCCCAAGGCTCCATTCCAGTTCATCAGTTTTTGCCCACTGTACCAACTGTAGATAGAATCCTGCCATATGAAACTCAGTCTTGGTCCTGCTCCATTAATAACAATTAAATTAAATTTAACAATCACTTAGACGTCAACTTTTCGGTTTATGTAGCAATGCAATGCACAAGTTGTGCTGAGTGCCCACAGAGACCACCGACGAGAGTCTGCGGCTTTATCCAATTTAAAGAGAGGTTATGAAATTTCCTCCTTAAATTGAGCTTAACTCTAATACCATCTATATCTTCTGTTCCACAGATATTAGAAGTGCAATACTTTACAAGAACAGAGAGAGACTCACAGGTTAGGGGCTTGAATCTTCACTTGAACCAACTGTCCTGAGGATGGTCTCACAAATTCATCACTACAGAGACTGAAACACCGACATCTAACCCAATCTTACTTTTAGTGATTGTTAAATTTAATTTATGAGTTTTTGTTCCCATGCTTAGGACAGACTCTGTTGTTACTAATAGAGGAAATGGTCATAATTACAGTACCTGTCATTAATGTTTGTGAGAATATTCATGTGAACCCTGTACTTTTTTCTGCTTGGGTATAAACCTAAAAAGAAGATTTACACCCATTTGTTTGAATTTATTTCATGATCAAAACAGTCAAATACTTTGTATTGATTAATTTATGATGTTGTGGCTTGACATCCTTAACATTTGATAAACTAGTAGTATCTCAGAATGAATTAAACCCCTTGTTGGAACCTTACAGGTTATATATTTCAATACCCAAGCCCATAAGGGTATATTGCGTTGCCCAATTTATGTGAATTATTTTAGAAAGTTGGCATTTTCTTGTCCCAACCATTTGGTGTCTGCTGCTCCATCCTGGGCCATATGACTAGGTGTATTTGGCAGTTGGTCTTTGTGTATTGCTCCCAGACATTGAGACAAAGGGAAGATAGATGTTTGCAGGATTGGCCACTCTGAGTTAACGAGGAGAAGGAGCTGTCACCTACTACACTTGCACATCACAAAGACCCTGCCTGATCACACTCACAAAGGGGTTTTGACACCAGTCTATTGTGACCCTAGACAATCTGGAGCCAGGGCAGGCAGGCAGGAAATTCCAAGCACCTCTGGATGGTGGAAAACTCTAGAAGTCTCTCCTACTTCAAAGTGGGTACCAGATATATAAATATTGGACCTCAGATCCCTAACTCTTCAGAACACTTCTGGACCTGTGGACTCTGGCAGGAAGATGGACTGCCCAGCTGTGAAGTCTGCCCTACTGACCTGCTTTGCTGCCCAAGGACTGCTGTTGCTGCACCAGGACTCTTCTACTGTGAGCTGACCTGCTGAAACCAGTCTGCCTGTGTGTCCCAGGGCTCCTAGATCTCCAAGGGTCAATCATCTGAGCTCCTGTTCTGAAGCCACAGGGACACAACAGGCTTCTCTGCACCACACATCTTCAACACAGAACCGCGCATCGCCTTAACAGCTCTTCAAGCATGATCCAGCACAACGGATCTCAATGCCATTAACCTGCCCAGTGCCCACTGCACCTCGCAGCTCTGACGCAGGACCGCGCACTGCCTCAGCAGCTCTGCTAGCCCAACCCAGCCCAATGCATCTTGACGCCGACAACCGGCTTAACTTGATGCAGCGTGGTGTATCTCGACACATGTCCTTGCAAGCCCCAATGGCTTCACCAGCATCAGGCCTGCTAACAACTCTGCGGCATACATGATTGTGTGTTCTGGCTGCCATTGCGAGAACATTAAATTGGCTTACAATTAAATATAAAATCACAGGGAACATTGTTTTGATGAGGGTTGACTTTGGTGATGGGTAACAGGTTTTCCTAGGTGTGGTGCAGGCTATGGGTCCCCAATGGAAAAGTGATCAGAATGTAGAGAGCCGGTAACAGCACTAAGCATATAACACTTTGCCTAAAAAGAAAGCCAGCTCTATTGGCTTTGCTTATGCGTGTTTGATGATTTTGCTCCATGTATGCATCTAATTTTCCTTTTGCTTCAGCCACCTGATCTCAAAGATTGTACCACATGATGTTCCTCCTGTCTATGACGACATTGCCCTTCCAAGGTTTTCATAACCCCCTCTTTGTCTCAATCCCTGTCCATGGCCCACAGATGGTACTGGGGTATTTTCATGAGGATTGTGCTGTCAAGGGAAGTGAACACCTGTCATTTATCTGTTGGTCTCCTGAGAGACCTGAAATTGGTTTCTGTAACTGATGCTGTGATGCTAGATTCCAGGTAGCCCAAAACTTTATCACACATAATCCACTGATTTTACCCTTTATTCCCACAATACATTGATCTGAGCAGCTGGAACATTAAAGAAAACACTATTTCCAACCACTTTAATATTGTAATTATGCATGAAGAAACTGCTGCTCCCTGGATGTATCAAGGGGAGAACTAGAAACTATGAAACCAGAACCTCCCCTGTTTAGCATTCCTGATACCATTATGCAGCTAGAAATTGCAGCTCCCAGGATGCATTGTACTGAGAAAGCCATATTTCCAGTGACTACCAGAGGCAGCTTGAATTATCAGCCAATCAGACCCAGGACAGGAGGAGCGGTCCTGTCGGTAAGTGGCTCTCATTTTTGCACGTGAAGCTAGTGCCAGAATTTAAAAGCAATGTTGTGACATAGATTTAAGGTAAGTGCAGACCAGTAGTCATCCCCTGTGCCAGCTTGATAGACCTTTCTCTTGTCCATTATAGTAGATCCTTACAAGTGTTTGTTTGTGACAAGGGGCATGCGAAATCTCATCTACGCCGGCATCATGTCACATAATTTCCGGCACTTCTAATCAGGCTTGTTGCTCAAAAAACTCAAGATTATACCATTACGCCACATCTTATGATTTAGATTCATTTGGGGTAAAAATCCTCTTGCAGAAGCATGAGAGCACTGCGAATGAGCAGAGTGCGAGTGGCTGTTGTTCGTGTCATGCAAAATGTTGTGCTACTGTTTTTTCAGAAAATGCATCCTTGCATCACACGACGTGAGCCATCTCTAAATTGGATGCAAGGACAATGGTGGCTTCCCCACTAAGGCGGAGGAGCATCGCCCCATTGCTTGAACTGCAAGCTAAATAAATGATAATAACGTTCGTTATTATCATTTTGTTTTCTGTATTCAGCTTGCAGCTGCAGCCAGGGAGGTGGGGCTGGGCTACCCGCGTCACAGGGAGAGGAGTGGTGGCAGCACCTAAAGTGCGCGTGATGGTTTGGCCGGCCGTCTCGAGCCGTCCAAACCGCCATGCACACTCTGCATGTTCTCTACGGATCACTGACCGAATATCGACAACAGAAATATCGACCTACAGAAATATCGTGGCAAAAATATCGTTGTCAAAAATATCGACCTCCTATCTTCATAATGGTAAGTACAAAAATATTGAGAAAAAATATATAGTTGTTAAAAATATGGAAGTAGATAATATCGTTTTTTTATATGTATAAAAAATAATGTAAAATAAATTAAATAATACATTTAACTTAAAGAGAGAATTTAGATTTATTTGTATATTTTAACAATTATAAGTAATAAATGTAGTGTAAAAATAAATTAAACATACATATTTAAAATGTAATATATATACATTTACATAAAAATAATTAATAAATAATAATTTTAATTAATTATAAAATGTTAGAAATATATTAAAATGTATAAATAAATATATATATATATATATATATATATATACATACACCTGTAATATAAAAATAAAAAATTATATTATAAATTAAAATATTAAAATATGTGATATTTTTTAAACCTAAACTTTATACTACATTGACTGCAACAGTAGGGAAAGTGTTGGATAGCAGAGGAGAAAAATTACTATTCCCACTCCAGCGAGTGCAACAGTAGGGAAAGTGTTGGATAGCGGAGGGGAATCATTTACTATTCCCACTCCAATAACTGCAACAGTAGGGAAAGTGTTGGATAGCGGAGGGGAATAATTTACTATTCCCACTCCAGCGAGTGCAACAGTAGGGAAAGTGTTGGATAGCGTAGGGATAAAAATTACTATTCCCACTCCAGCAAGTGCAACAGTAGGGAAAGTGTTGGAAAGCGGAGGTGAATAATTTACTATTCCCACTCCAGCGAGTGCAACAGTAGGGAAAGTGTTGGATAGCGTAGGGGTAGAAATTACTATTCCCACTCCAGCGAGTGCAACATTAGGGAAAGTGTTGGATAGCGGAAGGGAATAATTTACTATTCCCACTCCAGCAAGTGCAACAGTAGGGAAAGTGTTGGATAGCGGAGGGGAATAATTTACTATTCCCACTCCAATGAGTGCAACAGTAGGGAAAGTGTTGGATAGCGGAGGGGATAAAATTACTATTCCCACTCCAAAGAGTGCAACAGTAGGGAAAGTGTTGGATAGCAAAGGGGTAAAAATTACTAATCCCACTCCAGCAAGTGCAACAGTAGGGAAAGTGTTGGATAGTGTAGGGGTATAAATTACTATTCCCACCATATTACCCTATAAATGCCACCAACAATTTCCTAAAAAAATTATACAATTAACATAATTAATTAACAAATAACTAATTAATTAATAACAATTAACAATCAAAATTTAAATAATTAATAAATTAATTCCCACAATTAACACTATAAAATAATAATTAATAAATATTATATAATAATTATTAATAAATGTATTAAAATTAAATTACTTCCCACCCTACTCCCCTATCAACCCACAACCAACTCCTAAAAAAATCACACAATTAACATAATTACCAATTAATTAATAATATTTAATAACAAATTAATATATAATTAATATTAAATTATTTCCCACAATTAACAATATAAAATATTAAATAAATAACTATTAATTATGAAAAAATATTAATAATGTAATTATAATTAAATTACTTCCCACCCTATTCCCCATAAACCCACAACACGCTCCTAAAAAAATGACACAATTAACATATTTACCAATTAATCAATAAAAATTAACAGCCAATTATTAATTCATTAAAAATAAATTAATTACCACAATTAACACTATAAAATAAAAATTAAATAAATACTAATAAATAAAAATTAATATTCAATTTATTATAATTAAATTACTTCCCACCCTATTCCCCTATAAACCCACAACCCGCTTCGAAACTAAAACGCAAAATTTAATTAAAATAAAATTAATAACTTCTAAAAATTTAACACATACATTAAAAAAAATGCAATACTTAGACAAAATAATATAGCACATACATTTAAAATACATACTAAAATACATAACAATAACTAAACTCGATATTCTTGACCACGATATTCTGGCAGTCGATTTTTCTGTATCACGATATTTTGCACTCGATATTAGTGCAAGTCGACATTTCCTACTCGATATTCTGACTGTTTACCGTTCTCTACGCAGGCTGTATTACAGCCTGCGTCGAAAACATGCATAGTCTGCCAGCCCCTGTCTGAGCACCGAACCATGGTGCTCAGACCAATCACAATGCTACTAAGGCAGCGTTGTGATTGGTCAGGGGATTGTGGGAGGCTGTGTGCTTCCTGTGGAAGAAGGACGGAGGATGGAGGAAAAAGAGGTGGCAGCCGGCAGTCGGTGGTATAGATAAGTGCTTTATTTTTTATTATTTCCCACCCCCTCCCTCCGTTACCGCCTCACCACTCCTGTTCGGTAGCAGCCGCTACCCTGCAAGGATGCATTTCACAATACAAAATAGCACAAAATGATAAGCCGGCATTTTGCAAACTACTGCATAATTTCACATATTGTTTTGTGAAATTTCAATGATGCCTACTTGTTACACCAATGTCTGATTCCTGATGGAAATAGCTCCAGTTGGAAGTATCCTTTGTTCGACAGTATTATTCACTCCCAGCATGTTCCAAAGCCTTGGATTCTTGGATTATCGCTTGCTTTTGACTTGATGTAGCTCCAAGCATGAACGGTGGTTTAATTCTGATGTTGAACTGATCCTTGTGTAACTGAGTTACTTGTTTCTTAAAACTGCATATTCAGTTGTTGCGGTTCTCTGTGAGGAATTCCTTTTGGTTCACTGCACCTTCCTTCCTGGTCTTCTTTTCAGTGCTTAATTTGTGCCAGTGTTTGCTGATGCTCAGCACTGGCACTTAATTCTTCAAATCGGCACTTGTTTATAACAGTCCTCCACAATGTGACATGGTCTGACTATTTTTAGCACAGGCTACCATTGAGTCCAAATTGTCACACATGGAATATGATGGCATTTGGCAGCATTGGCAGGTGCAGTGGGAGGGTCAAGTAGCAGTGGCCTCCTGAGAAATACCTTAGGCTCTGGCACTTAGAGCCTTATTTAGATCTCGGTGGATGGGCTACTCCATCACAACGGCAACAGATATCCCGTCTGCCGAAATCTAAATTCCATAGGATATAATGGGATTTATATTTCGGCATACGGGATATCTGTGACCTTTGTGACAGAGTAACCCGTCTGTCAAGATCTAAATCAGGCCCTACTGCTTCTTTTAGTTCTTCAGTTTTAGGTCAGCCGTGATCAGTAAGTACGTTCACTCAAGTTGCAGCCCAATGTACTTTCCTGAAAGCTCAAGTTAGCACTAGGCTGTATGGATAGCTTTTATTTGCTCAGACATTTCACCTGCTAAAAGAAGGCAATATATGCAGGAAAAAAGTCCTTAAATGAAGGTACCCATGGTACTGATACTTCCCGGAGCAGGAATGCCATTTTTGGACTCGCATAGACCATTGTTTTTGGCTCTATTAATATAGAGCAAAATAGGCCCATGTGCTTCTTCACAAGTGCAATAAATGTAATACTATAATTGAATATAACGTAAACTGTTATCTGGACACCATTTTCTAGGGTTTATTTCTGCAAAACTGTATTTGAATTGGTATAATTGATGTGGACTAGTACTACAACTCTCAGAATGCTTTAAAATATTGAATGAATGCCAACAACTGGAAAATGGATTCACTGTAGAATGATTATATGTGCTAGATATGTCTATGATTGAAAAATGACCCACATAAATATAAAAACAACTCTTCCATGTATTTCAATGACTTTGTCCGAACACTGCACCCGCTCCAGGAACTCATTACAGTAGATAAACTGGTGGCATTGGAGGCTCTGGAAGCTCAGTCCAATGAAGAGTAGAAAGAAAGATTAGTCATTCCTCCTTGTTCCTTTCCAAACTTTTATTCTGCTGAACAAAAATCAGAGGTGTTTACTAAAGCAACCAAGGGAAATCTTTTTATCACTCAAAATATATCTAAAAATGTATTTGATGGAACACAGCCTAAAACATTTGATGTGAGCACATGACACAATACATCTACCACCCTGTTTTAATTTCTTCTCAACATGTTAATCAAGGTCAGGAATCCTGTATGCGCTGTCTTTGGCTGTCTATGATGCTGCTTCCTTTGCTGGTTCTACACATCATGGTTATTTTTTCGATAATTTTGTCCACTTTTATGTTCATGGTTAAGTACCCTATTGTTTTAGCTGCTTGATTAAGGAGAATGGACCACACCATGGTCCTTGTGTTGCTACGCCGCTTTCCTTCAAATGTTTTCATCACCTTCTCTATGTTATGATACGGGCCAGTGGCACACAGTGGGCGCCAGTGTATTGTGTTCAGTCGAAGGAAGTTAAGACATATCAGTTATCCTGATGCCCTGCTAAAGACCAGATTCATTTATGTTCTTGAAGAAACATCAATTTTGAGCAAGAGCTAAAAACTGAGGGGCTCATTACGATGGCGGGCGGAAGCACAACCGCCGTGCTGGCGGATGCAAAAACCACCAGTTACCGCCGGCACGCAGCAGTCCACACGCCCGCCCAATTACGATGCGAAAAGTAGGCCAAACACCGCCGGCAAGCCAGCAACACCGTCCGCCATCAAAGTGCGCCCGTACACGTAGCGGCGCAGCCTAACTGACACACACCGTCCGACGAAACACGTCCCGCCCGGCGTATAAATTACGATGCCGCAAACAAACGGCTCCCACGGCCAAGAGATACCGTACGACAAACCGAAGCGGCAACACGGACGCCGAGCACGGACAACGAAGAAGCGGCTCCCCGAGCATGAATCCAGCACTGCAGGCCCTCCCCATGCTCCTGCTGATGCACCACCAAGGACGCAACGTACCGCGGAGACGCAGGTAGGCACACACACAACAAGTGCACGCAAACAGCGCACACAGTGCAAGGGCGGAAAAAGCGGACAACCCCCACCAGCGCGTGTACACTACACATCCACCATTGCATCCACATATGACACACAGGCCAAATCGTAACATCGCGTAACACATGTGTACACACCACCTGGGACTAGGAACCAACAACCCCGTCACGGCCCCAAAGCGGCGATGACGCCGCCACACATGCGCACAACGCAGAGGCCAACCGCAGCGCCATGCATGCGTCGCACACAGACACAGGGACACAACCAAGCAGCACACACATCAGCCCCACCCCGAACGCACATGACACGTGACAGGCCTGCCACAGACATGTCCCCAACGCCCAATTCACGGACAACACCCAACGCCACACAACCGACGCACACATGTCAGTGAAGACACGCAACAGCAGGACACACCCCAGTGTAACAAACATGGCGTAGCACACAGCGGCGGCAACACCAACTAGGAGAAGCAGGGCCCCTTCGGGAAGAGGAACGCCAGTACCACACTGAAACACCCATACCACCCTGCACATATGAACAAGACATATAAAACGGAACACCAAAGAGCCCGGGGACTGACAACAGGTGGCCCAAGAATAACATTCACACACAAGGCCCAACGCAGAGCGGAAAGGCAGCCTGCCGCCCACACAAGGGAGAGCAGACAGCACTGAATGACCTTCCATTCCAACTCCGAAACCACAGCCCTACGACAGAAGCCGGTGAATACAGCCATTGTCCAAGAATAGACCAACACAGGCATGCCGAGGAGACCGACCACAGGGCAGATAGCGCATATCACAGAAGCACACAACGGACGGGGAAGAAAGAAGAAAACACTCCCCATGTCGGCCACATGCAAGTTAATTGGAAGGAGTCACACATCACTGACCTTGAACTGTCTGAGAAGCATGTGGGATGAGGGCCCGTGTCCTCCAAACAAGCCAACAGAACACAAGTCCTGTCTCCCTACGACTACACAGAGCTCACAGCAACCTCGGAGCGTGCACATTGCAGACTGCACACACAGCCGGAGCACGCCACCACAACGCACCGCTGCGAAATGGCAACCGCAACACACCTACCCAACTACGCCGAACAGCTCAAGCTGTACAAAACCAACCTGTTTCATATATTGGGATGCGATCTCCTGTCCCTGCTGAACGTAAGTTACCGACTGACTTACCGCATCACATTGTTCAGCTGCGTCATGCCCGTCTTCTACTGTCGGAGGTGTCCCTACCAGCATCCCGTGGAGATATGCCTCTCCAACCCGGCATGTCTGAAGGCGGACCTGCTACCGCTACTCCTCCCTCTGGACGCACACGACAGGGCCTGCTCTGCCTATGGGGGCATGGCGTATGTGGCCAACATCGCACCCGCACTGAAATGGGACCACTGTGCCTCCACACGACGGATCATCGAGAACAGCTACATCGAATGTCACCCAGCATGCCCCATCATGGTCCTCCAAGGGACAACTTACGAACAACACCTTGACAGCCACCATCCGCTACATTGGCTGGCAAACATGTACACCACCAATGACATGGAAGCCCTGCTGGACGGCATCGCATACCTGACAACCTGTAAATTCGTCGGACCACAACGCAGGTTCCCCGATTGACCTATGATGTCCAACCCCGCACCCATGCTTAGCTTCCGCACGGACTGGCCAGTCACCACCACAACAGCCATACCAAACGACCGGCAACTGTAACCACACCATCAACGACATCGCCATGACATCGGATATGACCGGGACATGCACACTGTTCCCCATCACATCCAGGAACACCGCATGCATCGTGGGAGGCAGTGGCATGGGCTCTGTGTATCGCACCCACATGGACGGAACTGCACGAACAACCAGGACACGACATGGATCCAGCGCACATGGACACACACACCGCTCAGTGGACATGAATAGGTCGCCTGGAGTCTGTGGGTGCTGCACCCCTCCCACCCCCGCCCCGGGAATCCCATACCAGGACCTTTGCATGGACGACAAGTGCATACAACAACAACACGACCCCAGTGACTGTGACATGTCCAGTAACCACCACAGTGCAACAACAAGTGGCACGCCGCTGCATGCACGCAAGCACATGCCCTGATGTCATCTCACATGCACGCGTGCATGAGGAACAACCGCAGCAAACCTGTCACATGGAACTGAGATGGACTGTGCCCATGATGCCAAGCGGTCTGGTAGGCTACATGTATACCGTCTGTGTCAAAGTCCGCAGCTCCGCAGCTATACGTAAATGTACATTAGCACAGCCTTGGCCAAGCAGATGTCACTCTGAAGCCCACATCCCACATGCAACAGCCAATCACATGTAACCCCACACCCTATCCCATTTGCAATCATGCTCAGTATATCCTCAACATGTATTCCGCTGCCAGTAGTGTCCACTATACTGCATCACAGAGGACAGAAGACTCAATATAATGTTTGAAACCAAAACTGTCTCCGCTGACTCATTTCACAAGTACGAATGAGAGAGGATGAGAGTATGTGAAGTACACGGCAGTCGTGACATGACCATGTAGTCCACTGGTATTGGATGTCAACGCAAATGAGTAGCACAACTGTGGAAGACACACATGTGTCGTGTGAAGTCGTATGGACGCAGTGCTCAGGTGGGTGGGTGTGACGGGTAGATGCGCACATGCCAAGTTGGAGCACGCCGTGTTGGGAGGGGTCATGAACAGTACACCACCGCTTCCCTGGGCATTGTGAGAGGACACCTGTCGGGGGAGTGAACACGTGTGTGCACAGCAGCCGGGCACACGTACAAAGCGGTACCAGGCGCACCTCAGCCCACCCTCTGTGGACAAGCTGGATCCTGTTGTGCGCCCGCCATGCCCCTTGACAAGGCACACACAGCCCCAGTCGACCAGGTGTAACCCCAACATAGTCAATCCGCACAGGCGATACAGGGCATGGGATGGCAGTGGAGCATGGTGTGTGAGAGGTCTCCTCGCGCTCCTCCTGGTCATATCACGCAGGCAATAGAACCTCAACGTCTAGCATGGCACAAGTCAAATGGAAGTGTAGGGGGACGCACCACAGCACGAGCAGCACTGACGTCACGGGAGGTGGCTCGCACCATCCCATCCATTGCCCATCATACCAACCACGCCACATGCCATTGCGACTAAGTGCAAGCGCGTGCGCCACCACCCCCGAGCCCTCCCCAGAGAGGCCAAAGAGTGAATGTGTGGGCCATCAGCCACAGACGGACGTGGCCTGGCCGCAAGGGCAGCCACAGCCACTGGGTGTCGCAGGTGGCGGATCCGGAAGGCGAAGTCTGAGATGAAGCATAGTCCATGCAGGCCGGGTCTCCATTTGGGGCACCACGCAGGTGGACGGCGTCCCGCCACACATCATACCCTGAGACAGCCCACTCGTGCAACTGGACCCACACATACACTCCTTGCCCTCTCTGGTGCGAGCTTGGGGCTGCCTGTGCAAGCGCTAGCCTCGCAGGTGAGCATGCATATTGGGGGAGCGAGGGGAGGACATGAGGGCTGGGGCGAAGATGACTGTATCACTGTCAGTTAGTACAAGGGATGACCCAGATGTGGAAAGGAAGAGACGTGTCCCGTGTGTACTGCAACTAGTCGCCAATCCAACTACCCCCATGTCCGGAATGTAAGCCCGCACCTAGGCCCGCCCATCCGCCACATCGAACATACCACCAGCACGACAACCTTCCCATTCGAAACACTGACTGGGGGTGGCGACCAGTGAACAATCATGTGTAGCCTACCCACGCGTACATGTGGGCCCTCCATGATCCATGTCACCTGCGGCAAAGTCATGACATGCGCAATGAGGGAAGTGAGGAGAGCTGTCCGCCCCACGCGCAGAAGGTGCATCAGCTCCACAGACCCAGCAGCGAGTCCAGCAGGGGTCACATGTGCAGGGGCAGCTGTGCCTGGTGTGAAGGCACATGCATATAGACAGCACATCGACCAATGTGTAGTCTGCCCACATCTACAGTCCATCATCATGCGGACATAGGAATTGAACACAGGGCAACACATCTTAGTTGGTGCACCCACCGTGACCAACAATGCGCAATCATCGACGTACCCGCCCTGTGCATGGCCCCCCACCCAACAGAGGCACATCCAGTGCCACCATCCCACACACACAAGCCTTCCACGGAACATGCTGTGTCCAATGGTCAGTACAGAGTCAGCGCCCATCTGGTGGATCCTGAACAGGAGACACATGCACACACATGCCAGCTCCCACTATGTACGTCTGCCACCTGGCACGTGCAATGTAACCTCTCACCTGTGACGTGTGACTGCAAGCACACAGCCGTCTTGGCATGGGGCTGTCAATGTGGACACCTGTCAATGTTTCGGGAGGTGTGATCCGTACAGTGCTGTACATAGGGTGCAGTGCTGACACCTACTACTGTCTCATATCCCCTCGTGCCACAGGTCCCACTTGTTTTGGCCGCTCAGCCTGTGCCCACATCGTCGTCGTCGTGTGCCATACTCATCCAGCCGCGGAAGCAGTTCCATGCTCAGCAGACATTCATGTTGCCGTGGCGTTGCCGCTTGACGGATATGCAGTCAGTCCCCATCAGCACGCCCCGCAAGTCATTGGGGCCTAGATCCCCATGTGCATGCACATGGCAGTGGTTTGTATCACTAGCCATTGCCATTGTTGGGAGACCTGTGTAAGTGTATTGTGGCCGTGCCGTCCCAGCTTGACAGCTGGGCTGTGGCTCATGTGCTTGCTCAGTCATGTCAGTGATGTGTATGCGAAATTGCTATGTGTCGTGTTGCTTTGACATGTGTCCTCTGCCATTGTCCCTAGGCGGAGACCGAACATTGACCGCCCATACCAATTGCTGGCGGACATGGACGATACAGAGGTTATTAGGAAGTTTCGGCTGGACAGGCCAACCCTGCATCGACTGTGTGCCATGTTAGAACCCCATCTCCGTCCCCGCAGGGTGTATCCGACTGCTGTCACCCCCACGGCTAAGGTGATGGCCGCCATGCATTTCTTCGCCACTGGGTCATTCCAGCACACAGTGGGCATTGGAGGAGGGATGTCCCAGCCCATGTTCAGCAAGGTGCTGAGGGATGTACTGGCAGCCATGATGCTGTACCGAAACAGGTACATCCGCTTCCCCAGGGCTCGTGAATTGGCGGCAGTGAAGGGTGCATTCTATGCCCTTGGCAGAATCCCACACGTCGTTGGAGCCATTGACTGCACACATGTCGGCCTTGTTCCACCACAGGCCACTGAGCACCTGTACCGCAACAGGAAGCTCACGCACTCCCTGAATGTGCAAGTGGTGTGCCTTGCGGACATGGTGATCACCCACGTGTGTGCAAAGTTCCCAGGCTCGGCCCATGACGCACACATAATGCGCAACAGCATCTTGCCACGACTGATGTCCAATATGCAACAGGATCGTGGCTGTATTGTCGGTGAGTATGTGGAGTGGTGTAGCGTGCTGGTTGTGCGATGCTGTCCCCTGTCCAGTTGGAATAGCAACGGTTCTCTGTGTCCCTCACACCCAGGTGACTCTGCGTACCCGAATGGGGCATGGCTGCTCAGTCCATTGAGGAATCCTCGCACCCCAGCAGACGATCGCTACAATGAGGCACATGGGAGGACCAGACGTGTGGTCGAGCGTACCTTTGGCCTCCTCAAGTCCAGGTTCAGGTGCCTGGACCGCACCGGGGGTGCGCTGGCGTACTCCCCACAGAAGGTGTGCCGGATAGTGGTGGCGTGCTGCATGCTGCACAATCTGGCCATTCGGAAGCAGATCCCCCTCATCGTGGATGACGGAGATCAACCAGGGCCCCAGCCCGCAGACCAGGACAGCTCGAGTGAGGAGGACAGCGGAGAGGAGGAAGCTGGTAATGTGCGGCAGCAGCTCATCGCCCGCTACTTCACTTGACGGTGAGTGTCCATGTACGACGGCTGATGTGGCTGTATCTGTGCAGGTGTGTGTGTGCTGTGTCAGGGTGGCCGTTTGTTCACTGCGTGCTGTGTGTCAACGCTCCATGGCCAGGGTAGTATGCCACTGTTGGTGGCAGTGGCATTGTGCCCTATTGCTCTGTGCGATGTGTGTACATTGCTTGTAGTTGTTGACATGTACTGTGTGATGGGTGTGTGACACACTCATTGAATGTGCTCCTGTTCTGTCTCCCACCCCTAGGTCCCTACAGGCCCTCCGGATTCCATTGCCATGCCACGCATCAGGTGCCTTTCCGCCCAAGGTGGCCGTTGTATTCCGTACAAATAAAACACAGGGCACAAACAGCAGTTAGTGTAAGAGGTGCATTTATTTCAAACTGTGACATGTGATTGTGTGTAAGGTGATGACAAAAGTGGTGCGTGCAGTGACAATGAGCTGTCGGTCATGGCTGCGTGATGCTCAGGGTGTACCCACTGGTTCTATGTCCATAGTCCAACACACACATGCCATCCAGATGGCTGTGTGGAGTGGGATCGTAGTCCAAGTCAATGCAGTGGCTGGTCAAGGAAGGCTGGCGGAAGGCTGGCTGGCTGCCTCACTTGCGTTTGGAGCGTGCGAAGTCCTCCCGGGAGATCGGTTTCCACTCGGACGGCCCCTTCCACGTTTGCGAGGGGGTGCCTGCTTGCGACATGCTGGTGGTTGAGGTGTGCTCACTGGCTGTGGACGCAGGGGAACTGGACACTGCTGCTCGACCCTGCGCCCCGGCAGGTGGTGGCGGAGGGGAGCTGTTGTCCCTGGCTGTGACCTCACCGCCACCACCAGCTGGCCCATGAGGTCCACGAGTTGGCCCATACGGGCGTCCATGGACCTCAGCACCCCCAGCACCTCCCGCGTGTCTGAAGCAGACCTGACCCATTGTCCTTGGGCCTCTTCATAGGCCCCAAGGACTCTGGCCATTTGAGGCAGGGCATGGCTCCCAGGGGAGGCTGGCGTTTCCCTGACCCTGCTCCTCCTACCAGTCCTGCTGCCACCGGCCTGCCCACTAGCCACATTGCTCACCACGGTCCTCGCTGTGGCTCCCAGGGTGGATCCAGTCGGCCGGGCCACCACCTGCGCTGGGGCTGGTGCCAGCGAAGACGTGGTGGTGGTGGCGGCGGTGGTGGTCGGTGCGGCGATGGTGGCGGTTGCGGCAGTGGTAGTGGCCGCAATGACCGTGGGTGTGGCCGCAACGACAGTGGCAGCAGGGGCTGGGAATGTTCAGCAGCCCTGGATGATGGGTTGGTGGGTAGGGAGGGGTCCTGGGGAGCGGCTGGGCCCTGCCACACCAGATGGGCCTGCTTGGTGGTCCGTGTCCGAAGAGGAGGACAGATCCTCCACATCCGTGTGTCCTCGTTGGGGGCTTGTAGGCTGGCTGTGCTGGCTGCTGGCTCCATCCCCAGCATCCAGCAGTTCGTCACCTGTGGAGAGAATGAGATTTGTTATTGTGTTGCACCTGGCGAAGTATGTATTTGTCGTCTGACATTAACAGTTCGTGCAATCTCGTACATGGGTTTCCCGGAGGCGTGTGTGTGGCTGTAGCATTTGTAGTTGTGTGTGCTTGGCAATGGGACTGTGTGCTGTGCAAATGTGGCATGGGACGGATTGGCCATGCCGATGGGTGTGTTGCTGTGCCCCTACTTATTGTGACTCTGGTGTATGCGGGCTCCTGGCCCATCCTGGGTCTGGTTTGTACTTTGCTTTTGGTGTTCAGATGGGACGCTTAGGAACGCATATGGCAACATGGGGGCCATGCCCCAGATTCGCATTTGGGAGGGAATATGCTTTTGGGGTTCAAATGGAACGCTTAGGAACGCATATGGCAACATGGGGGCCATGCCCCAGATTCGCATTTGGGAGGGAATATGCTTTTGGGGTTCAAATGGAACGCTTAGGAACGCATATGGCAACATGGGGGCCATGCCCCAGATTCGCATTTGGGAGGGAATATGCTTTTGGGGTTCAAATGGAACGCTTAGGAACGCATATGGCAACATGGGGGCCATGCCCCAGATTCGCATTTGGGAGGGAATATGCTTTTGGGGTTCAAATGGAACGCTTAGGAACGCATATGGCAACATGGGGGCCATGCCCCAGATTCGCATTTGGGAGGGAATATGCTTTTGGGGTTCAAATGGAACGCTTAGGAACGCATATGGCAACATGGGGCCATGCCCCAGATTCGCATTTGGGAGGGAATATGCTTTTGGGGTACATGCTGTGAGCCATGGGTGCCGAACGTGACATGTGTTGTGGCAGCATGACAGTGCATGGTTTGAGGTGTGTGCATGCTTGACATGGCCTGCATATTTGCTGTCTGTTGTGATTACTGGACATGGCATTGGACGCATCGTTATGAGTGAGTGATGGTTGTGTGCCAGCCAACGTATTGCAGTTGTCCCATCTCCTTGGTGTGCGTACTGCCCTGTGCCATGTGCATCACTGCAGTGCTCGGGGGGTGTGGCCCATGTTGTGTGTTGTTGCTCACAGTGTGTCGTGCGCTTCATTGACTTCTGGCACATGGTTGGTCATGGGCATGTATCTTAGCGTGACTGCTGTATGTGTGGCAGCTGTGCGGATGACATGCCTTTCATGAGACTGGGGCTGACGGATGGGATGGATGGTATGTTGTATGTGCATGGTGTGTCTGTGTGTTTGATGGGTTCAGTGGTGTTCGTGTGCATTTATGTTGTTCCGCTCTGTTGCGTCTAGTGTTGTTTGTCTTACATAGGCATAGTTGTGGGGTGTGTGGTTGACAGGCAGTAGGGGCTACATGGACAGGACTTCAATGGTGTTTCGGTTGTGTGTGATGAGTTGCACAGTGGCTGCCGTGTGGTACTATATTCAGTGTGGCTTGTGCATGCAGACGTGGCTCCTTGGGTGTTGCTATGTCTGTGATGGGTCATGTGGGGTGTGAGTCTGTTGTTCATGTCCGTGTGCACATTGTTCACTTGTTCGTGACGGTGGGCGGTGCTGCGTGTTCGTCTGCTACGTGACATGTCCCATGTGTTGGTCGTGTTCCGGTCCTCATGCCTCCAGTAATCCAGCCCTGTCCAGTTTCCCACCTGCAAGTTGTTCGTGCATGCACTGTACTGGATGCCACATGGCTCTAAGCGGGGGTGCTCCATGTTGCAGGTCTGTGGGGGTGGGGGGGTGTTGTGGGTCGTGGGGTGGCTGGACACCCACTGACACCGATTGCTGTGGACCGTGATGTCTGCCTTTCGGCTGTCGTTGTGCACTGCGGTGGCTGACGCGTGGCTGTGGGGTGTGGGGGATGCTCCTCCTTGCTGTGCTGTGGGACTAGGGGCCTGGTGTGTGTTGTACTTGGGCTGTCCACCGTCCCACCCACTGCACTTTGTGTTCCTGCCACTTACCTGTTACTTGTCGGTTAGTGCAGCTGTGGCGGACACATGGGTGTGGTGGGTGCTCGTTGTGGCGCTTCTGGCATATTTGGGGACCTGTTGGTGGTTACGTGGCTGGCTGAGTGTACACATGTCCCCATGTATCTTACAGTTGTTCGGTTTGGGCTGTGTGTGGTGGTGTCTGTTGCATGTGTGTGTGATGTGTTGTGTATTGTGTGCTGGACATGGGGGTGTTTGTCCCTGGGAGCTGTGGCATGGTGGTAGTGCATGTGAGTACATAGCGGTGTGCTGGTATACATTAGTTTGTACTTACCAGCCTCCACTCCTCTGCTAATCCGGCGAGGATCTCCCGGATGTATTATGACTCGCACCTTCTCCTCCCACGCTTTGAAGGTCTTGAAGAGCGCGGGATTCCCTCCGCCAGTGACGGCAGCCAGCTCTCTGTTTTTGCCCTCCTTCTTCTTGACCAGGCTCTTGACGTCATTCCAACGTTTGTTTATTTCTCCTCTGTTCCTGGGCAGGGTCCCGACTGCATTGACCTGGTCTACGATCCGGTTCCACATTCTGTTTCTGGTGGCTAGTGGTGTGTGCTGGACCATGTTCCCATAGATTTGTGGGTACACCTTGATGATCTCTGCTCGACCATGACCGTCAGCTCAATGGGCGTGAACTTGGGCATTCTTTGTGGTGCCATGGTGTTTGTGGTGCTGAGTGCGGTGTGTGTTGTGTAATGTGCAGGGGGTTTGTGGTGCCGGTGTTTGGTGGTGGTGGTGGTGGCTGTGATGTGCGCGTTTCTGTGGTGTGCTGCTGTCCTTGCTGTGTCACTGTGTCCTCCTCTCCTCTCTGGTTTGCAATGTTGCAAGGGGTTGTGGTCTGTGGGAGTGCTGCTTTTGTACTTACCTATGTGGGTGTGTCCTCATGGTCTGTTGTTTTCAGGTGTGTTGTGTCTGGGGTTCTGGCCTTTGTAGTTTTTGTTTGTCCGGGGGTGTTTTGGGATGTGTACTGTGCTTGTGTATTTGTGCGTGCCTTGCTGTGTGGACTTGTTGGCCATGTTGTGTGCTATTGGTTTTGTGAGCGGATGGTTTCTGTGCAGGTACGTGGGCGCCATGGCTTCTGCCGTGTCGATTCTCATTGGCGTTGTTTGCGCTGGCGGGCGG